>JAUIMM010000098.1:315000-915000 GCA_031769625.1 Taudactylus pleione
GCCAATGAACTCAAAGGAAACGCTCAGTGGGTAAAATAGGGACCTGATAGAAGTGGAAGATATCACAGTATTCAAAGTTAACATTATCATATAACAAATATACAACAATAAAAGTAATATAATATACTCAATTACACTACTTAAACCACAACACTGAGAATATAAACAAACACATAGAATAAATCAACATAAATAAGTTAACATAAATAAATTAAATAGTAGTGTATTGGTCCAAAAAAAAAAAAAATAAATAAAAATAAAACAAAATCCATATAGAAAAAATCCACACGATGTTGTCAACATATAACAAAAAAACCAAAACCAAATTATCTTCAAATCCCAAAGAAGCATTTTTTAACGCAAAAAAATATTCAGAGGAATGCATTAATTTAGGCCGTGCAGAGTTACAGTCCCCAACTGAAAAATCCATCTAGCCTCGAGCTTCCTCAGCGATAACATACGGTCACCACCACGCATAAGAGGAGAAATCCAATCAATAATACGACAACGTAAGGTTGAAACCCTTGTATTTTTAAGCAAAAAATGCTCGGCTGTGTGTGTGTATATTCATAAATATGTATGTGTGCATATATACATATATATATATATATATATACACACATATATATCTATATACAGATATATCTAATATATATATATATATATATATATATATATATACACACACACAATATAGAGAGAGATTTCCACCTACTGTAACTAAAGATTATTTTGGGGTACAGAAATATGTCTGTGTGAATTTCATTGTTTTTAGTTAACTTTAGAAATATTGGAAAATCACTTGTAACTTTTTTTATATTTGATAATGTAATTAATGGGGCCCCCACCAGTTTATTGCCCAGGGGCCCCCACAGACCTTATTCCGGCCCTGGTAATCAGACTCAATATATAAATGGCTAGTCTGCCCCAAAATAAATTCCTTTTGAAAAATGTGATCATAAAATTAGATCATAAGTAATTCACATCCATCCACCAATGTGGAGCTTAATAAGTGTAGCAGCGAATATATTAACAATAATAAACCACCTAGGGGTTGATATAATTAATACAATATACAGTGACCCTATTAATATGTATTAAATATTTATTTCTCTCTGTAATGGTTTGTGTAGTTCAAAACATCCATTTATAATAGAGATACAGATGAAAATATATCCCTATTATTATACAGCAAATTCCTCCCCATTTTTGCGGTCATTACTGCAGGTTTCTAATATATAATTAATTTCATGTGATTTGCTTTTGTTTTGAAATATGAAGGGGGATGGAGATATCACAATGTTATGGCTTATTTATATTTAAAATTGTTTTCTTGTATTTGCGGACATACTTTTTTAGGTTCTAAATATACACTTTGATGTTATGTGTACTGCTCTCATGTGATGTGATCTATTTATAAGTATAACTCAGACTATTATAAGCTGTGCCCATTTAAATGCCCACATAATGTTTTGATTCATATCTTATGTTTATGTGGAACTATATTATTTCTATCTTAAATCTCAGAGGTTTTTGAACCAATATTCACTAGCACTACAGATGTATGCACAGCACTGTATGATATATAAATTGTTTAAGGATATTCTTAGTGGCTTTTCTTATAAAGAAGGCTAGCAATTTATAAGGAGTTAAATTCCTGTGCTTAAGTTATTTTAGAGGCTTAAGCAACACGTCTCTTTTTTTTCAAAATTGATATACTATATGGATGTATGCACAGCACTATATGATATAATAATTGCTTAGGGATACCCCCAGTGCCTTTTCCTACAGAGAAGGCTAGTAAACCATAAATAAATAATTTTCTGTGCCTAAGTAATTTCAGAGGTTTGAGCAACACATTTTTTGCAACATTGATGTTTGTAATATGATATACCAACTGTCTCAAGATAACCTCAGTGTCTGTTTTACCAAGAGGGATAGTAATTTACAAATGGTTATTTATCAACATTATACTCAAATTGTGCAAATTGATTATTTTTTAATTTTTTCCCTTTTTTTGAAAATACCTGTATTTACATTGCTGTATAATAATAGGGATATATTTTCATCTGTATCTCTATTATAAATGGATGTTTTGAACTACACAAACCAATACAGAGAGAGATAATTATTTAATACATATTAATAGGGTCACTGTATATTGTATTAATTATATCAACCCCTAGGTGATTTCTTATTGTTTATATATTCGCTGCTACACTTATTAAGCTCCACATTGGTGGATGGATGTGAATTACTTATGATCTAATTTTATGATCACATTTTTCAAAAGGAATTTATTTTGGGGCAGACTAGTCATTTATATATTGAGTCTGATTACCCCTCATTTTTAAATATCTATAATAAAGGTTATATATTTTCTGATATACAATAATTCTTCTACTTTATTATTTATTATTTTTTCTACCTCTGGAATTTGGATTGTAGATTAATGAGTGCCCCATGTAAGGATTTTTTTTTATTTGGTTCCTTCTGCCAAATGTTTGTTTACTAATTGTGTACTTATTTACATTTCCTTGGGAGCACCGCCAACCATTTAAAAATCTATTTTCTTTTGCATTTTTGAATTGATTTTTTCATTATGAGTTGGTTTTTGATTTAATCATTTATTTGAGTCCGGGGCGGGATCTCCTTTGAACCTTGTACACTTACTAGTTTCCTGAGATTATCTCTCAGCTCTAATTCATGCATGGACATCTACATATTTTTCACACTCATGTTTCAACGAATAAGAAATTATCATTTGATCTTTAAATTTGATATTTAAAAAATATTTTCTATTATGACTAGTTTCAATCTTCTATCTGAATTAACCTTTAAAAGAAAGACTGATAATTTAGAAAATATCTTTCCCAGTACTTCTCGCACTATAGGACCTGAACCCAATTGGGAAACAGACTTCCTTCAATTTAGAAAATTATAACAGGTGCTGACTAATTGGGATTTGATTAGATTAGAAAATTATCTAAAGAATAAAATAGTCCCTAGGGGACTACGCCCAAAAATGTTTCCGGCATTTGAGTTAATTACGAATAATTTAAAAACCGAATGGGAGAATTGTCTCCTCAAATGCTCTATAGAATAGATTAGCATTCTTATTAAACATAACAACTTGGCCTTGGAGGAATGTGAAAAGGGAATTAATGAGATTGGCTAAAAACTTGAAATATGGGAACTTAATAGTAGTTTCCAAAAAAGTTTTGAAAACAACAAAAAAGATCTAGAGGTATATGAAACTACCATTATAGAGAGAAAAAAACAAAAATTTATTAGAGATAAAAAAGATTTTGACGGAAGGATTTTTAGGTGGAAAACCAATAAGGACAGACCCTCGACATTTAACCCTAAAGAACAGTACTCCTCATCTGAACTAGAGTCCTCTTGGAATGAAGAAACTAATGAACAAGAACAGAGAAATACTACTTCTTTGAGGAACGATACAGATTTCAGATTTTCCTCTTTTTTAGAGAAGGCTCGGCCATCACGAGGACGACCACCAAGAGAACGACGAGGAGTGGGGGTAAAAGGAAGAGGGAATCGTCAAAGATGGGAATCCACTTCCCCGGCACGCTACTCAACAAGAACAAACAAGAATATGTAGCACAATTTAACATTATCAACCTGTCAAACGCACCTTGACGGTTGATCAGATCAATGTTCTGAAAAAAGGTCTTTCCTTTCACCCTCAAAAGGTTTTAATCATTTTCAGTGGGAGAAGAACTTACGAATCTTCGGTAGGAAATTATTTCTCACAAAATGTTTGCTAACAAAGATAATAGTGATACAATATATACCAATAATTCACAAACCAATGAGGCTCAAACTAGTGAGGATCTTTTGGCATCTAGTCAAGAACAAGAAGCAATAGGTATTCTGGAAGAACTATTAGGACAAGATTATTGTGAAGACAGAAGTGATAATATTGAAAATAAAAGCAGACCTATATGCAAAAACAACTCAACTTTCCCATAGAAAATATCTAACCGGAAACTAAGATCTTCATGAATATGGTATCACATGAATTAGATCTACTTTATAAGAAGAATAAATATAGTAGATTTCCACACAATCTGACTCGTCGGGAGAAGAAAGCAATGGATGAAATCAAGACTTGGGATGATTTAGTAATTAAATCATCTCATAAGGATGAGAATACAGAACTTTGGCCAAAGGAAATGTATATCGGAGAGGCCATGAAACAACTGACTGATACATCCTATTATCAATATCTCATCTTTAATCCAACAGAGAATTATAAAGAGATTATAGATCGAGCAAGATCATGTGGAACTATTACAAAGCAAGAACACGACTTTCTTAAAGTGGACAATCCCAAAACACTCACACTCTACCTTCTCCCGAAAGTCCACACAAATTTAATCAATCCACCAGGGAGACCTATCGTCTCTGGGATAGGTGGACTTACAGAGAAGGCGAGTATTTTTGTGGATATGCATCTCAGATCATTTGTTATGGAATTACCATCTTACATTAGAGACACATCTGATGTTTTGAGAAAAATTAATGATGTGAGATTGGAAGAAAACCAGTTCTTAGTGAGCATGGACATAGAGTCACTATATACATGCATACAACATGAACTAGGACTCAAGGCAGTTGAATATTTTCTTCAGATGGAAGGATTGGGGGATTTTCAGTTTTTCATCTTAAAACTATTAAGATTTGTGCTTACCAGGAATTATTTTGTGTTCAATGACCGCCACTATCTCCAGGTAAGAGGTACAGCTATGGGGGCCGCTTGTACCCCCACATATGCTAACATCTTCCTGGGGTGGTGGGAGAGAGAGCATGTTTTCACAGAAGAAAATTAGATATATACCAAATGCATTGTTACATGGTTGCGATATATAGATGATCTTTTCATCATTTGGGAGGGCACTAAGGAGCAGCTCATTGACTTTATGACAAGGTTGAACAACAACACATTAAACCTAAAGTTTATGTATGAATATAGTGATACCAGTATTTCCTTTTTGGACTTGAAGATCTACAAGGATAGTAATAACATGCTGGCCACTGAATTATTTCACAAGGCAACGGCAATTAATAGTGTTTTACATCAATCCAGTTCCCATTTCCCCCCAACAATTGACAATATTCCAAAGGGGGAGTTTTTAAGACTAAAACGGAACTGTTCTTATGAAACAATAGTTAAAGAAAAAAGCATGGAACTTACAGGACTCCTTAAGGAACATGGCTATAGCCACAGATCTATTAAGAGAGCTAAGGCATCAATTGATTCTGTTAAGAGGGACACTCTCATCTTCCAAACGAAGAAACAAAAGGAAGATTCCAATGAAATTTGGTTTGTTGGAGACTTTTGTAGAGAGTAGTGAGAAATAAGGAGAGACATACAAAAACATTGGCCTATCCTATTGTCCGATCCAGAACTTGCCAATAGATTACAACCTAAGGTATCCATGTGCTGGAGGAGGTCACCCAATCTTCATGACCATTTGGTTAAAAGCCATTTCTGTAAGTACAAGTGTAATATATCCCCTATCAATGGCACATATATCTGCGGCTCATGTAAGGCCTGCAGTTATATGTGCAATAAATGAGAAGTTGTCGATATCTTTGAAAACACTATTAAGATAAAGGATTAATTCAACTGTAAAACAACAAATATGGTCTACTGCATAATCTGTCCTTGCGAGATGATGTATGTTGGAATTACCACAAGAATGCACAAACAACGTGTCCTGGAACATGCAGGGAACATAAGAAATGCGTCTAGAGATCTCACCAACATGAAGCAATTGACTACGGTAGCCAAACACTTTCATTCTTTCCCACATGATAAAACACATGTAATTGGAGTGTTTGGCCTTGAATGTGTGAGAATGGGCATTAGAGGTGGGGATACCATGAAAGAACTTCTCATGAAAGAAAGTGAATGGACTTTCAACATAGGAACCCTAGCACCTAGGGGCCTAAATGAATATATCAATTATTCAGTCTTTCTTAAAAAATGAAACTTACAACACCATAAAATAATAATAATATATTATAAACTTTACACTTTATCCAACTATTTAGTTATTTATTTATTACCAACCCAAGGTATTAACTCACATTAGAGATTTTTTAACCTTTATTTAAGATCTTGTTCCCGATGGAACGAGATAAGGTTCTTGGATACAGAAGGTTAATTAAGCCACACAAACCAGTATCTTGAAAAAAGATATAATTTATTACAACAGATAACAAGATATGGAAGAATAATAGTTACTTAGCTTCGGAATATAAGTTGGTTACACGATCCAGGAGCCTCCTCTCAGAATAGAGCTGGAACGAACAATATCCTGGCCACCAGCTGCAGTCTCTGGTCCAGGCATACGGCAGGCCACTGGAATCTTCTTTGTCTCCTGTTTATATAGCATCCTACTTGCATACCCATCTAACTCTTACTAATATGGGCATAAGCCTACTTCAAACTACTTTATTGGTTAACTACTGATAAGAACTCTCTAAAACTTAATGCAAGCGTACATCGCAGTAGACAATGCCTTGTGGATTTATGGCCTGTCTGCTTCCACATTCCTGTACCATTTCATGCCTAATACACCACCTCATGTCTGATACACACATAAGAACCATGAATAGAAATGGCTGTCAGTAGCCATTTTGCTATCCCAATACAGATCTAGATAAATTTAATTATGGATTATGTTCACTGTAGATTCAAATGATATATGACTTTTTATAATATAATATAATCTACAGAGAATCAATTTTTTCTGTTACCATTTTTATTATGCAGCAAATCTCTATGAGGTAATTAAACTATGTAGTGAAAATTCTCTGAGGCAATCAACGTAAGTGCATAGAACGAGAGAACAATGTCATTAGCCTAATTGCTCCCTGGAACATTTAGAGTAAGCATTCTATTGGTTGGAATAAATGTCTGTCAGAGTCAATGCCTTGGGATTGGCCGTCTGTATGTAGATAAAAACGTCAGTCGGTTGCACCATTAGGTTGCAGGTGAACAAGCTGTAAAGGTAAAACGCGCATCCTTCACGAGCCCTGTAATTGCGGGGTTTATCACATATCACCTAGGAGGTTTACAAACGTTTGACATCCAACAGGTATCTTCTTTCAGTGTGAGCAGTACTCCCGCAGCGCATTTGGTCTCTACAATGCTCACAGCACCAGAGACCATCTAACACCTGGCACGGGAGTTCTCACTCACATCCTAACTATTCTTCTATCGACACTGTCGAGGTCCCTCTCTCATCGGGTGTCCTCTCATGTAAGACACTCGACAGCAGAGGGGACGTGAGACATCAAAAGTGCTGTACTTTATCTGTCCTCAAATTCCTCCCCATTTTTGCGGTCATTACTGCAGGTTTCTAATATATAATTAATTACATGTGATTTGCTTTTTTTTAAAATATGAAGGGGGATGGAGATATCACAATGTTATGGTTTATTTATCTTTAAAATTGTTTTCTTGTATTTGCGGACATACTTTTTTAGGTTCTAAATATACACTTTGATGTTATGTGTTCTGCTCTCAAATGATGTGATCTATTTATAAGTATAACTCAGACTATTATAAGCTGTGCCCATTTAAACGCCCACATAATGTTTTGATTCATATCTTATGTTTATGTGGAACTATATTACTTCTATCTTAAATCTCAGAGGTTTTTGAACCAATATTCACTAGCACTACCGATGTATTCACAGCACTGTATGATATATTAATTGTTTAAGGATATTCTTAGTGGCTTTTCTTATAAAGAAGGCTAGCAATTTATAAGGAGTTAAATTCCTGTGCTTAAGTTATTTTAGAGGCTTAAGCAACACATCTATCTTTTTTCAAAATTGATATACTATATCGATGTATGCACAGCACTATATGATATAATAATTGCTTATGCTGGCCATACACGCTACAATTATTGGGACGATCTGCCCGATATCGGCGGATCGCCGCGATAATTGTAACATGTGAGGGGGCGACCGAGGGTTAAATATTGCTCGGTCGGGCATGCTGGATTGTCCAGCATGCCCGTCCGATGCAATATTTCCCGGTAAACTGTCGGCCGCATCGGGCAGTGTATGCCCAGTGCAGCCGACAGACAGACATTTCCTGTATTCCTTCCTACGGAAGGAACAGGGAAATGTCTTCTCCCCCGGGGGTGGAGCACGGATGTCTGCCGAATACACTGTGAGAGAAATCTCACAGTGTATGCCGGCGACATCTGCGGCTGGCAGCCGGCCAGATAAAATGTCTGTCGGTCTGACAGACATTTTATCTGGTAGTGTATGCCCAGCATTAGGGATACCCCCAGTGCCTTTTCCTCCAGAGAAGGCTAGTAAACCATAAATAATTAATTCTCTGTGCCTAAGTAATTTCAAAGGTTTGAGCAACACTTTTTGCAACATTGATGTTTGTAATATGATATACCAACTGTCTCAAGATAACCTCAGTGTCTGTTTTACCAAGAGGGATAGTAATTTACAAATGGTTATTTAGCAACATTATACTCAAATTGTGAAAACTGATTCTTTTTTCATATTTTCCCTTTTTTTGAAAATACCTGTATTTACATTGCTGTATAATAATAGGGATATAATTTCATCTGTATCTCTATTATAAATGGATGTTTTGAACTACACAAACCAATACAGAGAGATATAATTATTTAATACATATTAATAGGGTCACTGTATATTGTATTATTATATCAACCCCTAGGTGATTTCTTATTGTTTATATATTCGCTGCTACACTTATTAAGCTCCACTTTGGTGGATGGATGTGAATTACTTATGATCTAATTTTATGATCACATTTTTCAAAAGGAAATTATTTTGGGGCAGACTAGCCATTTATATATTGAGTCTGATTACCCCTAATTTTTTAAATATCTATAATAAAGGTTATATATTTTATGATCTACAATAATTCTTCTACTTTATTATTATTTTTTCTACCTCTGGAATTTGGATTCCAGATTAATGAGTGCCCCATGTAAGGAATTTATTTTATTTGGTTCCTTCTGCCAAATGTTTGTTTGCTTATTGTGTACTTATTTAAATTTCCTTGGGAGCACCGCCAACCATTTAAAAAAAAAATTAATTTGCATTTTTGAATTGATTTTTTTCATTATGAGTTGGTTTTTGATTTAATAACTTATTTTAGTCCGGTACGGGATCTCCTTTGAACCTTGTACAGTATCTGCATCAAACAAAATGGCTGATCCTGGATCTTGCCTTCACTGTCTCCAAATGGCTGGGGTTAACAACAACATAATTTTTGTCTGGTGCTGTCTAAATTAAAGTTCTGGAACAGGGATATCTTCATACTGGTGCTACACACCCTGTGCTTTTATGTCCTCATGCTGGCTTGGGCTTGTAGTGCCACACTGCTGCATCAGCTCTGACAACTTATAGGAAATAGTAGTTAGACTCACCACAGGTGCCTCTCTCCAGCTAACACCTCAATTTCTGCCTTATTCTCATGGGAAACTTTTTTGTACACTGCTCTGGAATTCCCAACTAGCCTCCTGCTTGTCTTTTCCTCAGATACAGTTCCTGTCTCCAACACAAAATGTCTCTCACATATCTACACATGTTCCACTCAGAGTCAGCAAAGGCTTCCTGGGAGTTCTCTCTAGATCTCGCGAGATTTCAGCTGGCAAGTCTCTCTCAGCCTATCCCTCCTTGACTGACAGTTACATGAACCAGTGAGCAGCAGGGGCAGGAAAACTCTTGTGTTTAGTGCTTTCTGAATGTGCATACACATATATGAAGCTCTGGGGCACTTCATATGCTGCAAATGTGTAGCAAACTAGCAATAGAGGAATGCTGGAACAGTGTTAAATGCAAGTATTCACCAGGTTATCTTTAGGAGTTGAGTAGGAGACTCCAACTGTATCACTCTGTATCACTCTCTCACAGTACAGAGGTTTGCAGTCACATGTGCAGTAGCACATCAGGTTGGAGGTAGGACCTCCATGCAAACTCTGGTCCTAGTGCCCAGCATGTAAGCACAGTGTGGAGACAGTGCAGAAGTGCAATTCTTTCTAAAAATAAGCTATTAACATTTCTATTTTTGAAAGCATTCTTACTTTGCAGCATTTTTTCCCCACCTGCCTTAAACTTTTGCACAGTACTGTATATCAAAATCAAAAATACATATAAAAAGTACAATTGTGGGCAATAATGATGAATAACAGCAAACACTATAATAAGGCAATCTAAAGGGATTCAGTATGATTTACAGCCAGCCGCATGGCCAGCGGTTCAAATCCCGACAGCGACATCCCGGCAGCACTGAAAATCCCGATCGTCCCCAGGTAAGTATTCTCTAACCTATTCTACCACCTAACCCTCCCTTAGGGGTGCCTAACCCTAACCTCCCCCCTAAGTGCCTAACCCTAATCCCCCCTCTAAGTGCCTAAACCTAACCCCCTTCCCCGCCGCCTAAACCTAAGTCCCCCGGGGGGGTGCCTAACCCTAAACTCCCCCGGGGGTGCCTAACCCTAACCCCCCCTTCTCCTAGTTTAAACCTAACCTCCCGGGGGGGTGCCTAGCCCTAAGCCCCCCGGGCACCCTAAACCTAACCCTCCCCCCGGCGCCCGCTGCGCACCTTCGATCGTTAAGCCGGGTGTCGGGCTCCCGGCATAGGAAAAATGACAGGTGTTGGGATTTTGACGCTTGTTATTTAACCCTTGCCGGGATTATACAGTCGGGAAGCCGGCGGTCGGGATTCCGTCCATCGGCTTCCCGACTGTTTCCCATCTAAAGATAGAAAATTATATTTAGTTAAAAAAATCAAATAAACTAATTGTAGCTAAAGTACAATGCACACAAAAAGCATTTAAAATTGTAAGAATTATATTGAATAGAATAAAATTAAATTCTTCACCCTCAATGATTGTCAAGGTATGCATATCTCCAACTAAGGGCCTGATTTAGAGATATTTTTGCAGTTGAGCAATGTTTTGTTACTGCATATGTGCAAAAAGTCTGGAAAACTGTTACTTCGCACACGCGAATCAATGTGAGCAATGTGAACAATTGCATATGAAATCGCTGACACATGAGAACGGGTTTGTGATCCCTGGGCGTTTCAGGGTGGAGACTGGGAGGTGACCTAAAGTGATTGCAAAAAGAGACATGTAATGGGAGTCTCACAGGCGTGTCTGGGAATGCTGCTACATTCCCAATTGCAATTCCACAGCTTCAGAGGCCATGTTAACTTGGATTAGAGGAGGGTAGCTAGAGCAGATCCTAGGTTACTGCCAATGTCGATGGTGCGACCAATTTTGCATCAATTTGGTGTGTTTTCAAATTCAATCACAAATACAAAGGGCTTTATTTTGGTTGGATCGCATGGCTGCATTCACACGCAGCCGGTCGATGTTTGTGTTCTGCGCATACGTATGCATTGCAGTGTGTGTGCGTGAACTGGCTGCTGTGATCGGGAAGCGATCTCAGTGAGCATGTAGTCCAATCGAATAGTAATTGACATGAAATAACCATTTGGGGGTGGTGATTGGGGGTGGTCGGCGGAATGTAGGCGTGCCTGTGCGTTTGAACGCTATTACAGAGGCGTGCATAATTAAGCCCCTGCGTTTGCATATGCTGGCAGATGTCTAGATGGCGACAGGAAGTTTAGCAGCTTGTGTGGCAGGGACAGGTCAGCCACAACTGTGTGAATGGTTCCAATGTTACTGATGTGTTTGTTGACTTGCAAATGCATGTCATGGGAAGTGGGTGGCTTTATACAGTGGTGAGTGTCTAATTATAGTGCTGCGTTTGCCATGCGATAACATTCATTAGCATATTTTTGCATCGGCTGGGTACGTGCGAACACAGCCGTGCAATCCGTGCTGAATCAGGCCCACAGACCACACAGCCTCAAAGTGGGTTTCTCAATGCTCGTACAGTCCATCGCGCTATCCCACGATATTGCGATGGATTGCTTCCTCATGTTGCTTCTTCATGTTGTTATATAAACCTATAAACCCGACACTTCTCACTCCTTCCACACCAGCCTGATGAAGCAGACAGTTAGCGGTATATTTACTAAAGGTCAATTTTAATACATTTTGATTGATTTAAAATAAATGATAATCAATATAAATTGATCAACATCGATATTGTATTTCTGGGGCTAAATCACACATTTACTAATATTTAAAAAGCCAAATAAAAAATTATCTGTTAGTAAATGTGTGATTTAGCCCCAGAAACACAACATCGATATTTGTCGATTTTGATAAAACTTCACCGATTTTAAATTGATCAAAATCTATAAAAAAAAAATCAACCTTTAGTAAATTTACCCCAGAGTCTGAGAAACGTGTGACATGTCTTTGAAGGAGTAGTATAGAGTATAGAGTATAAAGTATAGAACTTCATACGATTCTATTTATTTTTTCACATTTTATTAAACTATTTTTTATCTACTTTTTGTACTAAAATTAGTTTACTTGATATGTTTTAAAGATATATTTTTTTATCTTTATATATTACCTTATGGTATATTATTCATCATCATTAACCACAATTGTGGCATACTTTCACTTTTCATATACAGTATATGTTATATTATCTCCATAAACAACTATTTTAAATCCTGTGGAAAAAAAAAAGTTTCCCTGAGAATTATAGTAAAAATAATTTCCCTGATTACTTGAAAAAATACTATCAAACCATCAAATCCCACCAAGAACACCAATGAAAATTGGGGGAATATCAATGAATGTCCAAGGGACATACTGTATATCAGTCACTTCAAAGTGAGAACATATCCATAATTAAAAACCATACAACATATTTCCACTACGGTGAACTATTGTCTTATTTCTCTTGTTTGAGATTCTCGTGAATTACAACTAATCCCTATCAACTAAAGAACACACTGACATTAGATTCCACTTTCTTGTTGCAACAACCACTGATGGACAACGAGCCTGCTGAGCCTCTGCACTAATTACTGCCTGTCTGTGTGCACTATCAGGTGCACACTGATTGATTCTCCGTTTTGAATACAGCCCAGGTGCTGAATAATTTGTCATTAGGGAAACTTGCTCTGGTAGGGCCCTGCTCCTGTTATATTCCAGCCAGCCCTTCTACTCCTAGAGTTTCTTGTACTTCCGGTTGATCCAGTGTCCTGTTTTCCAGTCGAGTTCCAGAGCCAGTCTACTGTGTTTATCCACTGCTGTTTGTCCCATCCAAGTGACGCAGCCTGCATTCCACCTGCTCATGCTGCTTGTGTCATCTAGGCGGCACGGTGCGCTTTCTCAACCTGAAGACCCATCTGTGTCCATGACCAGTGTCATCCCGGCGACACTGGTAGTGACTCAGCGGTCCAAGTGCGCACTCCAGTGCACCGTCGCCAGTGTCATCCTGGCGATGCTGGTAGCGACTCAGCATCCTAAGTGCGCAATCCAGCACACTGTCGCCAGTGTCATCCCAGTGGCACTGGTAGCTACTCAGCATCCTCCTGCCAAGTCGTTCTACCCTCAAGGCAACAACCAGCCCAGAGGCTGCTACCAGCCCAAAGGCCGCATCACAACTTTAGGCCCACAGGCCTCAACCAGCCCAGAGGCTGCTACCGGCCCAAAGGCCGCATCACAACTAATAGGCCCATAGGCCTCAACCAGCCCAGAGGCTGCAACAGGCCCCAGAGGCCACATCACAATTATACGGCCGCATCTTGCCAAGATATTCCACCCCTCAAGGCTGTACAGGACTTTTCCCCACTAGTGACTCTGAGCCCTTAACACCCTGTTGATAATCTTCTTATGATGATACACAGACTCAACCAATATTGATAATTTATATAATTAAAGTTCATGTTCAATTGAAAATCTTTCCACAATTGATAAAATTGAAGTTCTACAGGAGATCCCTGTTGGTAATCTTCTTACAACAACTGTGCATGTAAGAGCACTTAAAACCAAGGTGATGTGATGATCTGGTTTTATTTGTTGGAAACATGTGTGTGCAGGTGTTTATACTGCTGAGTTATATAGGCAGAAATAAGTGGATGACTCAAACTATGAACAACCCAATTACTTAACCAGTGGTGCTAGTTTATTGAAAGATAGCAGGTACAGCCGTACTCACTGTTGCATGTACACTGGTAATGGCACAGAGCAATGTTCTACACAGCTCACAAGCCATTGAGTGTATGCTGCAAATTTGTAGCAAACTAGCAATGGAGGGATGCTAGAACATCATTAAATGTAAGTATTCACCAGGTTATCTTTAGGAGTTGAGGAGTTGAGTAGGAGACTTCTGTCTTCAACTGTATCACTCTCTCACAGTACAGAGGTCTGCAGTCACATGTGCAGCAGGTTGGAGGTTGGACCTCCATGCAGACTCTGGTCCTAGTGCCCAGCACGTAAGCACAGTGTGGAGACAATGCAGGAGCGCAATGCTTTCTAACACCCCCCCCCCCTCGGTATAAGCTCCTCTATTTTACACAAACCTTTAATTTCAGATTTTCTGTAGTGACCTGTAAAATAAATTGGGTTAAACACATGAAAAGTCATTAACACATCACATGACTTCAATTTGGCCTTTTTGGAAGATACTTTAGAAAAAGTTAATTCACTGATAGCACTGGCCATAACAACAGTCTCTTGACTCACAATCTTGGGACTGCTGCAACTATCACGATTCTTGATGCTTTTCACACTTGTGGTTTTTAAATCTTGCAAAGTCTCTTTTCCTATCTTAGATTTCCATTCACTCCTTTTAATCTTTGGTTTTGGCTTCTGGATACTTTGAAACTCAGTGAATGCAATTTTTGCAAATTCCTCATCATACCTCTTAGGTGGTTTGCCGATGTTTGATCAGAAGATCTTTTATATGGTTTAATTTCCACGCTGACAGTCACTGACTTAATTATATCTTAATTCGCTGGCATGTCTAGTGAGAAATACTTGCTCTGCATATTAGCTTCCAACATTTCTTCAATTTGTGTTATTTCTTTAAAATTAACTTCTTGTGACTTAATAAACTTTCTAGTATTTGGATTCCACAATCTGTAACATTTGCTCTCATGGCAAAAGCCAAGCATGATGCACTATACTGACTTGAATTCGGCTTGTGTGTTTTCTCTTTTGGCATTACTTTCAAAAGTTCTGAGAGATGTCTTACACTTGATTTTCTCTTCAACAATGCTTCAGTATGTGTTATGTCCTTTAGGACAATGTAGGAGAATGATTCTTGAGATAAAATGCTGTGGACATGGATTCTAACAAAAAGTTCTAGTCTAGGACTGCGTCCTTTAGCATACAACTTGCTCTCTCTATGAAAGTACAGTTTGCTCATTCACTAACACCATTTTGTTCAGTAGTATAGGCAATGGGCAATTCATGCTCTAGTCAATATTTTCTTAGGAACTGTTCCACCATTATCAGATCTCTGGGTCTAGAGTCTGTAACCTGTCTGCAGATTACAAGAGACTTGTAGAAAATAAATCTTTTTTGCCACTTCACATTTTTCTCTGATGAAGTATACATCATCATTGTGAAGTCATCTAAAAATGTCACAAAGTTTGTATCCATTCACAGACTTTACTTCCATTGGACAACACACACATCTAAATTTACAATTTCAAGTGTTTTTTTAGCTCTTTTTGTTGAATTTGGAAATAACTGATGACCTTGTCTCCCCACAATACAGCTATTACATAAGGGTTTCTCTGCGTTAGTCACTGACATTCTTGTGAACATCCTGTCCTGTAACTTATGAACACTGTCATACCAAAGTTGACCAAATCTTCTATGCCAGAGTTCCAGTGACTATGACTCAGTTGTCATCACCATGTAACAGTGCTGTGTATCAAGCATGTATAATTGCTGACATCTTGTGCCTATAGCTGTAATGGTTCTTTTTCTGTTCCTGACAATGCACTTTTCTTTGGTGAAGTGAACTCTGTGACTTCTCTGTTCTAGGACACTGATGATTATAAGATTTGTTCCCATATCGGGTACATAAAGAACATCTTGGAGCTCTGTGATTTTTGTATTTTGTTCCAATTTTTGAAGTGAGCTTTAATTGTCACAACTTTAGTAGCTGTTAGCATTTGATTGCCAATTCCTTTGATAGTGATAGTGTCACATTTGGTTAACCATTTCTCATTGCAACTGAAATGTCTTGTTGCACCGGAATCAAATGCACCAACAATCTTTTCTGCGGCTAACTGTAATACTCATGGCTGATTCATCTCTTCTGTCGCAACTCTTCCTTTGCATCGGATTAAAATAAATTTGTCTGCACTCAATTGCTTTGTCTTGACAATTGTAACACTTGAATTTACATTTTCAGAATTTTTCTCTATTTGTATGTAATGCAGTTGTCTCAGCACTTAAATCACAGAGCACACATTCTGGAAACTGTAATAACTTTGCTCTGACTGTGTCAGAACTTTGCTCTGACTGTGTCTGTTGTTTGTCTCTAACGCCACAACCAAGAAGTCAAACTCAAGTTCTGCAACATTGCAATCTATTCATCATCCACTTGCACTCCAACAAATGTTTGTTGCTGAGAAACAGACATCATTCTGTCTTTGTAATCACTTATATTGATGCATTCCTTCAATTAGGTGTTATACAATATATGTCCTAAATTTATTCTCATGAGACTTACATCTTGATACACTGCTTGCAATGCTTTCCACATGTCTTAAGCTGGCCATACACCTGCATGATTTTGGGCCGATTGCCCGATTTTCGATGAGTCATAAGATGGATCTTGTGAAAATCATGTATTGTTTTAGTAAGATACGATCCGATGCACGCTCCCGCAGCTCCTATAATCGGATCTTATGATCAGATGTGCATCCCATTTGTTCCATCGTATCCTGTGCAGATCGTGCTGTTTATTTTGTTCTTGCGATCCATCGTGCAGCAATTCAAGTCATTTCAATGACTGTTTCCCTTATGAGCCTGTGAGACACAGGATCGATCTTATGACAGATCCTGTGCTAAGAAAAACAACAAACATACTGCCGGGACTGCCAGGGAATCGTAGGGAAATCGTATGATGAATCAGATCTTATGCTGGTCATGTAGGTGTATGGCCAGCATTATGCTGATGCTTTCCCCTGAATTATAGAGTACAATGTGAGTACACTTAAGCCTATGGCTACCATGGCTTTCTCTATATCATCCGGGCTTGAATGTACATCTGGTTCTACTGTGACCTTCCACAACCTTTCACGCTTTAATTGCATTTCCATAGCAAACTTCCAGGTTGTACAATTTTATGCACCTTTTGGCTTGATAAACTCCTTTATGGGTGTAGCCCCTGTATTTATGATTCTTAAGGTGCCCACACACATACCGATGTGCTCACGATCCGATTTCTTGTCCAATTTCCTCATGAACTTTTACGGGAGCTCCCTTGCCGTCGTGATCACGATTTTGCAAAAAAAATCACCCAATCTGTTTTACGATCTCACGATCTATCGGATACGCATCGTGAGATTGCCCATAACAAATTGTGAGTTTAAAAATAAAAAAACAGGCTCTTGCCTATTGGTGGGAAATTTAAATAGTCAAAACAATGGGAGGGGCTATCTAGGGAGTATAAAAAGCAGGCACCCTTTAAACTCTGTGTACATTCTGCTCTACTACTAGATAAGACTATGTGTATTCCTGCTGAATCCTGTACATTGCTACTGTGCTCTTTGTATTTGTATTTTACAAAGTTTATTCTACCTGCAAGTGTGTGTTACCTACCTGCATTCTATCCTGTTCCTGAATTCTGTGCTGATGGATCCCTATCGGTATAGAGTGTTGGTCACTGAAGCTGGGGTCCGGGAGATTAGGAAGAGGGCCCAGCGAAGAAGGACGAGAGCATGCTGGATTCAGGAGTGGCTGCTACAAAGGGATACCCGCTCTCACATGTCCCTGCTGATAGAGATCAAGGAGAACAACCTGGATGACTACCGCAACTACCTGCGCATGGATGACTCCACCTTCCAGGAATTGCTGAGTATGATGACCCCCCCCACATCCAGAGACAGGACACAAGGTGGCGGAGGGCAATCCCTGCTGAAGAAAGACTGGTGGCTACCCTGAGGTATCTGGCTACAGGAAGGTCACTGGAAGACCAGAAGTTTGGGACACTCATCTCACCTCAGTCCTTGGGTGTCATCATTCTGGAGACCTGCAAAGCAATCGTTAAAGTGCTGCAGTACCAGTATTGCAAGGTAAGAAGAAAAACACACCACACATTTGTTTCTTGTTTAAAGAAAGAAATTGTTTTTATTTGTTTAAAATATTGTTTTAAATTTGAGTTTTTAACTGTGCCAATAAGGCAGAAAACAATGCTGTACAGCAGCCATCTGGTGTAAACAACACTACATAACTATGCCATTAAGGTAGAAAACTGTGCTGCATATCAGCCATTTTGTTTAAACAACACTACATAGTAGTAATAAATGTTTTTTTAAACATTCGAAACATACACAGCCACTGTGGCAAAACACCCTTGCACACTATCTCCTCACAAATGTTTTTTTCTGGTATACAACTTTTTTATTTATTTTTAGGCAGCAAATAATAGGCTGCATTAACTACAATATGCATCAACCAGTAGGCAACCCAAAGTGTGCACTAAACTGTATGCAATTTAGATTGCAATAACATTTTTACAAAACAACATTATCACCAAATTTTATGAATCCCACAAGGTAGCGTGCTGTTAGGGTGGGTCAGACTCCAGTTTGAACAGGCCAATACACACATGGCACAAGCATACATTGTGGCCCCGGCTTCCAGAAATGTGTACTTGTGCCATGTGCATAGCGACCTTGTCCAAACAGCGTTATCACCACCCTATCGCATGCAGCCAGCACCTATTGGGAGTCATAAAATTTGGTGATAGTAAAAGCAAGAACAAAATAATCAAAATTACATCTCACCAAATTTTATGAATCCCAATAGTTAGCGTGCTGTATGTGATAGGGTGGGTCAGATGCCACTTTGAACAGGCCAATACACACATGGCACAAGTATACATTGTGGCCCCGGCTCCCAGCAAAGTGTACTTGTGCCATGTGCGTAGTGACACTGTCCAAACAGCATCATCACCACCCTATCCCATGCAGCCAGCACCTATTGGGAGTCATAAAATTTGGTGATAGTAAAAGCAAGAACAAAATAAACACAAATAAATTAGATATCAGTATAACGGGGTGATTCACCGGCTGCATCCAGCAGAGCATTAAGCATGGTAGTGCTTGTGCTTAGGGTGCTGGGTGGGGGAGTAATCTCTAACTGGGCTGGGGGGGCATGACATAGGTGTTTGGGGCAGGGGAAAATAGCATTGGATCAGCTATATACATTGAATTGTGTATGTTTTTGCTCATACACCTACTCAATAGGTCATAATTTAGCCTTAGGACATTTTTTTTTGTATCTTCATCCATATTCCTCATAGTGCTGTTTACATGTGCCGTAAAGTCATCGATAGCATCAGGAGGTTTTTGAAGCAGGCGTTCTGCATTTGTGAGAAATAAGTCCTCCCGTTCCATATGGTTCTCCCCTGTTTTTTTTTTTTTGGGGGGGTTGTTCGGAAGAGGATGAGGGTCCAGGGCCAATGGGTTTTGCCAGTTGTGTGGTATTCTCCACATCACTTTCCCCAAGCAGACTGAGGTCCGGTGTGGATCCCAAATCAAGGTCTTGGGTGGGAGTCTATATAGAAAACAAAGAAAAAAAAATATTATAGTCATGTTTTAACCCCTTTTTTACTATTTTTAGTTTCCTAACACCATGGAGGAGTGGAAGAGGATCACTGAAGAGTTTGAACAACGTTGGAAATTCCCTAACTGTGGAGGAGCCATCGATGGGAAACACATCAACATCAACCCACCTGCCAACACCGGATCATATTACTACAACTTACAAAGGATTCTTCAGCATCGTTCTCATGGCAGTGGGGAATGCCAACTATGAATTTCTGTTTGTGGATGTAGGCAACAATGGCCGTGCTTCGGATGGTGGATCCTTCAAACAGACGACTTTCTACCAGAGACTCACCAACAAAACCCTCAACTTGCCATCACTGGATGAGACAAAGCACGGCCTAAATTACGTTTTCGTCGCTGATGAGGCTTTTGCATTACATGAACATGTGATGAAGCCATTTGTACAGAGGGGCCTGTCCAGAGAGAAGAGGATCTACAACTACCGTCTATCCCGGGCATGGCACATTGTGGAAAATGCATTTGGAATAATGAGCAACTGCTTCCGCATTTCCACACCGCCATCAACCTATGTGTGGAGTAGATAGACTGGGTCGTGATGGCGTGCTGTGTGTTGCATAACCTTTTGCCAAGAAAAACTACCCAACGAGGACCAGTCCCATCTAGACCAGAAGATGTAGGGCCTCCGGAGGACATTGCCCAGTTTACATGTCTGCACCACCAATTTCTACAACATCGAACACATGTGTCAAAGAAGTGAGGGAGGAGTACATGGCCTATTTCAATGGACCAGGTGCGGTGCCATGGCAGGAGCAATGTCTGTGAACTAACTGACTATATTGGACATTTGGGATTGAACAACAAAAACATTAAGGATTTTGGTGTATTAACTGTGTCACTACTTACCAAGACCTCAGCAGACGGTCCAGGCACTTCTGCAACCTCCTGTTCTCCCTCTCGCTCAGCCATCAACATGATAGGTTCCCTTTGCGGCTCTTGATCACTGATGAAGGACATCATATGGTAGTACCAGAGCGTGGGCTCATATATATCATCTGTGTCTGCTCCTGATTTTTTGGAGTCATCCACCTTCTTTTTTTCTTTTATGTACACTGTCCTGAGGTTTTGAATTTTGTGCCGGACAGTTCTCAGGTCAGCATCGACAATGTACCATTTCGCATACTTCAAGAGCAGCTGTAATGCGGCCAACTTGTTCGACTTGTTGTGGTATTTGCGCAAACTTATCCTCCACAGACACTCTTTACAGTGCAGTATATCGATGAATCCGCTAACGAACTCACGTTTACTATCCATGGACATATCTATGAAGAGGAAAAAAAAGGACATACAAATATTAGTGTATATAGTTTTGTTATATTTTATGTTGTTATGGTTAAATTTTGGAGTGTTTTAATATTTTCTTTTTTACAGGTTTTTAAAGGTTTGGTATGGTATTCTAATTGTGTGTTTTCTTTTACAGGAATGTCATATGTTTATTTTTAGGTATTTTAATGTTGTTCTTTCTTTTACAGCATGGGTCTTCAACCTTTGGCCCTCTAGCTGTTGTGGAACTACAAATCCCAGGATGCCCTGCCACAGTTTTAGCATGCTGATATTTCCAAACCTTGGCAGGGCATGCTGGGATGTGTAGTTCCACAACAGCTGGAGGGCCATAGGTTGAAGACCCCTGTTTTACAGGAATGATGTGTATTTTTCATTGTAATGTATGGTGTTTTTTTGGCTACAGTAAAGACATGTTTTTTTGTTTGTTTTTTAAGTTTTATTACATTAAATGTATTTTTATTTTATCTGTATTGTATTTATTTTTAAACATGTTTTGACAAATATTTTATGCTATTTCAATATGAAGAATCTTCCTGTAATGTATTTGAATATCTTGTTTAAATATATTTGTTTATAAATTTTTCAAAAAGTTGAATTGTTTTCTAATTAATTATTAGGTGGGCCCAAGACATTGGTGGCCAGTTGGTTAGGTGGGGGCACACATTGGTGGGTAGTGGGAGCTACGGTGGGCGGTGGTTGGGTCATGCATTTATTACCTGGGGGGCACACATTGGTGGGTAATGCATGACCCAGCAACCACCTGCCTCATTACGGCGGATGATGGCTGGGTCATGCATTTTGTTATGTTCTAGGTTGTTTGTGGACCCGGGGTGGTAGCAGGAGCGATCATAGAAGCAGATTTGAAAATAAAACTAGGATTTTTAATAAGTGCTTGAGTAGACATATAGGCCCTGATTCAGAGCCGGACGCTCTGACCAGAGCGCTCGCTCTGAATCAGGGCCCACCTCCATTAATATGGAGTGTCCTCCTGGACGCTCGTATAGCTGTGGGTCACCACCCACAGCATATACGAGCGTGCAAAATGATGGTCGCGATGGTCTTGACCATGGCGACCATCGGAACTGCGAGTAAAATCCTGCAGTTGGGTTTTTCAACCGCAAGGCCAGGAGTGATTTTGGCTCTATCAGAGCCAAAATCACTCCCACTGACATCACTAGTGATGTCAGTGGGGCCGGCTTCAGACGGTAGGCGTTCCCTTGGGAACGCCTCCGTCTGGCAGGCACACCCCCGGCACGCCCACCAAAGGGGGCGTGCTGTCAGTCACCATCGACACCACGCCCCCTTTGATGAGACACTCCGAGCGAAGGAAAGTCCTTCGCTCGTCGGGTCTCGCGCATGCGCACGACGGAGCTCCCTCCATCATGCGCATGCGCAGTGGTGACCATCGACCCACTTGCGAGCGGACAGCCGCTCGCGAGTGGGTCTGAATGACCCCCATAATGTGGCAGTAAATAAAAGTCCAGGAATATATAAATGTGCACAAGAGTTCTGTGGTGGGAGTAAAAGGGTTAATGTCCAAGTAGAAACAATTAGAGCTGTCCAGGTGTGCAGGTAGTGAAACTGAAAATAATCAAGCCAGGTATGCAGGTAGTGAACTGAAAATAATCAAGCCAGGTATGCAGGTAGTGAACTGAAGCAAATGAGCAGGATGTCAGCAGGCTCAGGCACTCAGGTATGGGCAAGGGTGATGGCGGAAGCGGGGTAGTCCAGTGGGAGCTAGGAGCTGACAGGCAGACTAGCAGACAGCAAATTCACAGGAACAGGATAAGCACAGAGAACTCCCTCTCAGCTAGGCTGAGATACACGTTGCACTGGCAAAGAAGGAAGGCACTGACCCTTCCTAAATACCCCATGCCGTGCTGTTACTGGCCGGAGGGAACATGTGACTCACCAGGATTGGCCAGCCGCATCACATTGCCAGAAGGCAAGATGGCGGCGCCCATGCCAAATGGAATGGAGATGCCACCAGGCCTTACCAGCGCAGAGTGACAACAGGCCCGCACAACAACGCGCACAGCCAAAGCCCCCCACCAGACACCAGCTCCGCCACCAGACAGCCACGCCACAATAACCTCAAAGGTAACACTCGCCTAGCGCCATGCTGAAATACCCTGGCCGTGACACATTTATTACCTGGGGGGCACACATTGGTGGGTAGTGGGAGCGTAATGCATGACCAAGCCATCGCCCGCCTCTGATGAAATTACCGGGTGTAAAGAAATGCATTAGGAGACTGCCTGTTCCTTCATCGTTTCTATTGATCACGCCAAAGGTTGCACGGACCTGCTCGGGGAAGCCTGTGGTATTCAATTCCAGCTTATTTATCTTCATGGACAACACCCGGCAATTGCAGTGTTACATCAGTGGTGGATTTGCTATTTACCAGCGTGTTAGCCATTTGCATGCAGTTCAGCTCTTTGAGAACACTGCAGGAGTCACAGACCATTCGGCTGACTTATGCGGCTGTTGTGCACCACCCCGAGCTGGGTAGAGACGTCGGTCTCATTGAGCTCTGTGGACGGAGCCTCAGCATACAGGATGGACCGGAGTTCCTATGCTGAACACTTCAGCATAGCCTGATTGTCTAATCAACACCATCTAAAAGTGGTAAGCTATCCACTATAAGTAATACTTGTGACTTTTTCATCATAGTCCACAGTACGGACAAGAAACATTTGACTTTTTTACAGTTTCCACGTCTTTATATTATATACTGCAGTGATCAAATAGCTTGATTATACCATTTATCTGTGGCTACTCATATGGAACATTGTCAATTACTGCATATTGCACCCTGATGGAGACATTGTTTCACATTTAAAGTGTCTTTGTATCAATGGAATTTTCTCTTTACCTGCAACACATTTGGAATATTGATACTAATTAATATATGGAGGACTCTTTATCTATTTTTATTTATTTTTGGATCGCTCTACATGTCATTGGGAATAATCTTACAGTATTTATATAAAAGTTATTGTCTGTATAGGCTGAATTACACCTATCCTGTTTTTTTATATTAATACTTTATTTATTTATTTTATGTCATAACATTATTTTATACAGATACAGGTTGAATAAATATTTCTATATTTACATAATTTCTACATTATTGTTGTGATTGATATAGCGCAGTTCCTGGTTCATATATTTTTTTGTTGCTTATTTCTATTGAGGAACTACAGAGTTCCTCAGGAACAGCTACTTAATCAACCTCAATATTCTCACTCTTCAGTTCCCTCTGAACTAACTAGTGCCAACTGGTTTCTAACTGCTCTGTGTTCACGGTGGCTGGGGGAGCACACATTGGTGGGTAGTGGGAGCTTAATGCATGACCCAGCCACCACCTGCCTCATTACGGCGGGCGGTGGCTGGGTCATGCATTTATTACCTGGGGGCACACATTGGTGGGTAGTGGGGGAGCACATATTGGTGGTCAGTGTGGTTGCATTTAAACAGTACAAATACTCACCAAACTTCCACAAAAAAAACACTTCAGTGTGCAGGCTCTGGACTGTGCTTCTTTCTTCCTCCATACACAATGCTGCACAAGATGGCGGAGGGGTGTGTCCAGGATCCCATCAGTCAAATTCCGAGTTGTGCGATGAATCTTAGGATTCGTCGTAAGTAAAAAAAAACCTCACAGCAGTGATGTCAGTGGGGAGCGACCATCGCCCTGGTCAGTCGCTAAAGCTGTGGGTGGTAACCCACAGCTTAGCTAGCGACCAGGAGGCCGCACTTTAAAAATCAAGTGGCCGCCCTCATTCAGAGACAGCGCGTGCTTCTTGCAAGTGCCTCTGAATGAGGGCCTCTGTGCTTTCTTCATTTTGTGCTCCTATTCAGACTGCACTACACATGTGCCTAAGATGGCATATTTGTTCTGCTCCGGGTGTCTCTAGTAGCTGATCTATTATGGGAAGAAAAGTGTTCACTTTAACTTCGTCTGATGGTGAAAGTCCAGCAGCTGATTCTTCAGCACCACCAAAGTCCCACTTTTTATTTGTTTTAATTTGTCTTGTTTGTTTGTAATCATTGCAAGAGTAAAGAATTTTACTTTGATTCTCAAACTCTGTAAACTGAGGGCCTGATTCAGACCCGCTCGCGAGTGCTGAGCGCTCGCAAGCGGGTCGATGGTGCCCTAATGCGCATGCGCACGACGGAGGGAGCTCCATCATGCGCATGCGTGAGACCCGCATAGTGACAGCCAAGCTGTCGCTATGAGTCTCGCACCAAAGGGTGCGTGCTGTCGATGGTGAGTGACAGCACGCCCCCTTTGGTGGGCGTACCGGGGGCGTTGCTGCCCAGATGGAGGCGTTCCCATGGGAACGCCTACCATCTGGGGCCGGCCCCACTGACATCACTAGTGACATCACAGGGCTTGCCGCAGCGAGACCCTACCTCAGGGTCTTGTCGCAAGCCCGATGGTCGCGATGGTCTTGACCATCGCGACCATCTTTTTGGCCGCTCGCACTTGCTGTGGGTGGTCACCCACAGCTATGTGAGCGGCCAGGAGGCTGCTCCATGTTTAGGTAGGAGGGCCCTGATTCAGAGCGAGCGCTCTGGTCAGAGCGACCGGCTCTGAATCAGGCCCTGAGAACGGAGGCTTTCTATATAAAAGTAAGCCCTGCACAGATAAATAATAGACAGGTATTATTTCAAGAATTCTTCAATATCACCCTCCTTTAAAGTAATCTTGTCATGGTATCATTCCAAATGTTACCATTCTCATATAGGGTTCAGTGCTACCTACCTCACTAACATAGATGATTATATCAAAAAAGGAAAAGAATGAGAATCCCTAGGTGCACTCCTGAAGTCTCTCTTTATCTTATGTCTGTACAACAATGTGCGACAAACTCATTATCTCTAAAACATAACCTTTATTATATTCTTTAAATTAAAAAATGGTACTAATCCGTAAACTTATCATGGGCAAAATATAGTTGAAATATTAGAAAAAGAAAAAGTGAAAAAGGGTTTGAATACTTGTGATTAAAATTATACAACCACTGTGTCTGTTCTTGTCTTTATATTACTCCCAAGTATTGGTAATACTGTACATATTATTATTTATCAGTATGTTATTTTAAGCCACACAGTCCGTATCATACACTCTTCTCAATCACTAGTTGTTCTCCTTTATTTAGTTTCAAAATTGCTCTTTTGGACACATTTACATTTTAAGTATTCTAATATTAGAAACAATGTATCTAAGGATTAGTGTTGATACGTCTACTGCTGTCTGTGCCATGTGTAAAGCATATTACTCATATGCCTACTGATTATTTTTCTCAAATCACTGATTACACAACTTAATCTAGCTAATTCCATATTTATTTATAGTTATTAGTGTTTGTGAGTTGTTGGTGTTTCAGTTGTCAGATATAAGGTGGGATGCCGTTCCTCTATTTATTCCTGTTCGTCCGGGCAGCAAGTTCTATAAATCACACACTCCCTGCCCGAAAAGGTTTCTCAGAGCCCTGTTTTCTGCATGAGTGTCATCTAATTGACATCAATCCCCATACATAATGGCCTCTTTCCCCGTGTTTTTCTGTATATCCCAGACTTACTATGAGGTCCCAAGATCTCCTTTCGGGAAGCCTGTGTATAAATGTTGCTGATTTTCCCCTCTATCACACATGCAAGACACAATTCAAATAGCTGGTAAATTTAGCTTAACCTGCATTCACCCAATGATTTAATAGCAGCCTGTTATCAGTGCATCGATACATCAACTGATAAAGATGTCAAATATACGGTGTTACTTCTCTCACTGTCATTAGAGACATAATATAAAGAATATTATAAAGGTTATGTTTTATAGTTTGTCGCACATTGTTGTACAGACATACACACAGGGCAGCACAGACAGTGTAATGGTTAGCGTTACTGCCTCACAGCACTGAGGTCGTGGGTTCGATTCCCACCACGGCCCTAACTGTGTGGAGTGTGTATATTCTCCCTGTGCTTGCGTGGGTTTCCTCCGGGTACTCCGGTTTCCTCCCACACTCCAAAAATATACTGGTAGGTTAATTGGTTCCAAAAACATAAAATTAACCCTAGTGTGTATGTGTGTGAGTATGTGATAGGGAACATAGATTGTAAGCTCCACTGGGGCAGGGACTGAAGTGAATGGCCAACTATTCTCTGTAAAGCGCTGTGGAATATGTGTGCGCTATATAAATAACTGATAATAATAATAATAAGATAAAGAGATACTTCAGGGGTGCACCTTTAGATATTCATTCTTTTCCTTTTTTGATATAATCAACGGAGGCTTTCTACAAACATTTTTAATGAGTCCAAACTTTATGCGGCTGTGTTCAGATCCAATTTTCAATCTTGAAGAAAATTACTGGTTTTGTTAAACCGGCTCAGAATTGTGGACTAGAGTTGCACCATTATCCCATTTTCTAATTGGCCCATTATAGAATAAAGTTCCTTTGCTTCCAAACATGTTTCTTCTCTTTCAGATGTGTCATTTCCCATGTGCAGCAGATCTTTAATAGCTGGATAGCATTTTTTCAAAGCATTAAGGGCTTCAGGGTGAGCAGACCAACGTGTGTCTGAAAGGCTTTTCAGTGTAGGCAATCCAAGGAGCTTGAAGACATCCGATGTGTTGATGTAGAAAAAAAATCAAATATAACTTCTGAACAAAGTCAAAAAACAAAACTGCCTCAGGGCAACATTTTACAGCACTTTGCCCGATAAGATTCAAAGAATGCCCATAGCATGGAATATATTCAGCCATCTTGTTCTTCTGACGTATCAAGGCCTTCATACCATTGTATTTTCCACTCATATTCGATGCATTATCGTATGATTGGCCACGGCAATCTTGAATGGAAATTCCATTTTCTTCAAGAAGAAAAAAAAAGGTGTTTGCCAAGTGTTCTCCAGTATGTCCACATCCTGGAATAAATTTGGTGAAACGCTCAATGGGTCCACTTGGAAGCACATAACATAATATAAGTGTTAGTTGATCAGTGTGTGAAATATCGGGTGTTGAGTCCACACTTACAGAGTAGTACTTAGGTTTTTTCATCTCGGTTATGATCTGCTGCAACACTTGTTGTCCAATCACCTCAATAAATGAATCACAAATTGTTGAGGACAGGTATGATACATGTCCTCGCCCTTTGTTAGCATGCATCTGAATATGTTCAGCAAGGAAAGGATCCTACTCTGCCAAAAATTTGAGACATCCTAAATAATTACGACTGTGAACTGATCCAATGATTTCATCATGTCCATGAAAGGTAAGACCTTTTGATGACAGGAATTTGATAGCACTTAAAATTCTGCGAAGAAGTTGATGCCAATACTTTTTTTCAGACTCGTATTGAATCACTAGAGATTTGTCTACACGTTTTCTGGTCAATTTTCTTCTACGTTTCTTAAGACAATCTGCATGAGTTGCACTACTTTCATGGCGGCTTAAATCTCTGGCTGCATGTCTCCAGTCTGAATAACCATCAGTTGCCAACAGTAGGTGGTATTTGAAAAAAATTGCAGTGAGCACAAAAGGGTTTGAGCGTTTTTGCCGATTAGCAAAGCCAGCCACGCTGAAGTATCTCACCATTCATTTGTTCACGATAAAACAATGACTTTGTACAATGTCGTGCAAAATGTTTACTAGGGAATGTTTTTTTGGTATTAGTAAAATCACCGTCCAGGAAGTGGCAATCAGCAACCCCCTTCTGACAAAAAAATTCACGCAAAGTTTCTGAATCTTTCCACTCTCCTATATCATTTGAAAATAATGTTTTTTTTTGTTGTTCAACCACAATTTCTTTGTGACCTTCAAGTGATTCCTTGGTTAGATTTTGGATATGAATTTCTTTAGGCAAGTTCATGTATAGCAAGGGTGTGGAGCTCCACACCCTTGCTATACATGACGTTGCCTAAATAAATTCAGATAAGATAAGCACTTGGCACCTTTTGCCTTTTTTTTCTTTGCCCTATTTTGCACTAAGACATGTGTTTTGTATGAAATGTTTCTTTTAATCTAACAGCTTATACATGTTTTTATCCAAAAATTTTTAGTTCTTTGTATTTATCTATAGATTATTGATTGTTGTTATTAGGCTAATAAATCTGTATTTATTTTTTATAACAAAATGCCACCTGTCTCTCTGGTTTTTATGTAAAAATAAGGGAGTATATCTTTACCATTCTAGGTACAAGATACGCATGTTTGTGTGTGTACACAGGTTATATCTTTGAAATACCCACTTTGCACAATTGCACAGACACCTTATTCATTTATTATATTTTTCGTCATTATAGTATATTTACTCACTATGTATATTGTCTACTAGAAGTGTAATATAACTGGTATTAATACTAAATAAAAACACTTACTTGTTAGGTCATATATGTTTATTGTCAACTAACAAGTTTCAATCACTTTAAATAATTAATTAAGCACTACAATCGTGGCACATCAAGTCCACTATATATAAATATATATGTATATTCACAGTACAACAAACAGACCAGGAGAGCACACATAGGGGCTGATTCAGAGGTAGTGGCTACTGCGCATTTGGTGGTCGCGCATCTGTGGCTTTATGCAAATGCAGCTACAAAGCTCTTCCCTTGTGTACTAGTGTGTGTCCAAATGTGCAAGGACTGAGATGCCCTCTTTCAGACTGTATAGATACAGGGGCAGAACTATGGGAGACAATGGAGGCGCCAGCCATTAGATGCCACCTTCAAAACTTGCACTAGCCCTATGGCAGTTGCAGAATTTTCATCTGATTATTGCCTCTAATGTGAATGATGATGATACATGTGTATGCAATAACACGCCCATGAGACAGACCATTTTTGTGCACATTAATAGCCACCTCGCAGTCACTGCCCATCACTGCCCAGTCACAATTCTGATACCATGTATCTCAATCACAACCGCGCCGTTGTGAGCCTCATATAAATCACCATTATTAATATAAATAGATGCACATTAGTCTGATTCAGAATAATAAAAACAGAATAACTACAAAACACATATAGCATATTTAAAAATAAAAATATACAATCAATAATTTCAAGAGATATTCATTTCTGTATCATTTACATGCAGTGTTTAAGACCATTACATCGTGGGACACATTGAAAAAGTCATGCTCATGTGCACATTGTCAATGGACGGAGGATGCAGGCAAAGATACGTTATCCACTAAAATGGCTCTATTGGCATAAAGTGGTTTATGCCATCTGAGGAAGGTGTTAACCAATAGGGCCCAACTGTAAAAAGTTACACTATTTGGCGTTTGATACATAGGGGTCAGACCGTAGTCTCCATCGGTACCTGCCCCTTTCTATCTCATTCATATATTGCACTTTTATTTGCCAGTGTTTCAGACAAATATATCAAACATGTTCTCTATATATATTTATATATTTATTATTAAACAGATTTTTATTATATTTAATATTATAAATATACATATTTATACATAGATATAAATACATGCACACTGCATATATATATATGTATATATATATATATATATATATATATATATATATATATATATAGTACCAGTCAAAAGTTTGGACACACCTTTTCATTCAATGGTTTTTGTTTATTTAAATTATTTTCAACATAGCAGATTAATACTGAAGACATCAAAACTATGAAAGAACACATATGGAATTATGTTGTAAACAAAAAAGTGTTAAACAAATCAAAATATGTTTTATATTTTAGATTCCTCAAAGTAGACCGCATATGCTTGGATGATAGCTTTGCACACTCTTGGCATTCTCTCAGTCAGCTTCATGAGGTAGTATCCTGGAATGGTTTTGAATTAACAAGTGTGCCTTTTCAAGAGTCAATCTGTTGAATTACTTGCCTTCTTAATGTGCTTGAGACCATCAGTTGTGTTGTGATTTGATCGTGTTTCCCATAAAACTCGTGCTATGTAATAGGGTGCGATTTTTTTCACCAAATTGCGTTATCACGTGCGTGTTCTCGCAAGAATACAGATCCGGAAGTATGCATTTTTTTGGACCAACCAGAATGCGAGTTTCATTTACTGTTCTGTCGAGTTTAAACAAAGTCACTCATTGGCCCTCCAAAGTCTCCGGATGCCTACCTCACATATCCTATATAAACCCCTATCCTCCATTTTGTCCTTTGAAAGGTATTGAGGAGTTTTGTGAAGGAGTGGTGAGAGAGAGTAAAAAAAAAGCCCACAATTGTATTGTTATTGTGCTGCAGCATGGCATCCAGAAAAGCAAGGAAGGTGGCCAGGATGGTGGAGGAGGAGTTTGTACTGCAACCTGATATTGGTGAGGATGTGAGCAGTGAGGAGGTGAGCAGTGAAGAGGTGGAGGAGCAGGAGAGTGTGGAGCAGGAAGCACAGGAGCTGGAATCTGAGGCTGAGGGTAGTGTTGAGGATGAGGAGGCTGAAGCACCCCCAGCCCCTGGGAAAACACGTACTGGGTGTAATATATGCTTCAGTTATGATGAAAATTGTGCCATGGTCCGTGCAATAGTGCCTGTTTTTCCGAACCTACTTGGGGCACAGTCAGCAGCGCGGCAAAAGGAGATGTGGAATAACATCACTGATGCAGTGAATGCAGTGAGTGAATACCGGCGTGACCTTAAAAATATTAAATAGCGCTATAATGATATTAAAGGGAACACAAAAGAGTAAATGGCTGATGAGCATAGGCAGCCACGTATGACAGGAGGAGGACGAGCAGTGAGAGTTCACTTCACTCCATATGAACAGGAGCTGAGGCCGGTTTTTGCTCCTGAAGTTTTTCCAGGCCCACATATTGTAGACGCTGACCGGCCAGCAACTCATAGGCATCGTGGTGTGTATGCAAACAAATGTTACTACTTTTCACTGTCTTTTTTTAAAAGTATTGTAAATTCTTTTTTATATTTTTTTATTTTAAATGGTGTAGTGTGTACGCCACTGTAGGCACTCCCATAATTAGGCCATATTCAATTTGGGCCCATATTCAATTTGATTTGCACCCGCGATACTTTTCCGCCTCTAGGACTTTTCACCTACTTCGCCTGTTTTGCTGGCGGAAAACTATTGCCGGGACGCGCAATACTTTTCCGCCTCCCGGACTTTTCGTGGGTGCGAATCAAATTGAATACGGCTCATAGTGATCCCCCATGTCAGTGCATCTTTTGGGAGGGTGTCAGGCTGTTTTACACCAATCTGACAGGATTTTTCACCTGTTTCAGTTTTGGCGGGTGCCCTTTTTGCATCCTTTCCAATTCAATACGGGCCATTGCTTCAAATTGATTTGTTTTTGTCTAATCTAATTTTTTTTATTTATTTTATTAAAACACAGCTGCTGCACCAAGGAGGTGAGGAACTCCTAAAAGACCTCGCATGGAAAGGTCAATGGAGCAGGCTGGTGAGTTAAGCCCACGTTTGAAAAACCCACTTACACAGTTTTTTTTTTGTTAAGTTTTGAATTTATAAAAATGTCACATTACTTAATTAACCTTAGCATTGTAACATTAAGGTCTACAACAATAGAAATGTCGAAATTATGTTCTACACAAATTATTTATTTTAAAGTATTAATTAAAAGGTAATGATAGAGATGTGTACACATACATAGCCTCCATGCATGTTAAACAGGTCTTATAATTTTTGTTTTTTTTATTATATTATAGACAATTTAATTGTAACAATGTGTTTAATGTGCACATCAATGGAAAAAGAATACACAAGCAGCTTCTGCTGATTTCAATGATATGCGGCATACACATATTTTTGGACAGACAGCGGGTGTATCTGCATGCCAAATGCTACATTACAGTGTCATAAGCGATGCCACTGTAACGTAGCATTTATCATGCAGATACACCCGTTGTGTCACTTTATTGCAGTCACTACTGAATGTACCTGTTTTTTTTTAACATATGTGAAACTCAAACTCCAAAATTAATCCTAACACACTTTTAAACATTTTAGTTCTACTAGATTTTATTTTAATTTTTCAGGACCAGCAGGAGTTTCTGTGCCTCCACCGTGTCGTCCGCGCCTTCCCCACGGACGACACCACCAGTGTCTAGGGTCCCAGGAAGTCATTTTGGATTGGTGGCCTACATGTCTAAGGAGGAGGAAGAGGCTGAGGCAACAATTCCTATTAGTCCTGTGGAGGCAACAAGTCAAAATACACCTGCACAGCACCAACAGCCACCAACTCAGCAAACAGCACAGCCACCAACTCAGCAAACAGCACAGCCACCCACCCCCAGTGCAGATGAGCTGGCTCAGTCCTTGCACACCTTCCGTCAACACCAGATGCAGTGCATGGAGATGCAAAAAATACAAATGGACAGCATCACACACCAGCTCAGGAAGCTAAATAGGACCTCCGCAGTAGCCCAGGGGACCCGCACCCGTATGGCTAGTGACTTCAGTAGGCATCTGGTGGAGCTAAGAGAGGCCGCCAGAGACCAAAATGCTGCCATACGGGAGCAAACACAGGCCGCCAGAGACCAAAATGCTGCCATACGGGAGCAAACACAGGCCTTTGTGGCATTAAAAAGGGAGCTGGTGGCACAAAGGGCCCTTAGGGAAGTGCCATCAGCATCTACACCCAGCTCACAAGCCACCAGTCCCCAATCGGCCTCACCAATGAGTCCCCCGAGGCGAAGTGCCCGTACACAGGGGGGTGCAACTACAGGGTCAGGGAGGGGTAGAGGCTCATCTGCCTCACAGTAATTTTGGTTGTTTTTATAATTTGTGTTTTTTTTCCTGATACCTTACTAGTTTAGTAAAGTAAGTTGAATTAAATTGGTGTCTGTCTTTCTTTATAAACTAAACTTAGATTGTTTTGTTTATTTTGAGCTATATTTAAATGGAACAGATGTTTGTATTTAATTAGCCAGCAAAAGTTGGTTTCCGGGGGAAAAAAACACCAATTGTGACTTTTTGCCGGGGCGAAAACTTATCCCCAAGACTTTTCGCTGGGGTGAAAAATTATCACCAAGACTTTTCGCCTAGGACCAAAAGTCTATGCAAAAAACAGGGATAATTTTTCAGCACACAATAGGGTTTGAAAAAAAGTAAAGAATTTTGGCTCTTAATCGAATATGGGTTCGATTTAAACACTTTTAAGAGAATTAAGAACTATGAGTATTTACATCCTTAAAAAGGTAATTTTACACTTATATACATATTTATATATGTTTATGGATTGAAAGATTCCTTTGTAACCATTTAGAATTTTTTTTTTAATTTTTAACATACAACTCTCCATTGTCACTTTGGTCTATTTTTTGGCGAGATTATGGTAATGTTTTATGTGTGAGTTTCGAACTCGCACCCTATTATTACATTGCACGAGTTGTATGTACAACCTGGGGAAACATCTGGATGCGAGTTTGACAAATGTGTATTTGGGAAAATGCGAGTTTGCAGGATCACGCACGCTATTACATTGGTCGAGATTACAAAATGTGCGAGTTTTCCGGGAAACTCGCAAAATGTAAAAACTCGAACTCTATTACATCCCGCCCCTAGAGTTACCTCTGCTGCAGAGGATAAGTTCATTAGAGTTACCAGCCTCAGAAACCACTACTTAACAGCACCTCAGATTAGAGACCACATAAAGTCTTCACAGAGTTCAAGTAGCAGACAAATCTCAACATCAACTGTTCAGAGGAGACTGCGTGAATCAGCCCTTCATGGTCATATAGCTGCAAAGAAGCCACTACTGAGGATGAACAACAAGAAGAAGAGAATTGTTTGGGCCAAGAAACACAAGGAATGGACATTAGACCAGTGGAAATCTGTATTTTGGTCTGATGAGTCCAAATTTTAGATTTTTGGTTCCAACCGCCGTGTCTTTGTGAGACGCAGAGAAGACAAGCAGATGGTTTCAGCATGTGTGTTTCCAACTGTGAAGCATGGAGGAGGTGTGCTGGTGTGGGGGTGCTTTGCTGGTGACACTGTTGGTGATTTATTCAAAATTCAAGGCACACTTTTCCATCCAGTCTGGTTTGCGCTTTATGGGACCATCATTTGTTTTTCAACAAGACAATGACCCCAAACACACCTCCAGGGCTACTTGACCAAGAAGGAAAGTGATGGAGTGCTGCGTCAGATGACCTGGCCTCCACAATCACCCAACCTAAACCCAATTGAGCTGGTTTGGAATGAGTTAGACCGCAGAGTGAAGGCAAAGCAGCCAACAAGTGCTCAGCACCTCTGGGAACTCCTTCAAGACTGTTGGAAAACCATTCCAGGACATACCTCATGGAGCTGATTGAGAGAATGCGAAGAGTGTGCAAAGCTGTCATCCAAGCAAAAGGGGGCTACTTTGAGGAATCTAAAATATAAAATATATTTTGATTTGTTTAACACTTTTTTGTTTACAACATAATTCTATATGTGTTCTTTCATAGTTTTGATGTCTTCAGTATTACTCTACTATGTTGAAAATAATTTAAATAAACAAAAACCATTGAATGAGAAGGTGTGTCCAAACTTTTGACTGGTACTCTATATATATATATATATATATATCACTCCACAACCTGGCACTCAGAACCCACCACGGGGTCACTTGCTCCGTTGCCTTCCTTAGGAGAACAGCACCCCCAACACAGTGCACAATAACCAAGGCAGCACTCGCAGTGTACAGTAACGGTGAAACAAACTGTGTTTAATCAACGTTTTGAAGAACGAGTCCCCATCTTCAGGATACACACATGTGATAGCATTCAATGTGACAAACTAAAATAATCTTACCTCCCTCCTAACCCGCGGTGGCCGCAGCCATCACCCTCAGGACTCAATCTCTCACACTTCCGGGATCGGCAACTGTGCATCTATCAGAAATGATGTCATGGGGATCCAGCAGGGGTGGCCATGGGAACGCTGTAAGCACACAAAACAGCGTAAAACATAACTAGCAGACTATCTCTCATTGTGGATATACTAAAATATTAATGTCATCATGTGACAACATGTAACAACATTGACAACATGTGTGACCATATTATTGGTAAGTGAAAAATACATACTAATAAAAAATACAGAACATGCATTAATAGCAACCTTACTTCAACAAACATTAAAAGATTTGTGGAACAAATATGTAAAAAAATATATAAAAAAAACAATGTTTCTTATAATTAAAAAACAGGCGTGAGAAGTGCAAAAAAGTAGCAAAACTTTTTTGCTTCCTATAGAAAACCATTTGATTTAAGACATGCAGAACAACACCTGCATGAGAATAAGAAAGTGTGGGGATTAACCCCATGGCTAATAAACACCAAAAGCTCACCAAAAACAAAAGAAAACACTAAAATCAACAGGCTATAAGGGTTAAAAAGAATGGCTTACTGAGCCTATGAACCATCATTGTGTATGTCCCTGCATAGTCTGGACCAACTACTACTGTGTATCCAAAATACTGAATCAGCAAAATAAATAAATAAATAATAATGCAAACTTAAATACCCAGCCTGTGCTGAACAATATATTAATTAACCAGGCGCCACCAATGTACCAATCGAGTAAAAAATTGTGGATGCTGCTGCTTATCACCTGGGAAAATTTGCCACTCTTCCCAACAATAGAAATAGAGAAAAAGCTTTTAGGTGAACAAGCGCTACACACACACACATATGAAGCTGATAAATTGATAAAAAGCATACACATTTATTATACAGAATAAAGAAAAAGAAAAAGAAAAAAGTAGGCATCAGTGTATATTCAAAAATCACATGCTGCAGCTCTGAAACCACAGTTAAGATACTGGCTAGCAAAATGTAGCAGGCTAGCAGCAACAAAGTATATGCAGTAGGTGCACCTATCCTAAAAAAAAAGATAGTATCTAGTTGTCCCGATAAGTGTATCAATATGATAAAATAAGGCTGTAGAGACCAGTTTTAATGAATAGAAAGTTCTGCTGTTGAATGTAGCAGTAGTAGCATGGCTAAAATAAAGCCTTAATTGAATATGCCAGCAATGTTGTGGCTAAGGAGCTTGGACCATATTATCCACCTGAAGTTCACATACCTATCAATGGCACCTTTTGGATAGACAGTCTTGTCAGTGCTGTAGATGCCGTGTTCTCCGGCAGCACAGTGGGATCGCTGTTCCTACCAGCTGGAAACTGGCCCTACGGTCAGGTGTGTATTCCGCCTTCTTGAATGCAAAATCCGTACCACGCTGGTGTAGACCGCGTCCCTGCGGCTTGTTAGAGATGTAGGTTGGAGGGGAAATCCAGCGACACGTGAATGGTGTCCAAGCACACCAGGCAGTCGGCTGGAGAGAAACTTGAATCGCTGTATTGGCGTGATCTCCACCGGAAGGTAAGCAATATCTCTGGGGGTGCAAGTGAGTATGGAAGAACATCAGGTGTGGTCCCTTAACGCGTTTCACCGCTGGCTGCGGCTTTCTCAAAATGCAGAATGAATGGTCTGCATACACAGTTGGTTTTTAAATACCTTGTAGCTCAGCTCAATCACATGTCAGTAATTAATCACTTCACAGTTCAAGAAATCATGTGTAGTATGCTACGAGTTCTAATCGGCTTATTATCAATGGCACACATGGTTCAATATATAACATATTAACATGTAATCGGATAGTTGGTCAATACACAATTATATCTAAATTATTTAATAATCCTATAGAAAAGGAGCTACTAATAACTCCAAAAAAGAAAAATACAAAAATACACTTAAATGATTTTAACGTGTTATACTCATTACATAGATAAATAAACAAATAAAATAGCAAATATAGCTGATCTAAAAAGCTAAATATAATATTGTATGATAAAAAGAAAGAAAAAGAAAAAGCACCTATAATACCTCTAATACAAGAAAAATTATTTGAGGAGATGTATAAAACAGACTATACAGTCAGGTCCATAAATATTGGGACATTGACAGAATTTTCATATTTTGTCCCCTATTCACCACCACAATGGCTTTGAAATGAAACAAACAAGATGTGATTTAACTGCAGACTTTCAGATTTAATTTGAGGGTAATTACATCCAAATCAGGTGAACGGTGTTGGAATTATAACGGTTTCTATATGTGCCTCCCACTTTTTAAGGGGCCAAAAGTAATGGGACAAACTAAACAATCATAAATCTAACTTTCACTTTTTAATACTTTGTTGCAAATCCTTTGCAGGCAATTACAGCCTGAAGTCTGGAACGCATAGACATCACCAGACGCTAGGTTTCATCAATGGTGATGCTCTGCCAGGCCTCTACTGCAAATGTCTTCAGTTCCTGCTTTTTCTTGGGGCATTTTCCCTTCAGTTTTGTCTTCATCAAGTGAAATGCATGCTCAATCAGATTCAGGTCAGGGGATTGACTTGGCCATTGCATAACATTCCACTTTTAGCCTTAAAAAACTCTTTGGTTGCTTTTGCAGTATGCTTCAGGTCATTGTCCATCTGCACTGTGAAGCGCTGTCCAATGAGTTCTGAAGCATTTGACTGAATATGAGCATATAATATTGCCCGAAACACTTCAGAATTCATTCTGCTGCTTATGTCAGCAGTCACATCATCAATAAATACAAGGGAACCAGTTCCATTGGCAGCCATACATGCCCACGCCATGACACTACCACCACCATGCTTCACTGATGAGGTGGTATGTTTTGGAGCAGTTCCTTTCCTTCTCTTCTCCTCCCATCACTCTGGTACAAGTTGATCTTTGTCTCATCTGTTCCAGAACTGTAATGGCTTTTTTAGATGTTGTTTGGCAAACTCTAATCTGGTCTTCCTGTTTTTGTGGCTCACCAATGGTTTGCATCTTGTGGTGAACCCTCTATGTTCACTCTTGTGAAGTCTTCTCTTGATTGTTGACTTTGACACATATACATCTACCTCCTGGAGAGTATTCCTGATTTGGCCAACTGTTGTGAATGGGTTTTTCTTCACCAGGGAAATAATTATTTTGTCATTCACCACAGTTGTTTTCCGTGGTTTTCCGGGTCTTTTGGTGTTGCTGAGCTCTCCGATGCGGTCTTTCTTTTTAAGAATGTTCCAAACAGTTGATTTGGCCACACCTAATGTTTTTGCTATCTCTCTTATGGGTTTGTTTTGATTTTTCAGCCTAATGATGGCTTGCTTTACTGATAGTGACAGCTTTTTGGATCTCATATTGAGAGTTGACAGCAACTGATTCCAAATGCAAATGTCACACCTAGAATCAACTCCAGACCTTTTACCTGCTTAATTGATAATTAAATAACGAGGGAATAGCCCACACCTGTCCATGAAATAGCTTTTGAGTTGATAGTCCCATTACTTTTGGCCCCTTAAAAACTGGGAGGCACATATTGACTGTTGTAATTCCTACACCGTTCACCCGATTTGGATGTAATTACCCTCAAATTAAATCTGAAAGTCTGCAGTTAAAGCACATTTTGTTTGTTTCATTTCAAAACCATAGTGGTGGTGAATAGAGGCCAAAATCTGAAAATTATGTCAATGTCCCAATACTTATGGACCTGACTGTATATTGGAAAACATAGCAACAGAGGAAAGGACAGGAGATACATTATTTAGTACAAAAAAAAAAGGAAATATATGTGTATATATGTACATACACACACACATATACATATGTGTGTCAATGGACACATGTATAAGCTCCACACTGTAATCTAATGGGAGAGAGATTTTTAGCACTGCACATGTGTCCATCAGCGCATATTTACAAGAATGACATATATATATAAACAGGGGCAAACGCAGGATTTCCAGAGGGGGGTTTCCAGATGCTTGAATGGAGAAGCGATTTAACAAATATTGCAGCGGTACTTGTACCACCCAATAACTGTTATGACATTGCCATCTACAGATGGTAGTAACAGAGTAATATATTTAAAAAATTTGTATTATTGTTGAATAATGATTTTTTAAATTGAATAAAGGCTTTCAAATGGGATGCGGTCAATATCCCGACTGTGGGGATTCCGGCGCTCAGAATCCCGACCGCCAGAATCCCGAAGGTAAGTAGCGGGGTTGGGGGGAGGGTTAGCGTTAGGGGTTAGGGTTAGGCACTAGGGGGAGGATTAAGTTTGTGGTGCGGGGAGGGGGAGGTTAAGTTTAGGAACTAGAGGGAGAGGCTAGGGTCAGGCATCGGGGAGGGAGGGTTAAGGTAGGGGGAGGGGGAGGATTAGATTACTGACTTACAAGTGTCTGTATCCTAACCCTGACCCTGGCTTCGGGATTCTGACCCCAGGGATCCCAAATGCCGGCATCCCGTACCCAACCCTATCAAATATTTGTAAATTTTTTAAATAAATGTAATTTGCTCCTATCAGAAAGGCATGTTTGGAGCACAAGGATGGAATTCTGACCAAAAGAAAGCTCCATTACATGTGCATATGGGGTATAGGTGATATGAAAGGGCAAAATACATACACAAAGAAGGAATAACAGAAACACAAACCCCTGTTGGATGGAGGGCAGGCAAGAAGAGACAGAGTGAGACCCCTCCAGTTGGACAGAGATGTGCACATAAAACATACATACACATATACAAAGTGTGTGTTGTGTGTGGGGAGGTGGCAGAGGCACGCATGGGGAGTCAGAGGGAGAGATAAACACATATAAAACTGAAACACCCTCTGCTCTGCTTCCGTTTGGGCTCTGCTAGGCAGCATCTACATTTAGCACTTCATGTACAAAGTCCTATTTAATGTGACTCAGTAGCCAGCCTTATACCTGCTGTCCCTAACACACAGTGCTTAATAATAATATGCCTACAGTGTTTAATATGGTCTGCAGCCATGCATCTTACCTGTAGCAGACAGGGCCATCGGAGGAGTACAGTGCAGTCACAGTGCCACCGGAGCAGAGGTCCATGGGAACTTGCTGGGAGGAGTTACATGCGGCCGCAGAGATTCCCTCATGGCTGTGGCTAAGAGGAGCAGCCGCACATGTGCAGCAGCTCCTATCACTAACACAGCCCCTTCACAACTGTCACTAGCAAAGCCCGTTAGGAGCCCGTCTATGAAGAGACGGATACAAAGATCTCCATCTAAAAAACCCCCCCAGAAAACGGCCAGCTGTGGCGATGGCTTGGAGGGCAGGGGGGGTTTCTAGGTACTCAGAAACCCCCCCTGCGTGCGCTACTGATAAAATTCAAAACATATAAATATTATAATATATTGACTAAATAATGTATCTCCTGTCCTTTCCTCTGTTGCTATGTTTTCCAATATATAGTCTGTTTTTTACATCTCCTCAAATAGGTAATTTTTCTAGTATTATAGGTGCTTCTTCTTTTTATTTCTTTTTATTATACAATATTATATTTTTTGGAGTTATTAGTAGCTCCTTTTCTATAGAATTATTAAATAATTTAGATATAAATGTGTATTGACCAACTGTCAGATTACATGTTAATGGGGTAGATGTATTATAGCCGCACTTACCGTGCCGCTATAACGCTTCCCGCTTCGCCTCTTTACCGAGGTGAAGCAGGAAGCACTAGCGATGAGATGTAAGAACACTAGCACTAGCGATGAGATGTAAGAGGGGGAGCGTTAACTCCCCCATCCGGCGCTAACTGCAATAGACCACAGCGCATCAGCCTAGTGCTGATGCGCTGTGTCTCAGTCCCGGCCGCCTCCACTGAGCATGCGCGGGATCTCGCAAGTATCGCGAGATCCCCGCATGCAGCCTGGAGCCGGCAGCTACCACAGCAGTGGTGTCCCTGCTGTGGTGATAGGCTAGCGCCAGGCAGTAGCTGTCGATAACGACAGCTACAGCCGGCCAAACGGTCAGACGATCTGACCGTTCGTACATAGCCCAGGCTATCGGCGATGCTATCTTGTAGATAGCAGTGCCGATAATGACAGGGGCGCATACATCGGGGAGAAGCGGTATCAGCGCACATAACGTGCGCTGATACCGTTTCTGGGCTTCATACATCTTCCCCAATATGTTATATATTGAACCATGTGTGCCATTGATAATAAGCCGATTAGAACTTGTAGCATACTACACATGATTTCTTGAACTGTGAAGTGATTAATTACTGACAGGTGATTGAGCTGAGCTACAAGGAATTTAAAAACCAACTGTGTATGCAGACCATTCATTCTGCCTTTTGAGAAAGCCGCAGCCAGCAGTGAAATGCGTTAAGGGACCACACCTGATGTTCTTCCATACTCACTTGCACCCCCAGAGATACTGCTTACCTTCCGGTGGAGATCACGCCAATACATCGATTCAAGTTTCTCTCCAGCCAACTGCCTGGTGTGCTTGGACACCATTCACGTGTCGCTGGAGTTCCCCTCTAACCTACATCTCTAACAAGCCGCCGAGACGCGGTCTACACCAGCGTGGTACGGATTTTGCATTCAAGAAGGCGGAATACACAGCTGACTGTAGGGCCAGTTTCCAGCTGGTAGGAACAGCGATCCCACTGTGCTGCCGGAGGACATGGCATCTACAGTACTGACAAGGTGGATAATATGGTCCAAGCTCTTTAGCCACAACATTGCTGGCATATTCAATTAAGGCTTTATTTTAGCCACGCTACTGCTGCTACATTCAACAGCAGAACTTTCTATTCATTAAAACTGGTCTCTATAGCCTTATTTTATCATATGGATACACTTATCAGGACCACTAGATACTATCTTTTTATTTAGGATAAGTGCACCTACAGCATATACTTTGTTGCTGCTAGCCTGCTACATTTTGCTAGCCAGTATCTTAACTGTGGTTTCAGAGCTGCAGCATGTAATTATTGAATATACACTGATGCCTAATTTCTTCTTTTTTTTTTACTCTTTATTCTGTTTAATAAATGTGTATGCTTTTTATCAATTTATCAGCTTCATGTGTGTGTGTGTGCAGTGCTTGTTCACCCCCAGATCTTCTACCTGTCCAAAAAAGTGGGGGGCAAAAATTGAAGACCTTTACTACAAGAAGTTGGATAGTCCAAGACTATCATAAAGCCCTTTCGGGCAAAGTGTGTCTACCGGAAAATCCATCTGGATTCCAACTGCATCAATTTTTTGGACCTATTGCCTCCTCTTATTGAAAGAGGCATGTGGTCCACCATTCTGTACATTAACGTAGCCATCCCATGTTTTAAAAGGATGAAATAGTGAGCTACCGGTTGATCACTGTTCCCAGACAACAGTGCTGCCCGTATGGCACTTCTATGTTGGGCCATTCGTTCCTTAAACTGATGTTCAGTTTTCCCAACATAGAAGTTACCACACAGGCATGTCAGCACATACTGTAGATTACAAACTTAGAAGTGCACGTTAAAGGCCACCTGATGTAAGAAAATTTTGCCAGAGTATGGATATCTAATCTCCTCACCTGGAATGAAATAATTGCATGTCGTGCACCCCAAACATTTGTAGTTATAATTTTTTCTACTCAAAAAATGCTGTTAGGTGGGCTTCTTGAAGCCGTGACATCTGTCTTGATCACCCTGTCTCTAATACTGCTACCTCCGGTATAATTTGGCATAATTTTTGTGTCGAGCAATAATGGTAACTATGTGCCTCATTCAGATCCGCTTGCAAAAAGCGAGCGCTTGCTCTGAATGAGGGCGGCCGCTTTTTTTTATAAGCCGGCCTCCTGGTCGCTCACTAAGCTGTGGGTGACCACCAACAGCTTTTGCGAGCGGCCAGGTGATGGTCGCGATGGTCGCGACCATCACGACCATCGGGCTTGCGACGAGTCCCTTGTGGTGGGGTCTCATCTGCCGCAAGCCCCACTGAGCTTTCGGCTCTAATAAAGCTCACTACTGACATCACTGGAGATGTCACTAGGGCCGCACACAAACGGCAGGCGTTCCTTCAGGAACGCCTCAGTTTGTCCAGCCACCTCCCCACCCTGCCTACAAAACAGGGTGAGCTGTCGATCAACATCAACTTTCTCACTTGCTACGGGGCTTTGCGCACGCGCATTGTGATTGCCGCGTGTGCGCAATACACAACCATCTACCCGCTTGCGAGCGCATAGCGCTTGCGAGCGGGTCTGAATGAGACCCTATGTGTCAGTCGATACCAATGGCCATAATTGTTTTGCCCTATGATTGGTGTATTTACTTATGGTGTTAAATTGATTGACCCATGGCATCTTCTTATTTTTTACTTTACTATGGACCTTTCTCAATAGCTCTTCCCTATTTTGAGTGAGAGTTTTGTCTCTAGCTTTCCTTAATTCTCTCAGGGGGTACCCTCTGACTAGGAATTTATTTAACATATCCTCCATCTGTTTTTCCGCCTCTGTGGGGTCACTCGTGATCTGACGAACACTCAAAAACTGGGAGTACGGAAGCTCTTTTCTAGTAGAACATGGATGGAACTGTCATGATGGAGAAGATTGTTCCTGTCAGTGGGTTTAGAAAACAGGGATGTTTTCACTTGTGCATCTTGTATTGTAATGCAAATATCCAAGAAGTGGATGCTGTTTTTATCCATAATGAGAGTGAATTTAATGGGGCTTGTAGACCTATTTTGGACTTCAACAATATCTTCCAGGTCTTGTTTATTACCACCCCAGAAAATCAACAAGTTGTCTATATATCTGTAATATAGACTTATTTTGGTTGAAACTGCTGAACATTCAAAAAACACTGCCCTTTACACTTCCCACATGTAGGCATTTGCGAATGATGGAGCTATGGATGAGCCCATTGCGCAGCCCGTGACCTGGGAAAATAATTTCCCATTGTAAAGAAAAAAGTTGTGAGTTAAAGTAAACTCTAGCAAAGCAATAAAAAAATCTATGTCTGGCCCTTCATAAACAATATTGCTCTAGATCAAATGCCTCACAGCCTGGAGTCCAGCCCCATGAGGTATGCATGTATATAAGCTGGCAACATCCAAAGTTGTCAACCATACATCAAATTATCAAAATCTTTTTCCAATAATTTCCATAACAGCATATTAGAGTCTTTTAAATGCGTAAAAGTATTCTGGATGCATGGCTGTAACCATGCATCAAGATATTGAGATATAGGCTCACACAGAGACCCCCTGGCCGAGATGATTGGTCTCCCAGGGGGCCTCTGTGCATCTTTATGAATTTTCGGAATGACATAGAAAATGGGAACAATGGAACAAGCAGTTACCAACTTATTATAAGCAACCTCTGAAATAATACCATCAGCTACTGCTTGTTGTAGCATTGAATCTAATTCAAATTTATAAACATCAGTGGGGTCCTTCCCCAGTGGGCAATACATATCATGATCCACTTAATAACTGATCACATTCATTTTGATAATCAACCAAGTCCATGAACACTATCGCCCCACCTTGTCTGCACTACGGATGATAATGTCCTGCCTTTTAGACAGGGATTGCAGGACCACCCTTTCCTCATAACATTAATTATTGAACATAGATGATTTCTGTTTATATAATGATGCTTCCAACATCCGATGGAACGTCTTTAACGAGGCATTGGAGGACGCTGGTTAAATTGGGACTTGGGACCAATGTGTCGCAGTTGTGTTGCAAGAATATTAGATGCTCCTGACAGAGGTTGTTTCCCAAAGTGTTCTTTCAATTTTAGCGTCCTTAACAATTTGTACGAGTCAACTTTCCAACCAAATTCATCCGAAAATTTGTAGGGATGAATTTCAGATTCAATACTTGTAATTCCATGGGAGAAAGGTTGGTAGAGGAAAGGTTAAAGATTACGTCATTCTCCCCTGTGGGGGTTTTCCCCTTCCTCTGCCCCCAGGGGTTCTCATGTGGGAATTTATCTCATCCCTAAAGTTTATTCATTCAAGTGGTCACTAAAATGCACTTCAAAATTTGTGGTTTACCTTCTGTCTTGCCCCTGTGGTCTCCACTATGTGGGCAAGACAGAAAGGCAATTTAAAGAGCACATGGCCCAATACAGGGCAGCCATCCAGCAGCCCTTGTGTCAGCTAAAAGTGACCAAGCAGTTACTAGGCATTTGGCACAGGCTAAGCACAGCAGGGCCATGTTATGATATAGAATCATCAATCAGGTGCCGTTTAAAATCAGAAGAGGAGATAGATCCAAGCAATTGTTACAAATTGAGGCCAAATGGATCTAGAGTTTAGACATGGTTAACCCTAAGGGATTGAAAGAATCGTTGGGCTTAAGTTGTTTTCTCTGAAGTACAGTTATTTTGTTAATCTATAATAAGGTTATTTGTCTATATTTCCCTTTATTCCTCTGTATACCAACTATGATATACATATTTGCTAATGTTGAGATGATAGCTTGTCTCCATTGATGTCTGTGTCTAATGGTAGCTATATATATATATATATTCCATAGACAAAAAACCTTAGTGTTTTACTTGTCCCATTGAGGCTGCTTAGCCATGATCTGAAAATTCACAAACCTATTGAATTTCTGCCACTCAAAATCCAAAAAGCAATGAAATTACGATCATTAAGGCTGACGCCTTAAAGGACGTGTTCCTTGCATAATACAGATATGGTATGCCATCACACCATGTGGTTAACTGCAGATTCAGCACTCTCACAGAGTGAGATTGCTGTCACTCACAAAATGGTGGAGCTGCTAATTCACAGAATTGTGTGCTCATTGGAATACACACATGCAGTCTATGCAACTGAGGTCTGAGCAGTTATGTGGCACACAGATATCATTTAGTGCCCACAATCTTCCCATTCAGTCACCACAAAAATCTGCAGTTAACCACATGGTCCATTTAGCTCCACCTGAGTGTCTTCCGCTATGAAGTGGATGGCGTCTGACCAGAGACAGGTGAGCAGTTCATTATGTAAGTATATAGGCATGTTCTTATCACATTATTTACTTATTCCTGTCCTCATGATGGGGTAGCAGTCCCCGAAACGTTGATGCAAGAAAGAGACATCTTTTTTCACCTTTTAAAGTCTTGGAGTGCCGCCGTTTGTTTGTGGTATATATATATATAAATATATATATATTTATAAAAAGAGTGCACTCACCAGGACTTTTGCTAGAAGAAAAAAAGGTTTATCCACATCAAATCCATACAGTGATGTTTTGGTCTTCTGTGAGAACTTCCTCAAGACAGGTCACCAAGCCAACAAGTACTGTACAATCACCCCGGTGACCAATACCCCCTATATATACCAGCCAGGCCAATCAACCAGTGAGCCATATGTAACACCACCGGAAAAGATGTCACCGTATGGGCTCACATAGCACACAGTAGTAAATCAGTCAATCTACACAGCCCACAGAAGTAACATCATAGCTACCACATAACACTTGTCTTAATCCCTAAAAACACTCCTGGATCGGAGGCAGGGGAGGCTTACAAACACTCTGCAGCCGCTACATCACAACCGTCCAGCACCATAAAAAAATCATGGTAGGTCGACATATATATAAGTTCATGTTATGAATAGCACTCTGTGGACTCAGAAATAAGAAAAAATGCACTCAAGCAGCCATTATAATAGTCCAACATTTTGGGTCTTTATTACCTGTTTTCAAGGATATACAAACAAAATGAACAACAATCTTAGCTTAAATACACCCAGTGCACATGGAGAAAGGACACTGGCAGAACCGCCGTGGCATGAGCACCACTCCCGGGGACAAAAAACCGGGAGCGTGCATCATCAACACCTCCACAGTTGCCCAGCGACCAGACGCCCAAGTGAAGTGACAGACCACCTCCTATGTAAACAATGCAGAAGAATATTGACAAACACCCTGTAATAAAAACATATGAAGATAACCAAATGTATTAAAGCAGTGGCATATAATTTAAACAAGAAGAGTAATATTGTACCGCTATGCAAAAGCTAATAAATAAACTAATAAAAAAAAATAAAAAATGAGCTATTGGAAAAACACTCAGAGGTCAGTATTTCGGACAAAGACCCATAATTCTATAGTAATCAATATAAAATAATAATCTAGCACTAAATAAAGTACAGGAAGGATAAACATCATGGACAATAGATGAAGGAAAAAAATATGCAGTCTCTAGAACAAACTAATGGATGGACCATAATTTAGAGGCTACATCACAAGAAAGGATCTAAATTATGTATCAAGTTTGTTCAAGAGGGACATTGTATCTATTAAGTAAACAGGCTGTATTTGTACAAATGGTTGCATGTAGTAGTATAGAAACTTGGAAACCTCACTATAAAGTGTCGAAGCCAGATGATTGGCTAAAACAGAATCTGTTTAAAATCAAGATCTGCAAAATACCATTTTGCAACTGGTCGCAAAATGACCATTTTAACTAATCCTTACATTAAAATATTCAGTGATGACAAGACAGGTTTTTGTAGATCTGTCTGTAACAAATAATCAAGAATACACAAAAACACTGATATACTCAGACAGAGTGAATTTGAAAACAATTGCTAGGGATTTAAGCTATCGTTAGCCATTGTAGGCATGGTATCTGATGGGGTTAAGCTAAATAAACCATTGTATTTAAGTCTGAGGCTTAAACAAATTAGCCTCACTTGTGTGATCTCATCAAGCCTCGTTTGATCACATGTGTAAACACATTGCCTGTCATTGTTGTAAGCCCAGTAATATCAAAACCAAGTAAAGCAGAGAAATATACATATATATATATATATATATATATATATATATATATATATATCATGATGAATAGACACATAGACAATCGAATGTGTATTCACAATGCGTGCAAATATACACACAATTACATGAAAAGGTTCCGCAGTAATAAAGGTTATTACCCAAAGTTTTATTTATATTTGCAATACTGTGAAATCTATGTTATATGATATTTATGGTTTAGTACATAATAAGTAGATCATGTTTGGTGCCATTCTGATCCTCTGTGTATAGGGAATTAGGTGATAGAATGTACAATGTATGAAGTGCTCATTGCTTAGTTATGCGGCCGGAAAAGGTACACAAAGAGCCACTGGGAGGCTGAACTTCTCAAGTACAAACAGATCAATGAACTAAGGCCCAGATTCAGACCCGTTCGTTAACAGCAGTACGCTCGTTGCGTTCCGATGTTGAGTAACCGCGCATGCATCGGTGTTACACTGCGCATGTGCGTACGGCAGATTGCGATTTTTCTTTGACTCGTTCGTCAAATAGCGTACAGGAAGTGACATGTCAAATGTGATTGACAGAACAGGCCGTTTTTGGGCGTTGACGGGGGTGGAGATGGAAAAACGCAGGCGTGGCGAGGCGTTTTTGGGGCGTACATACATTAACAAATGCGAACGTCAAATGTGTTCGTACCTACTCATACGTCACTGGATGATCCTCTTTCCCTTCAAAATGCTCGCACAGCTTAGGGGCTGGATAACTCGACCACAGTGGCGATGGCCTTCTCCTCCGTCCCGGCACTCCACGATGTTGCATCGATTAATCACGGCTTGTCAGAAACTCAATTAGTGTTGGATTGAAAAACGGCTTGGTATGTGTTTGGGAAGCAGTTTTTTTGGATAGCACAAAACCGAACGCAGGTGGAAATCATAGCTGCTAATGTCTGGATTACACAATCAATTAGCATACATTTGTGGGGGTGTATTTTGGCCGCAATGTGTTCGTTTTTGGACTATTGAAACAATAATGTCATCATGTTTAGGTTTGGTCCCTCATTTTGTGTTTGCAAGGTGATTTTTCCTCCATAGGTAATGTTTTAAACGTTCCTTAACGAGCCCTTTTTTTTCAATGTGTAATTTTTTAGTTTGAACGTTGTTGGCTTGTGTGCCCGGATTAAATGTAACCCATTTTTACAATAATGTCAGAATACAAAGTCGTACATTTGTGGTAAATTTATTGGTATCCACCCAAAAAAAAATACACATATTGAACTCAAACATTTGTGGCAGTGTTCCACAATATTTATTAATTGTGCAAACAATAATTTTTGGGTAAACGTAAATGCAAAAATTAAAAACAATTCACAAGAAAGGAGAGGGAAGTTTTGATCAGAAAGGAATATGAGGCAAGCACAGAAGGAGTGTGGGAAAAGTAGCCAATGGTGTCACCGTTTTTTCGGCCGTTTGGCTGGGGGAGGGAGGGCGCCAGACCAGGTCCGGGATGTCATCGGGCTGGCCTGTCCAGAGGCAGATGTTGTGGCCTCTGGACTAGGCACAGGGCTAGGCACATTTGGAGGATTGGCTGATGTTGTGCCAGAGGTGGAGGATCCTGATGTTCCGGCAGGAAGGGAGGTCGGCTCCACCATGTGCTGGCGAACGAGCTGCTCCAGGGCAGTGGCGATGCAGATGTTGGCCCTGGTATTTTCCGCCAGGGCCTGACCAATGGTCACGTTGGCCGCAGCATTTTGCTCCAGGGCCTCAGCCACCCGTACCAGACTGGCGTCCATCCTCTGCAGAATCTCCGTATGGAAATCCGATTTAAAATTGAGTTCTGTGAGGAGGGACACTGCCTGCGAGGGGGATTGCCCTGGACTGGCTTCTGCAGGGTCCTCAGCCGGATGTACTGGTTCCTCCCCTGCAGAGCCAGCAGAAATTCTGCGGCCAAGGCTCCCCTCTGGAGCAGACTCATCCGCCTGTGTCTCTGTTGGAAAAATGAGAAAAGACTCACATTAGAATCTACATATTGGCACAATAACATTTCACAGTTGGTGACCTCACAACATTTACCTGGGACAACATGAGGAGCCGCAAAGTCTGGCATTTCCGTATCCATGTTGGACACGCCAAACACCTCCACAGGCTGCACACACCCCTGTGCCAGCTCTTCTAAATCAGTCAACTCTAATGACACAGGGGTGGGACCCCCACCTGTCCCCCTTGCATGCCTAGCCCTGTCAGCCAGTTTTTGCTTCAGGCGATATTTGAAGTCAGCCCATCTGTGGGATGAAATTGGAACCATTATTTTTTTTTGGATTTGGTTTTTGGTTTTAGGGTGGTCAAGTGTTTACTTACCGCCGTTTGACATCCCGGGCTAGACGGACATAATCACCCACCCTATTGACATCCACGGCTACCTCTTCCCACAATCTCCACTTCTGGCTAGCACTCATATTCCTGTCTGCCTGTGGCAGGATGTCCACACATTTCTGAATCAAAACCTCCATCTCCTTTCTTGTAAATTGTGGCTGCCTTTTCTTTTTGGCAGCTTTGCCCGGAATACTGGGCCCAGCAGCCTCTTCCATGTCATCCTCCTCACCTATGTGTGTAATTTTGGAGAATTGTCAACTTCACAACTTGCACAATATTATGTTTCAAATTAATCATTGAGTCAAAATGCATGAAATACTTACCGCCTGACTGTTGTCCATTGTTTCCCTGGTCTGTAGCCATGTGTGAGCTTCAAACTAGAAATACACCAGAATTGTGTTTTTGTCTCGTGACGTATTTATACATGCGTCCTTATTTTGCGGCCGCATCATTGATTGTGCGTTCCTATGATCCTTCCTTAATTTGTGCGGGAAACGAAACACTATTTATGGCTTGGGGCGTCTCGAATCGAGGTGGCGTTTATTGAATGTTGGAGGTTACGTTGGTTGGAGTTGATTGTTGGCTGGTGTAGGAGATTACGATTGTTGAAGTTTTCTTTTGGATTTATTCTTTTTTTGTTTTCCGTTCATTTTTTTCCCATTTTAATTTTTTTAGTCGTTTCCAGTTTTGGTAAGTTTGGGGAAGTCTAACTTTGGATCAATTTGTCTCTCATTCTGGTGTCGATTTTTCTAATAAGTTTTTCCCGTCATTTCATCTCTCTTAGGTTTTAGTTTGGCTCTGCCCCAAAGACATTTTGTTCCGGATTCTTAGATATTATCTCTTGGTAAGTTCATTTGTTAAACTGTTTTTGAAATGTTCTTGCTTGTCTGTACGCAACTTTGGTTAGCCTTCCACATGTAACGTTTGTTTTTGCAAATTCGAACTCTGTGTTTTTTTTTTATTTATTTATGCGGCGTTGTTGTAACTTGTATTTGCGAACTAATTAGCGCATTTTTACTACTTACTATTGTGACTTGTATTTGCGAACTAATTAGCGCATTTTTACTACTTACTATTGTGACTTGTATTTGCGAACTAATTAGCGCATTTTTACTACTTACTATTGTGACTTGTATTTGCGAACTAATTAGCGCATTTTTACTACTTACTATTGTGACTTGTATTTGCGAACTAATTAGCGCATTTTTACTACTTACTATTGTGACTTGTATTTGCGAACTAATTTGCGCTTTGTGAAATGTTTATTCATCCCTTAAAATTGTTTTTTTTTTTTCGGCAGCATTGGTTGCTTACATTTGGCCTCAATTTGACGTAGTGTGCGCAACGTCGTTTTGCTCTTTGCCCAAATGTGTGTGTGTCCCCTTTTATGTTTTTTCTTGCTTAAATTTTTGATAATGACATGGCCAGCATAAAATGATGTATATTTTTGATGTGATTATTTGCAGTTACAACATATCATGACAATACCCCGGCATGTAAGCATCAATGGATGGTATTTTCAAGTTGATATGGGTCGGATTGTTCTGGCCCTGCTCCCGGAAGCCGACCAACCTCAATCTCGTCCCAGGCGTAGGCATCGTAGGCGTGCAAGGCCCCAGATATTTCGAACACGTGTCACCCTTTTTGGAATGCCAGATGATGAGGTTTTAAGATGATACCGTCTTCCTCCAAAAATCATCATAGACACTCTCTCATTAATAGAGAGTGATCTTGAGCGGCAAATTGACAGTCCTACAGCAATTCCACCACTTACGCAATTTATGGCGGTGTTACATTTCTGTGCCTCAGGATCGTTCCAAACAACGGTGGGAATAGTGGCGGGCATCTCACAATCCTCCTTTTCCCGGATCCTGAGGGCAGTGATGGAGGCACTTTTCAAGCACCTCCATCATTTTATTCAAATGCCTTTGGATATGGGTGCCCTTAGTGTGGCCAAGGCCAATTTTTACCAAATAGCTGGCTTCCCACACATCATAGGGGTTGTGGATGGTACTCACATACCACTTCAGCCTCCAGCACGGGTGGAGGCAATATTTAGAAACCAGAAACACTATCACTCCCTCAATGTAATGGTGGTATGTGATGCCTCCCTCCAGATCCTGTCCCTGAATGCAAAATTACCAGGAAGTGCACATGACTCCTTCGTCATCCGGCAATTAGGGATATGGCACAAATTAACCAACCTACAAGCTGGTGATGCGTGGCTTCTGGGTAAGTGGAGACCTTTAGTACATAACAATGTTAAGCTTCATACACAGTGAGCCTGATGTTGACTATACAGACAGGCGCCCAAGATGGCTGCCTCACCTTTTACATGCTCCTGAACATCTCCATAAAACAGCTTAAATTCTACAAAAGTGACATTAGAAGCACAAGAAATATCCAAGGACTTACCTTTATCTTGTACTGCACTACATGGACATCTCTCCAAAATCAACGGATTGCATCCCTGCACTGAGATTCACATTGGATTGGATTGAAACCTCTGCCCTCTCCACCAGAACCCAGACTGACATTACCTCTGCAGTGGACACCCCAGAGCAAGGTACTGTGGAATACAAATTATCTTTGGCTCCAGCTCCCCCCTAAGACATCATTCACCTCTGTTCTCTGCTCAGCAAATAACTGATTTTTTTTGCACTAATAATCTAAAATACAGTATCCCCAGTCTCTGAAATCTGGAAGTCTGGTCATTTTAAAACACAGGATCCCATTTTTTTTATTTTTCCCCTGGAGACATGTTATCTTTACCCTTGCACAGAATATCTACTTCAAAAGGAGTCTCACACTGGGATTTTCACACCTATACAATAGGAATGGCTTCTAACACCTTTCCACAAGCCTGCTTTGCCCTGGAATACTTTGTGTAACTAAATCATCAACTGATAAGACAAGTTAGCTTATTAGATACTCCTTATTCAAAATATACCTTTTGTACAAGAGAGAAGCAACTGGACATAGCAATGGCCAAATTATATTAGTCAGCTCATGAATCCCATTATAACTTCTGGATCATACACAGAGTTGAGAAAACAGAAAAATAAAAACTACTTGATCTCCTCTCATCATCAAATGTAATTCATGCTCTCTCATCGATGACCCAATGTATTTTTTACACCCCCAGCTTTATGCTTTCACTCCGCCCACCACGAGCAGCAGTTCCTATTGATCCAGCACAGGCTTCCATTCTTAAATCCCTTGGCATTTTCAAAAAAACTCAACGGGGCAGTCGTGGGAAGCGAGGACAAAAATCTCTTATCCGCTGTAACCACGTAAGTTCCTTGCCTTCAGGTTCACCAGTCTCATATAGGAGACAAATAGAAGTGGTACCTATCAAACGGCCCTGTGCTTGGAAGAACAGATCATTAAACTCCCGCTCTGTGACTGACATCCCCAGAGCTCCCACACTCAATATAAAGAAAACTACAGGCACTCCAGTATGCCCAATCAGGTCTGTCCTTTGTAATGCCAGATCTATAAGAAACAAGACTGCCACAATTGCTGACCTTATTGAATCTGCAGATCTTGCCTGTATTACAGAGACTTGGCTAGATGTAAATGCAGCACCTATCTTGGAAGCTGCAGTTCCAACAAATTATTCTGTCATTCACAACCCAAGACTTAACCGCAGGGGAGGGGGAGTGGCCATCTGCTTTAGAAAAGCACTTAAACTTAGGGTCCACCCAATGGAAATGACTCACTCATTTGAGTGCATCGCTGCTCGGAGTTCTACAGAATTAGGATTCAGAGTACTTCTCATTTACCGCCCCCCTGGAGATGGAAAGATATTTCTACAAGAATTTGCAGATATTGTTGCTGGACTAGTTCTGGAGCATCAAAGATGGCTGATCCTTGGGGATTTCAATGCATGGGTTGATGATGAGCTCTCACACCTTGGCCAAGATCTCCTGTGCACAATGAATGCTCTGGGCCTCACACAAGTCATCCCTTCGGCTACTCATATAAGTGGTCACACTCTTGATCTTGTCTTCCAGATTGGATTAGATGTCTCTGACCTAAATATAAACCCAGTCACGTGGTCAGACCACCACTCAATTCACTTCTCAGTTGTAACCCCTCAAAATAGAACTTTACCCATGGAGTTGACAAGGTATCGTCCAAGGAGGGGCATGACTCCCCAGGCTCTTGCAGCAAACCTGGATCTTTCTGCGGTAATGGGGGCCTGTGAAGATCCTTGTTCTCTTGTCCATTACTATAACAGGGATGTGACAGCTGCAATGGATATAATTGCCCCTGTGCGTATACGACCCCTCATACCACACCGTCAAGCCCCTTGGTTTGACAATAGTGTTAGTGAACTCAAGAAAAGGGGGCGTAGACTTGAAAGACGATGGAGGAAGACGAACCTGGTAGAGGATAAGTTAACACTAATCAAACATATAAGAGAATATCAATCAACAATCACCCGTAAGAAAACAGAGTTCCTTTCAAATGAGATCAAGGCAGCAAACAATAGGCCGGCTCAGCTTTTCCGTACAGTGGAGATGCTTTGCAAACCAGCATGCCTGCAGCATGATGAAACCCTCTCCCAGTCAAGATGCAATGAGTTTGCAAAATTCTTTGCAGATAAAGTATCCTCCATCCGGGCTGGAATCCCCACAATGCCATCAAAGGAGTGCCAAACTACCAAGCCTGCCAAGGTAAGCCATCAGTCTCCCTGGAACAGCTTTGACATAATGGATGCAAAAGACATTGCTAAAATTATCAAAATATTGCGACCCACCAACTGTGATCTGGACCCTGCCTCAACCAAGCTTCTCATAGGGTGTATAGACATTATTGGCCCTGTAATTGCAAAAATAGTTCAATGCTCTTTGCAAACAGCCATTTTTCCAGAACCACTAAAGGAAGCAATTGTTAGACCACTTCTTAAAAAACCTAATTTAGACCCCGACTGCATGACCAACTATAGACCAGTATCAAACCTTCCTTTTCTAGGAAAGGTCATTGAGAAAGTGGTGGCAATGCAACTCGAAACCCACCTGTCTACCCATGATATTTATGATCCATTCCAGTCAGGATTCAGGAGAAGACATAGCACTGAAACAGCCCTGGTATGTGTGCTTAATGATCTTCTGATGGCAAGAGACAGAGGTGATTGTTCAATCTTAATCCTTCTGGATCTCTCAGCAGCATTTGATACTGTGGACCATGGGATTCTAATTGAGCGCCTGAAAAATTTCTGTGGACTGGATGGCACAGTCCTTAGATGGTTCAAATCATTTCTCACTGGCAGGTCACAGAGAGTTTCTTCTGGAGTAAACTCTTCATCACCAGTGTCACTTCCATGCGGTGTCCCACAGGGTTCTATACTATCTCCCATGCTTTTTGCAGTATACATGCTGCCACTGGGTGAAATAATCAGACGTCATGGCCTGGTTTACCACTGCTATGCAGATGATACACAACTGTACCTGTCCTTTGCTCCAGGTACAAATGACCCAATAACAACCCTAAATGGCTGCCTAGCTGAGCTTCAGGAGTGGATGAGTGCCAGTTGGCTGCGACTGAACCCTGATAAAACAGAGGTTCTTATGATAGGTCACAGGACAGGGCTACAGCATAGCCAACCAACAGGACTTACGCTTGGGGGTTCAGAATTACAAAACACTAAACATGTGCGGAATCTTGGTGTTGTCCTGGATAGTGGCTTGACACTTAAACATCAGGTATCAGCCACAATCAAATCCTCATTCTTTCATCTGAGGAACATAGCCAGAATCAAGCACTTAATTCCCTCAGAAGATCTGCCTAAAGTCATACATGCATTTATATCATCACGCCTAGACTACTGCAACACCCTCTACCTCGGTCTCCCAGCAAAAGAATTACACCGCTTGCAGATGGTACAAAATGCAGCTGCCAGGCTATTAACCAACCAGCCCCGTTCCAGCCACATAACACCCATTCTCTACTCCCTTCACTGGCTGCCTGTCAGATGGCGAATTGCTTTCAAGATTGGATTAATAACTTACAAAGCCCTTCATGACCATGGCCCAGGGTACCGGAAGCAGCTTCTGATTCCCTACTGTCCCACTCGATTACTGCGATCCGTTGACGAAGGACTATTAACAGTACCTAGAATCTCACGGAATTCGTCTGGGGGTCGAGCTTTCAGTTTTGTGGCTCCAACCTTATGGAACTCACTTCCCCGCACAGTTCGAGAGGCCGCCACTCTAGAATCCTCAAAAATAGACTCAAGACTCACCTATTCACCCAAGCATTTCACTAATGTCCCTTGTTTAAGCTTGTTTTGTATTTTGTACTGTAAATGTAAAGCACTTTGAGTCCTTTAGGAGAAAAGCGCTATATAAATAAAATTATTATTATTATTATTATTATTCTTTTTCACAGGAGACAGTGGCTACCCTTGCATGCCCTGGCTGCTCACTCCTTATTTGGCTCCCACACCAGGGCCACAAAGTGAGTATAATTCCGCACTTACAGCCACCAGGCAAGTGGTGGAGCGCTGTATCGGCCTTTTAAAAGGCCGATTCAGATGCCTCCACCGCTCTGGTGGCGAACTCATGTATTTGCCGGATATGGTTTCGAAAATTGTGGTCCTGTGTGGGATATTTCACAACATCGCCATAAGGAGTGGTGTCCCAATGCAGCCAGAGGATGCCTTACCTGAGGATGGCCCCCCCGAGGTTGGTCGGAGGTCAGTATGTGGGGGGGCCATACGCGATGATGTGGTGGACAGATTTTTTAGGTAATTATTTAAAAAAAAACAGTGTTGATACCTAATGTGTTTGGTTTTGTTTGAGAACATCTAATTTTTGGATAATTATTTTCTACATCTTCTGTTTTTTCACATAATCTTTGGCACTCCAACGATGACTACTTCCTGCTACCCTTACAAAACCTGTATGTGGACATTTTGGGGATATATTCTGGAACCCTTATTGCAACGCCATATTTGTGGAATCATGTTGGCATGGTCCTTCGTCAACCAGTTCTTGATTTTTTGTTTTGTGATGTGGTTTTTTTGGTATGTGTTGTATTTGAGATTATCACTGTGTGTTTTGTTTGTGAGTGACCACTTTGATTTTTCACTTATGTTGATAATAAATGTTTTGAGATTGAAATGTTGTACATTTTTTGTAATGTTACCAGCAAGTGTAACCAGGTTCACACACGTTACTTTTGACTAAGGGGTAATCCAGTACTGACGCCAGTTGAGATAAAATGTTGTTTTTTTTCAGGGTCCAAACCAACACCAAAAGGAAGCCTGTACAATCATTTTGCTTCGTAAGATTGGCCTAAGCAGCTTGCACACCAACTAGGAACCTGTAAAATGTAGAAATATCTAATTGTGACTACACCAAAAAAGGGAAATCAGATTGTTACTGTTAGGTGTTTCTTGTGGCTGTTTGACATAAAAATCCAACACATACTCTTAGTGTAAAAAATTTGAAATCCTTGCAGGAACAGTCTACTTATGTCAGGGTAAACAATATGTGCTTTCGAAAAAACGAATGAGCCAGAACGTAACTTCAAAAATAACAATTTATTAACATAATGGGCCACAAATAAAAAACTACTCCCTAAGGAGGACCCACATACGGTCAAGGACCACCAGCACCCCGATGATATTGGTGTGCATCTGGGCCACACAGGCGGATAAATCGGCCCGACGCCTCTGTTCCTCTGTGGGTGAGAAAAGTGTGGGGATTAATACAACAATAGTGAAACCACATTAAAAAAAAAAAAAAACAAACTCCACAAAAAACAAAAAAAAACAGCATTAAAACTCATCAAACTAAAATGGTGTAGGGCAAAAATACAAGGCCTATGTACAAATTCCGACAGGTGTGCTATGCGTATGTTGAAAACAGCAGTAACAAGTAAAGGCAATCGCCAAAAACCCCCAAAGTTTAGCAAAAAAAACCAAAAAAAGGAAACACCCATGATTACATACAAACAGTTTGTGACGATAAAAAACCGCAAAGAAAAACATACCGGAAGACCCAACGCCAGCTACGGAAGGCCCTCCATCGTCCTCCTCAGAGGTGGGTCCATTCCCCAAAGATCGGGGCGGGGTAATGACCGACTCCGGGGAGGGGGTCATTCTAAGAGGGGTGGTTGGAGGAGAGGGGGAATTGGGACGGAGGGGAAGGAGGCCAGAAAAATCAGGCTGAGGGTGTAGGAAGGCTGGGGAGGAGTGGGGAATAGGGGAAGGACTGGAGTTGGAGTGTTGGCTGGGGGTTGGGGAGAGTGGCCGTGACCGTCGTCTGGCCGGACGCTGACGGCGTAGTCTTCGCTGGGCCCCTAAAAGATGGGAAACAAATTGTGGTTAGTTTCAACACAAATCCGCGCCCAAAAACAATTTCAAATGCACCCCAAAAAAAAACGAAAAAACAGATATGAGGAGAATGAATAAATATGAAATACAGGGAAAACATGGCCATGCAGATATGAGGAGAATGAATAAATATGAAATACAGGGAAAACAGGGCCATGCAGATATGAGGAGAATTAATAAATATGAAATACAGGGAAAACAGGGCCATGCAGATATGAGGAGAATGAATAAATATGAAATACAGGGAAAACAGGGCCATGCAGATATGAGGAGATTGAATAAATATGAAATACAGGGAAAACAGGGCCATGCAGATATGAGGAGAATGAATAAATATGAAATACAGGGAAAACAGGGCCATGCAGATATGAGGAGATTGAGTAAATATGAAATACAGGGAAAACAGGGCCATGCAGATATGAGGAGAATGAATAAATATGAAATACAGGGAAAACATGGCCATGCAGTTAGGGCCACAAAGACAAACATGAAAACCACAATCCATTAAACTTACTTTCAGCGATCTGCATGCGAAAGCATGCCAGCAAGCGGGGCATCCGCCGTTGCAGGTCCGACCACCTGCGCTCCAGCTGCCCGATATGGCGGCGTGAGCCGAAGGAGCGCAGGCGGGCCCGAACCTCCGCATATGCGGATCGCTTCTCGCGGTTGGTGATGGGTGGAGGCTGGCTGGTGATCCGCCTATCCATCACCTCCGTAAGCACCAGCAGCTCGCGCCTGGTGAATGCGGAGGCCCTCATGATGGCAATGGAGTTTTTCATAAAAAACATTTTTGATAAAGTGCACCCAAATTTTATGATTGGCTAATGTATTTAGGAAATTAACAGGAGCAATTCTATTGGTTAGTGTATGAGTCATGTGTTCGACAGGGCCAGAAATCTGTTGAGACTTATGATAGGCTTGATGCAGTGACATGCGTAAGCAAATTTACATAAAGAATTGAACTCCAGGAAATATGCGGGTAGAAAAAGAAACAGAACAATTATTTAATAGGGGCTAACATGTATTTTGACAATTAAAAGCGAATGTTTAAGCCGTACGTATTCTGCGGGTAAACACAAACACGGACATAAATAAAGTTTATTGCATTGTGTAAAAAAAAAAAAAAAAAACAATTAAGCTAATTGATATATTGATTGGCATGTTACGATTGAGGGAGGTAGGCAGAATAAACGAGCAGTTAATCGAAATCTGACAGTCCAACTTCCGGGTAGTACTAGTGCGTGCGTTCCCTTCAAACCACTTTGGGGATGTATGCTCGCTATTTGGCACGCTCGTTAGTTAGAGGAGGGGTCGCCTGAGTTTGGGGAGGATGTTTTGATGCGAGCGAAAATACGCACGTGTGCCTGAATTTAAATATTTTTTTACGTTCGCCGAACGTACGAACGGTCACTTGCGTCCGGGTCTGAATGAGGGCTAAGTCGTAACAGAAGACCAAAGAAGAAGAACCAATGTGAAGATGCCAGCTCATGCCTATTGTATTGCTTATCTCTGTTCGGGTACATAACCAGGCTCTCTGACCCTAGTTAGCTAGTCATATTTCTTGTTCCTGTGATGGAGGTTTCTTGTTGATGCCGGAATCTGGATTCAGAGCGCCTGCGTATGTATCGATTGTACCATAGTTATTGTAACCTTTGCACGTAGTGTCTAGATCATGTGCGATAATGTACCTTTTTCTTTTATGCCTAAATAATAACTTTTTGTGCTTCAGAAACCACAATCTGAGTCAGAAGGTATTTATTTCTGTGTGTGACTATTTGCAATGCTAATTAGCATCATCTAAGGTTTAGAGGTTATAGGCAGGATTCCTTAGAGGTTGTAGGCAGGACTGCATAGAGGTATTAAGTAGGATATAACAAAAGTGAATTACGAGCTGATATAATTGGCCGCACCAGGGAGGGGCACCAAGTTCTTGTGTATCTTAGACAAACTATACAGTAGAGGAACTTTCTGTTCTCAAAAAAATGTAGGCATCTTCGTTGATGTTTTATTAGACAAAACAGCATCTAATATCAAATCAAGTTCCTGTTTGTATTCCACAGAAGGATTATGATCCAACTTCAAATAAACTTCCACAAAAGATGATTGAGATATCAATGGTATACATAGTCACATCCTGAACCACGACCCCGTCGTCCTTTATCCGCGGGTCGTATAACAATGTCCTTGTATTTGTTAAAAACTTTCAGTGTTTTCCATTCTTCCTTTGATAAGTTGTTGAACTTAGAGCTGTTGTTTTTGGTTTCCTCTACCATCTGTAAATCCAGTAATTTCATAAATCCCATTATTGCTGGATTTTGTGAAGGCGGATCAAATGAGGATTTTTTCTTAAAAAAATAAATTTTTTGTCCTACATTAGATCCTTTATCCTGAAAGAATTCTCTTAACTTAATTTGTTGACACAATCTATTTTGTTCTATTTTCCACTGGAACTCGTTGAAGATATTAATGGAAACAAAGGAAAATCCTTTATTTACAATAGAAACTTAATGCTAATAGCCTCATTTATCATCTAAACTTAAAAGTTTTGATAATTACCGTTCGCTTTCCCTATCGTTTTTAGCGGTAATCCTGAAATTCCGTCAGCTATTTATTAAACCCAAATCATCCAGCGAACGAAAACAGAAAATATCGTACATTGTTAAGGTCATTTCTTTTTTTTTTCACTGCGTAGGGCTTCATGGGCGTGGTCTAGCCTGGCACATGCGCACTTACAGGAGGACAGCGATCTTCTGCTTGGAGACACTCCGCAGACATTTTGTGTGTCTTTCGGATCTGAGGAGGAGCAGTTATTTTCCGGTGAGTCTTCTATGATACATGCACTTATACTGTGCACTCCAACCTTCTGCTATCCCCACTATTCTCTGGTATCTCCACTCATATACTCCCCTCCGATGTCGTCTTTTACAACTGTCAACATGGTGGCCAGCGCAGGCGCCGCCCAGCTTATTAGGCCGACGATGTAGTTGTTGTTTGCCTGCTTTCATTTTTCTAAGTGAAAGGAGTGTGTAGTCTGTGTCAGTGTGTGTGTAGTCTTTGTGAATGTCAATTAGTTAGTCTGTGTCAGTGTGTGTGTGTAGTCTGTGTCAGTTAGTGTAGTCCTTCTGAGTGCCCTATCAGTGTATCTGTATCAGTGTGTGTGTGTCTAGTCTTTGTGAGTGCCCTATCTGTGTCTCTGTTTGAGTTTGTGTTTGCAGTATGTATAAGTGTGTGTGTGTGTAGTCTATGTGAGTGGCCTATCAGTGTGTCCGTGTCGGATGTGTGTAGTTTTTGTGAGTGTGTCTGTCAGTGTGCGAGTAATCCAGAACAGTCCGTCAAACTATTATAAATATATATATACTTGAACGAGTGCTGTTTTTTTTTAAATTTGGTTTTACACCAAATCATCACAGGTGCACATTAATAATTTGATGTTTTTTTTTTTAAATGGCTCTGTTCGCAGAAATTGGAAACCCCCCCCCCCCCCCCCGGACAAAATATTGTGGTAGCCATTGAGAAGGGAGCCCTGATCTGCTTGAGCCCAATTGATATACTGCGCCACAGCACCCAGGAGGCCTCCCGAAGACATCTATGCCAGATCTATGTCAGCGCTGTTGGTACGCACCATCTGGATACAGCAGGTAAGTCTGAGTGGTGGGCTGTGAATGAATAGGTTTTCAGAGGAGCTGTGATGGAGGGGGAGTGAGAGGGGCTGTGATGGAGGGGGAGTGAGAGGGGCTGTGATGGAGGTGGGAGTGAGAGGGGCTGTGACGAAGGTGGGAGTGAGAGGGGCTGTGACGGAGTGAGAGGGGCTGTGACGTAGTTGGAGTGACGGGCTGAGGGGGAGTGAGAGGGGCTTTGTTGGAGGGGGAGTGAGAGGGGCTGTGATGAGGGGTATACGGTTGCTGTGATGAGGGCATATGAGTGGGATATGGGGGCTTTTATAAGGGAATGTGAGGGGATGTGGTGAGATTTTTGAGATGGGCTGTGGTGAGGCATGCTCTTTTTTGGGAGGACTGTGATGAGGGTCTCTAATGTATGGTGGAGAATGAAAGGTTTGAGATGATGGTCCACAGAAGTGCTCAATAATTTATATCCATTTACAATAGAGAATTATATTAGGCGGGCCTTAAACAGTGGCTGGTAGAGGGGCGAACCTAGAGATGCAGTGAGGTGATGGGGCGGATGGGCCATAGACCAGAGGACGTGTTTATTGCGCCCACCATTGATGATATCGGATATGTCACCAAATAACCACTCATGACAGGCATACTTAGATGTGCGTTGGGTTGACTGGTCCAGGACCATTTTGACCCATCACCGTATGTCCTCAAATCGTCATCATGTGCTCAAAATTGCCTGGTTTACAAGCTCCCGTTTTTTTTCTAATGTATAGAGGTTGGGGGGGGGGGTTTTGGTTCAGAGATAATAATTATTTATAGTTTTATACTCACTTGAACATCAGATATTGCCCCTATTACAGCAATATTGGTTGCCATAGTGTAGAGATGTAGCAACAATTCATTCTTAAGGTATTTATCACACATTCAAGGCAACCTTCTTCTAAGTTTAACCAAAGTGTAGTATTACTTGTTTCCTTGTTATTTTGGTTACTTTATGCAGTTTCCCCTGTTTATCTGTCCTTTTATCCATTTCCCCTAGTATTTGTGCGTTTTAAGTTTTTACCCCTTATGGTTTTGTCCCCTAAAAAAATAAATTTAGAATTTGCACTCCTCAAAAGTGGGCCCCTTAAACAGTCACCCCTTTAATTTGGGTTTTTAAAAGGATTTCCCCTTAAGTAGTTCCCCCTTATATTTGAGCCCTTTACAGCAGTTCCCTTTTAGGCATTTGCCCTAGCCAAGTAATTATTAATTTAATCGTGTTCTAGTCTACGCTGCCTTGCCCTGTCTGGATTTAACTTGATCCAGCAGGCTGAGCAGGCTCCTCACATGCATTACGCGTGAGATGTTGAGACGTCATGACGTTGCCCGTGCAAAGCAACTAATTGGAAGCACAGGCCTTTGATGCGATCAGAAGATTCCTCCGGTCTCTGAATGCTTCAGAGACCTGAGATCCTAGTCCCAGTGAGGGAAATTGCATTTTAGAAACAACTGAGTTGCCCTCTTGTGAATATTAGTAATTTTCTGGAATTTTCTTTAATCACAGGAGGATTTATCTTGCATCAAACTGATGACACACGGACGGGGCCTGGCCTGCCATGGCCCGGTGAATAATGTTATGTAATGTTTAAAACCTATTTTAAAAAAAATCTATTGTTATAGATTAGTAACCCTTTATTTTTTAACTAACCATCCAAAATGGAATAAGATTCTAAATGCTTAATCCTTTATCTATTTTTTTCCTTGGTGTCATCACATCCAGAATTTTTTTTTTAGGATACTGATGATCTGATTTCAAGATTTATAAAAATTGTTTTCATTATTTTTGTTTAAAAACTTTTTTTTTTAAGACTCAGAAAAAGACAAAAAAATTACTCCTCATATAACTGCAATATATAGTGCTATTTTGTAACCATTATTGTTTAAACACAGTTTCCAAAATCTTCTAAAAATATTATGCCCCATCAACAATAAATGTTTACATTTCAAAAATAGACAGATTAGGTTTTTATTTTTTGTTTTCTCACTACTCATCCTTGAAGGTGTGTACACAAATTTATTTATTTTTAAACTACTTAACAATAACAACATCCTTATTATTCAGTATTCAACAAAATCATTCAGTTTCACGGTTATTTTTTATCACCAAAACTTAAAGAAATATCTTATTCACCAGTCACTTTCTTTATGTTTTTTAGCAGTAATAAATAATTTTAATGTAGCTAATTAATATAAATTTAAATTTTTCATGCAATACTAAATGTTAAATGTCTACCATTTTAAAATCTTATTCTTTTTTTTCTCTCTTTTGCACAGGGCTTCATTGGCCTGGTCTAGCTTGGTGATTAATCACAGGGGGACAGCGAGCAGTTGCCCTGAGAAGACCTGCAGACATTTTGTGTGTCTCCCGGTTATCTGGTAGAGGAGCTGTTTGTGGTGAGTATCCTCTTTGTCCCTATACACACATTCATACTGCGCAAGGTCACCATGGCATACATGTGCAATCCCCCCTTATGCTATCCCCAACGATTCACATACACACTCCTTCGATGACGGCTTCCACTTTTTTCAATGCAGCGAACAGTGATGGCGTAAGACCAAAATGGAATGAAAAAAGAAGGGACCTGAGGCAGACTAAGCTCAGCTCAGAGCTGGTAACTCGAGGTACGCCGCACTGCCGACGCTGGGACCTGGAGTGTGCCCAGCACCAGACAGTGGTATCAGAAGGTGTTTGCGGCCTTCTCCTGGGTATCATCTGCCAAGGGGTGACACCAAGGAGCAGGCTTCCCTATCAGTGATATGAGCCGGGTGCTGCAGGTGTTATAAAAAATAGTTGATCTCGACTTTTGTCACAGTGAGGGATTCCCAAATGTGCATGCCTGCAACTCCTGTATCCCCCATCAGCACCAATCATTTAATAAAATTTCTATATCCATGGGTCGGGAACCGGGTCACGCCCCCCAAGGCCAATACCCTCTCTGAGTTCACGTCACCATTTCAGGCGTGTGCCGCATGCATGGCATCCCACCACCGCACCGTGTTTCACCACTGAGAGGAACATCCCTGGCATCAGGGATGGTTTTACAAAATAGATGGTTATGCATTCTGGTAGATTGCTTAGAATCTGTTTGTGAGCACTTATATGCAATAGCAAAGGGGGCTGCGTAATAGTGTTTTGGGGGCTAACCACCTGAAGTTGCAGCCTGACCAGTCCCCCACCGGCATAACTCTACTGCCTTTGCGCTGCTGTTTGTTATAGCTTGAAGCCAGCAGGTAAGTCTGAGTAGGGCCCTGTATTGGTGTAGATTGTTCGTTGCTGTAACAAGCTTATGATGGTGGGGGTTATGAGAGGGGCTTTGATCAGAGTCTCTTTGAAGGGCTGTGATGGTGGCAGTGAGAGGGGCGATGATGGAGCCTTTTTTGTGTGGGTTTGTGACGCTGGGGGAGTTAGAGGGGCTATGATGGAGGGGAAGTAAGACGGGCCATTGATTCAGGGGCTATGATGAAGGGCGAGTAAGTAGGGCATTTGATGATGGTGTTTTGGAGGGCTATGACGGAGGTAAATGTGTTGGAGAGCCCTGAGATCTTTGGGATATTAGGGGTCTCGATGAGTAGGTTATAGGGGCTGCATCGAGGTGTTATGAGGGGCTCATCCTGCCCTTAATGATGGATGATATTGGCAGCTGTAATGAAGGATTAAGAGAGAAATACTGTGGGAAATGATGAGTGGCTGTAGCAAGGGTGATATGGGGGCTATGATGTGGAAAATTTGTTATCTGTCATTATTGTGCAAGAAATGGTCTTTGAAGAATGGGTTAAGGGGGCTATGATGAGAGTATTGTGATGGCCTTTTCATGAAAGTGTGGATGTTGTGGGGATGCTTGTGATGAGGCCTGCTGGCCTTTGTGGCACTGCATGGGTGGTAATGATTGATCTCTGATGTAGGTCCACAGTGGAGTGCCAAAAAATATATCCACTTACACAGGGCCGGTGCAACCCTCTCAGCAGAATCCACTCTGCAGGGAGGCGCCAAGCTGGAGAGGCGCGCTCCCTACAGATGATGCTAGGTCCGCTTTTGTGGCTGCCAGCTGCTGCTGTGCCTGTCATACAATATGACAGGCAAAGGCAGCCTGCTGATCCTGAGCCGTTCATAGTCCCTCTGTTCATCCTCCTGCCAAGTCCTGCCCTTCCTTCTGTGCTGCATCTGTCCTGCTGTGCTGCCTGTCAAAATTAATGACAGACAGCGGACTGAGGCCCTGATTCAGAGCCTGGACGCTCTGACAGAGCGCTCGCTCTGAATCAGGTTCGGCCTTCTTGTTTTTTAGAGCGGCTTCCTGGCCGCTTGCATAGCTGTGGGTGACCACCCACAGCTATAGCGAGCGGCCAGGAAGATGGTTGCGATGGTCAAGACCATCACGACCATCGGGCTTGCGACGAGACCCTTGTGGTAGAGTCTCGTTGCCGCAAGCCCTAAAGAGATTTCGGCTCTGACAGAACCGAAATCTCTCCCACTGACATCACTCGTGATGTCAGTGGGGCCGCCCCCAAACGGAGGCGTTCACATGGGAACACCTCCGTTTGGGCAGCCACTCCCCTGGCCCGCCCACCAATGGGGGCGTGCTGTCACTCAACATCGATTGCACGCCCCCTTTGGTACGAGACCCGGAGCGACGGTTTGCCCATCGCTATCCGGGTCTCACGCATGCGCACAACGGAGCCGGCTCCATCGTGCACATGCGCACGGGGCCACCATAGACCCGCTTGCGAGCGCATATCGCTTGCGAGCGGGTCTGAATCAGGCCCTGAGCCTGCACTAAGAGGCCCTTCACTACAGCAATAATTCTTTCCCCCGGCTGGCCCCCCCTTCCTCTCTTCTCTCCTCCCGGCTCCTACCCACTGCACTGTACCTGACCTGCCGACTGTGCTGTGATCAGGGCTGGCCCTACTAATATGCACAGTATTCTGCTGCATAGGCTGCCACATTGAGGAGGCCGCCACTGCCCAACAGACACCCCTTCATTGAGCCACTATCGATCACTTTATTCCCCCTGCTCCAGACACTAATGTGACACCCATGAAATGGACACCCCTTGGACTGTGAGGGTCTAACACTACCTCGGGCAAGGAAGGAGTTAATACATATCTCCCCAGCATGTGTGAAGCAAGGGGACAGCTGGTGCTGATTGGATGAGCCTGTCCTGTCTCTCAAGCGGTGGGTGTGGTCAGGTGCCCGCGAAGAAGAGGGTGAATTATTATAGAGGGCGTGCCAGGAGCTGAGGAGAAGTGTGGCGTGCAGCACGAGGACAGCGGGCAGAGACCGCCAAGCTGCAAAGCTCTAGTGGAGTGTGGAGCAGCCGAGCTGGGAACGTGGACGCCGGGGACCCGCAGAAGATAGACCGGGTCAGGTGAGCCACAGCAGTGGGAAGTTGGGACCAAGAGCAGCACACCATTAAGGCATCCAGCGCAGCAGCAAGAGCCGCTCGTGGAGGTATACAGCCACAGTGGCAACACGCAGTACAGGGTAATCATCCTCCCTACCCCATACCACAGCAGCAGTCATCATAGGGTAACTTCAAAGCACCCTCATTTCAGTTATACTACTTATAAGAGAAGGCGCTGTCCTATTGTGATTTATAACTTTTTCTGCCAACCACAAGATGGCCGCAGGCCAACAGCAACACTTGCTTTGAGTTGCCATGCTGCCAACCACAAGTGTTTTTCTTACAGTCGGAAGCACCAGCACTGGTGGGCATTACTACTGGGGGACAACTATAGGGGGCATTACTACTAGTAACTACAGGGGGGCATTATTTCTGGGGACATTACTACAGTGGGCACTACTATAGGGGGCATGACTAATGGGGGCAGTACTACTGGGGAGCATTACTAATGGGGGCATTACTAATGGGGGGATTACTAATGGGGGGCATTACTACTGAGGGAACTACAATAAGGGACATTACTACTGGCATTACTACTGTGGGCACTACTAATGGGGGCATTACTACTGTGGGCACTACTATAGGGGGCATTACTAATTGGGGAATTACTACTGTGGCGCTTTACTACTGGGGGGAACTACTATAGGTGGCATTACCACTGGGGGTACTACTAATGGGGGCACTGCATGGGGGGGCACCACTACTGGGGCCATTGTGTAAGGGGCACCACTGCTGTGGGCATTGTATAAGGGACACTACTATTGTGGACATTGTATTAGGGATACTACTACTGTGGGCATTGTATTAGGGGCACTACTACTGTGGGCCTTGTGTATAAGATACACAAATTTTGGCATTATGTAAAAGGGGCACCACTTTGTGTCATAACATAAGGGACTACTGTGTGGTGTAATTTGAATTGGGGATAATGTATTATAAAGGTAATTACTGTGTGTGGCACAATGTATTATACAGGTTATTACTGCATATAGCATAATGTGTTATACAGGGCATTACTGGGCGTCGCATAATGTGTTATACAGGGCATTACTGCGTGTGGTATAATGTGTTTTAAAGGGCATTACTGCGTGTGGCATCGTGTGTTATAAAGGGCATTACTGCGTGTGGCATAATGTGTTATAAAGGGCATTACTGCGTGTGGCATAATGTGTTGTAAAGGGCATTACTGCGTGTGGCATAGTGTGTTATAAAGGTTATTACTGCGTGTGGCATAATGTTTTATAAAGGCCATTACTGCGTGTTGCATAATGTTATGTTATCTAAAAAAAGTTCTTTCTTTCTTTTTTTTTTTTTTTTGGGGGGGGGGGGGGCGCAACCGGGAACTTTCGCCCTGAGCTCCACAATGTCTAGAGCCGGCCCTGCCACCGGCACCACGAAGGTAAGTATCATGGTGTTAGGGGGTGGTTGGCATTAGGTAACGGGGATAGGGTAAGCCACTTGGGGTAGAGTTACAGTTAGGCACCAGGGAGGGAGGTTTAGTATTAGGGGGTGGGGAGGCGGGATGTTAGGCTTAAGCCCTATGGGCAGTGGCGTAACTAAACAGGGTTGAGCTGGGTGTGTGCCCTGGGTGCCGTAGGACTGGCGGCGCGGAAGGGCGCCGCCTGCCACAGTCCGACCCATCATAGATAGGCAGTGTAGCGCCGACCGCAATGTGTGCGGTCGGCGTTTCACATTTACACAGGACCGGCGCTAGGCTTCCCTGCGCCCAGCACCGGTCCTGTGCAGCACGGGAAAGCCCCTTCCCTCCCCCTGAGCGCTCACCCAATAGCGTCAGGAGGAGGGTGGGAGGCAGGCTCAGGCTGTGCAGCATAACACACACATCGACGGCAGTGATGTGTGTTAACCAGCATCCAATGACAGACAGACAACATACACTTTTTCGCATGCTGCTGCTGCTGCACACACAAATTATATCTCCAAGTGGTGACCACTTATACTTCAACATTATTGTCCATTTTTTTGTTTAATTTTTGACAACAGTACTGTTAGGCCCCTTTACAAAGGCCCCTTATTATTTTTGTTCCTTTAACCAATTCTATGTTGTATTTGTGCATTATATCTTTCAAATTTAGCCCCTAAAGCCTGGTTGTATGCGATTCTTTATAATTTTCATACTTATGCATTGCCGTCTTTCTAATTTCAATCTAATGTAGCGCCTCATATATTTGTGGCCATTTGGCTTATCCATTAGTATTTTCGGTGCATATGCCTATCCATTTGTTTTATCGCCCCTTTTACATAACATCTCAGTATTAGAGCCATTTTTTGCATTGCTCTCTGTTTTTGTGTGCCCTAAGCATAACCCTCTGTATTTGTGACCCTTATGCATATTCCTCTGTAACTCTCTCCTTTAACCAGATTCCTCTTTAATTATTTAGCTTTTTCAATGCCCTCTGTACTTAAGGCCATTATGCTGTGCACATTTAATATGTTTTGATCTATTAAAACTATATTAGAACCAACTGTATTTATGCACATAATGCATTACCGTCTTTTTATAATTGTCTACAAAAATGTTTATTTTTATGTTTTTTTCCCCTCTAATCTTATTCCGCTCTATATGAGTGATTCTTAAGCAATGTAACTTTATTTTGTATTAAATAAGCAGTCCCCCTTGTAATTGTTTTCACATTTAGGCTGTTTCAGCGGTGTGATGCGTTCAAACTTGTTTGTGACGGGCAGAAAGCAGCCTGCCCACCAGCGTGTTGACTCCCGTAAACAGCCTGCTGTTTACGTCCTCCACCAGTGGGCCTCAGCATAGCGCGGTTGGTGGAAATGGCAGAGCATAGAGCAGTGCCGGAGAAAGTATGCCTGGGGCATGCACCCAGCTTTCAAATCACAATGACTGCAGCATCTTGGGGCCTGCCAGGCAAGTCACATAAATGCTGGAGCACAGCCTCAAGAGTGACAAATATGGGACCCTTCATAAAGACAAGCAACCATTTGATATGACTTGCCTGCTTTTATCATTACTAATCAGGCTTCAGTGCACAATGAATGGTCAAGCTCTGGGTCCGGTGCTCTGTCTGCCGCCGGGACCTAGATTGTACACAAAGTGCCTCCTTGTATATTGTGTTTTGAGTCATATATGTGTTTATACTTCAGGTTCCATAGGGTATCCACAGGATACCTTGGGGTATATGCGATGGCGGCAGACATCCAGGCACTGGGGACCCTCTCCTATACCCCACCTCCGAGCCTCAAGCACTCAGTTTTCGTCGGTGCATGGCTGAAGTCGGATGCATTGTACAGAGTGGTGGTCTTTAAGGCCCCTGAATTTCTTCAATGCAGCTGTGGCTGCACACCTAACGAGCGAACAACAAGGACAGTCAATACTGACGTCCATGTCGTCGCTCATACACCCCGCTGGTACCAGAATGCCGGTACTGAATTGGGAATCCAGGTGGGTAACTGAGGTCACAGCTAGCGGTGACCCCTGTTGCCTGGACTGTGACTGGATTCATGGGGATTGCAGGTAAGCGGCGAGGTCCCGTGGTGGGTCCTAGCCGCATAACACAGTCCTTAGTCCCCATGCAGGGGGCTCCCTAGGGGCCTGGCTGCAGCGTGGAACCAGGCTACTGATCCCTGCACTTTCCACTACCCCCTGGGACAGAGGGCTGGACAAGAAACAGCAATGTCCAGCATCCCAGGGGTTAAATGCATGCCAGGGGTGTTTGCTTTCCCTGTCTCACAGGCGGCGCCTCCCTTGCTGCACAGTGCCTTTCCACAGCGGTCTGGCGGGCTGTAGCAGCGTTCCTCTGCCGGGCCTGTCTCCTATCAGTTCCTCGGTGGCCATTTTATACAGATGGGGAAGGCTATTGGATTATGATACAGGGGAAAAATGTGGTCCCGGTCCCCCGCATACCTCTCCTCTGATGAGGTCAGCGTATGCAGCACTGTTTCCTTCCAGGCTCTGTGTCTGTGCAGTTGATCACAGTGCTTGTAGTGCAGGTGATTTATTTCTGCATTATATGTGACAATATGCTAACGCTATGACTGTACTTTCACTTCTGACTGTCAGCCATCTTATTATTCTTTTTTTTTCTCCCTCGCAGTGCAGTGATGCAGGGTGCTTTTTAAAAGCCTCACAGTTAAAATGTATTTTTTTTTTTCTGTGTGCAACGTCACATACACATCTTTCACACACAAGAGTGAACCGGATTATTCTCCTTAGCTATAATGTACCACATGCCAAGTACTGTTAGCGGAGGGTAATGTGAACGCTGAGGGTCGTTTTTCACATTTATATGACAATGTATTTGTGAATATTAGTATTGCACTCTGCCAAATTTATGCAGTTAGTTCCTGCGGCTTGACAAGCTTCAGACAGGACCAGTATTTTGCCTTGCTAATATAATGTATATATATGTATTTGCTATGTAGTTGCATTATACCCAGTGCATGCTATGTGCGATTACCATTAGGTTGGACCTGCAGGTATGAAGTACACCCTGCTGTTCCACTCTACCTGTTAAGACACAGGTCCGTGAGAACATACAGCTAATTCTCCCTCCCTGGTGGTTTACAGGGTCTTCACATTGGAGTCTCTTTCTCCCTACCTTGTACAGAGACTGACGGCTACAGTACATGTTGCAGGTTTTTCCCTTAAGCCAACTTGGGTTTATGCGTAAGGCAGAATCAGTCAATGATTTTTAGCCTGTGCGTTAATTTTTCGCCAAAAGAGAAACTTTTTCCCCTGCGCGATTTTTCTTAGCCACAGGCAAAACTTTTTCGCCTGAGCGATACATTTTTCGCCACACACGAAACTTTATCACCTGTGCAATGCCTTTTCGCCACACGCGAAACTTTATCGCCTGTGCGATACTTTTTTGCCATAAGTGGAAAATTTACACCATACGCGATACTTTATCGCCTGCGCGATACTTTATCGCCGAAGGCGATACTTTTTCACCAGAGACCTTTCGCAAATGCGAGGTTTCATGGGCTTGTCACTTGTATGTGTCAAGGCTGTTCTGTAGAACACCCTTCGTTTGTGATATTACAGGAAGGTTAACTGCAGGTTACCCGTTTCCTGTGGTTCATTACATGCCTACTGAGTATTGCACCCTTACCTATGTTCCCTCGAAGGCTACGTGTCGCAAAGTGATTTTTTTTTTGGAAGTACATATACTCCCTTAGGGGAGGGGGCTTCTAGACCAGCTAAACTGGGTAGCCAGAGGATGGACTAGTGGCAGATGCCTTGAATCCATAGATGTTAATATGGTAGCCCTAGTTATAGGTCCCCTCACTTCTACAATTTCCTTGGCAGCTGTGGTGGCATGCTTCCTGCGGTGGTGCTCATAAAGAGCTGATGGTGACTTCAAAAAGGGTTGGAATACTTACCTTTTAATTGTGAGGTCCTCTTTGGCCCTAGTCTGGACAAGTATGTCAGCACTTTGACAGCTGCTGAATCCGCATGTCAGGTTCCTTCGGGGTCTAGAACTTTGTCCTTATTAAACTTAAAGAGTAAGTCCAAGGAATAGTCTTTTCCAAACCGTTAAGGGCTAGGTATTCTACCAAACCAAACAGGCTTAGTGTACCAGATACCTGGATGGCATATCTGCTGATAAGCCCTGAACCTGTTTGGATGGGCCTGCCCCTGGGGAACCCAGGGTGGGAAGCCGACTTCAGTTCGCTCAAGTGCTGGTATCACATTACTACAGACACTTGAGTAGGAGAAGTGATCCCTCATGGTTACGCCCTATCCTTCCATAGGGGGGCTTCCCAGGCAAATTGTTACCACAGGTCTTCAGTAAGTCAAGACGAGGCCCTGGAATTCCAGAAAGAAGGGCACTCTATGCTCCAAGTGGGGGTTATAGTGCCTATTTCACTGCTTTTGGGAGGCACAGGGTTTTTACACAACCCATATCTGGTTCTGACACCCATTGGGTCATACGGGCCTATTCTCAACCTCAAGTCCCTCAACAAGCCTTTGGGGGTCCTTTGGGTCAGAATGGATATTCTGCATTCCATCATTCTAGCGATGGAGCCTGGGGAATTCTTGGTGTCGCTAGATATTCAGGATGCTTACCTGCATATCCCTATTTCCTCAGAGCACCAGCGCTTCCTCAGGTTTGCAGTGGTCGAGGTCCACTTTCTGGTACAGGCTCTGCCCTTTGGTCTGGCTACAGCACCTCAGGTATTCACAAATGTTATGGCCATCATGGTAGCCCACCTGCAGATGCAGGGTGTTCGCCTGTTACCTTATCTGGACGATCTCCTGTTGTTGGTGGAGTCTCCAGAAAAACTTCAGCGCCATCTGCAACTGACAGTTTCTGTTTTGCAGAATCGCGGCTGGCTGATGAATTGGAAGAAGTCCTCCCTGGTACCATCACAGAGAATACTCCATTTAGGAGCTCAGTTGGATTCCCAACAGGACCTTTGTGACGGGAGAAAAGATCTCCATGTTACAGGCAAAGCTTCGTCTTTGCCTGCAGAGTCGCCGGGTGTCTATTCACTCGGCGATGAGGTTACTGGGGTCCATGGTCTCGATGTTCGACATGGTGGAGTTTGCCCAGTTTCACTCGAGATCTCTGCAGAAGCTGATCCTCTCCAGATGAAATGGGTTGCCCCAACGGATAAAGACACAGACTATGGTGTTTCCACCAGAGGTGCAAATGTCTCTGGCCAGGTGGCTACAGATGTTTCACCTGAACAAGGGGCGCCCCTTTTGGATTGCAGACTGGGTCCTTATAATGACGGACGTCAGTCTCCGAGGCTGGGGAGTGGTGACAGGTCCACAGTTCTTTCAGGGAAGGTGGACATCAGTGGAGATTGCGTTTTCAATAAACATATTGGAACTGCGGGCAGTGTTCAAGGCTCTTCAGCATGCAAGACAGGTCCTGCAGGGAAGGCCCGTACAGGTACAGTCAAAACAACGCCACCACGGTGGCTTACATAAACCGCCAAGGAGGGACCCGCAGCCAGGCGGCTCTGACAGAGGTGTCCCGCATCCTAGTTTGGGCGGAAAAGCATCTCACCGCATACCAGGAGTCCTCAACCGGGAAGTAGACTTTCTCAGCCATCAAGACGTGCGAGAGTGGTCTCTTCACCAGGAGGTGTTTCAGCTACTGGTGAACAGGTGGGGCCTTCCAAAGATAGATCTCATGACCTCCTGACAACAACAACAAACTGCTTATTTTCGGGTCAAGAACAAGAGACGCAAAGGCTGGTCTAGTGGAAGCACTGGCGGTCAGGTGGACCTTCCAGTATGTGGATCTCTTCCCTTCATTCTCCCTTCTTCCTCCATACAAATTCAAGCAAGAAGGTGGCACGCTCCTGCTGATTGCTCCAGCGTGGTCCAGACGGCACTTGTACATGGATCTTCAGAGTCTCTCAGTGGATACTCCGCTGATGCCTCAACGTCAGGACCTGCTATCTCAGGGCCCTTGCCTTCATCCAGACCTGAGTCGGCTGTCTTTGATGGCGTGGCTATTGAGACTGCCCTCTTGAGGTCCAGAGGTTTTTCCAGCTTGGTGGTCAACACCATGCTGAGAGCTCGGAAACCTTCATCTGCCAGCATCTACCATAGAGTATGGCGGGCTTTCTTCCAGTGGTGTCACCCAAGAGGTTATACTCCTCGGGTGTTCAGATTGTCCAGGGTTCTGGCCCTCCTACAGGTGGGCTTAGATCAGGGTCTTCGCCTTGCTTCTCTGAAGGTGCAGGTGTCTGCACTTTAAGTGTGGTTTCATCATAGGATTGCTATGTACCCTGATGTCCGCACCTTTATTCAAGGGGTGCTTCATGTTCAGTCTCCCTTTGTTCCACCTGTGGCACCTTGGGATCTGGCTGTGATCTTGAGGGCTCTTCAAGAGCCGCCATTTGAGCCACTGGGCTCAGTGGTTTTGAAATGGATGACCATTTTAAGACTGTATTCCTTCTGGCAATTGCTTTGGCCAGAAGGGTCTCAGAATTGGTGGCCTCTCCCATATAGGCCCCAATTTATAATTTTTTTCTTAGAAACAGAGCTTTGCTGCACACTCATCCTGGGTTTCCTCCGAAGGTGGTATCCAGTTTCTAATATCAGCGAGGAAATTATTGTACCATCATTTAAATCACCAGACCTTTCGCTTGGTGAGGCCACCTTGGATGTGTTGCGGGCTTTAAAGATCTATGTGGACCGCACTCCTTCCTTTAGGAAGTCAGACCCTTTGTTTGTCCTTTATGGCTTCCACAAGAGAGGTTGGCCTGCCACTAAACAAACATTGGCAGGATGGATTCGCCTGGGTATCTCTGAAGCTTATGTTCATGAAGGCTTTCCTGTTCCATCTTCTGTTAAGGCTCATTCCACCAGGTCTGTGGGTCCTTTGTTGGCAGCTCGACGTGGCGCCTCAGTGGTTCAGCTTTGCAAGGCAGCCACGTGATCTTCTGTCCTTACTTTCGTACAGTATTATGCTTTTGATACCTATGCCTCTCAGGATGCTTCCTTCGGGTGGCAGATTCTCCTCTCAGCACAGGTGTGTCCCCACCCTTAAAGGGTAATGTTTTGGGATATCCCCAAGGTTTCCTGTGGATACCCTATGGAACCTGAAGTAGAAAATAAGAGATATGGTAAGAACTTACCCTTGTTATCTCTAACTCCCGCCCTGTTGCACCTGTACTGCAGATGGGCATTGCTCTGGTCACCGGTTTTACCGTCTCCCTCTGGTGAAAATGTGATTTCTTGTGTGTTACAGACTTTCTTCTCTCTTTTTATCCTCCTCCAGCCTACGGCTGGTGACGTAACTGAGTGCCTGTGCCCCGGGGCGAGGTATAGCATAGGGACCCCAGTGCATCCTGGGAGGCTGAAAGTTTTTTTAACTCTGTGGTGCCTGGATGTCTGCCGCCATCGCCTATACCCCAAGGTATCCTGTGGAAGCCTATGGACCTCGTAGAAATTAAGATAACAAGGGTAAGTTCTTACCATAACTCTTATTATTTATTGGTCAACAGTGCTTATTAAATGATACATTTTTCATTTAAATAATTTTTTTTTCTTTTGTTTTTTATGTTTTTCTTTTAGTTTAAAAATATTTATCAAAATTTTCCAAAAAATACGATGTTATGGAGGATTTGGACGACCAAAATATTGCAAAATCTACAGATCATGCAAACAAATCCACTTTTGGAGAAATAATAAAGATAAATTTACGTGAAAGAAAAAGAGCAAAGAAATTTACAAATGCAGAAAATTCTGTTCATGCGGATGGTGTCTTAAAAAATTACACCCAATTATTTGGAAAATCTCCCATCAACACATATTCAATGGAATCAAAAGAGGCAATATGGTCAAAAATTGGAGAGAAGGTTTTGTCTTTGGGAGTATGTCTATGCTCTGGAAATGTTTGCAGAAAAAGGTTTAATGATTGTAAAGTGCATGTCAAAATTTTTTTGACCAACATACATTTGCACAGTAAAGGAACTGGTGGAGAATTTCCCTTGAGAAAGGATTTTTTGGATTGGGAGCAAAACTGTTTGCACCTGAAACAATTGTGGGGTTTGCCACCAGAATAGACACTGCTGTTTCCCCTTCTTTAGCTGAAAATGGTAATGTATTACATATTTAATTTGACACCGTAGTTATTTTCCCCTACATTTTAATTATGTTTTAATAATAAAAACATTATTTATATTTATTCTAGTTTTTTTTTTAAAAAAACTACATTTATATTTATTAAAATTTGTAGAAAAAAAATAATATATATATTTTTTAAATTAATAAATAAATATATATATATTATTATTTTTTACAGAATATCATCAATGGTGGAACTTCCATAAAAACTGTTTATAAATAGTTCAGTTTCCAATGAGAGATAATCTCTGCTGTTTTAAAAAATTGTTCCTGTGTAATGTCAATTTAGGATTTATTTATATATTCATATCTAATTTTTTAACAGACAATTTAAATTGGGATAATTTTACCACTGTAGTCTATGCGGATTTTAATAGATGTAATAACTCGGGGATGGGCTTTTGGAGTTAGCCATGTGGTTTGTTTTATTTGGGAAACATTGTGTTTTCTGAATTCAGACATTTGATAAATGAACAGTTTTTAAACTATTTCCTCATGAATGCACCATTGAACCGATAGGAATTTTTATATTGTAATGCAGCCAAAGTCGGAGAATTAGGGCAGTTGTAGTCACATGTTTTTTCACTTGTTTGTCAGTAAATAGCTGGAGTTGGATGGCTTAAGTGTTCGCGGGTTAAGGGAAAATGTAGTCGCTCATTGATGAAGCGGGGCAAAGGCACAGGGGGCGTAGGCTGTGGCTATGACCCTAAAAATGTAGAGTGCAATTAGCATCGGCAGTGCAGAAGAGGGGGGGGGGCAGGGGGTGGTTGTCCAAAGAATGGGGAGCCCTTTCACCAAGCCCCCCAGTCAAAGCCTCACCACCTGAGTGCCCATCCACCTAGGCTGGGTATCCCTGGTGAGTTGTGGATCAACAACTTAAACCCATGATCAACAAAATAGGATCTTATTAGACATGCCCCACACACATGTTCTCTCACATGCACTCTCTATCTCACATACTCCCGTATGAATCACTGTAGCCATTCTGTATCCTTCACCAATGTGCTAATCTTAATGTAGTTTCCTGTTTTTAAAATCCCTTGCTCACCTCATCTTTTACGTGGATCTGTCATATTCTGCTAAGCAAGGTTGTTTGGTTTTACCAAAAAATGTGATTGCTAGGGCCCACGGACATTAGTAGTGTTCTTTTTTAGAACACTATTCCTTGAATTTTAGCTTCGAGTTGGTTCTGGATCTCCATTGACAATGATTTAATCATTATTAGTGGGTTTTTTTGGAAAAATACATGATCTTTTCCTCATCTATTTAAAGACTTATTATCTGAAAACATGATGCACATGTGACAGGTAGCCAGTGCATGCCTTTACAAAGAAACTTTAACGCATAATTTTTTTAAAAATTTTGAATGAGTTTTCTTTGATTTTTATTGTTTTGTGATGGCATCTATTCCCTACAGTGTGTCACATTAAATCACCATCATTTTTAAAAATTACAATTTATAGAGCATCTCTTGTCTTCAGCTCCATGACTTCCTTACTTCCAATCTCTCTTATTGGGCTAAGTTTCTTAGTTAAAAAAGATGCTGCATGAAAGTCGAGCAGCTATTCACTCATGTAATACTGAATCAAGCTACCATTCCCTATTCTACCATTATTGAAATTTCAATGTGCATGCGCCAGTGTACATTTTTTGGCTATTGTAAAAGTGTTTAATTATTTGAATAGTTTAAAAATGTATTTATTTTTTTTCAGTTCCGATTAAATTTGAAATTCTTTTTGTCTACAACTTTTACAGGACGTAGGCAGATTTCAAGTAAAAGTATTGCCGAGAAGCCAGGAAAAGGTAATACATAAAAAAAAAAATTTAACATTAAAAAATATATATATATTTTTTAAAGTGTTCACTCTTGCTCTTGCAGTTGAAAAGGGGGCATGACCTTTGAAAAAGGAGGCATGTATTTTAGACAAGTCCCCCCGTCAATTTTGCAGCTGCCCGTCTGGACACATTTGGACATGCCTGCAGCCCTCAAATGCTGTTGACAGGTAGAATACATGCCTGGCGCATGCGCCCAAAGGTCTATTCACTGGTGGTGATTGAGTCAATGAACATTACCCCACCCACAGGACATAGCGAATTGCGGATGATGATGGCACCTGCAGGCTGCCTTAGGGGGGCACCGCTTGCTGAATGCAAGGCATTTTTTAGTTTAGGGTCCATAGGGGTTCCATAGGGTTGACCCTGGAGTAAAGCTGCATCAGGATCCAAGGGTACCATGCATATTAAGCTTTTGCAGCTCCCAGGATGCCATGGGTCCATCCTCCTCTATACCACTTTCCCGAGCAACAAGCACCTCAGTTTTAGTTGGTTCCTGGCTGGAGTCGGTTCAACCTTAGTGCAGGGAGGCAGCTCAGCTGCCCTTAATTATCTTCTTTTTTTTTTAGAGAATTATTTATTTTTTAATATATTTTTATTACTTCTCATCATAGTGGCATATTGAGTCTGTGCATTGAACGTTCAATCTGCCGCACCTACAGCCCGCTGGAACAGCAACAGACCGTGCAAATTTAGTGGGACCAATCAGATTCTTTACTAGCAGGACCCCAGAAGAATCCCTAGGCTGCTATGTGGGTTTGCCATGGACAATCTTAGTTGCGGGAAACCACATGCAATGACCTGCATGTGCATGCAGCCATATGCCTCCAGTCTCTGGGGACAGACCGGAGGCGCAAGCAGTGGGATACTCAAGGCTATCCAGCCGTTCCAAGTAGCTTCCAAGCTACCACCTCTTCTATACGGCTCCTTAGCCACACCACGTCACTTCTGCATTACTCGAACTCCTTATCAGTTTTCTGCATCCTCTCATGCGGAGGAACTTTATCAAGACAAGTCTCCTCCAGCGAGCGTCTGCACCAAGTAATACAGGTCCAAGGCCCAGTCCGGGAACACAGCCTCTAAATCCCACGATTGTGACACAAAGGGTTTAATAAAATTTGAAAATGTGTAGAAGTAAGACCAGTCCGAACAAGAGAAATAAGCTTTAACAAAGTATGGATCAAAAATGCCTGTATAGCTGTAAATTAGCTATACAAAGCCACCCCAGTTGATTTTTGATTTATCTATGGTCAATAATTCCTGGGGAAACAGAAACATAGTGAATCTAAGCCTGGTGGAGGCGGAGGTCCAAATCAAGCTGATGGATGGCCAGTAATTAAATTTTTTTCTAAAATTTTTAGGGATGTTATTTCGATAGATTACAGAAAATAAATATTTCACAAAATGTGGAAAATTCTCTGAGGTTATGGTCTACGCACTGAAAGCATCTTTTTAATGACAGAACTGACAGCAGACATCCAGGCTTGGTACTGGTTGACCTGACCATTTTTTTTTCTATCTTTTAAAAATTTTTATTTTTGTTTTGTATTCGGCCATGACTATGTATCATATCACATGTCAAACATTTATTTGCCGATATAGACCCTCTTCAGATTCCACAAACAGCTCGTCTTAATATTTTTTATTTTGGGAAAGCACTGCGCACATCATGACATGTTCATTTAACAACTGGTGATATGGTATTTAGCTTATTTAATGAATGGGATAAGCCCTGTTTGCTATTTATCATTATTACAATGAATTGATATTGATATTATAGTAATTATTTATTTTACAATGTTAAAAATAAAAGTTTAATCTTTTTCTGTGGAAAAAAAAGATTAGCACCGTATACATAAGGGATATGGTATGATGATTATCATAAGAGTCATGTTATGTTTGATAAATGAGCTTGTGAATGTGTTCTACATTTCCATAAGATGATAGCACAGGGTATTTTGCATCAGCTCTGTGAAATGCCTGTGCATTTTAAAAAAATGAGCATTGAATCCTGCCTATTCAGCATTTTTTATTTTTGCAAATTTGTACTTCTAGAACAAGCAGTATGTCCATTGTGTCTGTCATTTGCCACTGGCATTAAATCATCCCACTACTGACTGGAGATTGGTATATAACATTTACGGATATTCATTTTTAAAATTTTCATCTTTGAGTTAGATGAAAATGTTTGATTTAGAATAAACTTGATAAAGCTGTAAAATACTTTAAAGTTGAAAAAAGTAAAAAAAAAAAGTATCAAACGTATGTATTTTTTCTTTTTACATTTTTTTTTCACAAACGCTGCACAGACTAAAAAAACCAGTAGTACCAAACTTAAAGGTAAACATACCCTATGTCTAAGTCTTTTCCCCCCTTACATTTTTTCAGAATTGATAGTTTGTTGATGATTTTAAGAAATCAGGTTTGAATAATGAATCAAAGATTTCTCAAAAATCACTGTATTGTGAAAATTCATAAGAAACTATTTTTCAAAAAAAAATTAAATATGAATGGACAATTCTTTTAGAAATTGGCCTTAGAAGAACCACCTTGCCTCTAACAGCATTGCCTGGACACGATCTCAGCTTTATAAAAAAAGAATAGAAGGAAAGAGGTAATCAGCACTTAATGTTTTTTTTTTTATGAATCAAGATAATAGTTATTATCCTAGGTTTAAAATATCAAGATAACAGTTACTATCCTAGGTTAAAAAAATTAAACCCCCTCTCTACTATCAGTACAAACTAATGTGGCTATCCAAATCCCAAAACCTACACCTCCCTGATGCTTTCTAAACTGTTCATCTCCATATTTTAGGAGGATTTTTTTTTCACTATTGCCTTAAGCCTCTACCTTGATAAGCAATAATGTTATCTACTTATAATCCTTAACTATTCTCTACTCTGCCTATCCTTAATATCTGCTTTGGCTCCAATATAGTCCAGCAACTATTAACATCCTCACTGTCATCTAACGCACTACTGCTAGTACCTAAAGTACAGCTCCAATCTGCTATCTTCTCTAGCTCTTTCTAAAAAATTTTTAAAAATAATACTTTCTTGTGCTCCTTTGCTGTACCTCAATTAGACCCATGCCTACATCTCCGGTGTAAACCATTTTTTTTTGAGCTGTTGACGGTGCAAAGGTATGATTTCATCCTGCTGGTTGTAGATATCCTCTCACAAGTAATTCAGAGAACTATTCTCTGAACCTCAGCATTTTCCTTTGATCCCTTCCACTTGCCCAACCTTACCCGAGTTCTTAAAAATGTTTTCAATTAATTTATATCTATTACGACCTATTAAAAAACAGCAGATTGCCTAAAAGCAGCAAAACGTCTAATCCATGCAATATTGATGTGTTATATTGTATGTTAAAACAGAAATGTTGACCGTTATATTAAATAAATTATTAATTCAGGCATTTTGTTTTGGTTTTAAGTAAATTTTCTAAAGAAATAAAGAATTTTTTTATTTTTTTACAATTTGAAAAACAAATAATATTTTTTTGTGATTCTAGGTATGGATTATAAAAATATCGATAAAATTAATACATCTGACACCGATATCAAGTTTCCATCGTGTTTGATAATTTCTGATTCACAAAGCCTGCTATCAACAGAACAAGAATCCTATTCAAATTTATCTTCTCAAAATACTCCAATAATTTCTGGGCAAAATAATTCCACAAAAGATCGTCGCATAAACTTGATTAGTAGTTCACAGAATACTAATTCTGGTAAAAGTGTAGATAGTTTTGGATTAGTAAATTTAGAAGAAATAAATACATCAATTATACAGAGTTTATTAAAAAAGAAATTCAAGTTGTTATTAATGCAATTGATACTACAAATCTAAGTTTGGAAAAATTTCTTCATTTTAGTGAGGAATCTCATAATTCTTTGAGAAAGATTAAATGTAGTCTTAATTCTTTGAACCAAACAAACAAGAATATCCATAAAACTAAAAAAAAAATGCTGAAAGCAATTAAGAAATTAAGTGAAACAAAGAGCAAAACATCAGAAGTAGCATCACCCGATCTTGTATTTAGCCCCTACATGGATTCTGAAATTCACCTACCAGATACTATTTTAAACGAAAATTCATCGCATGTAAAAAGAAACAGGAGAAAAATCAACCCACCTAAGAGATACAAAAAAACTGAATAAGGTGTATATTTTATTAATCTTTTTAAAGCTTTCAATATTAGTTTATCATATTTGAAATTATTTTACACCACGGACAAAATTAAATTATTTATATTTCAGGGTCCGTAGGGGGCCCTCATGGTTTAAACAATGGGGTTATAGTTTTGGGAACCAAAAACAAGCACCACATGTTTTAAGCTTTCATGCTCCATGGAAGCACTGGGTCCACTCTCCCTATAAGTTTGCCTCCAAGCCAGAGTCACCGCAGTTTGAGTAGGTGCCCGGGTGGAGTCAGTCAGCGTTATCGCAGGGGGGCAGATTAGCAGCCCCTAAACATATATTTAATTTATGATGCATTAAAATTTTTATACTTTTTGGAAGTCTTCACGGCGGCAAAATTGGACTGTCCATTGCACGTCCAAGCTGCTGCTCCTACACCCCACCGGCACCATGACCTCAAAACAGATCAGGGAATTGTGGTGGGATCCCACAATCTGTACTAGCTGGGCTCTTGAGCTATCCCACAGTTTGCTGCTGGATCGACGCAGACAGGTAGGATCCCGGGTCACAGCTTGTGGTGACCCGCGTTTGTATCATGCAGTCTCCTGCCTCCGGGCTCAGGGGACAGAACAGAGGCGGATGCAGCAGTGTTTGACTGCTGGACTACCAGGGACTTGAGGTTCAGGTGCACAAGCCAGGGCACCGGGGCTCAATTGCTAGCCAGGGGAGGCTGCCTTCCCTATCTAATGGTTCCACACCTCAGTGCGCCTTTCCAGCGTGCGGACTGGCATCCATGAGCTGTTTCCACCATGGACCATGCTTCCTCATGTGGTGTCCAAGGCGGCCTTTTTCTTTTATGGTGCAGCAGTTCTCCTAGGATGACAGTGAGTACAGTCCCCCTGCGTACCTCACCATTTAGGTCAGTGTACACAGCGCTATAGCCTTCCCAGACACTGAATCTGGGCATTTGCTTCTAGCTTTTTTTGCAATATATAATATGTTAGGTTTATGTATTTCTTAGATTGTATGTGACTTATGCTTATGCTGACAGCTTTTTCTCTCATCTGTCAGTGTATATCAATCCCTTTTCTTTACAATCTGCCCTAACACATTTGTAATTATGGTGGTTCTGAGACTTCTCATATATTTACTTGTCAATATTTGAGAGTTTGGTCACAAACTGTAGCGTACTGCACAATGCCATATTTTAGATGAAACTGTATGCAGCATTCATTGATAATGGGTCCCTGCAGCTAATCTTAGCAGCAGTCAGGACCTGTATAGCACTGCTTGATATTTCCTCAATGATTGTTAGTCAGATATGTTTGACCTTGAATTAGAGCATGATATTAAACCCATTATTGCTATCCTGCAAGTCATGGGCTGCAGGTGTGAGTACAGAGGATTAGACTAAGGAAGGGTTATTGCCAAAGGTGCAGTCAGGTGCCGGGCCCCTTACTAAACCCCCGTTAAGCGGTTTGTTTTCCCTAAGACCGAGACTTCCATTGCGGATCACCTTGGCGGCCCCCATGTTTATAACCCACTTGAGGGTAACTCGAACATGCTACCCTTCCCTCTCAGGGTATCTTGCAGGTAATGTGTTTTACATCCGGTTACACAGACTATTGAACCTTCCGGGGTATTTCACAGTACATGCAATTCCCTCAGGTACCATAACCGTCTGTCATTTCCTTTGTATGCAATGCCACAACAGCCACCTGGATGGGGGCCGTTGCTAGGAAACACAAGATAGCGTGAAAACTGCCCTGTGGTTAATTTCCAGTCTGCACTGCTGTCTAACACATATCATCAGCTAATGGAGTACTGGATGATGTTTGTTACTCCTATCCCTTTCACACAATGGGAAGCCGATCACAATTAATGTTTTTCCTTTTTTGGGTGCTGGCGGTGAAGTTAATCCTAGTTATAGCATACTTGCCGACAATCTGGCTGCTCCTTCCGGGAGGGAGCAGCCAGATCGGCAGAACAGGGGGCGTGGCCGGCAAAAGGGGGCTGGTCCAAATGAGCTGAGGTCGGATTGCAGGCGTGACAGGGGGCGGGGCCACGCGATCGCGTCATTTTAGCCCTGCACCCACTACACAATGCCGAAAAAACAGGCATTGCAAGTTTGGCTATAAAGGACCGTCATTCAAACCCGAATAATGGCCTTACAAATGCAGAAAGTGATACAGTCCTTGCGGTAAATAGGGGTAATAATGGCAGCAACACTAAATCAGAGAGGGACTGGTTATTCTACCTGCTTTTTGATTCCAGAAGCCTAAACATTCTCATTGGCCTATCCTCTATATGAAATCCCTGAACCAATTCCTAGAAGGTGCCTAGGTTCAAGAAGGGAACCCCTACGCTCCGTTCATCTGAGCTATGTAACCTTGGGACGATATGTTATTGCAGGATATTCAGGACGCGCACCTATAGAGTCCACACATCAGCGTTAGCACAGGTTTGCTGTTCCAAAGCAACACTACCAATTTTTAGACTTCCTTTTAGACTGTCCACCGGGGTTTAACAGACTTATCGCGCTAATGACAGCCCACCTATTCAGGGCATCCAACTGCTTCTATATCTTGATGGCCTATTGCTCTTGCAGGATCACCAGGTTTCTTTAAAACCATTTCCAGTTAACCATTGCTGTCATTCTCAAGTACAAATGGTTAATCAACTTGGAAAAAGTCCTCCCTGATTTCCCCACAGGCTATGAATCATCTGCGAGCCCTCCTGGATTCTTAGAATCCGTAAATTCTTTTTGAGGATGCCTCCTCAGTTGTCAAGTGTTGTTACACTCAGTAAAGGGGATTTTTGGTATGCAGGGTGTCTTCCATTCGAAAAGGGTAGAATATGTGCTGGTCCTTTCCAGTCCATTGCAAAAATTGATCCATTCAGGATGAAACGTGTTTCTCATTCTGATCTCTAATAAGATGATGATGTGTCCCCGGAGGTGCCTCTGTTTCTATCATGGTGGCTATGGCCGTCTCATCTCACCAAGGGTCCCCTCTTTTTGGATCCCATACTGGGTAATCCTTTCAAAGGACGGAGAACAGGTCCGCCATTCTTTCGGGGCAGTTGGAGGTCAGTTGATTTCACCCTGCCATTTGAGTAATCGGAACTTCAAGATCTCTTGGACCCTCACTCTGGCCTAGCACATACTTCTCAGGAAAGCTGTTAAATTTCATTCCGACAATGTCACAACAGTGGCTTACATCTAGGAGACACTCGAAGTTGGGCATCTATTACAGCAATGTCACACATTCTGAGATAGACCAAGTGTCTCCTCCCAGCCATATCTGCAGTTTTCATTCCAGGAGTTCACCATTGGGAAGTGGACTTCCTCAGCCTTGACGACATCTAATTCCTGGAGACTAGTCTTTTCTCCAAAAGAAGTTTCAAATCGTAGTGATCTGAGGGGGGGCGTCCCAGAGGTGATCCTCATGGGCTCCTGACTTTATCACAGCCTGCTGGTGTTAGACTATTGAACTAGAGGTACTAAAGCAACCTTCTGTGTTTCATTGTCAGTGAAGTGGTCTTTCCAAATAGTGTAGCTGGTTCTTCCAGGGCTCCTAATCTTCCACGAGTACTTATAAATTTCAATCAAGACGGAGGTAATGTCCCTACTGGTGGCACCAGATTGACCCAGGCATCACTGATGCTTAAATTTTAGGAGTCTCTCCGTTGACTCTTCGTTCCTTCTGCCTCAATATCCTGACCTGTTGTTTCAGGGTCCTTGCTTTTCACCTGAACCTGGATCATTTGTCTTAGACTGTTTCCCTAATGAGGTCCTAAGGCTTCTCTGTCTGTTGTCATCGGGATTTTTCGCGCATGTAGACCTGCTTTTGCCAGGCTCTACCTAAAAATGCGGGATACATAATTCTTATGGTATCATTCCAAATTGCAACAATACTCAGATGTGTAGGATTTCCAGTAGATCTGGCATTACTTTCTGCTGGCTAGGGTCTAGCCCTCCACCTGGCCTCCCTGAAAGAGTGGGTTTCTGCACTTTCAGAAAGGTTTAGATGTCGAATTGCTCCATTCTCGGATATCTGGATCATCCTTTTAACCACTTAACTGACGTTGTCGGTTTTGATGCAAACGCGGCCAGCTGTACTTCAGCTGTCAAGGTACAACTGCACCACCCGGCTGTGTTTTTGAACTGCAAAATTTGTATTACACACCTGTGTAGAATGGATCTTTTCTGAATACCCGGACTTTCCTGCGGACCTGGCAATTTTTGACTGCTTTTGCTGAAACAATCGTCAGTTAGGAGGTTATGGTTTTTTTCTGATTTCTACCTCCCATTATCACCCCTAGGGGCACCTTTGAGATTTGGCAGTGGTTCATCGTGCCCTCCTGGGGCCTCCATTGAACCATTAGTTTTGATAGCCCTTACGCGGTTCAGGGATTCTACTTTTTCTTGTGGCCTTTGCATCTGACAGGAGGATGTCGGAATTGGGAGTGTTCTTATGGGTCTTCCCTCTTATGGATATATCTCCATTTACAGGGTTATGCGTTGAACTTGCCCTGTGATTTATACTAAAGATTTCTCTCAATCCCATATTATCCTGGAAATTATTATTCAGACATTTTAGTCTCGAGTCCTAACGGCTGGGGTGGCCTCATTTACTGTGGTCCTGCCTATAAGGATTTATGTAGTCCTTTCAAATTCCTTCAAGGATATCAGACTCCTTATTTGTGGTTTATGGAATCCTAGATTACACACGAAAGGATTGCTGGCCAATAAATAGTTATTGGCTGGATAGCTTTGTAGGCTTATCTCAGGGGCATTCCCATAGGAAGGGCTGTCTGTTTCAGTTGATGCTTACTCTACTAGGGCTGTGTGCCCCTCGTGGGTGTCTCGCTGTGGTGCCTCGCCTGTCGTGCCTAGAAAAGTAGCCATGTGGTCTTCAGTCCAGACCTTTCTAAGGTTCTATACATTGGTATGCTTTGCCCCAGGATCCTTCCTTTGGGCAATGGATACTCCTCTCAGCAGTGGAGCATCCCCACCCTTATAAGGACTGCTTTGGGCCCTCACAAATGTCAACCCTGTAGACCTCCTATGGACCCTGATGTAGATAACAAGAGAAATGGTAGGAACTCACTTTGTTATATCTGTTTCTATGTAGTCCATAGGGTCTACAAGTTTGCCCACCCAGATGCACCTGGCTTCATATGGGCTGTTACTGGTCACCAGTTTCCAATCTCCTTCTCTGTGAGCGTGAATCTTGAGTATTCCAGTCTTCTCTCTCTTTCTTTCCTCCACCGGCCTTTGGCTACTTACAAAATTAGGTCCCTCTGGCTTGGGTGTGGAGTTATAGGGAGAGTGGACCCAGTACTTCATAGTTGCTGAAAGCATTAACTGTGTGCTGCCTGTGTTTGGTTCTTATCATATCTCTTGTTTTTTCCTCATCATTACATAATTAAAATTACATTTTTGGGTTATACAAAACATAAAATTGAATTAGAGTGTTTTAGATAAAATTGAATTACACAATAATGAAGACAAATAAATCCTGTAAACACAAATCATAACTTTTGTTTTATACATTATTATTTCTAGATTACCAATAAATTTTATTTTTGTTTAGTTTTTTTTAAAAACAATTCTCTATTATACCTTTTTTGAAAATGTTATAAGATTTATCAATGATATTGAATCAGTTTAGGCAATTAGGTCTTTTTTTGTAGCATATATTAATACAATCCCTGCCACAAACTTCCCAGGGAATCCTATCCCATATACAAAGTTGTCATTATCGGCAAACATGTCAATAATATTTTGTGAATAGATTAATGGAAATGAGCATCGCAGGTTAATATACTTTTTTTGATGCCTATGTTTTTCAAAATTATTGATCAGTAGCATGAAGCCGATATTTTTAAGGGTTCAAAATTGATGTTTTTATCGGGTAGTGGATACCAGCCCTTTAGCTTTCACCAATTAACATTATACAAATAAATGCATTTACCAATGCTATTTATGAAATTTGCATAATGCCTCTGACTAAATCTTCATTGTCCCACATGCAATTACCAGCAGCAAAAATGAAATTCAATTAAATTTATATTTGCCTATAAAAATTCTGGAACTATGTTTTGGGTGGCCTATACATACATTTCTAAAATTGTTCATGCAAGCTATTTTATGTTATATTATTCGTAAATAATAATCGTGTAAAACAAAAATAAATATATCTATATATATTTATTATTCTGTTAATTTTATTCTTTTTTTTAATTTTTAGAAAACTTTGAAGATTTTCCTCCCAAAGAAAAAAAACTTGAGAAGATTTCAAAGTTGGAGGATTGCAAACAAATCAATTTAATATCTGCAAGCATTCCGAATGATATTTCTTGTAAACTTACTAATTAAAATGCTTTGAATGCTGACAATGAAATATATGCATTGCCTGTTTTGGAAGAGAATTCTACATCTCACATTAATTTAGAACCATCTCAAATACTGGATGACAAAAATAAGAAATGTTTAAATTGTGATGTTAAAACAACAGAAAAGCTGAAAGTTAGTATTGTTAATTTACAAAAAACACTTGTAAATTTAACTGGTGAAATAAAAAAATATAATATTGCACATGAGTCCATTGAAAACCAAAAAATTTAATTATTACAATCGGTAAATTAAAATTTTGAAAAAATGTTAGTTCAAAATAAACAGAATAATATTGACCTTGAAACCAAATTTGAAAACCTCAGTACAGATATCGAATCTGTTTTCAAAAAAAGCACAAATTTGTGATTAATACTACTTTGTGTTAAGATTTGTTTTTTTTTCTTGACCATTTTTTGGCTTTGAAAAGGAACACTCTATAATTGAGTATTTTTCCCACACTCCGCTGAAGGAAAACTTTATCTTACATGTAATCGGCATAATATTTTTACATTCAAACAGCTTTTAACATTTTTTTGTAAGCATAATATACAATTTATGCATGACTTATTTTTAAGGTGTTTTCATTACAGTCCTGCAGATAATTTACATTTGTTTTTTTATTATTGATAGTTATTGGTAAGTAAAATATTTTAGATAAATTAACCATGAGTCATTGGCCCTATAGGTCATTCATTTATTTAATAAATAAAAATTTCATATAATTTTTTTTATTACTTATTTATAGATAAGGTTAAGTCCATTCTTGAGCAGGATATGTTCTCAAAAGTGTTATGAAACTTTTTTTGTTGTTAAAAGGCTAATAATGCCTATTTTTTGATGGTCACATATGGTTTTTTGTTTTGCTTATATTGTTTGATTAGATAAGTATCTAAAAAAAAACTAAATAAATTTTCTAATATTTAACAATATATAAAACTTCATCAATAACATTTAACTAACCTTAAACCATTTGTTAATTGACTACTCTAGACAAATATTTCAAAGAATAATATTTTCAGAATCCTAAAACATTGGAAATCCAAAAAATGGACTCCATGGATTAAAAAGAACTTTACTTTTTTGACTATCTAATCTTGCAAAATGCCTTATCTACATTTAATTCAGATGTGTTGTAAACACTCTAGGTTTATAAAATTTAGAACAATGCATAATGATTTATATTAGAAAATATTTGCTAAATTTTCTTAATATATTTTTTGTAAGGATAAAAAACAAAATTCAACTACTTGTTAGCTAAATATTGTAATGTAATATTTTTTTCTGACCTTGTTTGTACTTTTGTACTCATTAATGAGATTTATAATAAAAAATTTTTTTCACAATGAATACTTTTGGGAAGAATTGTTATATTTCTGCCTTATATAATATATTCTTTTAACAAGTAATGGTTTTTCCATATTGTCAAAATGTGTTTTGAGAACTCTTGATTACTAATAAAACAATTACAAACACTCTTGCTTAAATTATTTATCACATGTATAAACAATATTTTTTTAATCTTTACAATATAGTTTATTGTTTGAAAATACTGAGCCACATTTTATATATGAAACACTACATTAAAAATTAGATTAGTTATTCATCTATAATTTTAAAGCAACATAAAATTCCACAAAGAAAATTTAATTTTAAGTTTCTAAATGAAATAACAAAATTAAAAATGTTAGTTACATTAAAATTAACGTGAAAAGAAACAAATATTTTAAACTAGTTTGCTTGAAAAAAACATAGGAAATAATTCTATTTTATAATTACTTAAAAATATATATATATTACATAACAGAGAAAAAATCTCTAATCAGTTTAGATCGAGTCTCCCTCCCTATTATTGAGTTTTCATCTACATGACAATCTTCCACCACTGCTTCTGTATTCTCTTCAAAGCCAGAGTTGAAGGATACATTGAACTTCTGGCATATATTGTGCAGTATGCAGCAAACTACAAAGATTTGGCAAACTTTTCCTGGACCATACTGAAGTTCTCCACCAGATTTGTCTAGACAACAGAAACATTTTTTTAAAATCCTGAAGGTACTTTCTATAATGGATCTTGAAGCTATATGTGCAAAATTGTATTTTTTTTCACTAAAATTTTGAGGTTTGGAAATTGGAGTCAATAACCATGGCAAACAACCATAACCAGAATCACCTAAACATAAAAGAAAATGAAAAATTCAATACTAAAAAATTATTTACTCAATTTGAAAATGGAGCTTATGATCAAGGGAGAAAATTAAATAAAAAAAAATTAATAAGTAGAATACAAAAATTAAACTTTAAGCATTTTTTATTAATTGGTGGAATCGATTAATTATGTTTCAATAAAGGTCCTGTATCCTTACAAAAATTATTTGTTACCATTTTACTAAAAATCACTACTCTAAAATTGAATTATTTTAGGAGATGATCAGTTTGTTATCCGATTACAACCCTGTACAAAGCCTAAATGCTATATATCAGACATGAAGACTTAATTGAAGGATAATGAAGATAATTTCCCTTAAATTGTTTTGTTATCTTTAATCAATTTTTTTTTATAAATACCATGAATCAAACAGCAACCTGCAAACTATAATACGCATAATAGACAAAATATTTTTTTAAATATATAGATGAAATAAATTTTGAGAGGTAGCACTAAGGGCATGTTTCAGAGCCACACACTGTTTGTGCGTGCTCGCTCTAATCCAGGGCAGGGTTTTTTTTTCCTGTCCGCTCGCTAAACTGTGGGTGCCCACCCACATCTAATGCAAGCAGGCAGGAGGTGGTCGTGATTATCGCCAGCATCAGCATTGCGTGGAGAACCTAAGGTAGGGTCTCAGCACTTACAATGCTGCGTGCACTTCCTGCTCTACTAGAGAAGGAAGTCCACTACTGACATCACGAGTTATATGAGTAGGGCTGCCAAACAAACGGCAGGCACTTGTTTGGGAAGGCCTCCGTTTGTGCAGCCACCCCCCCTACCCGCCTTCAAAAAGGGGCAAGCTGTGAAACAACATCAACATCCACCCCATTTTGTAAAGAGCCCCAGAGCTAGGAAAGATCTCACTCACTATGGGGCTCACGCACGCACCACCCTTGTGCTCTGGCCCACCCTCGACCCACATACGAGCGCTATGTGCTAGCAAACAGGCATGATTCAGGCCCTATGTCTATTTATTCAAGAATTTTTAGATTCTTAAAATTTATATATTTTTTTAAATATCACATTTTTGTGAAATATTTATTTAAATATTTTGCAATAAATTAATTTTTAACAAATACGACAATTTAGTTAAATTTACCTATTAACCAGCCATTGTAATATTCGTGGTTTTAAAATTTATGATAGACTGCAGAATTTTGTAAAATATGGCAATCGTGGGCCGAACCAGGAAATGCAGCAAAAATATTTAAAATTTTTCCTTTGGCATCACATATGACCTGCTTATTTAATGAATGGAAAAGTTTTCTATTCCGGCAGATTTCTTCATCTTTTCTTTTAGGTCTGAATGAAATATGGGTACAATCGATTGCTCCTATTATGTTCTGAAATTTTGCAATTTTATAGAATTCCTTTTTTACATCATTCCAATCCTGATCAGTTTGAGGGAAACATATAAATCTGTGGACATGCTTTATAATTGATTGAAGAACATTAGTTTGGAATCTACTAAAGCTTGGTTGTGAAATTCCCGAAAAAATCCCCAGGGTTTGTTGAAAAGAACCGGTACTTAAAAAATGAAGAGTACTAAGAAGTTTTGTTAACCCAGGCACAGCATTAGTACGTCTGCTTTTTGGTTCAATGTCAACCTTTATTAAATCATAAAGGAAATAATTTGCTGCAGTTGACAGCTAGAATAAACGTAACACATCTTCCTCTCGATACCTATCTATTGTAACTCTGTCGAAACAACCGTGTTTTTCTTTTCTTTATAACTTTTTTCCTAAGAGATATTTTTTGATTTCTGGCCTCAATTCCTCTTTGGTGATGAATTCGAAAATGTAGCTGTAGTTTGAAAAATTGTCTAATAAATTCCATGTTTTGAGTTAATGCATGCAATTTAAAATCCATTCAATTTGCTGTATACAATATCTATGAAAAAGAAAAAATAAATTAAAACTAAAGTTACAAATGTTTAAACATAAAAACTAATTTATTGTGTAAGGAAAATACACAATTATTGTCGGAATAAAATTTTGAAAAATATACAATTTTCTGAAAGGTTTTTATTTTTCTAAACGCTCTAAATTTAAACTATCAATTTCCTATTAAGAAATTAATCTAATAAAGTCATCTATAAAACTTTTTACAATTTGATTGATTAAATAATTTAACTTTAAAAACTTTTGGTTTTAAACATTTAATTCAACTGGTGAACGTTGTGTCATGTCTATTGATTAATCTATACTTGTTTCAATTGGATACAAAATATACAGCGGTCCACATGAAATATTTATAAGTATGTGGGAGGTGCTTGACACGCGAGAATTCCTTGGCTGGCAGATATAGTTGAAGATCCAGTGTTGTGTCAAGTGCTAAACGAACAGGAATCAATGTATCCAATGTCGAAGCTGGATTAGTGGCTTAGACGGAATCAGCATAGAAATTGGCGTGTGTGAAGCCATCTTGCGAATGGAAGCTAGACTCCATTTTAGAAACAAGAATCTGCAAGATGCCATTTTGCGACCAGCACCATTTTAAGTTATAACTCACAAGCTAAGTACAGATAGCAATGTTTTTGATAATCTACCAAAAACAACTAGAAATGCAGCCCCTGAGAAAAGTAAATAGAATAGACAATGCACCAGGATACTGTGAGTGTTTTACATACAAATTGGGAATCCCTGTATGTAGGCAAGTATAGTTGTGGCAATTGTAATATAACCCAGGCATTGATCTACACAATTGAATTTGTCTGAATCCTAAAAGGTTTTAGTCCCACACCCAGACAGAATGGCCCCCGGCTTCACAGAGCTGGGGGTAACACATTTGCACATTTGCATTACAGTTTGAAACTGTAAATAAGGAATGAGATGTGTGTGTGTGTGTGTGTATATATATATATATATATATATATATAAATGTGTGTGTATGGAATCTCATGCATGAACACCGCACATTACGCACAGTTAAGCTGCTAACATGATGCGAACGCTGTTTATTAGCTGCATGCGTGCACATCTGCCCCAAATCAGATAAACCTAACTAGCGTCTTTACATCAAACCCCACATACTCACACATTACATATTCACATACAAGGTTCCATAAGCTTTAAGGTATAAGATTCAAGTATGCACATTTACTATAATTGCTATGAAATAAAGATTATTTTGTAACTAAGGTTTTATACGTGATAAGTAAGTCATGTTTGGTATTGTACTGATGCGTACTCTCTCAACAGTATTCCGGTAACATCGATGTAGAGATCGCAACAGGCATTCTCAACTTATGGACCGCAGAGACTTCAAGCAACAAAATGTACATTATATGACCAACTGTTAGGATTTGCATGAGGTGGGAAACCAGAGACCACCAGTTGTTAGAGGCTGGACTGTGTCTATTTGAACCAACCTGTTAGATGCCTTGTAACATATGCCCTCTCCTTTAGGACCAATGGTATTAGCAACAAACTTCTCTATTCTGTTGTCTATTTCTGGGGGGTATAAATATACGTGCTCTGACCCTGGGTTTCGATTCTTCATGCTGAATGCTGATTGATGAGGGGTTTCTTGCTGATGCCAAATCTGGTCCAGAGCGCTGCATATGTATAACTGTACTTGGATCTCTATAATTCCTTTGCGCTAAAATGTACGTATAACTAGCATGTAACTGACTGTACTTTTGCTTGAATGATACTTTGTGCTTTGGAACCACAGGTTCTAGGTCTGGAGTCTTTATTTACTGTATAACTGCGTATGCAAAATAGTGTCATCCTTAGAGGTTTATAGGCAGGATATCAGAAGGTATAGGCAGGATATTAGAAGGTATAGGCAGGATATCAGAAGGTATAGGCAGGGGTGTATAGAGGTTCAAAGGCAGAATCCTTAGTTGGGGGCTCGTAGTGAAGTCACTTACCCACTCACACGGTTATCGATATCTCACCAAAGGGTGGAGTGGCCACATGCAGGGTTTACCTGCAACCGCTCGGTGCTGAGAGATCGCTACCCATTTTTGTGTGAGCCAGGGACGCTGACTAGAATCCAGGGACAAGAGAGGAAAAAGTTTGTTTTCCTTTGTTGATCGAACCTAACATTTAAAGGGGTGCCGCAGTATTGAACACATGGCTGAGTCGCAGTTTTGCGCACAGTAAAGATGCACTTTTGTGTATGCAGCTAAAAGTTGTTATACGGTTGTGTGGTAGTCGCATTATTGTGTATGCGACTGGTTGCATAATAATGTATACGTACTTCCGGTTGTGCTGCCACGTGTTTAAACAAAGCCACTGAGGTTTACATTCTTTTCAATTGTTGCCAATAATTGGGTTAACGTGTAGTTTTCTGTGCAAGAAAAGACTGTGTGATTGTGAGTATTTGTTTAGGGTGTAACACGGGACCTAAAGGTTAAGGGTATTGTATGACCCTTAAGTACTAGGCGCAGGAGTTGGCCTAGTAGCTCGGTAAGTAGCTTACTGTTCTATACACATCAGCAGGTGCACATGTTGTCTTTGTTGTAGGGACTGGCTCTCAGTGTGATTGCAGTGTTCAATAATTAGGTTGGGTTATTTGAGCATTGTAGTTGAGCCACACTAGGAAATTTGTGATTGTGAGCTGAGAGATAATAGGTGAGCGGGGGCATCTAGAAATTTCTTCTGTAGGTGAGCAGGGGCATCTGGAAATTTCTTCCATAGGTAAGTGAGAGTATCTAGACTGTCTTTCACCAATTTAAATCTTTATTGAAAAACTTAGGGTTGTCCCAGGATGAGGGCCAAGCGATCGGTAGAGATGTTAAATGATTTGCTGCTGTTGGAAGCGCCACTTGGGTCGGCGCGGCATATTATGCATATTAGGTACGGTGCCAATGCAATCAGGTATTGTGATTTATGGTTTAATATGGCGAGGAAGAGTGTTAAACCATTTCCTATAATTGGTAGTTTTGATAAAGATGTATTGAATAAAGTCCGAGACCACATCAGTCTGATGCACTCTCGAGTTAAAAAGGTAAAATATTCTGAATGTTTAAAGTTGTGGCAGCATGAAGGGGATGTGTGGCTTAAAAATACGCAAGCGACGCAAACTAGCTTTGTGAGTGCATTGCCAGAGAATGCATCCGCGACACTAAATTGCAATACGAGCGAGCCACAAAATGGCGCGCATGTGTTGCAAGGTAGCATTGTAGAAGGTATTGCCAGCAGTTCATGTGCACCACCTCCACCTTATGTGGAAGAGGTGCAAGTACAGTTATCAAAAATACCCATAAAAATGTAACAAGTAATTTGTATACCCTCTCTTAAGCAACTATAAAGAAAATGTTCATGATGTGGATGATGAGCCTATTGTAATGTCTGCCATTTCCCATGCTGTACAGATGATAGATGCTGCACCACAACAATCACGAGTGGTGCCATCATCTCCATCAGTAACACGAAGGGAAGTGCTAGCCCCCTCTGCACCCGTAGAGAAAGTTGTTAATATCATACGTAGCAGCAGCAGACTAAACCCCCAGCCAGGTAACAAGGTCAAAGGTAGCAGCGCTACCGGTCTGCATCCCATTCGGACAATAACTGTTCCGAATGGAAATGCAGATGCGAACGGTGTAGTGCCCATGAGGGAAGTGGTAATGCATTGTCCTTGGACAAGAGCAGAACTAAATTCCATCATAAATGATTTCCCTGATCCCAAGAAGGAATTAGCCAAATGTCAAAGATTTTTGAGGAATTTGGGTAGTTCTCATGAGCCAACTAATAAAGATTGGCGGGTGGTGTTAAGGGCCTGTCTACCACGCAATACCGACGTGACAAAATTTATCACGGATTGTATATTGGATGGTGACGTTCCCTTAACAGACCAAGTAAACCAAGATAATATTTCCCGCATCATAACTCAATTGGGTATATATTTTCCAGTAGTAGTTAACTGGAATAAAATTTTCACCATAAAGCAAAAGGAGAGTGAATCTGCAGAAGATTATTGCGACTGGACTCTGCAGACTATCACCCAGTACACTGGGTTTGAAGATATTAAAGATAGCACTCACCACAGGGGAATGATTGTCACCGTACTCATGGATGGCCTTAAAGAAGACTTAAAGACTCGGGTTCAGACCTCACAACCTGGCTGGAGGGGAGTCACAATAGATACACTCATAGAATCTGCCATAGAACATGATAAGAACATCTCAAAGAAGAGAGAGACCCAGAGCGAAAAACTAATGGCTGTCAGTATCCAAGCTCTGGAAGGAATGACTGTAACATTACAGTCAGTAGACACACCTGCACCTATACACACACTTGCACCTGAACAGTTACACGTCCTCACCAATCCCACACCACAGCAAACACATCCTTACCCCACATATCATATACAACCACAGGTCTCATGCTACCCACAAACTTCATACCTCCCACCATACCCTTATCCTTCATATTCCTACCCATACCCACCATCTTTCCCTCTTGCTCAACTCCCACAACAATGCTTTCATCCACTCCGTTCAAAAAGATGTTTTAACTGTCACCAAGTGGGACACATAAGTAAGTACTGCAAAGTGAAGAACACCACACATGAACACGGGTTTCCCATGGGTTCATAGGCAAACCCAGTATCTTCTCCCAGGCCTTATATGACTGTTTACAATCTTTTCAACCTGCCAATGGATCTGTTCTAATGTAAATTGTGGACGATTTATTGTTGTATTTAGGTCATGTTTAAATGATATTAAACTGTTGTGCTTTATCTCTCACACACAGGACACAAGGTTGCTAAGGATAAACGGCAGCCATGCCAGGCTAAGGTCAAATACTTGGAATACTATCCAACCCAGGGGCCCAGGCATTATTTAGAGCAGTAGCTATTAATAACAAGATTTAATTGCAGGAACCTGTATGCAGATACTATATCCCTAGAATTATTAAACGTGATAGGGGGACTCATTTTACAGGTGACGTTTCCCAGAACATGTGTAAGGTGATGGGTAATAAAACCAAGATCATTCCAGACTGTCATTTCTTTTATCTGTTCCCCCTTTGAGATACTATTTAACAGGCAGCCTCATGTTAAAATATGATATTGAGGTTACTGTCCAGTGTCTCACGAAGATGAGTAAGAACAACTGAAATTGAAAATGTTATTTTCCAACATGTCTGATGTAAACTGTCATAATGTCAAACCTGGGGAATTTGTTATGATCCGAATATTATTAGCTCAGGTTGTTTGACTGATGGTGGAAAGGTCCGTATCTGAGGTTGTTGACAAAGTACCACATCCTCAAAGGGTGGCCGGGGAAGATACGTGGGTCCATTCCACTCACTACAGGGAGGTTAACCAGCCGGTGGAGATACAAAACGGAGATGAGGCCGATAACGTGGACCTGTTGATTGTGAGCTTGTGCTGGGAGGATTATAAAGGTGACAGTGAGAAACCTGAGCTAAAAGAAAACTGTAGATCAGTGTCGCAAGAGCAAGGGATTGTTCTACTGTGTTCATTTTTGTATTCTTCTTCCAGAGTTTCCGTCATCTTGGTTTGTTTGGGGATACCCAGTTTCTGTGATGGAGGACCGATAGAGGAGATGGGAGCTGATGGCAGTGCTGATGGAGTGGAGTCAGGAGGAGGAGTGCTATGCCAAATCAGGGGAGTGTCTGACCAATCTTAGTACCATAATTGTTATGTTATTTGGGAAGACTACTTCCAGAAATTATGACCCTTACACATGGTGAAATGCTTGGTATTTATAAAAACACACCCTCACCATATCTTCACACGCAATATGAACACAGAGGCAAACAAAATATGATACCTGGTGACGTGCATAAAGCCACTCAGTTAATTAGTGAGACAACTGGCTTTCAAGTTTTAGTTGCATAGGATCCCACCAAGATCGCTCGGGGTACATTAAATTTTAGATATATTCAGGAACTTGCTAAATTAATAGATAATATCACCGAGATATACGATGACACATTCAGGTATACAGGGAGAGAATTGCAAGCATACAAGAAAGAACTTGTGCAACACAGGCTAGTGTTAAATTATTTAACTGCTGTTACTGGAGGGTATTGCATAACATTGGCCACCCAATTTGGAGTAAAATGTTGCACCTATGTCACCGATGATACCAGTGACCCCAAGGAGGTGATAGACCGAAAGACGGATGAAATTCTGCAGCTAAAATGGGAATTTCATAAGAACCATAATGCTTCAGTGGCTGAAGTAGGGGAGAAGATAGAAGGATGGGTTTCATGGCTGAACCCAGTGAAATGGTTCTCAGGTCTAGGGGAATTGGTCCAGGAAGTGATCGCCAGCATAGGTAAATTCTTAATCCTTATACTGATTGTCATCATAATAATTGGCATATGTGTCCGGTGTGTTCCTAATGTGTTGAAGTGTGGAAAATGTAAAAATAAGGTAAATCGGAAGAGCAAAATTATGATGGTGGTTAGTAGTACCCATATGAATACTGAAGTAAATGTAGAACTGCATTACAACTCTGAACTAGAAATACCATCATATAATGTACTATATTTAGATGTGCATAAAAAGTATTATCAAAATGTTATTTTAAAAACAACTCAAATAATGTAAGTCCCTAATTCCCCATCAAAACTTCCTTTGTAGGACTGGTGCATCCCCACATCTTTCACATGATCTCCCAAGGTCCGCAGTGTGCATATAATTGTAGTTTTATGTCCCCTCCTAGAGACACATTATTGATGGATTAAGAACCACCTTGTGCCATCCCCTAATAACATTAAGTTATATATATAAATGTATGCCTAAATTAATTTTAAATCAGGATGTGATAGCATGTTGTTCGCTATCAGAAGGTGGACTGTCGAAGCTGGATTAGTGGCTTAGACGGAATCAGCGTAGAAATTGGCGTGTGTGAAGCCATCTTGCAAATGGAAGCTAGACTCCATTTTAGAAACAAGAATCTGCAAGACGCCATTTTGCGACCAGCGCCATTTTAAGTTACAACTCACTAGCTAAGTACAGATAGATAATCTACCAAAAACAACTAGAAATGCAGCCCCTGAGAAAAGTAAATAGAATAGACAATGCACCAGGATACTGTGAGTGTTTTACATACAAATTGGGAATCCCTGTATGTAGGCAAGTATAGTTGTGGCTATTGTAATATAACCCAGGCACTGATCTACACAATTGAATTTGTCTGAATCCTAAACAGGTTTTAGTCCCACACCCAGACAGAATGGCCCCCGGCTTCACAGCTGGGGGTAACACATTTGCATTACAGTTTGAAACTGTAAATAAGGAATGAGATGTGTGTGTGTATATATATATATATATATATATGTGTATAAATATATGTATACACATATATATATATATGTGTATGGAATCTCATGCATGAACACCGCACATTACGCACAGTTAAGCTGCTAACATGACGCTCAGTAGCGAATGCACAATATCCTGCATGCGAACGCTGTTTATTAGCTGCATGCGTGCACATCTGCCCCAAATCAGATAAACCTAACTAGCATCTTTACATCAAACCCCACATACTCACACATTACATATTCACATACAAGGTTCCATAAGCTTTAAGGTATAAGATTCAAGTATGCACATTTACTATAATTGCTATGAAAGCAAGATTATTTTGTAACTAAGGTTTTATACGTGATAAGTAAGTCATGTTTGGTATTGTACTGATGCGTACTCTCTCAACAGTATTCTGGTAACATCGATGTAGAGATTGCAACAGGCATTCTCAACTTACGGACCGCAGAGACTTCAAGCAACAAAATGTACATTATATGACCAACTGTTAGGATTTGCATTAGTGAGAAACCAGAGACCACCAGTTGTTAGAGGCTGGACTGTGTCTATTTGAACCAACCTGTTAAATGCCTTGTAACATATGCCCTCTCCTTTAGGACCAATGGTATTAGCAACAAACTTCTCTATTGTGTTGTCTATTTCTGGGGGGTATAAATATACGTGCTCTGACCCTAGGTTTCGAATCTCTTCGTGCTGAATGCTGATTGACGAGGGGTTTCTTGCTGATGCCTACATCTGGTCCAGAGCGCTGCGTATGTATAACTGTACTTGGGTCTGTATAATTCCTTTGCACTAAATTGTACGTATAACTATCGTGTAACTGACTGTACTTTTACTTGAATAATACTTTGTGCTTTGGAACCACAGGTTCTAGGTCTGGAGTCTTTATTTACTGTATAACTGCGTACGCAAAATAGCGTCATCCTTAGAGGTTTATAGGCAGGATATCAGAAGGTATATGCATGGGTGTATAGAGGTTCAAAGGCAGAATCCTTACCAAAAAAACTGTAATTGTATTAATATTCATATATTCCCCCCACTGTGTGGGAATTCAATATATCGGCTAATGCTAGTTGTAATGTTCAGTATAATTGTGACATATGAGTTTAAATTAACATTTGTAAAGGTATTGACCTTTACTGGTACATTCAGTACATAAATATAATCAGTACAAATAGCATACAAATAATTTGACACTCTGAGACTGCAGTATAGGGATAATGGCAAAAAAACTGGCAATGCAGGTGTTTAAAATTCAAAATGGGCTACATGTGTGCCCATGGGTTTTTATACAAAGTTCCTGCTGATGTAAAGTCTGTATCATTTTGGCTGGCGAGTGTAGGGATAACGGCGTCCCATGATCCCTAAGGTTTGATGGAGTGGTGGATACCAATGTCCTGAAATGAATATAGTCTATCTGTGTAGTTTTCACCGTTGCCTGGGATGTCTTCAGGCTGGAGGGGGGGGGCGTGGGTCTGCATAATCAGTGAAGTTCCCTGGACCTGCTATCCACACTGGGGATTGAGGCCAGCAATGCACTTCTATAGGAAGTCACATGCCGAGGTCTGGGGTCGAAGCATATGCCCACTCAGGTCTGTGAACCGTGTCCCGGTTGCTCCCTCCGCACAACAGGGAATGACTTACCTGATCTGCCACTGGGTACGTCGTCTTCCCACCTCCTGGGAGCCCCAGTACCTTGCTTGAATCTTCAATTCTTCTGCCTCCGTGCAGATGCATTGTCCACGCAGCTCTCAGTGTTCTCCAGAGGTGTCTCTGATCACTGGGTTATGTGGTCGGTAATAAATATGGTTCTCAAACTAGCAGTATGCGGTGATGCCTGCTGGGACCTGTAGTTCCACAGCAAAAGACAAAATATATTTTTTTCTAATGCACCACACTTTACATAATCAACCCAGCACCCACCGTCCAGGGGTGCCTGGGATAGCCCTGGGCTATCAGCCTGGGCAGGGTGTGTCCTGAGGAGGGGGACCCCTTCATTGGGGGGGTCCCCAACTCACCAGGGATCCCTGGGCTTGGCTGACTAGTGGTCAGGGGTGATGCTGTGGCTGGGGGTGCCGGTCAAAGTGCTCCCCTGGCTGTGACCTCACCCCCCTCCCTCGCTAGACGGAGTCCGGTGCTGGTTCTGGGAAATACAGGGGGAGCCCTATGCATTTTTTTCACCCTGTATTTCCAGAACCTGGACCGGCTCAGAGCACCCTGCTTTTTGCACAAAATACGGGGGACCCCTACATCATTTGTTCCCCTTTAATTTGGCAACCAGGACATGGTCTGAAAAGCCTGGTGCTGGTTGTGCTTAATACGGGGGACCCCTACTTCATTTGTCCCCTGTATTTAGCTCAACCAGTATTTGGGCTCCAAAGCCCGGTGCTGGTTGTTTTATGGGGGATGGGCTTATGCTAATTTTTATTTTACAATTTCAATTTTTAAAATAGATGCATAGATCTCACTGCTGCATTTGTCCATCTGTGAGTTATTGATTTAATTTTCTAAGGTGCATACGCATTACAAGTGGGCCCTTTGTCGCCCACTTATGCCCCCTTTTGCACTGCACCATTGCTCTGCTCCACAGCTGATTCCGCTACCCCACACGCCTTCAGTCATCTCACACTCTGCACCTCCCAAACCAACCTCCTGTGTGCTGTCCCCTCTACCACCTGCATTAGAGTACCATTTTGTTGCCCTTCTCCCCTGCAGGTGGCCCGGTTATGCTCATGCTAACCCTGATAGTTAAGAAATTTAACAAAAAAATATTTAATTACATAGATAAAAAAACTTACAATTTCTTATGTCCCATTGAGACTCTTTAGACATGACATTAAATTTTAGAAAAACTATTGATTTTCTAGCACTCAAACCTCTAAAAACCTATAAAATTACGATCTTTAAAGCTGATGCCTTAATGTACGTGTTCATTGCGCAATACAGATATGGTATGCCATCACACTCTGTGGTTAACGGCAGATTCGGAACTTACACAGAAAGAAATTGCTGAGACTCACAAAATGGTGGAGCTGCTATTTCACAAAATTATGTGCTCATTGGAATACACACATGCAGTCTATGCAACTGAGGTTTGAGCAGTTATGTGGCTCCCACATACCACTCTGTGCCCATAATCCGCCAATATGATCACCAAAATAATCTCAATGCCTGCCAAAGTCCTTCTCACTTAATACATTTAACTCATTTATAATACAAATTCAGCTCCCTTATTTTTAAAAATATCATACTCTGTCTATGCATGTATACTTCTTCCCCTATGTGCCTCTATGCTGCTATATATTCCCCAAACCCTACTGCAGTGGGGCCTCCCAACTGTGATGGTCTGTTATCCCTCATAGGCACCAATGTAATTCCCCAGCCGCACCACCCTGCATCCGTACCTTCTCCACACCCATGTTGCTGTCTTTCTCTCATCTGTGGCACTCTTTCTTCCTCCATCTTCAACTACTCTGGTCTCCCAACAGTGCAACTCTGTCTCCCCCCACCACCCGCACCACTCTGTCTTCCTCCCCATCCACACCAATCTGTCTTCCCCAATCCTTACTGCTGTGTGGTCTTTGAACTATGGTAGTCTGTGTTCTCTCATCCGCATCCAATCTGTCTTTCTCCATCTGCACCGCCCTGCATCCATGCCACTCTGTTTCCTTCTGCACCACTGCCTTCGACCACGATGGTGTCTTGCTTTCTTCTGTGGCAGTCTTTCTTCCACCATCTGCACCACTCTGTCCCCCACCAAGTGTGCGACTCTGTCTCCTCCCCCCGCCCGCACTACTCTGTCTTCCTAATCATCCACAATAATCTGTCTTGCCCAATTCCCTACTGGTGTGTGTTCTCCTATTAGTGCTAGTCGGTGATCCCTTATCCACAACAATCTATCATTAATCATCTGCAGTGCTCTATCTTCCCATGTCCATGCCACTCTCTACCCCCATCCACATTGCTGTCCCCCCAAACCGTGCCACTCTGTTTCCCCCATCCGCACCACTGTTTTCCACCCATCTGCATTACTATGGCTACCACCCTCCCCTCTGTACTGCTTAAGCTTCCCTCCTCTACACACGTTTGTGTCTCACCTATCCACGCTGCTGTGTCTCCTCCCCCCATCCACACCACTTTTATCCCATCTGCACAGCTTTATTTTCTGCTTTGACCTCAGTTGCATAGGCTGCATGTGTGTATTGCAAAGCATACACAATTCTGTGAATTAGCAGCTCCACCAATTTGAGAGTGACAGCAATCTCATTCTGTGAGAGTGCTGAATCTGCCATTAACCACATGGTGTGATGGCATAACATATGTGTATTGTGCAAAGTACACATCAGCCCTAATGATCGTAATTTCATTGCTATTTGAAATTTGAGTGGCAGAAAATCAATAGATTTTGTGAATTTTCAGATCATGTCAAAGCGGCCTTAATGGGAGATATGAAAACGTTAGGTTTTATGACTATAATTCCTAAACCTGCAAACACTACTGAATAAACGAACCCTAAATCTTAACCGGTGGTGTAACTAGGATCATCGGAGCCTATGGGCAAGTTTGAGTTTTGAGCCCCCCCCCACTATACAGCCAAATATATTTTGCACGCCGAAGACACCTGGTCACCTACCAGAGGGGGCGTGGCTACTGAAAATGGGGCATGTACTATCCGGCACATGCAGGGTGACGGGCTCCTAAAGGAGCACCTCCCTGCGATGTGGCCGGACAGCATTAAAGGCCGCTGTGCATGCGCAGTCCCACGGACTGCACATGAGCGGCGCCCATTGCCGGGGGTGGGATCTGGGGGATCCCTCCGCCGGCTGAAATGTGGGTAAGTGCCCAAAGGACACAGCGGCTAACGCTATCTTCAGATGGCGTTAGCTGCTGGGGTCAATATGGGGAATGCATTGCATTCCCCATATTGATACATTTGGCAGCATCACATCCCCCATAGAAACCTATGGGGGAGGTGGCTGCCGGCGAGAATGGAGGGATCGCAGCACGTATCGGAGATACCTGCTGCGGTCACTCCTTCATACATCCGAGGGATACATAGTATTTGAGATAAACCCCCGAAATAAGGTGTTTTCGTGGATTTTACCTCAAATATTGAATGATAAATGGGCCCCTCAAACCCAGGGCTGTCGTCTGATAAATACAAGGTAGCAGAGACTTCGTCTTAAACTCTGTCTTAAAGGAAGTGACTTTCATAGCAGGTCCATATCAAATCTCCTGGTGTTCTCAGATGCTATTTACCCACATTTTTTTCAGTAGTTGTGATTTGATAGTTATTATTTATTGTATCCTGTGTGCACGTTCTAATTTGTTAAAAGAGTTTAAATAAATAGAAATTAACACACTGTGGTCAATTGATCTTGACTAGCGCTCCATACACACCTTTTTTCAAATTCCATATACACCTTACCTTTCCGGTGGTTTCTCACAATGTGGAATGTCTGAAAAAATTTATCCTCCCAGGGACGTTCGAGTATTCAGTCGGTATTCAATATTCATGATGCTCAGATTGTCCGGAAGATGCCTGTTTGTGTGGCAATATTAAAAAAAAGTCATCATCATAAAACAGCAGATCCACCGGACTCGCTCCAGCTGTTTAATTTCCTTCCCCCTGTGTCTTTCAGCCACACCAATCATCTCACTGCTTCATCTCTTAGCCACACCATCATCTCCCTCCCTGTGTCATCTCTTGTTAGCCACACCAACCCCTCCTCCTGCATCGTCTCTCAGCACACCATCATTGCCCCCCGTGTCAATTCTCAGCACACCACCAACTCCCCACTGAGCTGTCTCTCTGCACACCATCACCGCCCCCCCTGCATTGTCTCTCGCGATCTGCTCCCCCACTGCATCATCACTCAGTCAAGGCGATCAGCTTCCCCCCTGCATGTCTCTCATTCAGGCGATCAGGTCCCCCCTGCATCGTCTCTCAGTCACACGATCTTCTCCCCCCCTACATTGTCTCTCAGTCACACCATCATCTTCCCCTGCGTTGCCTCTCAGCACAGACACAGATAAACACACACACTGACATATATATACTCACTCACTGACACATATATATACACACTCACTGACACATATATACAACACACTGACATTTACACACTGACATATATATATATATATATATACACACACACACACTCACTGACACATATACACACACTGACATAAACACATGACATATACAAATACATACTGACACATGTACACACAAACACACACTGAGATATACATACACACACATACTGACACACACACACTGGTATATACACATGAGGATGGGCGGTAGGACTGCGCTCTCGTTGACCAGGGGGTGGTGTGTTGTGGTTTCGGGCTGCTGCATATTTGTGTGGGAGTTACTTTCCCGCACTAAATACGTATGGGGGTAGGGGGGTAAGGAGCGCTCTTCCTGCTAGTAGTGGTCATGGTGATGACTTGTGTATGTTTGTGAGTGGTGTTAATTGGAATGTTTCTTCTGGTGGTGTTGGTGTTTGGGGAGTGAGAAGGAGGGTGTGATTAGGTATGGAGTGTAGTTTGGAGTAATGTGAAAAGGGGAATAGAGTAGGATCAAAATGAGGCCAGCAAGACACACTAATTTGGGGCAAAAAGTTTTATTGCTGCTCTGTTGAGATCCCGGGCAGGTGGGTGGGGTCAGTGATGATTGGTGATGAGACTGGAGAGGTAAGTGGACCCTTTCAGGGGGCTCCTTTCCCGTGCGGTTCAATGAGCTTGCACGTCACCCCTGCTGGACCTATGGTCGACAGTCTATGAAGTCTCAGGGGGTGAGGGGATGTGCAAAGTGGTTTGGAACACGTCCCGCGTGTTGGTGTGAGTCTCGGCAGTTCTTACCTACCGGTAGGTTATTTGTTATGGTGATGTAGGTTGACCTTGCGGCCCTTGCAGATAGGTTGGCAGCTGCAGGTTTGTTGGTGAGCTGGATCAGCGTGTTGCTGTTGTGCTGCAGGTGTACATCTGTTCTGATTGGTCTGCAGAGGTCAGCAACCGGAGTGTGCAGCTGAGGTTGGCTCTTGGCCGTGCCGCTGGTGGTGCGGAGCCAGAGGTGTGGATGGGTGAGCCGCTGGGAGGCTGAGTTGCAGCGTGTGTGCTAGGACTACCCCTGGGTGGGGGGGTGGTCTGCCTGGGACATTGACAGGAAAAAAAGCCAGGGAGGAGGGAGGGATGTGGAAGGTGTGATCGGGATGGAGCTGGTCACTGGCGATGTTGGCTGTGCGGACTGGCACACAGATGTGCGTGGTGCTTTCTTCACTGGCGGTCCCTCGTGGAAATGGGGATCGTTGGTGGAGACAACCCTTGGCCAGGAGTCTGTTGCTGAGCATGCCTGGGAGGGGGAAGGGGGGAGGGGGGGAGAGAAAGAGGCTGGTCCGGGGTGTAGCACGTCACTGGAGGTGTGAGTGGTGCGGATAGGCAGGCGGGCGGGTTGGCTGAGATTTTTCTGCACTGGCAGACCTTGGTGGGGATGGGGATCTTTAGTGGAGGTCAGCCTGGATCGGTGTCAGGTTTGATGTGAGGGTCTCCAATGCGTTTCAAGCACAGGTGCCTTCTACACATACAGACTGACATATACATATGCACACACACTGAAATATACACATACACAAAACACTGACACATATACAGTACACCGACACACTGACACATATAGACATGCACACTGACATATACAGTACACTGACAGATATACAGTACACTAAAACATATAGACATGCACACAAACATATACAGTACACTGACACATAAAGGCATGCACACTGACATATACAGTACACTGACAAACTGACACATATACAGTACACTGACACACTGTCTCATATTGACATGCACACTGACATATACAGGGCACTGACACACTGACACATATACAGTACACTGACAAACTGACACATATAGACATGCACACTGACATATGCAGTACAATGACACATATACAGTACACTGACGTATACAGTACACTGACATATATAGTAGACTGACACATATACACTACCCTGACACACTGACACATATACAGTACACTGACACATATGGACATGCACAATGACATAAACAGTACACTTAAATATACAGTACACTGACACACTGTCGCATATACAGTACACTGACACACTGACACATATAGACATACACACTGACATATACAGTACACTGACAGATATACAGTTCACTGACACACTGACACATATAGACATGCACACTACACTGACACATATACAGTACACTGACGCATATGGACATGCACACTGACATACACAGTACTCTTAAATATACAGTACACTGACACACTGACGCATATACAGTACGCTGACACACTGATACATATAGACATACACACTGACATTTACAGTACACTTACAGATATACAGTTCACTGACACACTGACACATATAGACATGCACACTACACTGACACACTGACACATATACAGTACACTGACACATATACAGTACACTGACACAGACATGCACACTGGCATATACAGTACACCGACAAATATAGACATGCACACTGACATATACAGTACACTGACATATACAATATACAGTACACTGACACATATATACATACACACTGACAGCCTACACAGACACAAATATCTCTTTCACACAAATGCGGCCAGAAGCCCCCTATCCACACACAAAAAAATGAACACTCACCAACCTCGGCCCCCCCCACACGTGAAAAATTAACACACCACCCCCCCCAACCCACCCACCCATTACCCACCTGTGGTGAGCAGAGAGGGCTGGGGAAGGAAGAAAGAATCACTCCTCACCTGGTACCCAGAGTCAGACGGCAGCTCAAGTCTCTGGCAGTAGAGATGGTTAGTGAGTGAGTGACTCAACACACTGACTCGAATCTTTCAGATGAGTGATTGATTCGAGTCACTCAGTGTTTGGTGTGTCGAGTCACACTCATCCCCTAGCTTCTCTCTCTGTCAGTGGGAGCCAGAGTGAGTGGCAGCTCCGACCCCTACACTGCTGATCCGTCCTGATTATACTTCTGCACTGAATCGGATCAGCAGTGTAGGGGGCGGAGCTGTCAGTGACTCACTCTGAGTCGTGCTGCTACTGCCAGGGCTCAGTTGAGTGATGTGGCTCAACTCAGTATAGTGAATCGTTCTGCCCATCCCTATCAGGCAGCTCAGGGAAGAGGAAGAGCTCTCAGCAACAGTAATGCCTATGAGGGGCTGCGCGCTTCCGCCGCAGCTCCTCATAGAGGCAGCCCAATTAGCAGCAGGCTAGCAGGAACAGCACACTTGCCTGCTCGTTATTAAAGTCAGGATACAATGGTGGCGGGAGGGGGAAGGGCGGGCATGCGGGTATGATGCCCTGTTGGCGCCCACCTCAACTGGGCTAGCCATGGCGCCCAGGTCACGTGCCCCGCTCGACCCCCCTAGTTACGCCACTGCCCTTCATCCCAATACTGCATCCTTACACCCCTAAACCTGCACCCAATAGTGTATCCTAAAAACCCTAACACTGCACCCAATACTGTATCTTAGCACCCCTAATCCTGCACCCAAAACTGTATCCTTACACACCAAAAATAAATTATTTTTCTGGTGGCTGCTGTTTATTCAAAGGAGTATTATTTTGTGGGAACAATGTATATATCCTTATTAGATTCATCATGGGGAAGGGCCCGTGTGACAGCTGGGGACAGCGATGGGACTGCAGCTGGCATGTGTCTACCTCCAGCCCCCTCACAGTAGATTTGCCACCATGGGTAATGTTTACTGTTTCTGCAGGACATGTCGTAATAGGGGAGCCTGCTTGTGAAGCATATTATTGTGGGTGGATCCAGAAGGGAGTTGATATTATTCTTAAACCACCCCCCCTAATAGTAATGTTTAGGGGCCTGATTCAGACCCGTACACTATTTGCAACTGCTCCCTCACAAAAAGGGGCCATCTATGCAAAACATGCACTCGCTCTTTGCGGTGTAAGAATGCCTCTATGGCTAAGCGAGCGGCCACTATATTGCGCTCGCTAGTGTATAAAGACGCCCCCTTGCCTCTCGCAGCACACATCATCTACTGGAATTATTGCAATATTCGGGGACATCAAGGGCCATCGAAGCTGCTCGCAGCACTTGTGGTAGCCTGTCCCGACCGCAAGCACTGCGAGCAGTTCGGGCTAATATACACCTAAGTCACATGTTCTATGATGCTACTTTTCTAATTATGCACACCCATTAAACTCCGTTCTGGCGGTCATGGCAAGCCAGCGTCCGCACATCCAGTCCCCCGTACACGGACACATTACCCTGTTACCACCAACAAACAGCACTATCTGTCACTCTAAATAGCGGGCAGGCTGTGTACTTCCAAGAGGACGATTTCTCATCGTAGCCATTTGTTTGCGCACGCGCACTTCAACTTATACGCAATGCGGAGTTGTGTGACCAATGCAAACTGCGAGGGGACGCAGGACTGCTTCCGGGTCTGATTCAGGCCTTAGATCTGCCAAAGGTCTCACTGTACCCGTCCGTGCATATGTGTTTAATTTATTAAAGACAAATGCGTGCAACATGTATATGCCAGATCCGTGCAAGCGTAATGTCTGCTATCCAGCCGAAATCAGCCAATCTTTAAGATCTTGCTGGATAGATTACTGAGACATGTAACACATTTTGCTGAACATCGTGTGCTAAGGTGCGGGGAAGCTGTTGTGGAAAGTTCATGGGAAATTAGACACGATAACAGATCGTGACCACATTGCATAGTGTGTAGGCACCCTAACTCTCAAACGGGAAATGACTAAGCATAAATTCCCCACAACACGATGTGCATGATACACTTAATACAAGGGAATTATTTAGATATTTTATCCCAGGACTAAATAATTTGAGGCCTAAGCCTTTATCCAAAACACATGCATGATATTGTCCAATAGCATATAATAATGAAAGTCAAATTCGAGGCGTTGTTATTTTGAATGTCGGCATCCTGTCCATCATCATTTAAATTACACACCATATTTGAGTATAACAGAATTTAAATTAACATAAAGCATACTAACAAATCCATAAAATTTTGCTCAAAATGCTTTATATTATCAGCACTAACAGGACAATGGGTTTCTTTAGTTTTAAAAATCCCAAACATTTTATTTTTTAAAAATTAGGTATTAAATGCACAAATGTAATATCAGAAAGAAATATTATTATATTGTTAATGATTATCATAATTAGTGAAGGTTTATATAAGCAGTATTTTAAAAATATCTAAAAAATTATATATACAAAATTAAATTTAATGTATTTCTCAGTTCCATATATACCTTATTCACTGGAAAGTCAAAAGCTACAAAAACCTTCACAGAAATAAAATCTTCTAAAAAACTATTTTAAAGATGAAATTCTTCCTTTATATAAATGAAAGTGGAAAAAATTATTTTTTATCTATGAGTATTGAAGCACAAAAAAAGCAGAGTAGTATTATATTTGATATTTGAAATAAAGTCTATAAAGACTGAGACATAAAATATAAAATCTTAATCAAATAGGGCCATTATAAAAGTACTGTGAGGGTTAATCTTTACAATAGCAAAAACACAGGCTGTATGCTGTCTGGCCTTCTAGCCCTGCTTTGACTTGATGAGAACACTGCCTGTGAGCTGTGAAATAAGCCACTCTCCTGCAGATAACTTCTATTACAGAGATTTTAAAAAAAAGTAGAAACTTTTAATTTAGTATTGGCTAAAACCAACTAATAATTAATAAAGGGTTTTTGATGAAACAAACCAATTCTTGCCAAGCAAAAGGGAAAGGCAGCACAGAAGAACTTTGGGCTTCCATTAGTTGCCCCAACAACAGAGACAATGCAAAGATTTATGGGTGTTAATTTATTCACTGCACTGTTTGTCCAGGAGAAAACAGCTGATTGATAAGGTGAGTTTTTTTTAGCACAGGGAAAGGTTAAACCAACATAACACACATTGATGAATAGTGTCTATTATCTTTTACATTATAAACAAAATTAAATACTTAAATATCATTATTGCATCATTTTTTTCATTTTCTTATTGATAAATAGCTGTAAGTGCTTATCCTATTCACGAACTGCGTTAAACAACGTTACACCCGTTAGTAAATGAGCCTGTAAGTGAGCTAAGTGACTTGAAAGATTGAAGACTAGATTTCCTTTGTCTGCACCTTCCTTTACCCCTGGGGCCAATCACTTGGGACATACACACATACATACATACATATGCAGAAACCCCCCTTCCCTACAGATCCTGTGTTGCCCCTGTAAAATATGACCTTTTTGGTCACAGTATTGTGTACTAACAGTTTATCAAAAGGATTATGCTAGTCGGATGCTGTGAAGACCAAATTGCTCTTTGTTGGTTTTTATATAAATCCATATATAAATTTACCATTTTGATTTATTTTAAGCTCTAAATTGAAAGTGATAACCTAAATAGGTACTGTATTTGGTCCATTATTTCTAGATAAAATCCCATAAACACCTTAACCACATTTATATTTTAGAGTGTTTTTTCTAAACAAGTCCCACAGGTGAACTAATTTAATTTTAAAATTTATCAACACAAATTAGGATTCAGGAGAAGATTACTTTTGATTTCTATCTATTGCACATTTTCAATTAATCCCATAAAAAAAAATTTCAGATGGGCAAAAAATAAGATACCTATTTCCCTATATTTTTTTATTGAAAATTGATATGTGTCTAGGAAAGTTTTCCCAATATTTTCTTTTCTTTTACTAATCAGTGGTATCTTGTGTATTTAAACTACTGTAATGGCAAATAAGACAGCAAAACATTTATAATAAGACACAATACTGTACACATACCACCAGCACCAAGCAATGGTAGAATGCAAATGATGATATTAATATTAATAATAATAATAATAATAATAATAAAAAATTGTAAATACAAAAAATGACACATTAGCAACACCATGTTCAATTTAAAACAGGTTTATTTTTGCACGAATTATATGTATAACATTATTAAGTAATATTTAATTATTTATCTTTGAGAAACAAACAACTGTAGCATTAAAAATTAATTTCAATAGTAACATTTGCAAAACATTTAATATTAAAATGTTTTATTTTTCACATTCTAAACACCTGTCAAACACCAATACATTAGTAAATATTCAACTTTTTATTTTTATGTTTAAAATGAAAATCAATTGAACGTTTATTTTTGTCATTGCTAACACTCAGGTTTCATTATATTCACTAATCAGAGTGTAAAATGTAGCAAGCACACAAGTAGCAACAAATTTGAAACCAACAGGTTAAAAAGAAAAATACGATAAAAGAAAACAAACAATTGTAAAAATAAATGACAATGATTGTCTAATTAAATAAACTGTAAGATTCAATTTTTTTTAACTGTATGCTCTGTAACTATTTAAAAATGCATGTTGATATTAGTAAGCTGTAAAGTATCTAATGTATCTGCTTGTAAATACCTCACAACTGTTGTGTTTATTAAATGACTTCTAATCCTAAAATACAATTTAGAATACACAAAAGGTCAACAAAAATAGATCTATCTGTAAATGCTATTAGTATGTTTGTGCAACTTATACTTGTCTTTCTAATGAATATGCAACTTCTTGTAAATGTTTGAAATAGAAGTGATGAAGAAATGAAATACTAATTAGTTTGATCTTTTCTGTACCATTTGCTTGTGAAGAACTGTTTAAGAATTGTAAGGAATGAATGTAAGTCTTGCTGTTCATCTTTGTTAATGCGGCATTCAGCCTGCAAAATAAGACATCCGTCAATATCATTGATGGAAAAATTTTTCTTTGGAGAACATGAAAGGAACTGTACGCACACATATCTGAATATAGGCCTGAGACTCTATAAACACAACTTCTATATATATACCGTATGTACAAATACATGGAAATAAGAGAGTTTGGCCTTTACAGCTAATGGATTTTTTGCTCTTGTGAGCCTATTTTGGCACTTTTTGAACTGGTCACAATCTAACATCAATATCAGTATTTTCTTTTATGCAGTAATCTATGTTTTATAAAGAAATAAAATATCTTAGTCAAAAATATGTCTTTTTACTCTTTCTAACATGGTAAATAGAATCTATCCAAAATGGCCAATAAAGTGATTTTTATTATTTAATTTAATTACAATTTAAAGAAAGTAAACGTTAGGCAAATGTATGTTTTTTTTTCATCAACACCACCACTTGTTCTGGCATTAACCTACCTTTTAAGGTAAATAAAAAAAAGATTCTACACATGTTTTTATACTGAATACTAGAAATACTACTGCATTAAGTGAAGGGAAACCTGATTTAATTTGACCCAAGATGGGGGATAATGGGTATCAGAATGTTAGGGTGCCCATGAATGTGTAAATGTCAGCATGCATGATATAGGGCTCTTCAAGTGCCCTCTCCCATCTTTGCAAAACGTACTGTTTTCCGTAGTGCAGGGTGATCTGTTAATCACCAGATAGTAGTTACTAAAGAGCCACATTATTTGAAAGGGGGACCTCCCTCTGTGTTTATTGAGTTCAGGATGGGGCAGATCCTCTCCCATTCATAAACTTATTTATATTTCTTTAGTTTAGGGGATTGTAGTTTGGTGATCAACAGACAATAACTATTAAGGTGTAACATGATTTATGTGGGATTACTCTCATCCAAATGAGGGTACCTCCAGTTCTGTAGGTGCCAGAAAGGAGGAAATAGAGGAGTTCTCTCCACTCTAAGCCCATGCACATCAGTTTTTTTTGTAATACAGGTTAAGCTGTCTTCCCTACATGGTCTCATAATAGCCTGTTGCTATAATATCTTAATAGTGAGGCCTCCTCCTAGCTCCCCATCAGTAGTAATAACTGGTGCTATATGTAATCTTATGACTTACTTACAGCCATGCAGTGCTAAGGATGAGTGGAATTTGTCTTCAGCATTTTTGATGCACATGCTGAAAACGAGTAAGACTTGTCCTTGGCATTTAAGGAGAAACATTTTTTTTTTATATTTATAATGTAAACTAATTTCAATGCAACAATTGCTGAAGATAAAACTTTAAAACATATTTTACAATCTGATTTCTAACTGCTTGTTCTTGTTTTTATTTGCATATAAAATAGTACTTACTCCCGTTTTAACTTGGGAAAAGAGATGTTTAAATTTTTGCAAATTCTCATTTTCACTTTTAGAAAGTCACGCCAGAGATATCATTGCTCTGCAAGAAATTTCTGCAGCTGACACATTCTGTAAGAAATACAATTAAATTAAATAAACCTCAGATATTCAATAATGTATTAGTAAAACAAATATAATGTTCAATTAACTGTTAAAATAATGTGCAAATCTCTATATATTAACCATGGATGTTTCAAAGCGTTCTATGCTATAAACAATTCATTATTTGTTATATTACCTTTCTATTTAGTAATCAATGAAATCAGCATATACTGAAAGAGACTGTCTACAAACCTAGTGTAATTTTTCAATAGTGTATCTAGTAAACAATTCTGTAAGGTCCTTACCCTGTAACTTCCACTGTTACCTGATCCATGGGACTGCCGGATTGTGGCATTTGCACACCTAGGTTTGGAAAAGTCTTATCTCTGGGTTATACCATATCACATGACTGTCTATCTATACCAGATAGCTTTAATTATTCACCAGTGAAACCTTTTCAGCCCATGCATGCAAACAGCATGACTCTGCACCAGTGGTCATGTAATAGGTGGATTTTTGGGGAAAGGATCTAACCCATGGGTGTAACTACCACAGGTGCAAGGGGTGCAGCTGCTATGGGGCCCAGAGTTTAGGAAGGCCATATTCCTTGTCAAAATTATATGTCTTATATACATTTTTCACCATTGGGTGGTACATAAGGACCCTTACAAACTTTTGCAATGGGGCCTTCAAATACCTGTTTATGCCCCTGCTCTGACCTCATTCCTAGATAAGGGGGTATTACCTATAAAAAAATGTATCCCAAAGCTGTTAATCCCTTTATTTATTCTCTCTCTTCTTTCTTACATTTAAATAAAAGGGCACAAATAAAAGAGATCACATTCTGAGTTTCATATATTTTTTATTGCAGATTTTCTTATTGATTCTCCATTGGAAAATAATTTTCATTTCACACAGCAGTGTGATGTTTTAGGGGTATTTTAATTGTACAATTTTCATGTATAATAATAAGTGTTCTATTATAAGGTACATTGTTTTATATAATATTAGAGATCAACTTTTCTATACAACAAATACATTATTGGAAAGCAGCATCATAAAATGTTTATTTGTGTTTTTAAAGTTTTTTACCATTGTATTGCCAAGTTTTGCTACTAACGGCAAATTACAAACTTTCTGTAAGAAATATAAACAATACGTTAGAATCCAAGTATAAAGATAGTACATATTTAAAATAATTTCATGCACTATTAAACAAAATACATAATACAATAGTAAATAATGAATCCATTCAAATAATAAAGAAATGTGCTGATCATCTAATATACATAGTAGATCCATATCTGTGTGTTAATTATAAACATATTAATTTATAAATGCAGTAGCACTTTATCATTGGTAACTCTTTTGTTTATGAAGTGTTGTGATCACACATTCGGGCTTATTTATCATTCAGTATTTTGACACCCGCAAATGTAAGTGGAGAAGTTGCCCATAGAATCCAATCAGCTGTGAAGTAACATTTATCAAGGACAGTCTATACAATAATAGGTAGGAGCTGATTGGTTGCTAGGGGCAACTTCTCCACTGGTCCACTTACCCATGCTTTTCACCGCTTGATACATAAACCCAAATATTATATGTGTGTAGACCAGAGACAGAGGGCCTTATTTATCAATAAGTTTTATCACTCACAACGAGTGATAAAACTCATTTAGGGGTATTCAATATGGGAGCGAAAACATCCTTTTTGCGTTAATATCGGAGGTATGACGTCATTATCGCAGGTTTTACTTTTACACCGTATTCAATTTCAAAGACTTATTGCAGTTTTGAAAAGTCTTTGATAAAAAAATTGGGATAACTTTTCACCATTGAATAGGTGTCGAAAAAAAGTGCAGAATTGGGGTTTAGGGGTGCAGGCTTAAAAAAAATAGCCTGCACTCCTGGGAATAACATTTAAAAAAGAACTGTGTCAAAAAAAGTTTTAAAAAAAAATAGGGACACCCCAAAAAATTAATTAAAAAATTGGGGTGAAAAAAAAAAAAGGAAAAAATTGATTAACAATAGGGAAATAGGTTCAGGGCTATTCTGCAAGTATGCGGCAGGTGTTTTGTAGAATAGATTTATAGCGGCAGGTGCACAATTGCAGAATTATTAAAAATCTTACTTTAGGGACATTAAAAATATGCTAGCACCCATTGTCATGTACCCCAAATTTGATGGGACCACTTAAAAAAACGAAAAAAATAACCTAAGTGCTCTTCTGCAACACTTCTTCAATGTCGGGAAAAAAACACCTGCTGCGGCTATTTAAATCCCAGACTTTCATTTAAAGGCTAAAACGGGGGTACCCATAGTGATCCCCCATGTTTTTACAACTTTAGGGGGGTCCTACAATTTTTTTAAGGAAAAATTCGTAACTTTACGCAAATCCAACTTCGGAGGATCCCGTTTTCGTTAATTTTATATTGAATACGGGGATAAGCGTGAGCGCGCCCGATACTTTAACGCAGGTAAAAACTCCGATATGAAACGTTAACTTCGACAGTTGTGTATGATAAATGGTGCTCCAGCCAATCAGCTCCCAACTGTCATATTTCAAACAGATGACAGTTGGGAGATGAATGGCTGGAGCAGCATTATCATCTGCAACAAGTTTTATCACTTGTTTTGAGTGATAAAACTCGTTGATAAATGAGGCCCAAAGTAGTTGTAAATGTATAGAATGCTTAAAAGAAGATATTATATAAGAGACAGTCAGACAGAGACAGAGGTGAGAGCACTAAACTAGTAATTTTAGATCCAAGAATATCACCGCACTCACATTGATTCAAAGTGGATAAAAGCTAGAAACAAGCATTGTACTGTAGGGAGAGCATGGGACATTAGACCTACTGACACGCCTTTTCTGAAAGCCTTCCACTGCAAAGGAAACTCAATGCATTTAAGGTATCACTTGTGGCCCTCACAAGTCATTTTCAGTGAGTCAAGATATTGACTTCTTATGATTGCTACAAATGATGCCTCTTTAATAAACAAACAATAATTACTGTAAATAATTAATATGAGTAAACAATAACCAGATTTATTTGAATAGTATAAAAACATTTATCCATTATTATAGTAAACTTAAATAATCCTACCAGTCGGTGGTACAGTGATGTCAGATATTTCAGCTCCTTTATGATCTCAAGTTCTATTAGTGGTGGTGTTGTAGGCACTAAAGTGTTTAAACACCGAGATAAATCAGGGCGAGACCAATACAGACCTTCATCAAGAAACTCATGGTGCAGTTTTACTGAGCGGTGCTGCATTTTGGGTGCCTGAGTTGTCCTGATGGTAAATTTATCTTGAATCCAGTTTTATACAAGTTAGAAACCTCAAACGGAAGTGACATATAAGGGCACAGATTCCTAACTTGAGTTGATTGCTAAATATCTGATATGAAAACCTCAGATAACATAAAGAATATGTAAACTCAAGAGGAAAATATATTAAACACAACTGCTATTAATAAAAGTAAAAGAATCTAGGAGTGGAATAATATTGGAATTTTTTTTGTAGTGATCATGTGACCTAATGTTCATGCCACAGTTAAACCTGTGCCCGGCTACATGAACTAGGTAGTGCAATTTTATGAAAAATAAAGAACGACAGATTAAAATGTAATAATTAGTTTCAATCTGTAAATATTGCCACATCAGCCCAAGTAAGGTTCACAGTGATTTCTACATTAAAGTGGAAAAAAGTATTTAGTAGAAATCCATGACCTATGAAATATGATCTATGGAATAGAATTGCCATCTAGCAACAGCTGGCGGGAAAGACAGAAGTCTTCAAATCGCTATAGGCAGGGCATAGTAGAATACATTTCATTCCCTAGTGGTGCCCATGCACAGCTGCACGCAAGTCTATTCTACGGACGTTATGGACTTTGTGCAGTTCTAAAATCTCCTTAACTGAGACACTGAAAACTCTTAACATCAACGGCTGATTTGTATGCAACTCAATCACATCTCCATATGCATCTCCACTTGCAGCTAAATGGGTATAACTGGGTGGCAACGAGGCATTTGCATGTAGGCTAAGTATAGAGAGGGCATTCAAGGGTGCGCTGGTAGAAATGTGGGTGATGCAGAGTTTTGGGCAGGCAGAGATCGCACAGTTTACAGACGGATCTCTTGCACCAAGTTCCGGGCTGACACAATTGCGCAGTGATAGTGATGATGGTCTCATACATGCATAAAGCTCATAATAAAGGTGAATATCTGCCTTTAGTGCCGTGTGGCTGACATGTGTGCAGTTCCGTGCACAGGCTGTGTATGGCCCAGACAGTTTTTTGGAAGCTTACTAATGGCAAGGCAAAACTCCAACCAATCAGCTCCTATCATTTTTCAAGCATAGCCTGTAACATGACAGTTAGGAGCTGATTGGTTGGTACTTTGGACCTCATTCAGAGTCGGTTGAAGTGGCCGCACGGTCGTACGGGAAAAGGGGCTGGATATGCAAATGATTCCCTCACAAGTTGCGTCCCTAAGTTCGGATCGGTAGCTGGCCGACCAAGGGGAGGAAGCGTCCGGAAGACAAAAAAATACGCCCCCTTCTCGTATGCATTACACGTCATCTCCGGGCATATAAGGATTAATCGAGACCATCGGAACTGCTCGTAGAGCTTAAGGTTGACCATACCCTCTCTTAAGCACTATGATAATGTCAGTGTAAAAACCTCCCATTTCACATGTGCCATGACGCTACTTTGTTAATTATGCACTCTCATAAACCGTATGCACTCCCATAAAACGCTGTTCGCATAATTAGGCACGCCTGCGTTCGGATCTCCACTCCCCCGTTTTCAAGCACCTTCCCCTGTTACCACCCACAAACGCCTCATCCTGTCACTCAAACTACCGACCTGGCTGTGTTCAAGGAGAGAGAAATTTCTGATCGTAGCAGCTAGTTTGCGCACACGCATTGCGAACTTTACGCATGTGCAGTATACCGAACATCGGTGGCATACGACCATGCGGCCGCTTTGACCGACTCTGAATGAGGTCCTTAATCTCTCTCCACGGCTTAGTACATCTCCTCCAATATGAGCTGAGGGTACCTCAAGGAGTAATTAATTAATACCTTCATAGGTGATTGTAATATTATGTGTAACCCATGGTTTAGATTTGATATATTTATAAAGGGGAGTATGAATATTATTATATGGTAAAAAAATTTTTTTATAAATGAAGCAATATTAGTAGTAACTTATATATGTAATGAACTTGTATTTGGGAAATATATAAATATAGACATGAATATGGTGAATCTATTCCTATAAGTACTGAAATTAGGCTAAGTGTAAGCTATAAAATACTAGTCCTGGCCTTGTGGCTGAATTTTGTGCCTGATGGCTTGTACGAGCTGTGAGAGGGAGAGGAGAGAATACTGTATAAAAGGCAGAGACTGCTGGTAGTTGGGACAGTTAGATGAGGAGAGTTACTGATCCAGTGCAACTGCATCTGCTCCTGGGGGCTCTGACTGTGTGAGAGGCTGAAAGAGGCATGGACAATGACGGATGCTGATAAGGAGGGTTATTTGGGAAGTCTCCAAGTGTTTGTTTAGGAAGTGGTAAACAAGGCATCCTATCAACAGTGTCAGCTGCCAGGTGTCATCAGCAGAGGCAGGTGTTCGGGGCAGTGGCGTAACTAGGGGATTTGGAGCCCAGGGCAAATTTGAAAAGGGAGCCCCCCCCAACATCGTGATATGTGCGCGCGCCCTAGGCGTGGTCACTTAAAATGGGCGTGGTCACTTAAAAATGGGGCGTGTCAACATGACACACCCCTTTATTTTCACGCTGAACATTCCTATCCATATGCACCATAACCCCAATAGTACCCCTTATACAGTACCCCCAGTATGCAGTTGTGGTCCCTCTTATGCAGGCCTATAGTAGTGCCCCTTATATAGTATCCCCAGTAGTGGTCCCCCTTATACAGCCCCCAATTAGTTCCCCTTACTCAGTGCCCCCAGTAGTGGTCCCCCCAAATGCAGTGCCCCATGTAGTGTTCCCCCTTATGCAGTGCCCCCAGTAGCAGTCCCCACGAGGCAGTGCACCCAGTAGTGGTATCCCCTTATGCAGTGCCCTTTATATAGCGCTCCCAGTAGTAGTCCCCCACCCCCTATACAGTGCCCTTTATATAGTGCCCCCAGCAGTAGTCCCCCCCATGCAGTTTTCCCAGTAGTGGTCCCCTTTATGCAGGCACCCAGTAGTGATCCCCCCTATCTAGTGCCCCCTGTAGTGGTCCCCGCAGTGCCCCTAGCAGTAAGCCCCTTATATAGTCCCCCAGCAGTAGTCCCCCCCTCCCATGCAGTGCCCCCAGTAGTGGTCCCCCTGATGCAGGCCCCCAGTAGTGACCCCCTCTATCCACTGGTCCCTGTAGTGGTCCTTCCTGTTATTGCCCCCAGTTGTGGTCCCCCCAGTGCAGTGCCCCTAGTAGTAGGCCTCTTTTATAATGCCCCCAGTAGTAGTTCCCCACCCAAGTAGTGGTCCCCAGTTGAGGTTCCCCCTCCCGATTAAGTGCCCCCTGTAATAGCCCCCCCAGTAGAGGTCCTCCCAATAATGGTGCCCCCAGTAATAGCCCCCCCAGTAGAGGTCCTCCCAATAATGGTGCCCCCAGTAGTAGCCACCCCCCCCTGTTGTGCCCCCAATAGTGCTGACAGGTTTTTAAAAAAAAATGTATAAAAACATACTTACCTGAATCCACGCTGCTGCTCCGGTAACGCGACACCTCTCCCGCCGCCGCCAGCCAGTCCTCCCGGGCTGGCATGCTCAACATAATGGGAGAGACGTCATGATGTCATGACGTCTCTCCCATTACCCACTGCAGAAGACGGACGGAAGTCCGGCTCTTGCAGTGGGTGCAGCAGCAGTCAATGAGAGTCTATCTGACTCTCATTGGCTGCTGTTTAACACACGCATCGCCGCCAGCGCTGGCGGCGATGTGTGTGTTATGCACAGCTTGAGCCCGCCTCCTGGCACTATTGGGCAAGCGCTCAGGGGTAGGGAACGGGCTCAGGTGTGCAGCACAGGACCGGCGCTGGAAGCCTAGCGCCAGTCCTGTGTAAATGTGTAACGCTGACTGCACTCACTGCGGTCGGCGCTACACTGGTGGCTAACTAGGGCGGGCCGGACCGTGGCTGGCGGCGCCCCCCCACACTGCCGGTCCCACGGCACCCAGGGCATGCACCCTGCTTGCCCTGTCCTAGTTACACCACTGGTTCGGGGACCTGGTGCTGAATAGACAGATGTGATAACAGGTACCAGGCTCAGCAGTATATACTGGCGACAGAATAGAAGCCTAAGCAATGACGGCATCCACCCTTCAACTGAATAACATTAATTCTTGCATAGGAATAAACAAAGAGGAGACGACACTATCACTCCAGAGGCCCCCCAACATAAAATTATTCTGACGCGCCTGCATATAATGGGGATATGGAGGCGTTTGACGCCACTAGGGTGACACTAGGGTGGCACTAGGGTGTCAAGCTGTCAGCAATTGCAAGGAACTGATCTACAGTAGGTATTCTACCCACCCCAGGCTCCAATAGAAAGGCAGTCAGATTTCTGAAAATAAAAGGAGATAAACTAAGCAAGAAAACTGAATGTATAGGGTTTATTTTATATACAAAACAAAAAGGGGGTTAGTTTATGCAGTATTCAATATACAGTTCAATATACAGTTGAAAGCACAGATGGAGTGCGGTGGAGAGAGTTGTCCCTGTAAAAGCATTGGGGGCCCCTTCAAGATTTTGCTATGGGGCAAACAAATTCTTAGTTACGCCTCTGCTCTGGGTGCAGGGTGAGCAGTGTGGGCACTGCACATCCTGCACCGATTGTAGATACCCCTCTGCTGTGACTGTATCCATCAATAAAATGACAAATAAGGTAGAATATAATGAAATTGTTATTATTGTTTCTTTATATAGCAGCACCATATTATACAGCATAGTATAGAGGATCTATTTCCCTACCACCCAAACACTTTAATGTAAGTCAGATGCCAGTTAACCTACCAGTATATTTTTTCGTACTATGGGAGGATACTCAAACCAATTGGATAGAATGTATAATATCCACAAAGATGCGTCCCTGGTCAGAACCCAATTCATAACCTCAGAGATGTCATCAATGCTAATCCATGTGCCATGGTGCTTATACATGACTATCTTTAGCATCATCTCCAATTCCTCTGAAATGTCTTGTCAATTTTATTTAGACGCTCTTACATTTCATGGCGATATTATAGTATCATGCTGTTCCATTTGCGTAGCAGACACAGTTTACTATTTAGGTTTAATCTCTCATGCTTTGCCTGCATGGTTTTCCTTATACCATGTGCTGTGGTTTCTTAACTGATGTTACTCATCTCTCACAAGTAAGCTGACTACGGCTTCAGCCGGCTTTTCCTTTTATCCCACCTCAATGCTCACAAGCAGAACAAGGTGAATGAAATGCATCACAGTACAACGTGTTACTACTAGGGGTGAGCGGGTTCGGATTTCTGAAATCCGAACCCCCCCGAGCCCCCCCGTTCCGAGTCAGGCTCGACTTTTCACGCCTGACTCGGATCTGAAATCGAGGCAAAACGTCATCATCCCACCTTCCGGGTCTCACGGGTTTTGGATCCTATATAAGGTACCCGCGTCTGCGCCATTTTCTCACTCGGCTGTGGACAGTGAAGAGGGAGGGTGGGAGTTTGGGCTGGGCTGTGTAGTGTAGTGCAGAGTAGTGTTGTGCTGTGCTGAGCTGCGCTGTGCTGCTGTTGTCCATAGGGGCTGTGTCCACTACTTCAAAGTCCATAGGGGCTGGCTGTGTTGTGCTGTGCTGCTGTTGTTAATAGGGGCTGTGTCCACTACTTCAAAGTCCATAGGGGCTGGCTGGACTGTGTTGTGCAGTCAGATGTCCATAGGGGCTGTGTCCACTCCAAAGTCCTGTGCAGTGTCCCAGTCCTAAAGGGGTGCTGTAGTGTTGTCCAGGGGGTGCTCTGTCCATCAGGGGTGCTCCCCCAAAGTGCTAAAAAAAAATAAAAAAATTCTGTGTTTGTGAATTGTGTGCGCAGTAGCCGCACGTGCATCAACAAAGTAGTGCCAAGCGTGCGCCTGTGTCATAAGTAAAGGGCGGGCTGGCTTGACCATTAAAGGGTGCTGTAACCCCCAAAGTACACTCCAAACCAAATAAAAAAATATTTTCTGTGTTTGTGAATTGTGTGCGCAGTAGCCGCACGTGCATCAACAAAGTAGTGCCAAGCATGCGCCTGTGTCATAAGTAAATGGCTGGCTGGCTTGACCGTTAAAGGGTGCTGTAACCCCCAAAGTACACTCCAAACCAAATAAAAAAATATTTTCTGTGTTTGTGAATTGTGTGCGCAGTAGCCGCACGTGCATCAACAAAGGAGCAGCGCCAAGCGTGCGCCTGTGTCATAAGTAAAGGGCCGGCTGGCTTGACCGTTAAAGGGTGCTGTAACCCCCAAAGTACACTCCAAACCAAATAAAAAAATGTTTTCTGTGTTTGTGAATTGTGTGCACAGTAGCCACACGTGCATCAACAATGGAGCAGCGCCAAGCGAGCGCCTGTGTCCCATAAGTAAAGAGCCGGCTGGCTCATTTCTTAAAGGGTGGTGTAACCCACAAAGTGCACTACTCTCCAGCAAAAATAAAAAAATATTTTCTGTGTTTGTGTGCGCCTTAGCCGCACGTATATATCAAATCGATATAAAATATTTTCTTCTGTGTTTGTGAATTGTGTGCACTGTACGTGCATCCTCAAAACAGCAGCGCCAAGCGTGCGTCTGTCTGTTAAAGGGTGGTGTAACCCCCAAAGTGCACTCCAACAAAGATAAAACATTTTCTTCTGTGTTTGTGAATTGTCTGCACTGTACGTGCATCCTCAAAGCAGCAGCGCCAAGCGTGCATCTATGTGTTAAAGGGTGGTGTAACCCTCAAAGTGCGCTCCACAAAAAATAAAGAATTCTTCTTTTTTTTCTGTCTTTGTGAATTGTGTGCACCGTAGCTGCACGTGCATCAATAAAGGAGCAGCGCCAAGCGTGCGCCTGTGTCCCATAAGTAAAGAGGCGGCTAGCTCATTGCTTAAAGGGTGGTGTAACCCACAAAGTGCACTAGTCTCCAAGAAAAATAAAAATATATTTTCTGTGCTTGTGTTCGCCTTAGCCGCACGTATATATCAATATAACATAAATGGAGGACCAAACTTTCTCCGATAAAAATAAAATAGAGAAAGATCAAGAACCACTTCCTCCTAGTGCTGAAGCTGCTGCCACTAGTCATGACATAGACGATAACATGCCATCAACGTCGTCTGCCAAGGCCGATGCCCAATGTCATAGTAGAGGGCACATACAATCCCAAATGGCAAAGTTCAGGAAAATGACCTTGAAAAAAACATTTAAATCATCTGAAGAGAAACGTAAACTTGCCAATATGCCATTTACGACACGGAGTGGCAAGGAATGGCTAAGGTCTTTCCCTATGTTCATGACTAGTGGTTCAGCTTCACATGACGATGGAAGCCCTTCTCCCACTAAAAAAATCAAACGAGTTAAGCTGGCAAAAGCACAGCGAAGAACTGTGCGTTCTAAGAAGATATCACAAATCCCCAAGGAGAGTCCAAGTGTGGTGGTGGCTGCAATGCCTGACCTTCCCAGCACTGGATGGGAAGAGGTGGCTCTTTCCACCATTTGCACGCCCTCTGCAAGTGCTGAAAGGAGCACCCACAGTCCACTTGCTGATATGCAAATTGAAGATGTCACTGTTGAAGTACAACAGAATGAGGATACTGGTGTAGCTGGCGCTGAGGAGGAAGTTGGCGAGGAGGATTCTGATGGTGATGTGGTTTGTTTAAATCAGGCTCCGGGGGAGATAGTTGTTGTCCGTGGGATGAAAAAGCCCATCACGGTCATGCCTGGGCAGAAGACCAAACATTCCACCTCTTTGGTCTGGCAATATTTCTATCCAAATCCGGACAACAACTGTCTTGCCATACGTACCATATGTAAAGGTGAAATAAGTAGGGGTAGGGACGTTAACCACCTAGGAACATCCTCCCTTTTACGGCACCTGCAGCGCGTTCATAAAAAGTTACTGTCAAGTTCAGAAACTTTGGCTAAGACCGTAAGCAGTCCAGGGACACCTAAATCCCGTTGTCCTGTTGTATCCAAGTGCCTGCAAACCACACCGTCAACTCCCTCCTCGTCAATTTCCTCCTTAGTCAGGATCGGAAGTAGTCCTGCAGGCCATGTCACTGGCATGACTGACTCTCCTATCCGGGATTCCTCCGGAGGATCCTGCATTGCTACGCCTACTGCTGCCGCTGCTGCTGTTGCTGCTGCTGGGAGTCATTCATCATCCCAGAGAGGAAGTAGGAACACCACTACTTTTACTAAACAATTGATCCTCCAACAGTCCTTAGCGAGGAGGATGAAGTACGACAGCAGTCATCCTGAAGCAAAATGTATAACTGAGGCCTTGACTGCTATGTTGGTGTTAGACGTGCATCCGGTATCCGCCATTAGTGCAGTGGGATTTAGACAATTGATGGAGGTAGTGTGTCCCCGGTTCCAAATCCCGTCTAGATTCCACTTCACTAGGCAGGCGATACCGAGACTGTACAGAAACGTCAGAAAAAGTGTCCTCAGTGTCCTGAAAAATGCCATTGTACTCAATGTCCACTTAACCACGGACATGTGGACAAGTGGAACAGGGCAGACTAAGGACAATATGACTGTGACAGCCCACTGGGTAGATGTATCACCTTACGCAGCAACAGCAGCAGCGTCACCAGTAGCAGCATCTCAGAAACGCCAGCTCGTTCCAAGGCAGGCTACGCTGTGTATCACCGGTTTCAGTAAGAGGCACACCGCCGACAACCTCTTAGAGAAACTGAGGGAAATCATCACCCAGTGGCTTACCCCACTTAGACTCTCCTGGGGATTTGTGATATCTGACAACGCCACCAATATTGTGGGGGCATTACATCTGGGCAAATTCCAGCACGTCCCATGTTTTGCTCACACAATAAACTTGGTGGTGCAGAATTTTCTGAAAAGCGACAGGGGTGTGCAGGAGACGCTTTGCGTGGCCCGAAAAAAATTCTGGCCACTTTCGCCATTCAGCGACTGCGTGCCGAAGACTGGAGCGCCAGCAAACACTCTTGAACCTGCCCCGCCATCACCTGAAGCAAGAGGTTGTGGCGCGGTGGAACTCAACCCTCTATATGCTTCAGAGGATGGAGGAGCAGCAAAAGGCCATACAAGCCTATACATCCACCTATGACATAGGCAAAGGAGGGGGTATGCACCTGACTCAAGCGCAGTGGAGAATGATTTCCGTGTTGTGCAAGGTTCTCCAGCCCTTCGAACTTGCCACACGTGAAGTCAGTTCAGACACTGCCAGCTTGAGTCAGGTCATTCCCCTCATCAGGCTTTTGCAGAAGCAGCTGGAGAAAGTGAAGGAGGAGCTAAGATGGAGCGATTCCGCTTGGCATGTGGGACTTGTGGATGAAGCCCTTCATTCGCTTTGCCAGGATTCCAGGGTGGTCAATCTGTTGAAATCAGACCACTACATTTTGGCCACCGTGCTCGATCCTAGGTTTAAAGCATATGTGGTGTCTCTCTTTCCGGCCGACACAAGCCTGCAGAGGTGCAAAGACCTGCTGGTGAACACACTGTCAGCTGAAGTGGAACGTGACACGTCAACAGCTCCTTCTTCATTTTCTCCCGCAACTGGGGCTGCCAGGAAAAAACTTAGCTATCCTAAGCAACCCGCTGGCGGTGATGCAGGGCAGGCAGGACCAAGTTTGGACATCTGGTCCGGACTGAAGGACCTGGCAACAATTTCTGACATGTCTACTGTCACTACATATGATACTGTCACCATTGACAGAATGGTGGAGGATTACATCAGTGACAGCATCCAAGTAGGCATGTCAGACAGTCCATACCTGTACTGGCAGGAAAAAGAGGCAATTTGGAGGCCCCTGTACAAACTGGCTCTATTTTACCTGAGTTGCCCCCCCTCCAGTGTGTACTCCGAAAGAGTGTTTAGTGCAGCCGGGAACCTTGTCAGCGAAAGGCGTAGGAGGTTGCTTCCACAAAATGTGGAGAAGATGATGTTCATAAAATTGAATTATCAACTCTTCCAGGGAGACCAGCCTCCAGAATGTACAGAGGGACCTGTAGTGGTGGATTCCAGCGGGGACGAATTAATACTCTGTGAAGATGAGGATGTACACAACACTGAAGAGGGTGAGGAATCGGTGGATGAGGAGGATGAGGACGTCATCTTGCCTCCGTAGAGCCTGTTTGTGCAGTGCCAGATTAATTGCCAGCTTGTTTTGTGGGGGCCCAAACAAACCAATCATTTCAGCCACAGTCGTGTGGCAGACCCTGGCGCTGAAATGATTGGTTTGTTAAAGTGTGCATGTCCTGTTTATACAACATAAGGGTGGGTGGGAGGGCCCAAGGACAATTCCATCTTGCACCTCTTTGTTTTCTTTGCATTATGTACAGTTTGGGGCCTAGTTTTTCAAACTGCCATCCTATCTGCCACTGCAGTGTCACTCCTAGATGGGTCACGTGTTTGTGCCGCCCACTCGTGTCGCTTAGCATAGTCATCCAGCTACCTCGGTGCAACCTTTTGGACATAAAAACACTATTGTGAGGTGTGAGGTGTTCAGAATAGACTGGAAATTAGTGGAAATTAAGGTTATTGAGGTTAATAATAGCATAGGAGCAGAAAAACCAACACATTCTGTGATTTTAGCTGTTTTTATGCTTTTTTAAAAAAAAATACAGATCCAAAACGCAAAACCCAGAACCCAAAACACGGAAGGGTGGTTTTGGCAAAACCAATCCAGATCCAAAACACGAAGAAAGATCCAGATCCAAAACCAAAACACAAAACACGAAAAGGGGCCGTTGCACACCCCTAGTTACTACACAAATTACTAATGATTTAAATTAAAATGAAATCTTTTGAATCTTTACACTCTTTGCATCTACACCAACGATGGGCAAAAGGTGGATCATTGAATCTTCACCTGCAGCCCCCAACATAATGCCCCTGCTTGTATTTATCTTCTACTTTAGGTAAAAAAGCAGAGAATAAGTATAAACTGTATAATAAGATCACAATTATGTTACTTCCTCTGCAGCAGGGCCAGATTAGCAGTGAAGCGGATGGAACTACAGCTCCAGTCCTCCACATAAAAATAAGCCCATAATCATGAGAACATGATGATGACCTGCCACCATTCCGATACACAGTCGGCCATAGTTCAGAAAAACTGCATTTCTATTTTCCTTCAAAATTATGTAACTTATACTTTTACATATTTAGGGAGTCATTGGGGCTGATAGTGTAGGGGGTGAACACACACACATGGCATTGGCCATGCCCACACATCACCAGTCACACCTCTTCCGCTTCTCACAATAGGCTCTTGAACACGTTCAGCCCCAGGCCCACGTAGCCATTAATCCGGCTCTTCTCTGCATGTAAGTCATGTGGTATACAATATCAAAGGAGGAGAGAGTACAGTCTGTTCTAGACCACATGATCTTCCGACATCTGCCGTAGACCCCTATAGGTAAGTGAGTCTGACTTATGACCTACAGTAGGGTAAATGCAGCTAGAAGAGTGGTGGAGAAATTAAAATGTGCAAACAGGTTTAGCTCAGCTCTAAATTGCAATGTAAATATTTATGTGCTACATGTAAAAGCTTTTAGAAAGTTTTAGGGCCATATTCAATTATGCTGCGAAAAGCTGTTTTCGGCGATACTTTATCGACGATGATGTCATTTTCGCATTTCTCACTTATCCCCATATTCAATTTTTCCAACTTTTCGTCGGTGCGAAAAGTTAATGCATCGGACCATGCGAAAAATTATATCACCTATGAATAGGTGGCAAAAAGTAGTGCAGAATTGGGGTATGGGGTACAAACTTCCAAAAACTACCATGCACCCCTTGGACAGTCCCCCAAAGGTAATCTGTGTCAAAAAATTTAAAAAAAAGTTCCACAGGACACCCCAAAAACAGTACTTTCGTTTTAGGGGCGAAAAAAAAAAAAAGTTGCGGGACAAACTTTAAAACTAGCAAAAAAGACTCAGGGGGGTCCTCAAGTATGCCTCAGGACTTTTCTTGAATGCGAGTGGTAGCGGCAGATGGATTTTTCACGATTTTTAAAAGTTCACTTTAGCCACTTAAAAATATGCTTGCACCCATTTTCAAGTACCCCAAATTTGATGGGACTACTTATTTTCCCCCCCAAAACTTTGAAAATGCTATTCTTTACCACTTTTTCAAAGAGGCAAAATTAAAGCTATTAAGACCGTTTAAACACCCCAAATAACTTTAGCAGGGCTATTCGGGGGTACCCATAGTGAACCCCCATGTCAGAGCATCTTTTGGAGGGTGTCAGGCTGATTTCCCCAAAAATGACGGCACTTTTCGCTGATTTCGTTATTGCCGGCTCCCGTTTTCGCTGTTTTGGAATTGAATACAGGGATAAGTGAGGATGAGCGCGATAAGTTTTCGACATGAAAACCTCTGATGACGGCGAAAAGTTTGGCAACTAACTTTTCGATTCAAATTGAATATGCCCCTTAGAGGCATGTGTGGGTAAGTCAGGAGTCTGAGTGATGTGTGGATAGATCTGAGTGACATGTGGAGGTATGTGGCATCTGAGGGCTTGTAGTAGGGTCATTTTATGGCAATGGTAGGCATGGTGAAAAGTGGTCACCAGTGGAAAGAACTCTTGGAGCACATCAGTCAGATAGACTTAACCTGGAGCTTTGGTTTATTTGTAGTGCACTCATATAGCACAGCTGTACTCACAGATACATGGATGGACAGTAGAGATGGAGCGGAGCTTTCAGTGGACCAGCCGGTCATGTAGGCACTGGCAGCAGGATATCACAGTGTCCCCCACGGAGCCAAGTGGTACACAGCTGTGTACATCTGTGGCGCTCAAACACAGTGACCCGAGTATCGGTGGCCATCTTGATAAATGAAGATGCTTCAGTAATTAAGATACTTCAGTTATGGCTCATCATGGAGGGAAGTACAAATGCACACTCCATATACCATCATCCCATGTAAGGAATATGCACCCTCTTGGATTAAATGCACCAAGAAATTCTACATATTATACAGAATCTATTTGTTATTGTGCATTTCACAAGGGTTTACCGCATGGGGAAAATGCAGAATAATTGAATAACTCAGAGCATGGAACTCAGAGTTGTTCCCAGTGCGGAAAACTGCGCACCTAATAGGATATACCCCTTACACTTGTTAATCATGTTTTTAAAGATATTCTGGCTACTGAATTTAAATATTATTGATCACTATGGGCCCTGATTCAGAGTTGCATAAAATTCACAATTCAATCAAATCTCATAATTTTTAGCAAACTGCACGTGTCGCGGCCTGCATACACAACTTAGGGACATATTCAATTGGGTGCGTGACTATTGTGGTGAAAATTACAGCGGGTAATGCAACAATTTTTTCATTACCGAAACGCATAAAGTGACCCTTGGAGCCTGGTGAGAATGCTTGTAAAACATACTGCACACTTTATCCAGCTACAGCCTTCCAAAGACAGCAGCAGCATTTTACATCACTACTTTCTAGGAGAGACCAGCAGTCAGGAGTTGTCTAAGGATATAAAATAGCCTTCTTTTGACTGTCTTATATTACATACCAGCTGTTAAAAGATAAGCGACTGTGCATTCATGATCGGGTTTTCCTGATTAATACACTAATACAAGTGCATTAGATGGTTGTGTGGTAATGAGACCACTTATGCCTATTATATCCTATGGATATTAATACTTACTAACCAGTGGAGGCTCCAGAGGTGGGGCAAAATTCAAATAGGGGAGCACCCCAACTGCCACCACAAACACTGCCAAACATTGCCTGTCCGGGACTTACTGGCAGTTGGTGTAGTTCCCCTATGTGAATTTTGCAGCCTCACCTCTGGAGCAGCCACTGGTCTAATCATCTTTAAACTGTCTAATTGTATAGGATATAATTGATCTGCCATATAAATAGCTGTCAAATAACTTGGCTAATGCCAGCTGAAATAATTATAAGTGACTATGAGTAAATGGATTCCTGCATACTGACTTAATAACCAAATTACATGCTGAAACAATCATTTGCCGTTTACAATAAGCTTCATTGTTATTTTATCAATCGATCGATTAGTTGTTACTGTTGTTAGATTTATTTAACCATATGGTATATTTGTTCATTAGATGTACAGTATGTATTTGGGAAGCAGTCGGGAAACCGATGGACGGAATCCCGACCGGCGGCTTCCCGGCTGCCTAATCCGGATAAGGGTTAAATGACAGGTGTCAAAATCCCGACGCCTGTCATTTTCCCTACGATCGAAGGTAAGCCGGGCGCCAGGTGCGCAGCCACGGGGGGGGGGGGGGATTGTTAGGTTTAGGGTTCCTGGGAGGGAACTTAGGGTTAGGAAGGGGAGGTTAGGGTTAGGCACACCCTCAGAGGACTTAGGTTTAGGCGTTGAGGGATGGGGGGTTAGATTTAGGCACTTAGAGGGGGATTAGGGTTAGGCACCCCTAAGGAAGGGTTAGGGGGGAGAATAGGTTATTCAATACTTACCTTTCGATGATCAGGATTTTCACTGCTGCCAGGATGCCGCTGTCAGGATTTGATTTACTTCCAGCCATGCGGCCGGCGGTAAATCATACTGAATCCATGTATTTTAGTATTCACCGGCCAAGTGACATTATCAGGATAATTGCTTTAATAAATAATATTAAATGATATACTGACAGACAGCGCCTCTTGTTTGTTCCTATTTTTTGTGTAAACAGTGTACCAGATATCATTTTTAGAGCACGTTATTAGCAAGAATGCACTTTGCAGCTACTAAGATTTTGGATTCTAATCCTGGAATGTTTATTGATGTTTTGAGGTGGATAAGATAAAGTGAAGGTCCCTGGGTTCTTTGGAGGTTGTTTATTTTGCTCCTGATTCAGAGATGGATGCTAATGCGATTGCAGCTGTGTTTTCATATGCATCGCAGCTGCGAAAATATGCTAATATCTGCAAAGATCACCTGAACATAAATACGCCAACTGCTGCCTTCTTACCTTTGTGGGATGATACATACCTGCGTAAATATTGGTACCATCGATGCACATCGGCAGCCATCTTTCCTTTGCGGCAGGTCTGACCACTCGGGAGCTCTCCTCTTACGCAGAGGGCTCTCATGCTGCATATGCAATTGCAGTGACTAATTTTTGCACACCCATGTAGCAGCGTTTAAACGTTTAAAGGCATGCCTGCATTTTTTGCCACCTCCCCGTCACCACCCCCAAACACTGACAACAGTCACAGTGCGGCTTATACGCATGCACGGTTACAGAGCGGTTTATACGCATGCACAGTCACAGAGCAGCTTATACGCATGCACGGTCACAGAGCGGCTTATACGCATGCACGGTCACAGAGCGGCTTATATGCATGCACAGTCACAGAGCGGCTTATACGCATGCACGGTGACAGAGCGGCTTATACTCATGCATGGTCACAGAGCGGCTTATATGCATGCACGGTCACAGAGCGGCTTATATGCATGCATGATCACAGAGCGGCTTATACGCATGCACGGTCACAGAGCGGCTTATACTCATGCACGGTCACAGAGCGGCTTATACGCATGCTCGGTCACAGAGCGGCTTATACGCATGCATGATCACAGAGCGGCTTATACGCATGCACGATCACAGATCGGCTTATACTCATGCACGGTCACAGAGCGGCTTATACGCATGCATGGTCACAGAGTGGCTTATACGCATGCACGGTCACAGAGCGGCTTATACGCATGCATGGTCACAGAGCGGCTTATACGCATGCACGGTCACAGAGCGGCTTATATGCATGTGGCTTATATGTATGCATGGTCACAGAGCGGTTTATACGCATGTGGCTTATATGTATGCATGGTCACAGAGCAGCTTATACTTATGCATGGTCACAGAGCAGCTTATACGCATGCATGGTCACAGAGCAGCTTATACGCATGCACAGTAACAGAGCGGCTTGTACGCATGCACGGTCACAGAGCGGCTTATACGCATGCACGGTCACAAAGCGGCTTATACTCATGCATGGTCACAGAGCGGCTTATGCGCATGCACGGTCACAGAGCGGCTTATATGCATGCACGGTCACAGAGCGGCTTATATGCATGCATGGTCACAGAGCGGCTTATACGCATGCACGGTCACAGAGCGGCTTATACGCATGCACGGTCACAGAGCGGCTTATACGCATGCACGGTCACAGAGCGGCTTATACGCATGCACGGTCACAGAGCGGCTTATATGCATGTGGATTATATGTATGCACGGTCACAGAGCGGTTTATACGCATGTGGCTTATATGTATGCATGGCCACAGAGCAGCTTATACTCATGCATGGTCACAGAGCAGCTTATACGCATGCATGGTCACAGAGCAGCTTATACGCATGCATGGTCACAGAGCGGCTTGTACACATGCACGGTCACAGAGTGGCTTATACGCATGCATGGTCACAGAGCGGCTTATACGCAAGCGGCTTATACATATGCACAGTCACAGAGTGGTTTATACACATGTACGGTCACAGAGCGGCTCATACTCATGCATGGTCAAAGAGCAGCTTATACGCATGCACAGTCACAGAGTGGTTTATGCGCATGCATGGTCACAGAGCGGCTTATATGCATGCATGGTCACAGAACGGCTTATGCGCATGTATGGTCACAGAGCAGCTTATACTCATGCACGGTCACAGAGCGGCTTATACGCATTCACGTCACATAGTGGCTTATACGCATGCATGGTCACAGAGCGGCTTGTACGCATGCACGGTCACAGAGCAGCTTATACGCATGCATGGTCACATAGTGTTTTATACGCATGCATGGTCACAGAGTGGCTTATACTCATGCATGGTCACAGAGCAGCTTATATGCATGCACGGTCACAGAGCGGCTTATGCGCATGCACGGTCACAGAGCAGCTTATGCGCATGCAGTCTTAGCTGAATAGAAGCAGCCTGAAAACTAGGGGTGTGCACCGGCCACTTTTTGTGTTTTGTGTTTTGGATCTGGATCTTTATTCATGTTTTGGATCTGGATTGGTATTGCCAAAACCACCCTTCCGTGTTTTGGGTTCTGGGTTTTGTGTTTTGGATCTGTATTTTTTTTAAAAAAAGCATAAAAACATCTAAAATCACATAATTTGTGGGTTTTTCTGCTCCTATGCTATTATTAACCTCAATAACCTTAATTTCCACTAATTTCCAGTCTATTCTGAACACCTCACAATAGTGTTTTTATGTCCAAAAGGTTGCAACGTGGTAGCTGGATGACTATACTAAGAGATACGAGTGGGCGGCACAAACACGTGACCCATCTAGGAGTGACACTGCAGTGGCAGACAGGATGGCAGTTTGAAAAACTAGGCCCCAAACAGTACATAATGCAAAGAAAAAAAAGAGGTGCAAGATGGAATTGTCCTTGGGCCCTCCCACCCACCCTTATGTTGTATAAACAGGACATGCACACTTTAACAAACCAATCATTTCAGCGCCAGGGTCTGCCACACGACTGTGGCTGAAATGATTGGTTTGTTTGGGCCCCCACAAAACAAGCTGGCAAGTAATCTGTCCCTGCACAAACTGGTTCTACGGAGGCAAGATGTCGTCCTCATCCTCCTCATCCACCGATTCCTCACCCTCTTCAGTGTTGTGTACATCCTCATCCTCAAAGAGTATTAATTCGTCCCCGCTGGAATCCACCACCACAGGTCCCTCTGTACATTCTGGAGGCTGGTCTCCCTGGAAGAGTTGATAATTCATTTTTATGAACATCATCTTCACATTTTGTGGAAGCAACCTCCTACGCCTTTCGCTGACAAGGTTCCCGGCTGCACTAAACACTCTTTCGGAGTACACACTGGAGGGGGGGGCAACTCAGGTAAAATAGAGCCAGTTTGTACAGGGGCCTCCAAATTGCCTCTTTTTCCAGCCAGTACAGGTACGGACTGTCTGACATGCCTACTTGGATGCTGTCACCGATGTAATCCTCAACCATTCTGTCAATGGTGACAGTATCATATGCAGTGACAGTAGACATGTCAGAAATTGTTGCCAGGTCCTTCAGTCCGGACCAGATGTCCAAACTTGGTCCTGCCTACCCTGCATCACTGGCAGTGGGTTGCTTAGGATACCTAAGTTTTTTCCTGGCAGCTGCAGTTGCGGGAGAAAATGAAGAAGGAGCTGATGACGTGTCACATTCCGCTTCAGCTGACAGTGTTTTCACCAGCAGGTCTTTGCACCTCTGCAGGCTTGTGTCGGCCGGAAAGAGAGACACCACATAGGCTTTAAACCTAGGATCGAGCACGGTGCCCAAAATGTAGTGGCCTGATTTCAACAGATTGACCACCCCGGAATCCTGGCAAAGCGAATGAAGGGCTTCATCCACAAGTCCAACATGCCGAGTGGAATCGCTCTGTCTTAGCTCCTCCTTCAATTTCTCCAGCTGCTTCTGCAAAAGCCTGATGAGGGGAATGACCTGACTCAAGCTGGCAGTGTCTGAACTGACTTCACGTGTGGCAAGTTCGAAGGGCTGGAGAACCTTGCACAACACGGAAATCATTCTCCACTGCACTTGAGTCAGGTGCATACCCCTTCCTTTGCCTATGTCATAGGTGGATGTATAGGCTTGTATGGCCTTTTGCTGCTCCTCCATCCTTTGAAGCATATAGAGGGTTGAGTTGCACCGCGTCACAACCTCTTGCTTCAGGTGATGGCGGGGCAGGTTCAAGAGTGTTTGCTGGCGCTCCAGTCTTCGGCACGCAGTCTCTGAATGGCAAAAGTGGCCAGAAATTTTTTGAGCCACCCAAAGCATCTTCTTCATGCCCCTGTCACTTTTCAGAAAATTCTGCACCATCAAGTTTATTGTGTGAGCAAAACATGGGACATGCTGGAATTTGCCCAGATGTAATGCCCCCACAATATTCGTGGCGTTGTCAGATATCACAAATCCCCAGGAGAGTCTAAGTGGGGTAAGCCACTGGGCAATGATTTCCCTCACTTTCTCTAAGAGGTTGTCGGCAGTGTGAAACCGGTGATACACAGCATAGCCTGCCTTGGAACGAGCTGGTGTTTCTGAGATGTTGCTACTGGTGACGCTGCTGTTGTTGCTGCGTTACGTGATACATCTACCCAGTGGGCTGTCACAGTCATATTGTCCTTAGTCTGCCCTGTTCCACTTGTCCACATGTCTGTGGTTAAGTGGACATTGGGTACAATCGCATTTTTCAGGACACTGAGGACACTTTTTCTAACGATTCTGTACAGTCTCGGTATCGCCTGCCTAGTGAAGTGAAATCTAGACGGGATTTGGAATCGGGGACACACTACCTCCATCAATTGTCTAAATCCCACTGCACTAATGGCGGATACCGGATGCACGTCTAACACCAACATAGCAGTCAAGGCCTCAGTTATACGTTTTGCTTCAGGATAACTGCTGTCGTACTTCATCCTCCTCACTAAGGACTTTTGGAGGGTCAATTGTTTAGTAAAAGTAGTGGTGTTCCTACTTCCTCTCTGGGATGATGAACGACTCCCAGCAGCAACAGCAGCAGCGGCAGCAGTAGGCGTAGCAATGCAAGATCCTCCGGAGGAATCCCGGATAGGAGAGTCAGTCATGCCAGTGACATGGCCTGCAGGACTACTTCCGATCCTGACTAAGGAGGAAATTGACGAGGAGGGAGTTGACGGTGTGGTTTGCAGGCGCTTGGATACAACAGGACAACGGGATTTAGGTGTCCCTGGACTGCTTAAGGTCTTAGCCAAAGTTTTTGAACTTGACAGTAACTTTATATGAACGCTATGCAGGTGCCGTATAAGGGAGGATGTTCCTAGGTGGTTAACGTCCCTACCCCTACTTATTTCACCTTTACATATGGTACATATGGCAAGACAATTGTTGTCCGGATTTGGATAGAAATATTGCCAGACCAAAGAGGTGGAATGTTTGGTCTTCTGCCCAGGCATGACCGTGAAGGGCTTTTTCATCCCATGGATAACAGCTCTCTCCCCCGGAGCCTGATTTAAACAAACCATATCACCATCAGAATCCTCCTCGCCAACTTCCTCCTCAGCGCCAGCTACACCAGTATCCTCATCCTGTTGTACTTCAACAGTGACATCTTCAATTTGCATATCAGCAAGTGGACTGTGGGTGCTCCTTTCAGCACTTGCAGGGGGCGTGTAAATGGTGGAAAGAGCCACCTCTTCCTGTCCAGTGCTGGGAAGGTCAGGCATCGCAACCACCACCACACTTGGACTCTCCTTGGGGATTTGTGATGTCTTCTTAGAACGCACAGTTCTTCGCTGTGCTTTTGCCAGCTTAACTCGTTTGATTTTTTTAGCGGGAGGAGGGCTTCCATCGTCATGTGAAGCTGAACCACTAGTCATGAACATAGGGAAAGACCTTAGCCGTTCCTTGCCACTCCGTGTCGTAAATGGCATATTGGCAAGTTTACGTTTCTCTTCAGAAGATTTAAATGTTTTTTTTAAGGTCATTTTCCTGAACTTTGTCATTTGGGATTGTATGTGCCCTCTACTATGACATTGGGCATCGGCCTTGGCAGACGACGTTGATGGCATGTTATCGTCTATGTCATGACTAGTGGCAGCAGCTTCAGCACTAGGAGGAAGTGGTTCTTGATCTTTCCCTATTTTATTTTTATCGGAGAAAGTTTGGTTCTCCATTTATGTTATATTGATATATACGTGCGGCTAAAGCGAACAGAAACACAGAAAATATTTTTTTCTTTTTGTTGGAAACTAGTGCACTTTGTGGGTTACACCACCCTTTAAGCAATGAGCTAGCCGCCTCTTTACTTATGGGACACGGGTGCACGCTTGGCGCTGCTCCTTTGTTGATGCACGTGCAGCTACAGTGCACACAATTCACAATGACAGAAAAAAAGAAGAATTTTTTATTTTTTGTGGAGCGCACTTTGAGGGTTACACCACCCTTTAACACATAGACGCATGCTTGGCGCTGCTGCTTTGAGGATGCACGTACAGTGCAGACAATTCACAAACACAGAAGAAAATGTTTTATTTTTGTTGGAGTGCACTTTGGGGGTTACACCACCCTTTAACAGACAGACGCATGCTTGGCACTGCTGTTTTGAGGATGCACATACGGTGCACACAATTCACAAACACAGAAGAAAATATTTTATTTTTGTTGGAGTGGACTTTGGGGTTACACCACCCTTTAACAGACAGACGCACGCTTGGCGCTGCTGCTTTGAGGATGCACGTACAGTGCACACAATTCACAAACACAGAAGAAAATATTTGATTTTTGTTGGAGTGCACTTTGGGGGTTACACCACCCTTTAACAGACAGACGCACGCTTGACGCTGCTGCTTTGAGGATGCACGTACCGTGCACACAATTCACAAACACAGAAGAAAATATTTTATTTTTGTTGGAGTGCACTTTGGGGGTTACACCACCCTTTAACAGACAAGCCAGCCGGCACTTTACTTATGACACAGGCGCACACTTGGCGCTACTTTGTTGATGCACGTGCGGCTACTGCGCACACAATTCACAAACACAAAAAATATATTTTTATTTTGTTTGGAGTGTACTTTGGGGGTTACAGCACCCTTTAACGGTCAAGCCAGACGGCCCTTCACTTATAACACAGGCTCACGCTTGACGCTACTTTGTTGATGCACGTGCGGCTACTGCGCACACAGGGCCTGATTCAGAGCCGTTCGCTATTTGCGGTCGTTCGTTCAAAAACAAGGGGTGGCTATTCAAATGATCCGTTCGCAAATTGCAGTCTGTTCACACCTCTAAGTCTGAACGAGCGAGCAAAACATACGCTCGTTTATTTGATAAAAACGCCCCCTGGCCGCTCGCACCATACGTCATGTCCGCTATTTATTAGATTAATCGAGTACATCATACAGCGTATGAACTGCTCGCTATTCTTGTGGTTGGTTTTTTCAACCGCTATTTTGCGAGCAGTTCTGAGTTAAAAAAAAACAAGTGACGTGGTCAATGACGCTGCTGTATTAATTATGCACTCCCTTAAAACGCCCGTTTTGACCTTTATGCACGCCTGCGTTCGGATCTCCACTCCCCGTTTTCAAGCACCTTCCCCTGTTACCACCCACATACGCCTCATTCTGTCACTCAAAATAGCAGGCACTCGCTATATAGCGTACAAATGATTTTCGGCCGCACTGACTGGTTCGCGCATGCGTACTAAAAACCGTACGCATGCGCAGATGTGCGAACATCGCTCGGAACGAGCGTACTGCCGATAGCGAGTGGCTCTGAATGAGGGCCACAATTCACAAACACAAAAAAAATATATATTTTTATTTTTTTTGGAGTGCACTTTGGGGGTTTACAGTACCCTTTAACAGACAAGCCACCCGGCCCTTTACTTATGGGACACAGGCGCACGCTTGGCGCTGCTCCTTTGTTGATGCACGTGCAGCCACAGTGCACACAATTCACAAAAACAGAAAATAATTTTTTATTTTGTTTGGAGTGCACTTTGGGGGTTACACCACCCTTTAACAGATGAGCCAGCCGGCCCTTTACTTATGACACAGGCGCACGCTTGGTGCTACTTTGTTGATGCATGTGCGGGCACTGCGCACACAATTCACAAACACAGAAAAAAAAATATTATTTGGAGTGCACTTTGGGGGTTACAGCACCCTTTAACGAAAGAGCCAGCTGGCCCTTTACTTATGACACAGGCGCACGCTTGGCGCTACTTTGTTGATGCACGTGCGGCTACTGCACACACAATTCACAAACACAGAAAAAATATAATTTTTTTTTTAACTTGGGAGCACCCCTTATGGACAGAGCACCCCCTGGACAACACTACAGCACCCCTTTAGGACGGACACTGCACAGGACTTTGGAGTGGACACAGCCCCTATGGACAACAGCAGCACAGCACAACACAGCCAGCCCCTATGGACTTTGGAGGAGTGGACACAGCCCCTATGGACAATGGCAGCACAGCACAATGCAGCCAGCCCCTATGGACTTTGGAGGAGTGGGCACAGCCCCTATGGACAACAGCAGCACAGCACAACACTACACTGCACTACACTACACAGCCCAGCCAGCCCTAACTCCCACCCTCCCTCTTCACTGTCCACAGCCGAGTGAGAAAATGGCGCCGACGCGGGTACCTTATATAGAATCCAAAACCCGCGAGACCCGGAAGGCGGGATGATGACGTTTTGCCTCAATTTCAGATCCGAGTCAGGCGGGAAAAGTCGAGCCTGACTCGTATCGGCCTCGGATTGGGGGGGCTCAGGGGTGTTCGGATTTCAAAAATCCGAACCCGCTCACCCCTACTGAAAACATGATGCTGCCACCACCATGCTATTGAGTGCTTTGTTCTGTTATGTGCTGTCTATGCCATACATATTTTACAATTAAGGTCAAAGATTTCAACTTTAAGACATTTTCCTACATGGTTTGGGGTGAATTAATTTGTTCTTTTGAAAAACGTAAAGGTGCTTGGAAATTATTTTTGTTGTGTGTGAAATGGCTTCCATTTGTTCACCCATATACCAGACATGTACAGAATACAGGAGATTGTAGTCACATGAAGGGAGTGACCAGTTCCTGCTGCCTCTTTAATGTTGCTGTAGGCTTCTTGGTAGTTTCCTTGATGAGTTTTCTACTTGTCTTCAGCTTTTGAGAGAAGTCCTGATTTTGGCACTGTCTCTGCGATTGTCTTCACAGTGTTCCATGGTACATGTAATTAGGGATGTGCGCCGAACCCCGTGTTTTGGTTTTGGATCTGTATCTCCTTCGTGTTTTGGTCTGGATTTGGTTTTGCCAAACCGCCCTTGCATGTTTTTGTTTTGGATCTGTATTATTTATAAAAATTGATAAAAACTGCTAAAATCACATAATTTGGGCTTTTTTTGTTCCTACAGTATTATTAACCTTAAAACATTCATTTCCACTCATTTCCAGTCAATTTTGACCACCTTACACAATATTGTTCACCAACATAGACCAAACCAACTCACAAGTACGTTCAATAGAAAATAATACAACACAGAAATGTACTAAAAATCGTATTGGAATATCCTTTCTCAAAATAATTAGTCATAGTTAACAAGCAGCAAACAAAAAAACCCTAAACCATGTGTAAATAGCAACAGCAGACATGAATGCCCCCTACACAAGTGCACATGCCCCCAGTGCGGTACCCCAACCCAGGACTATCTGTTTTATATACAAGGTGGTACCACTCTTGTACTGAAAAAGGAACTTGTATTGTCTCCCTATATATATATATATATATGTACTTTCTCTGCATTGAATAAACTGTAGTGTGTGAGCTGCATTAGGGACATGTTGCTGTGAGATACTCTGCAGGGATTCCCCCCCCCCTCTCCCCTGATACACTGCAGCTGAGGGAGCCATTGACAGTTGGGCTGAGAGAGAATTTGAACCTGCTTGTGCTGTGGGCGGGAAACATCCTGGTACCTAGCCAGCAGGGCTGGATTAAGGATTGTGGGGGCCCCGGGGCAACTAAAGCGTGGGGGCACCATAAAAAAAATTGGCCACTGCCAGGGTAAAATGCAGGATTTAGAGTGGGGAGATATATATATATATATATATATATATATATATATATATTAGGGGTGAGCGGGTTCGGATTTCTGAAATCCGAACCCCCCCGAGCCCCCCCGATCCGAGTCCGATCCGAGTCAGGCTCGACTTTTCCCGCCTGACTCGGATCTGAAATCGAGGCAAAACGTCATCTTCCCGCCTTCCGAGTCTCGCGGGTTTTGGATCCTATATAAGGTACACACGTCGGCGCCATTTTCTCACTCGGCTGTGGACAGTGAAGAGGGAGGGTGGGAGTTAGGGCTGTGTAGTGTAGTGTAGTGTAGTGCTGCTGTTGTCCACTACTTCAAAGTCCATAGGGGCTGGCTGTGTTGTGCTGTTGTTAATAGGGGCTGTGTCCACTACTTCAAAGTCCATAGGGGCTGGCTGGACTGTGTTGTGCAGTCAGTTCTCCATAGGGGCTGTGTCCACTCCAAAGTCCTGTGCAGTGTCCCAGTCCTAAAGGAGTGCTGTAGTGTTGTCCAGGGGGTGCTCTGTCCATCAGGGGTGCTCCCCCCAAGTGCTAACAAAATAATATATTTTCTGTGTTTGTGAATTGTGTGCGCAGTAGTCGCACGTGCATCAACAAAGTAGTGCCAAGCGTGCGCCTGTGTCATAAGTAAAGGGCCGGCTGGCTTGACCGTTAAGGGTGCTGTAACCCCCGAAAGTACACTCCAGTCCAAACCAAAAAAAAAATTATTTTCTGTGTTTGTGAATTGTGTGCGCAGTAGCCGCACGTGCATCAACAAAGTAGTGCCAAGCGTGCGCCTGTGTCATAAGTAAAGGGCCGGCTGGCTTGACCGTTAAGGGTGCTGTAACCCCCGAAAGTACACTCCAGTCCAAACCAAAAAAAAAATTATTTTCTGTGTTTGTGAATTGTGTGCGCAGTAGCCGCACGTGCATCAACAAAGTAGTGCCAAGCGTGCGCCTGTGTCATAAGTAAAGGGCCGGCTGGCTTGACCGTTAACGGTGCTGTAACCCCCGAAAGTACACTCCAGTCCAAACCAAAAAAAAAATTATTTTCTGTGTTTGTGAATTGTGTGCGCAGTAGCCGCATGTGCATCAACAAAGTAGTGCCAAGCGTGCGCCTGTGTCATAAGTAAAGGGCCGGCTGGCTTGACCGTTAAGGGTGCTGTAACCCCCGAAAGTACACTCCAGTCCAAACCAAAAAAAAAATTATTTTCTGTGTTTGTGAATTGTGTGCGCAGTAGCCGCACGTGCATCAACAAAGTAGTGCCAAGCGTGCGCCTGTGTCATAAGTAAAGGGCCGGCTGGCTTGACCGTTAAGGGTGCTGTAACCCCCGAAAGTACACTCCAGTCCAAACCCCAAAAAAAATTATTTTCTGTGTTTGTGAATTGTGTGCGCAGTAGCCGCACGTGCATCAACAAAGTAGTGCCAAGCGTGCGCCTGTGTCATAAGTAAGGGGCCGGCTGGCTTGACCGTTAAGGGTGCTGTAACCCCCGAAAGTACACTCCAGTCCAAACCAAAAAAAAAATTATTTTCTGTGTTTGTGAATTGTGTGCGCAGTAGCCGCACGTGCATCAACAAAGTAGTGCCAAGCGTGCGCCTGTGTCATAAGTAAAGGGCCGGCTGGCTTGACCGTTAAGGGTGCTGTAACCCCCGAAAGTACACTCCAGTCCAAACCAAAAAAAAAATTATTTTCTGTGTTTGTGAATTGTGTGCGCAGTAGCCGCATGTGCATCAACAAAGTAGTGCCAAGCGTGCGCCTGTGTCATAAGTAAAGGGCCGGCTGGCTTGACCGTTAAAGGGTGCTGTAACCCCCAAAGTACACTCCAGTCCAAACCAAAAAAAAAATTATTTTCTGTGTTTGTGAATTGTGTGCGCAGTAGCCGCACGTGCATCAACAAAGTAGTGCCAAGCGTGCGCCTGTGTCATAAGTAAAGGGCCGGCTGGCTTGACCGTTAAGGGTGCTGTAACCCCCGAAAGTACACTCCAGTCCAAACCAAAAAAAAAATTATTTTCTGTGTTTGTGAATTGTGTGCGCAGTAGCCGCACGTGCATCAACAAAGTAGTGCCAAGCGTGCGCCTGTGTCATAAGTAAAGGGCCGGCTGGCTTGACCGTTAAAGGGTGCTGTAACCCCCAAAGTACACTCCAGTCCAAACCAAAAAAAAAATTATTTTCTGTGTTTGTGAATTGTGTGCGCAGTAGCCGCACGTGCATCAACAAAGTAGTGCCAAGCGTGCGCCTGTGTCATAAGTAAAGGGCCGGCTGGCTTGACCGTTAAGGGTGCTGTAACCCCCGAAAGTACACTCCAGTCCAAACCAAAAAAAAAATTATTTTCTGTGTTTGTGAATTGTGTGCGCAGTAGCCGCACGTGCATCAACAAAGTAGTGCCAAGCGTGCGCCTGTGTCATAAGTAAAGGGCCGGCTGGCTTGACCGTTAAAGGGTGCTGTAACCCCTGAAAGTACACTCCAGTCCAAACCAAAAAAAAATTATTTTCTGTGTTTGTGAATTGTGTGCGCAGTAGCCGCACGTGCATCAACAAAGTAGTGCCAAGAGTGCGCCTGTGTCATAAGTAAAGGGCCGGCTGGCTTGACCGTTAAAGGGTGCTGTAACCCCCGAAAGTACACTCCAGTCCAAACCAAAAAAAAATTATTTTCTGTGTTTGTGAATTGTGTGCGCAGTAGCCGCACGTGCATCAACAAAGTAGTGCCAAGAGTGCGCCTGTGTCATAAGTAAAGGGCCGGCTGGCTTGACCGTTAAAGGGTGCTGTAACCCACAAAGTACACTCCAGTCCAAACCAAAAAAAAAATTATTTTCTGTGTTTAGCCGCACGTATATATCAAATCGATATAACATAAATGGAGGACCAAACTTTCTCCGATAAAAATAAAATAGAGAAAGATCAAGAACCACTTCCTCCTAGTGCTGAAGCTGCTGCCACTAGTCATGACATAGACGATAACATGCCATCAACGTCGTCTGCCAAGGCCGATGCCCAATGTCATAGTAGAGGGCACATACAATCCCAAATGGCAAAGTTCAGGAAAATGACCTTGAAAAAGACATTTAAATCAGCTGAAGAGAAACGTAAACTTGCCAATATGCCATTTACGACACGGAGTGGCAAGGAACGGCTAAGGTCGATCCCTAGTATGTTCATGACTAGTGGTTCAGCTTCACATGACGATGGAAGCCCTCCTCCCACTAAAAAAATCAAAAGAGTTAAGCTGGCAAAAGCACAGCGAAGAACTGTGCTTTCTAAGAAGATATCACAAATCCCCAAGGAGAGTCCAAGTGTGGTGGTGGTTGCGATGCCTGACCTTCCCAGCACTGGACGGGAAGAGGTGGCTCTTTCCACCATTTGCATGCCCCCTGCAAGTGCTGAAAGGAGCACCCACAGTCCACTTGCTGATATGCAAATTGAAGATGTCACTGTTGAAGTACAACAGGATGAGGATACTGGTGTAGCTGGCGCTGAGGAGGAAGTTGGCGAGGAGGATTCTGATGGTGATGTAGTTTGTTTAAATCAGGCTCCGGGGGAGACAGTTGTTGTCCGTGGGATGAAAAAGCCCATCACGGTCATGCCTGGGCAGAAGACCAAACATTCCACCTCTTTGGTCTGGCAATATTTCTATCCAAATCCGGACAACTGTCTTGCCATATGTACCATATGTAAAGGTGAAATAAGTAGGGGTAGGGACGTCAACCACCTAGGAACATCCTCCCTTATACGGCACCTGCAGCGCGTTCATAAAAAGTTACTGTCAAGTTCAGAAACTTTGGCTAAGACCGTAAGCAGTCCAGGGACACCTAAATCCCGTTGTCCTGTTGTATCCAAGCGCCTGCAAACCACACCGTCAACTCCCTCCTCGTCAATTTCCTCCTTAGTCAGGATCGGAAGTAGTCCTGCAGGCCATGTCACTGGCATGACTGACTCTCCTATCCGGGATTCCTCTGGAGGATCCTGCATTGCTACGCCTACTGCTGCCGCTGCTGCTGTTGCTGCTGCTGGGAGTCGTTCATCATCCCAGAGAGGAAGTAGGAACACCACTACTTTTACTAAACAATTGACCCTCCAACAGTCCTTAGCGAGGAGGATGAAGTACAACAGCAGTCATCCTGAAGCAAAACGTATAACTGAGGCCTTGACTGCTATGTTGGTGTTAGACGTGCGTCCGGTATCCGCCATTAGTGCAGTGGGATTTAGACAATTGATGGAGGTAGTGTGTCCCCGGTTCCAAATCCCGTCTAGATTCCACTTCACTAGGCAGGCGATACCGAGACTGTACAGAAACGTCAGAAAAAGTGTCCTCAGTGTCCTGAAAAATGCCGTTGTACACAATGTCCACTTAACCACGGACATGTGGACAAGTGGAACAGGGCAGACTAAGGACTATATGACTGTGACAGCCCACTGGGTAGATGTATCACCTTACGCAGCAACAGCAGCAGCGTCACCAGTAGCAGCATCTCAGAAACGCCAGCTCGTTACAAGGCAGGCTACGCTGTGTATCACCGGTTTCAGTAAGAGGCACACCGCCGACAACCTCTTAGAGAAACTGAGGGAAATCATCGCCCAGTGGCTTACCCCACTTAGACTCTACTGGGGATTTGTGATATCTGACAACGCCACCAATATTGTGCGGGCATTACATCTGGGCAAATTCCAGCACGTCCCATGTTTTGCTCACACAATAAACTTGGTGGTGCAGAATTTTCTGAAAAGCGACAGGGGCGTGTAGGAGACGCTTTGGGTGGCCCGAAAAATTTCTGGCCACTTTCGCCATTCAGCGACTGCGTGCCGAAGACTGGAGCGCCAGCAAACACTCTTGAACCTGCCCCGCCATCACCTGAAGCAAGAGGTTGTGACGCGGTGGAACTCAACCCTCTATATGCTTCAGAGGATGGAGGAGCAGCAAAAGGCCATACAAGCCTATACATCCACCTATGACATAGGCAAAGGAGGGGGTATGCACCTGACTCAAGCGCAGTGGAGAATGATTTCCGTGTTGTGCAAGGTTCTCCAGCCCTTCGAACTTGCCACACGTGAAGTCAGTTCAGACACTGCCAGCTTGAGTCAGGTCATTCCCCTCATCAGGCTTTTGCAGAAGCAGCTGGAGAAAGTGAAGGAGGAGCTAAGACGGAGCGATTCCGCTCGGCATGTGGGACTTGTGGATGAAGCCCTTCATTCGCTTTGCCAGGATTCCAGGGTGGTCAATCTGTTGAAATCAGACCACTACGTTTTGGCCACCGTGCTCGATCCTAGGTTTAAAGCCTATGTGGTGTCTCTCTTTCCGGCCGACACAAGCCTGCAGAGGTGCAAAGACCTGCTGGTGAACACACTGTCAGCTGAAGCGGAACGTGACACATCAACGGCTCCTTCTTCATTTTCTCCTGCAACTGGGACTGCCAGGAAAAAACTTAGGTATCCTAAGCAACCCGCTGGCGGTGATGCAGGGCAGGCAGGACCAAGTTTGGACATCTGGTCCAGACTGAAGGACCTGGCAACAATTTCTGACATGTCTACTGTCACTGCATATGATACTGTCACCATTGACAGAATGGTGGAGGATTACATCGGTGACAGCATCCAAGTAGGCATGGCAGACAGTCCATACCTGTACTGGCAGGAAAAAGAGGCAATTTGGAGGCCCCTGTACAAACTGGCTCTATTTTACCTGAGTTGCCCCCCCTCCAGTGTGTACTCCGAAAGAGTGTTTAGTGCAGCCGGGAACCTTGTCAGCGAAAGGCGTAGGAGGTTGCTTCCACAGAATGTGGAGAAGATGATGTTCATCAAAATGAATTATCAGCTCTTCCAGGGAGACCAGCCTCCAGAAGGTACAGAGGGACCTGTGGTGGTGGATTCAAGTGGGGACGAGTTAATACTTTGTGAGGATGAGGATGTACACACTGAAGAGGGTGAGGAATCGGTGGATGAGGAGGATGAGGATGACATCTTGCCTCCATAGAGCCAGTTTGAGCAGGGACACATTAATTGCCAGCTTGTTTTGTGGGGGCCCAAACGAACCAATCATTTCAGCCACAGTTGTGTGGCAGACCCTGGCACTGAAATGATTGGTTTGTTAAAGTGTGCATGTCCTGTTTATACAACATAAGGGTGGGTGGGAGGGCCCAAGGACAATTCCATTTTGCACCTCTTTTTTTTCTTTGCATTATGTACAGTTTGGGGCCTAGTTTTTCAAACTGCCATCCTGTCTGCCACTGCAGTTTCACGCCTAGATGGGTCACGTGTTTGTGCCGCCCACTCGTGTCGCTTAGCATAGTCATCCAGCTACCTCGGTGCAACGTTTTGGACATAGAAACACTATTGTGAGGTGTGAGGTGTTCAGAATAGACTGGAAATGAGTGGAAATTAAGGTTATTGAGGTTAATAATAGCATAGGAGCAGAAAAACCTACAAATTCTGTGATTTTAGCTGTTTTTATGCTTTTTTAAAAAAAAATACAGATCCAAAACACAAAACCCAGAACCCAAAACACGGAAGGGTGGTTTTGGCAAAACCAATCCAGATCCAAAACACGAAGAAAGATCCAGATCCAAAACCAAAACACAAAACACGAAAAGTGGCCGGTGCACACCCCTAATATATATATATATATATATATATATATAGATAGATGGGATATATATATCTATAAATATGCATTTTATATATATATATATCCCATCTATATATATATATATATATATATATATATAGATAGATGGGATATATATATATATATATATATATAATACATATTTATAGATCAAGATAGAGAGTGGGGGGGAGGGAGGAAGGGACAGGGAGAGAGAAGGAAGAGAGAGAGAGAGACAGAGGGAGTAAGGGGAGAGAGAATTAGGAGAAGGAGAAAGGGAGGGGGGAGGGAATGAGAGAGGGGGAGGGAGAGAGACAAAGAGGGAAATAGAGGAAGAGAGGGAGAGACAGGAAGGGAGAGAGAGAGAGAGATGGAGGAAGGGAGCGCACACACTAACCTTTTGCAGCTGCAGCAGGCAACCCATCAGCCTCCTGATGGGGCAGACACTTCACTGCATTAAGCCCCGCCCCCTACCCGTGCACCCGCGAATCACGGCATTGTCAACAAGGGGGCGGGGCTTCCATAGACAGACACTGTCAGGTGAATCAGTGCCTGAGGCAGTGGACTGCTGTGATGCTGCCGGGACCGGAACCCGGCTAGGGTGGGTGGCCAGGTCCCAGTCATTATTTTCGTCAGTGTGGGGGCCCCCAAGGTGTGGGGGCCCCTGGACGATCGCCCCGTTCGCCCCTCCTATAATCCAGCCCTGCTAGCCAGAGGCGATATAGAGCAGCTCTCACTGACCCTGAGGGGAGAGCTGAGGTGACCTTCTGAGGAGCAGGAGCTGCGCTGCCAGAGTGCCACCTGTCAGGGTGGCAGTACGGGCAGTGACTTGTCGGCTGTTAGAGCTGAAGCACCAGGAAGTTCTGAGGTGCCCACTGAATGGACTGGCTGCGGTGCTGCTGGCGACTGTGCCTGTGTATGTGAAGCCGCATCTCAGTGACAACAGCTGGGTGAGGAAGGATTCCCAATACCGGCGCATTGCCCTTCTGCCCACCTATCAGTCAGCCCAGCCCCAAAGCCCTTGTTGATTAAGTGACTGCTCCACAAGTCTTGCCCCTAGGTATAGCCTTCTGTTACTGGCTAATAAAAGTAATAAAGCCCAGTCTGCCGTGCAGTCTTTGTAGTGAATGCTGACAGGTAGAAGCAGCCCAGTCCCTCTTGTTTTCCTAAGTGGTTCTCTAGTTTATAAGAGTACTATTCCCCCAATTGCATCCCTGCCACTACGTAATCATTGCTGCCTGTCAGTTAGAGGATCCAGCTCAGCCACAGTTAGGAAGCCCTTGCAGCTCAGTTGCGAGACTCTGCCCCCTACTACTGACTGCTCAAGAGACACCTGCTTGGTACCCCTGATGCTGCTCATCTGCAAATCCAGCCCAGCTCCACCAGGACCCAGCATGCCTTGAGAAAACTTCTAGAGCACGCTTTGGAAAAGCTAGTAAGGTACACAACTTGCATGCTTGAATCTGTTGTGCACAACATATAATGGGGAAGATATATGAAGCCCAGAAACGGTATCAGCGCACCTTATGTGCGCTGATACCGCTTCTCCCCGATGTATGATCGGGGGTTCTGGGCGGTAAATTATCGGCGCTGCTATCTACAAGATAGCAGTGCTGATAGCCTGGGCTATGTATGAACGGTCAGATCGTCTGACCGTTCGGCCGGCTGTAGCTGTCGTTATCGACAGCTACAGCCTGGTGCTAGCCTATCCCCACAGCAGGGACAGCGCTGTCCCTGCTGCGGCGGCTGCCGCCTCCAGGGTTCCACACGGGGATCTCGCGATACTTGCGAGATCCCACGAATGCTCAGTGGAGCTGGCCGGGACAGAGACACAGTGCATAAAACTTAGACTATTTGAAAGTATGGTGTCATTTAGTATGTGAAAGGGAATGAGGGTCCTTGCCTCTCTGTATGAGAAAGAAAGAAGAACCAGCTAAGAGTCAGTGACATCCATCGCTAGTCAGGAGGTAAGACTATAAGTAGAGGGACTCCTTTAAGCGGGGTATTACACCAACATATGCCTATTCTCTGTGCCCTATCTGTATTTCCCTCCTGGGGGTGCTGGGCCACTGATGACTTGCACTCTGTGCCCATTTAAAGCCCCAATCAATCAGCCTTTTTGTTAAGTAGTTCCCCAAAATTTCCCCAACCAATAAAAACAGTACTCCGTACCTGCGAGTCAGAAACAGTGCAGGTCGGATACAGTGCAGGGTACAGAGCGGGTCGGATTCAGTGCAGGTCAGACACAGTGCCTGTCAGATACAGTGTGGATTGGATACAGTGCGGGTCGGATACAGTGCTGAATACATAGTGGGTTGGATGCAGTGCAGATCAGATATAGTGTTGGTTAGAGTGTGGGTGGATACATTGTAAATTGGTTACAGTGCAGATCGGATACAGTGTGGGATACAGCGTGGGTCTGATATAGTGCGGGATACAGTGTGGGTTGAATACAGTGCAGGGTACAGTGTGAGTCGGCTACAGTGCAGTTTATAGTGCAGGTCGGATACAGTGCAGGTCTCATATAGTGCAGGTCAGATACAGTGTGGGTTGAATACAGTGCAGGTCGGATACAGTGTGTTGTACAGTGTGGGTTGGATACACCAATAGTGCACTTACTGTGGCAGCAGTGTCAGCAGTGTGGGGTGCTAGAGGTGTCCTCAATGCGAGAGTGCCAGTGGTGTCCTCAATGTGGGGGTGCCGGCGGTGTTGGCAGTGTGGTGGTGTTGACAAAGTGGGGGTGCTGGCAGTGTCCTCAGAGCAGGGTGCCGGCGGTTTTGGCAGGGTGGCGGTGTTGGCAGAGTGGGGGTGCTGGCAGTGTCCTCAGTGCAGGGTGCCGGCGGTGTCAGCAGAGCGGGGGTGCCAGCGGTGTCCTTAGTGCAGGGTGCCGGCGGTGTTGGCAAAGCGGGGTGCCATCGGTGTCCTCAGGGCACGTGTGCTGACAGTATCGGCAGTGCAGGGTGCCAGTGGTGTCCTCAGTGTGGGAGTGCAGGGGTGCTGGCAGTGTCCTCAGTGCAGGGTGCCGGCAGTGTCGGCAGAGAGGGGGTGCCAGCGGTGTCCTCAGTGCATGTGTGCCGGCTGTGTGGGAGTGCCAGCAGTGTCGGCAGTGTGGGGTTGCTGACGGTGTCCTCAGTATGTGGGGAGTGCAGGGGTGCTGGCAATGTCAGCAGATTGGGGGTGCCAGCGATGTATTCAGTGTGGGGGTCCTGGTGGTGTCGGCAGTGCATGGATGCCGGTTGTGTCCTCAATGCAGGGTGCCAGCAGTGTCAGCAGCGGGTTGTTGGCAGCGCGGGGTGCCGCCGGTGGGGCTGCTGGCAGTGGGGGATGCTGGCATTGTTGGCAGCGGGAGGAGCAGGCAAAGGGGATGGATGACATCTTCCTACCTTCCTGTGCCCATTGAATTCAATGGGCTTAACGTTGATTGGTTGAGAGCCGTGATAGACGGTACATACATATATATATATATATATATATATATATATATATACAGTATATTTATATATATATATATATTAGTGATGAGCGGTTCGGATTCTGAGGAATCCGAACCGCTCCGAACAGGTGGAATCCGAGTCCACCCGAACGCAAGTTCGGGTGTTCCCGCCTGACTCGGATTCCACCTCGAGGCCGAACGTCACCCGTCCGGCGTCGGATTCTCACGAGAGCCGAGTGACGTTCGGCCTCAATAAAAAGGCAGTCGGCGCCATTTCTCGCGTGACGCGTAGTTAGGTAGTTAGCTAGTGCGCTGTCTGTTCTAGTGTTAGATAGATTAGAGTAGGCAGTGCTCTGTGACTTTACTGGGCATAAGCCCTTGTGTGTGCTCCGTGACTGGGCATAATAAGCCCACTGTGTGTATGTGTACTCTACTACTCACTGTATTATACAAGCTCCGTGACAACTGACAGGGCATAGCCCACTGAGTGTATTATACAAGCTCCGTGACAGGGCATAGCCCACTGAGTATTATACAAGCTCCTTGACAGGGCATAGCCCACTGTGTCTATTATACAAGCTCTGTGACAGGGCATAGCCCACTGTGTCTATTATACAAGCTCCGTGACAGGGCATAAGCCCACTGAGTGTATTATACAAGCTCCGTGACAGGGCATAAGCCCACTGAGTATTATACAAGCTCCGTGACAGGGCATAGCCCACTGAGTGTATTATACAAGCTCCGTGACAGGGTATAGCCCACTGAGTATTATACAAGCTCCTTGACAGGGCATAGCCCACTGTGTCTATTATACAAGCTCTGTGACAGGGCATAGCCCACTGTGTCTATTATACAAGCTCCGTGACAGGGCATAGCCCACTGAGTGTATTATACAAGCTCCGTGACAGGGCATATGCCCACTGAGTATTATACAAGCTCCGTGACAGGGCATAGCCCACTGAGTGTATTATACAAGCTCCGTGACAGGGCATAGCCCACTGTGTCTATTATACAAGCTCCGTGACAGGGCATAAACCCACTGAGTATTATACAAGCTCCGTGACAGGGCATAGCCTACTGTGTATATTATACAAGCTCCGTGACAGGGCATAGCCCACTGAGTGTATTATACAAGCTCCGTGACAGGGCATAAGCCCACTGAGTATTATACAAGCTCCGTGACAGGGCATAAGCCCACTGAGTATTATACAAGCTCCGTGACAGGGCATAGCCCACTGTGTCTATTATACAAGCTCCGTGACAGGGCATAAGCCCACTGAGTGTATTATACAAGCTCCGTGACAGGGCATAAGCCCACTGAGTATTATACAAGCTCCGTGACAGGGCATAAGCCCACTGTGTCTATTATACAAGCTCTGTGACAGGGCATAAGCCCACTGTGTCTATTATACAAGCTCCGTGACAGGGCATAGCCCACTGAGTCTATTATACAAGCTCCGTGACAGGGCATAAGCCCACTGAGTATTATACAAGCTTCGTGACAGGGCATAGCCCACTGAGTGTATTATAGAAGCTCCGTGACAGGGCATAGCCCACTGTGTCTATTATACAAGCTCCGTGACAGGGCATAAGCCCACTGAGTATTATACAAGCTCCGTGACAGGGCATAGCCCACTGAGTGTATTATACAAGCTCCGTGACAGGGCATAGCCCACTGTGTCTATTATACAAGCTCCGTGACAGGGCATAAGCCCACTGAGTATTATACAAGCTCCGTGACAGGGCATAGCCCACTGTGTCTATTATACAAGCTCCTTGACAGGGCATAGCCCACTGTGTCTATTATACAAGCTCCGTGACAGGGCATAAGCCCACTGAGTATTATACAAGCTCCGTGACAGGGCATAAGCCCACTGTGTCTATTATACAAGCTCTGTGACAGGGCATAAGCCCACTGTGTCTATTATACAAGCTCCGTGACAGGGCATAGCCCACTGAGTCTATTATACAAGCTCCGTGACAGGGCATAGCCCACTGAGTGTATTATACAAGCTCCGTGACAGGGCATAAGCCCACTGAGTATTATACAAGCTTCGTGACAGGGCATAGCCCACTGAGTGTATTATACAAGCTCCGTGACAGGGCATAGCCCACTGTGTCTATTATACAAGCTCCGTGACAGGGCATAAGCCCACTGAGTATTATACAAGCTCCGTGACAGGGCATAGCCCACTGAGTGTATTATACAAGCTCCGTGACAGGGCATAGCCCACTGTGTCTATTATACAAGCTCCGTGAAAGGGCATAGCCCACTGTGTGTATACAAGCTCTGTGACTCCAGTTCATAGTGATAAAGTAATATGGATCACGAGAATGAACTGAGAGGAGAGCAGAAACAACATGTAAATGCTAGCATTGCAGCGGCTGGAAGTCCATCACTTTTATCTAAAGCTGATGCTCAAGGGCGTAGAGGCTTTAAAACCTTAGGAAACCTGAAATCAAAAAATTTAGATTTTACAGGGGTAAAGACAAAAAAAAAACCTCTAAAGACTACTACTTTTGCAGAGAAACAGAAAATTGGCAACATACCATTCACCACACGTAGCGGCAAGGAAAGACTCAGGCTTTGCCCTTTATTTCTGAGTGGTGGTTCTGCAGCTGTCAGTGAGGCATCTTGTGCCTCTCGTGATGATAAAAGACCTTTTCAATCAGACTATAGAAGTGTGAAAAAATTTAAAACCAATAAGGCAGTCGAACAAACTGTGTTTTTTGAAACACAAATGTCAGAAATCCCTGAGGAGAGTCTAAGTGGGTCCACAAGTGACATTTCTATGTGTAAGCCTGACCTTTCAGAGAAGCCGCCCTCCACAGTTTCTTTTCCATCTGTAGTTGTGGGGATGAGCAGTATTGCCGAGGACATAGAAATTGAGGATGCCACCGTGGAATTGCAAGAGGATGAGAGGAATATATGTGCAGCTGATGCTGGCACTAATGAGGATGTTGAGGATGAGGATATTATTTGTATAAGTCAGGCACCAGTGGAAGCAGCTCTTGGCCAAGATAAGAAGGCCATTGCCATGCCTGGGCATAGAACCAAGAAATCCACATCTTTTGTGTGGAATTACTTTTACCCAAACCCTGACAACGTTTGTCAAGCCATTTGTAGCCTCTGTGAGACCACAGTTAGTAGAGGTAGGGACGTTAAACATCTAGGAACCTCTACGCTATTACGTCATCTGCAGCGAGCTCATGACAGGTGTTTGATAACAGAAACTACTGCAAAAAAAATAACAACAAGCAGTCCAGCATTAGCTAGATGCCTTCTCTCTACTAAATCCCAGCACCTGCAATCTCCGCCGACAACACCTTCCTCCTCAATATCCTCAGGAATGATCAGTGGTAGTACAACATCCAATTTATTAGTGCTAAGTCACGGTGACTCCTCCAATTTCCAGGACACCTCAGAAGAAACTGAATCTTTGAGCGCTAGGCCTGCTGCTGCTGCTGCTGCTGCTGGTGGATCTTCATCCCAGAAGTGGACAAAGAAGACTACTAGTAGTATACCAAAAAAACAATTGACTGTTAAAGAATCTCTTGCAAGGGGAAGCAAGTATGACAGCTCTCACCCTGTCGCACAGCGGATCACTGACGCCATGACAGCTATGCTAATATTAGATCTGCGTCCAATATCCTCAATTAATGCAGTGGGATTTACACAGCTAGTTGAGGTCATGTGTCCCCGGTACCAAATTCCATCTCGGTTTCATTTTACCCGAAAAGCCATTCCTCGGCTGTACCAGGACGTTAAACAGAACCTAATTATTGGTCTGCAAAATGCTATTGTACCCACTGTCCACTTAACCACAGATATGTGGACAAGCGGTAGTGGACAAACTAAAGATTACATGACTGTGACAGCCCACTGGGTGGGTGAATCGCCTTCAGCAGCAGCAGTATCTAACAAACAACACCAGCTCATTCAGAGGCAGGCAACTCTGTGCATCACCGGATTCAATAAGAGGCATACCGCTGACAACCTCTTAGAAAAACTAAGAGATGTCATAGAAACATGGCTTACCCCACTTGGACTCTCCTCAGGATTTGTGATTTCTGACAATGCTACAAATATAGTGAAAGCATTACAGCTGGGTGAATTCCAACACATCCCCTGTTTTGCTCACACAATAAACTTAGTGGTGCAGGGTTTTTTAAAAAACGACAGGGGCGTTCAGGAGATGCTGTCTGTGGCCCGAAAAATTTCGGGACATTTTCGGCATTCAGCAACAGCGTGCAGGAGATTGCAGCACCTGCAAGAGCAGTTTAATTTGCCCTGCCATCAACTGAAGCAAGAAGTGGTAACGAGGTGGAACTCAACCCTGTATATGCTTCAGCGGATGGAGGAGCAGCAAAAAGCCATCCATAGCTATACGACAAGCCATGACATTGGGAGAGGAGGGGGAATGTACCTTACCCCAGCACAGTGGAGAGTACTTTCTGTCTTGTGCAAGGTGCTCAAACCATTTGAAGTTGCCACTTGTGAAGTGAGTGCTGACACTGCTAGCTTGAGTAAGGTGATTCCCCTGATTTCGCTTTTGGAAAAGCAGCTGGAGAAATTGAAGGATGATATTAAACAAAGTGATTCCGCAAAGTATGCTGGACTGATAGATCAAGTCCTTTGTTCGCTTCGCCAGGATCCACGGGTGGCCAAGATCTTGAAATCTGATCATTATATTTTAGCAACCATTCTTGATCCTAGGTTCAAGTCATATGCTGTGTCTTTCTTTACAACTGACCCAGATCTTAAAAGAACCAAAGCGCTCCTGGTGAGCAAGTTGGCAGCTGAAGTGACACATGGCACTACGATGACGTCTCCTCCTTCGGTTTCTGCAGCAGCAGCCAGAAAAAAATGCACCTTTTCCAAAAGACCCAGTGGTGATGCAGATAAGTCAAGTCAACATTTTGACATCTGGTCGGGTCTAAAAGATTTGCCCAACACCAGTGACACCTCTACCGCAACTCCATCTAATACGATTACCATCCAAAGAATGGTGGAGGATTATTTTCAGGACACCATACACGTAGACATGTCACAGAGTCCCTTCGAATATTGGAAGAAAAAAAAGGCAATTTGGAGACCCTTGTATAAACTGGCTTTGCATTATTTAAGCTGCCCACCCTCCAGTGTGTACTCGGAGAGAGTTTTCAGTACAGCCGGGAACCTTGTGAGTGAACGACGAAGGAGGCTACTTCCACAAAATGTAGAAAAAATGATGTTCATTAAAATGAACTGGAAATTTCTCGAGGAAAACCTTTCCCACCAATCACGTCACAGTACAGATACTTCTGTAATGGTAGATTCCAGCGGGGATGAACTGATATTGTGTGAGGAATCGGATGATGTACACACTGATGAGGGTGAGGATGGCAATGATGGTGACATCATGCCACTGTAGACCTGTTGCCTTTAGTAGATTGGAAGATTTTTTTGTGGGGGCCCAAACAAACCAAGCACTTCAGCCACAAAGGGGCAGTACCTGTCGCTGAAATGCTTTGTTTGTTAAAGTGTGCATGTCCTTTTTAAGATCCAACATAAAGGGTGGGTGGGAGGGCCCAAGGACAATTCCATCTAGCACTACCTTTCATTTCTGCCACTGCTGTGTGGCATAGTTTCATAGATGTGCTTTAAACTGTGGTGTCTGTGCCACTGCGCCGCTGCTCTGACGCTTGGTCACCAGTCAGCTCACTGCAACCTTTGGCCAATAATGGTGAAACCAATAATTTAAGCTGTGAGGTGGTCTAAATTGACTGTAAATGACTGGAAATTAATGTTATTGAGGTAAATAACACTCTAGGAAGAAAAAAAAGCCCAATTTATGTAATTTTAGCTTTTTTTGCCAATTTTGGCAAAAAATCCAAATCCAAATCCAAATCCAAAGCCAGTCACCGCAGTTTGGCAAATCCAAATCCAAATCCAAAGCCGGATGACGAATTAGAACCAAATCCAAATCCAAATCCGGCAAAAATGGTCCGGCGCACATCCCTAATATATATATATATATATATATATTAGAGATGAGCAGGTTCGATTCTCTGAGAACCGGACCCACCCAAACTTCCAGATCTGAGGCGAGAACCGCACATTGCGATGTCAGCACCACGGCAAATGGAGGAGTATTTCCGCAATCGGAAATTCTTCCATTCCTTAAACGTACAGATGGTCTGTGATTCCAAGCTCAGAATAATGAACGTTAATTTCCTGGCTCTACGCATGACTCCTTTACTTTGCAGCAGTCAGCAATCAGCCGTATGTTTGAGGAAGGTTCCTTTCCAAACAAATGGTTATTGGGTGAGTATTGAATTAATTTTTTTTTTATTAATTTTATGTTTTTTGGCCTTGGCCAATGTTATAAGCATTTTAACTTTTCTAGGTGATGCAGGATATGGGAATCTTTTGTGGCTACTGACTCCGCTTTCTACTCCTCATGGTTCTGCACAAAGGAGATATCAAAGAGCTCATACTAAGACCAGAGTGGTAATAGAGCGAACTTTTGGTCTCCTTAAAAGTCGTTTCAGGTGTCTAGACCGCGGCAAGGGGCTCCTTCTGTATTCTCCTGATAAAGTTTGTAGTATAGTTGTTGCTTGCAGTATTCTGCATAACATCTGTATAGCAAACAGGCTGGAGATGGAGATACACCCAATGGTTCATTTGGATGTAAATCTCTCTTCCGCAGTACCGGAGTTGTTAGATTTGGGGAATGATACCCGCCAGGATCTGATTGCAGGTTTCTTTGCTTGTAAGTGTCTTTTAAATGTGTTCCATTTTTTTTTTTTCTTAATTTAGTGTAAATGGTTTATTTTTTTTTATTTGTTACAGAACATCCCAGATCATCTTTGCACACAGTCTAGAAATTTACTGCATTTTCTGGTTTGGTTTTTCTAGTTATGGTTTGTATTAGTTTTTATCTTTGGTTTGTGGAAGGAAATTTTTCTTTTTTTCTTTCCAGGGGCACAATTCACTGTGAATAGAGCCGGGAGTTAGCTCCCGGAGCTATTCATTTGTGCGCAGTGTTTGATTGGAGAATACCTGTTCTAGCGAATAAACCCTGACCTAACTTCCTGGTGCAAAGCTGTATTCTCGGCGCTAAGGGCAGAAAACAGCCTCTCGCCTGGACTTTTGTCGGATTTCTGCTCTCATCCCCGGAGGGATGCCAGTAGAAATCCTTAGTCGGGCTTAGCAGCGCAGTGTATTGAATAGCTCCGGGTGTAAACTCCCGGCGCTTTTCACATCGCATAGAATAGAATAGTGCCCTATTTGAAAATAATAAAAAAAAACTCTCTGATAATAAGGGGGGAATTCAATTGAATGCAATGTTGATTAGCTGCAGGAATGAGCTCCCGCACCGATTCAATACACCGCGTTGTTTGGGCGCACTAAGGATTTCTTCTCGCACCCCCTGGGGATGCAAGGAGAAATCCGACCATAGTGCCGGGCGCACAGTTATTTTTCTGCTTAGCGCGGCGTTAACAGCCGTGTGGCCGGCACTATTTGCTATATATTTATTTTTCATCAAAATTACAGCAGCAGCCACCTGTGTGGGTGTGCCAGGCCAGCTATCAAGGACAGGTGAATTTCTAGGCCTTTGAAAGGGTGTTTGTGTCTGCATGGTTTTTTTTTTTTTTTTTTTTGGGGGGGGGGTTTAAACTGTAATGCAGACTTTTCCCTGATTTTAGCTTCACTCCAGAGAGCCACCCCAAACAGCTAGTGCAGCGGAGTCACCCCTTCGCCTGTCAAGCCCGCCCCAAGGGACCTTTGATGGATACGGCCAGCATGCAGAGGGGCTATGTGCCTGCGGGATCCCACACACAGGTTAGTAGCTCTTTTATTCCTAAAAATTCAGCCTCTCAGTCACATCCTGCAATTATCTTTTTGCCCCAAAAATGATGCTGTTTCTCCCCCCCCCTCCCCCCAAAACATGGGCTGGAGAGTTTAACAATTACCTTTTAAAAACCCTGTCTTTCAGCTCCAGGGCTGTGTGGGAAAGAACTACCGGCAATGAAGATTTCGACGATACTTTCACAGTTTTTTTTTTTAAATCTATTTTTTTTTTTTTAAGAAATACACTAGGTTTTCATAAAATTATAAATAAAGATAAAAAAAGTCATATATTAATGCTTTTAATTAACAAAGTTCAAAAAGTAACAATTGTTTGTTTTTTATTTGCCTTTTTCAAATTTTGGTAATAAGGCAAGTTTGTCAACTTTTTTTCAAAACTTCTGCAGTTTCATTTTTTTAAATTATAACTTTTTTCAAACTCAGAATATAAAACAAGTATTTGTTTTAAAATTGATCGATTCAAGAGTACACAAGCAAGTAGCTCTCGCAGCTCTCTGCTGGGACTATTTTAAAGGAACTTTAGGGCTTGATTCAATTGGGCATGATGTAAATAGTGCTGGGAGATAACTCCTCTGGAGCTACTCTATTCTGCGCGGTGTTCAGTTTGAGAATGCTCATTCTTGTGACTAAACAACAAAGGTGCGTGACCGGGCCTTCCCCGACCTAATTTCCCAGGGCGATGCTTTTTCCAGGCATGAAGGACAGAAAACAACCTTGCGCCAGGACTTTGGAAGGATTACTGCTTGCATATACGGAGGGTTGCCAGATGAAATCTTTAGGGCACTATTCTATTCTACGTGATGTGAATAGCGCCAGGAGTTTGCACCCGGAGCTATTCAATACACTGCGCTGCCAAGTCCAACTAAGAATTTCTTCTCTCACCCCTCCAAGGATGAGAGCAGAAATCCGTGAAAAGTCCAGGCGAGAGGCTGTTTCCTGCCCTTGGCGCCAGGAAAACAGCTTTGTGCCAGGAAGTTAGGTCAGAGAATGCCCGTTCTCGCGCCTAAACACCCTGTTTGAGGCGCAAGAACGAGCCTTCCCCAACCTAACATCACGATGATTTGAATTACTCCGGGAGCTATCTCCCGGCACTATTTAGAACGCGCTCAATTGAATTGTGCCCCCCGTTAGAAGTGCGGGGTATAGTTTAGCTACCCCTTCGCTATTCTCATGGCGCAGATTAGTATCCAGCCCCTGGTGGCTCTTTTTTTTGGGGTAGGCCTTTGCATTGTGCCCTTTAAAAAAAAAAATGAAGCAGTATTTTTGAATGCCCAATAGCAATGGCATAAAACCGCATCATGCACGTACTTTTTTTGGAATTCAGCTCGAAGTTCTGGGGTGGTGCAAGAAGAAAACCATTTAAACATGACATTTTGAACAGCTGTGGTAGCTCTGTTCCAGAGCTATTTACTGCTAAAGCTCTTGAATCGATGTGCAAAGTTGTTTCTATCCTAAACCTTTTTTAAAACTTTAATTGGTAAAACTCTTAACTGTAGTCATTTGAATTTGGAAAAATTGAAAAAAAAATTCCTTTTTTGTCTTTAAACCAACAATGCGTAAGACAGTTTCATAAGTGTAGATTTTTTTGCTGTGGCCATTACGATGGATCTGAAAGAGAAAAAAAAATTTAGATACATTTGGGGTCGATTTTATTAGCTATCCCATCCAGATCATTAAAAAAAATAAAAAACTTACTATCAGTTGTCAAATTCAATGGCGGATCATCAATTATTCTTCGTCGTGCATTAGAAGAGTGGTCTACAGAAGGGTTGATGTTCGCAGATGTACTAGGACCAGCACTGGGAAAAATATCTTGTGGAGTATGGGGAACAAATGGGCTTGGAAATTTAGAGAGAGATATCTGTGGTCTTCTATGTATGTCTTCGGCGATCTGGGAAAGACTGTTGGCCATAGATAGATATGTTGAGACAGACTGTGTAAAATAATTCAACATGATTTGCAATCTTTCTCTAATTTCAAATAATCTGCCATGGATGGTTTCCAAATTGGTATTTATTTTTATGACTTGGGCCTCATTCCTTTCGTTTCTTTCATGAAGTTCTGTCTTCTTCTCCATTTTGTCTACTATACGGTCTACAGCTTGGCCAATGAAATTCATACTGCCCTCCACACACCTTCTATGTATGAGGTGATTGTTATCCAAGTTTTGGGCCATATTGGTGATATGATCAAAAGGAGTTCCAGGACATTCTTGCCTTAAATCTGAAGAGGCATTGTGCAAGTTAGGGAAGGTATAGTATAGACTTACAATTCTGTTTTCAATGCCTATCAAAAAATGAATGATGTTAAATTAAAGAAAAAACATTAAAAAATAAATAAATAAATAAATTACCTTCAGGTTCTGAGGAACTATGCTCGGTTGAAATTGCATGGTGGCTCTCAACAGGTGCAGGTCCTAATAAAATATTTATAAAAAAAAAACAGCCAATAGAAAAACATTAAAAACAATCTTCCTAATTTAAAAACTAATTTCATAAACTATGATCAATAATAATGGTTAAATAAAAAAAAAAAACATTCAGTAACTAAAAGCAGGAGTATGAACATAGAAAGTCAAAGAGCATGATCCAGGATGGGAATTGGGTAACATACTGAAAGTGGGTGGAAACTAATGCTAGCCCAACTCCTCCCCTACACTACCCTGTCGTGCATGACCCTAAACCTCCCACCACTTACCCTGGACATCCAATTGTCCAAGTTGCTGGCACTTGTTTTGTGGGCCGCAAATTAATTTTGAAGACAGGACTATGCACATTGACATCTCCTTTGCTGACATGGGAATGCACCCAGTATCGGTGTTTTGTATATTGGCAAAATTGTAGTCTTGTAAATATAAACAAAGGAACAGGATTTGCTTATCAACCCTGTGGTCTAAAAATTTTAATCTGCAGTTATGCATGTTTGTGCGAGAATAATCATAAGATAAATTTACTTTGTAGTCTTGGAGCATGTTACCAACAATTTTTAAACCTAAATGACATTCAACACAAATATCACAGAACTATGAAGGACCTCCTGGTGTAAATCATTTCAGCCTAGTATTAGGCCCAAATTAGGCTCATATCAATCTAGGGGCTCCATTCTTTTCTGCGTCTATTTAAAACCACAGAGAATCAGAAAAAAAGTTATCTTCTGTATATATTAATTAAAAAATGTAAAGTGGCTGAAAACACCATCTTTGCAGGAGTTTATTCAGGCAAATACAGTCTGCAAGGGAGTTTTGAAATGGCATTATTATTCACAAAATGTATTTGAATTTTTCTATTGAAAAAAAAAAAAATAATACATCTTGAGGTCACCACCTAACTAGAGACAATAATTTTCAACAACATTAATATAGCCCAAAAATCAAACACTAATCCAAAAAAACCCATTTACATTTTTATATTTATTTAAAAAAAAATACCTGTATTATTTTGCAGCTCTAGATTAGTATTTGAAAAATTCTGCGGATAAATTGATGTGGGCACATCATCAATTATGATGGGAGGGGATGGTTCATTATTTAGGTTCATTGATGACAGTGATATTCCACCCAGGATTGGATCATTATTGAGCGGAGCATTTCAAAAAAATAAAAGAAAAAATCTTTTAAGTATTTTTTTTAAACTTCCATAAGCTTATAAATAAGGATTTTGACCTACCTGATGTTGGAAATGTTTTCTTCTGAGCCTTAGTAAGTGTTGGATTTGTATAAACGGTGTTTGAATCTATGAAAAACAAAAAAACGATGGTATGAAGTGTAATGGATTTTATAGGCAAAAAAAAAAAAAAGGAAAAAAAAACCAGTGGATTCGAAGGGATGTTCAATATTGGCGGGAGGTTGCTCCCACAGCTATTCAATACACTTCGCTGTTTAAGTATGTCTAAGTATGGCTAAGGATGTCTTGTTGCATCCCCCTGGGGATGCCAAAAAAAAGTAGCTTGTGCAACCTTGATTTACTGCTCTACACATCGGTAACAGCCATGTGCCCAGCACTTTGGTCAAGAGAGTGCCAGTTACAGCTACTTAACATGCATTCTACAACTACACAGCACACTGATTTGAATAATTCCATGAACTCGCTCCAGCCACTATTTGATTTGTGTAGATTCGATTTCAAAATTAAAAAAGTACCATCTATTTCTGAAAGGGTTCAGCTGTCAACAAATACCAGTACAATAACTATAATCCTACTTACCTAATGTTTCTTGAAAAGCAGGGTTAACAGGAGCAGATGCTTTGCTTGTGCTGGCCACAGCAACTTCTATTAATAAAAATTATTTTCCTATACTATTTGAACAATATAATAATCAAATTAATGCTAACATCATCCAATGGCCTTAAAATGTGAGCAATGTTAGGTTGGGGAAACATTCTCCAGCCCAATTATGTTCCTTACCCTGAAAGCACTTGTCAGATTTTTGGTGGCTCTATAAGCGTACAACATCGGGCATGTACTTTGGTTGGATTGCAGCATGCAACCAAACTTGGAATTAAACACCAATTTTAATCACCTCATACCTGGGTCTTATTCCAAACAACCCCTCAGACAGGGTTGGCACATAAACAAAAAACAGTACGATAACTACAAGGCCACTTACCAGATGTTTGTGGACGAGCAGGGGGAGGAGGAGTAAAGGTTCTGTTTGTGCTGGCCACAGAAGGGTCTAATGGATCAAAAAAAAATACAACGACGAACCAAAATAAACAACAAAATCATGCAAAATTAAAAATGTGTCCAAGTTTGGTAGCAGAAAGTTCGTTCTCCTGCTACAAAAAGGTTGTTTGTATGTGAGAGTTCCTGACAGTTATTTCCATGGCTCTATAGACATAAGACATCGGGCATGTACTTTAGCTTGGATTGCGACATGATAACAAAAGAGTGATTAAACACAAATGTTTAACATTCATACACCAAACTTTTTTAAAAAAAACCCTCAAACAGGATTGGCGCATAAACAAAAAAAAAACAGTACGATAACTACAAGGCCACTTACCGGATGTTTGTGGACGAGCTGGGGTAAGAGGAGTAAAGTTTCTGCTTGTGCTGGCCACAGCAGGTTCTAATGGAACAAAAAAAATAAATAGAATTATTATCCTAAATGAACAACAAATAACATGAAAAATGAAATGAGTCCAAAATTAGGTTTGTGGAACGCATGTACTGCTGGCCAACATGTCAAAAAGTATCCAAAATCTATTTCCACCGTGCAACTGTTAAAAAAAACATCGACCTGGTTTTTTTTGCCATTTCAATATGCAAGACTGGAGGTACGCAAGAAGAAACTCTTCCTCGAGATTGCAATCACAATTACATATATTATAGAAGTCAATCTCCAAAATTATCAATTCGCCTCCTATTGATTATAGCCCCCAGGCATGGTTCACCATTAACAAATAGCAAAAAGATAACTACAAGACCACTTACCTGTTCTTTGCTTACGCATTGATGTAATTGAAGCAGATGTTAGGCTTGTGCTGGCCACAGCAAAATCTTTAAAGAAAATTTAAAAAACAAATTACCAAATAATTATACAATTAAACCCATCCAGTAATACAAAGCCTAACTACTCACCATACACACATCACACTCGTGTCCAAAAACAAAATCGTTTATATGAAAACTTTTATCAAAAATAAAAAAAAATTAAAAAATGGAGTAAAACTAAACATACCTTTAGCTTGCAGAGAATTATTCTTAAATTGCACTCGTTTTTGGGAAATCGCAGTAGAGGTGGAAAACTCCAAACCAAGGCATCTTTTTCCAGACTGTTGCGAGCTAGGAGTCCCAAGAGACCTGAATGGGGTGTCTAATACCTCTTTTCCACCAAAAACCCAGGTCCGACCTGGGTTTTTGGACATGGTTCCAACCCTGGTCAGACCCAGGTCAGACCCATTTACACTGCACCTTCGATCTGGGTTACTCCCAGGTCAGCCCTGTTCACACTGTACTCAGGTCTGCCCTGCTAAATCTGTGAGGTCATAAAAAGTGGGAGGTAAATGCTCCACAACCACCAATCAGCTCATTTTAGACATGACCCAGGTCAGATAACCCTGGTTGCACTGTTTACACTGCACCATTACCCGGGTCCATCCTGGGTCCAACCCTGGTAGCTACCTGGGTTGGATTGCTGGGTCACTTGGCCTGGGTTATATTTCAGGGACCCTTTTACACTGCACTGCGACCCGGGTAGACTCAGCAAAAACCCAGGTTTTTGCTCTGGTGTAAAAGGGGTATAACAGTAGAAAATATGACAGTTCAGAAGATGGAGGCACAAAAAAACTAGACTAACAAAATATATACATACCATGAGGAATTGTTTCAAGGGTATCAATTCCACACTGCATTCCTTCGACAAGAACAGGTGAAAAGTGATTCTGAAGTTTTTCTTCCCATTTGCTAAATTTAATTTTAGCGGAGCTTCCACCACCAGTTCCACGGGTATGTCTTGACAATCTCGCCATTTTTTCCTTGGTTATTTTTTTACAGTCTCCAAACCGTTTTTTGCAATTATCAATTGTTCGTGAATGTACTCACTTTTTTAGCAATTTCAAACCATATCTTGTTCTTGCGACGGTGTGTAGTGCTTGAGGACAAATTACCTAGCAATTTAGAATAATTTGCCAAAACCTCAGTAACCAGAACATCATTTTCATCCTCAGAAAATCTCGGGGCACGCAAAACTATATTCTCATCTGTTTCCAAATTATCTTCGTCACATTCGGATACATGTCTGCGTTTTGCTTTGGACTTGAGAAATTTTTCTTTGGCACGGTTAGGGTCCGGTGGGGGGACAGCCCATTCTTCACCACTGCTCCCACCATCTGTTGAATGTTGCTCTTCTCCTGAAGTCACCGCCACACCTAAACAGTAATGTTTGCATCCATTTAGGATTTACAAAAATTTGTTTTTTTGGGGGGAACAACAAACTGGTTTAATAACCAGTATTATTGATTTCCAAATCAAATAAATTTAATTAAATCAATGGTAGAATCTAAGGAGAACATTTACATGTCCTTCACACTACAGATGTAAACTATTCATTTTCTAAAGAAGTCGAAATTTTTTAGCCAAAAGCCCCATGCACCAAGCCACCCCTCTAAATGACTACATATGCAGAGTGACCTTCTCCAAAATATATATTAATCCTGTAAAAAAAAAAGTGGTGTACACAATAACTAGGATATTTCAAAACAGCAGGACAGACCTGAAGGACAATCAGAAATTAAACCAAGCCCTTCACAACTGACATATGCACAGAAGCATAAGCTAAAGATACTTAAAAAAAACACCAGTAAACCATTGTTGAAAAACAATAAGTAACAAACTACTGATTAGGCATTTCTAATGGGGAACAATACACACCAAAAAGAACAGGTCAGATGCAAAATAAATTATAGAAAAAAAAAAGGGGGTTACAGATTGATGGTTTGTGAATTGATGACATATTTCATTACCCCTGAATGCAGAAAAACTAGTCCACGATCATGACCTTAGATTGTTTCAACTTAAACACATTCCCTCCTAACAGAGCTGTGGCACCTTGAAAATCTAGATTAATGTGGATCAACACAAAGGTAAGCATGATGAACCCGTAGTGATAATATTTATCTAATCTGATCGGGAAATATATCAAACATTACACACAAAAGCCCAGATATAGGAGGATATCCAGAAAAATTACAATTAACAAGTCTAAAAAACCATCGATTGGTTTGCCAAAGATAAGATTTTAAACACCGATGAACAACAATGGTTTCAACCCAATGATGCTGACCCCTCCTTAGTGAGTAATTGACATATGACCAGATAATAAGTGCCTGGCCTTCACAAATGAAAACTTCAGTACACTTCAAGTATCAGCAATTAAAAAAAAAAATTTTTCATCTATTGTCACCCCTACTAATACTTTACATATCTAATGGGGGATAATATCAAACATTAAACTAACATTAAGCCAAATGCAAAATTTAAAAAAAATATATTTACAAATAACTGAACCTCACCGATGCACCAAACTGATTCTGGGGGCCAGAGCGATTACTTTCAATTGGGGAGAACTTGTTCGCTCCCATCGTTGTCAAAAACCATGATAACCCCAATAAGAAAACCACAATTAAAAATGCTCTGCTCAAAAAATTAAATTACTCGGGTTTAGGAAACACGGAATCGGTATGAAATCACGGCTGCCGCATGACCGGGAGTTCGATTCCCGGCAGCCCGACAAAAGAGCAGAGCCTGGCAGCGGAAGACCGACAGCGCTGGAAATCCCGAATGTCCCTAAGGTAAGTATATTCTATACTAACCTAACCCCCTAACCGTAACCCTCCTTTAGGGTGCCTAACCCCCCCCAAATGGCTAACCCTAATCCCCCCTCTAAGTGCCTAGCCCTAACCCCCCCTTCCCCGCTGCCTAAACTAAGTCCCTAAGTCCCCCCCGGGGGTGCCTAACTCTCCCGCCCTCTAGCCTAACCTTAATACCCTCCCGGGTGCCCTAAACCTAACCCTCCCCCCCATGGATATCCGCTCGCAGCGCCTGGCATCCCTTCGATTGGGATGCCGGGCGCCGGTCTCCTGGCGTCGGGAAAATGAAAGGCGTCTAGAAATAGACGCCGGTCATTTATCCCATGCCGGGATAAAGCAGTTGGAAAGCCGGCTGTCAGGATTCCAGCAGCCGGCTTCCCGATTGTATACCGGGAACACCTGCCTTAACCACTTAACTGACGAATTCTTTTTCCAAAAACCGCTCCAAAATTGACGGTTTCTTTTATGATTGAATTAGGTCACGAACATAATTTTAAACTTATCCATCACTATTTTATTTGAAAAAAATATTTTTTTAAAACACAGTATACCATAAAAATAGCAATTTTTATATTATACTGTAGTGATGGCCATTGACGGCTGTACCATCGATGGTTCAAACATCGTTAGAAGCCATCAATTGTTCTGCGATTGGTCGAGGGGATCTGTGTACACCACAACTGCCGATGTTTCCTAAACATCGATTGAGGGTTGCCATTGATGGTGCAACATTGATGGCCGCCAGCAATGGCAAACCACTTGCTTACAGTCAGACCATCGATGGTTTGCAAACCATCAATGGTCAGTTGCCATCCCTAATCAGAGGCTCTGCGATATCGATCTATATATATATCGATCGAACATTAAATATATATATATATATATACGCACATATAGACATATACATATATATATATATATATATACACACACACGTATATACATACACATACATATATATATATATATACACACATATATATATATACATATATATATACATACGTATATATATATATATATATATATATATATATATATACATGCGTATATATACACATACAAATATATATATATACATACATACATACATACGTATATATATATAGATTTATATATACGTCATATATACACATATATAAATATATTATAATTGTTCAATTATTTATTGACCGATCACTGTGGCCAGCAGTGATCGGGCAAATGGGGACGGGAGGCGGAGCTGAGGCCGGAAAGGAGTGGGCGGGAGTCCCGGGGGAACATGGCAGCAGCCGCGGCAACCAGAGCCACTGCTGCTGCTCCTACAGTGATTTTACTGATCACTGTTCCGGAGCCACAGTGGGAGGGTGTCCCGCTAGCGGCCCGGAAACATAGCAGCGGCGGCTGCCAGAGCCGCTGCTGCTCCTACACAGTGATCACCTAGTGATCACTGTAGTGCCGGAGCCGCAGCGGGAGCGTCTCCCGCTGGCGGCCCGGATACAGAGCAGCGGCAGCGGCTACCAGAGCCGCCGCCGCTGCTCTTTCACACACAGTGATCACCATGTGATCACTGTAGTTCCGGAGCCGCAGCGGGAAGGTGTCCCGCTGGCGGCCCGGATACATAGTAGCGGCGGCAGCTTCCAGAGCCGCTGCTGCTCCTACACAGTGATCACCTAGTGATCACTGTAGTGCCGGAGCCGCAGCGGGAGCGTCTCCCGCTGGCGGCCCGGATACAGAGCAGCGGTGGCGGCTACCAGAGCCACTGCTGCTGCTGCTCCTACACAGTGATCACCTAGTGATGACTGTAGTGCCGGAGCCGCAGCGGGAGCGGTTCCCGCTGGTGACCCGGATACATAGCAGCGGCGGTGGCTACCAGAGCCGTCGCCGCTGCTCCTTCACATACAGTGATCACTATGTGATCACTGTAGTTCCTGAGCCGCAGGCGGCCCGGGTGTCCCGCTGGCGGCCCGGATACATAGCAGCGGGGCGGCTACCAGAGCCGCCGCTACTGCTGTTTGCTGAAGGGGGTGGAGATGGCTGCCCGATCACTGCTGGCCACAGTGATCGGGTCAGAGCAGCAGCACTGCTGCTGCTATGGGAGGGGGGCTGCCGACGGTGCCCGATCACTGTGGCCAGCAGTGATCGGGACATGCTAGAGAGGCAACCATGCTTGCAGAGGGACCAGAAGGTCCCTCTGATGTAGGCGGCTGCGGGAAGATTAGCTTCCCACAGCCGCCTAGTGGGCATTTCTGACTGGTCGTATCAGATACGACCATGTCAGGGAAAGCGCAGTCTGGCATGGTCGTATCTGATACGACCGTGCCAAGCAAGTGGTTAAAGTACATGTTGCTTTAAAAAGGGAGTTAGGCACAGCACAGAAGACACAAATACACACAACCTAAGATTAGTGATACACATGTACAGAGCCACACAGCTACACCACTTTTGACATGCACACAGCCACACCCATATCTTACTGTTATATCAGTACATACAGGGACACAACCAAAGTTTTGATGTGTTAAACCAGAATACAATTTACAGCAGTACATAATTACAAACACACAACCACACCCAAACCTTTGAGTTACCCACAGTCCCAGATACAGCCACGCCCAAAGGTTAAACTACATAAAAGTATACAAGAACAACATCCCACACCTTCACTTAAAAATCATTCTTCACAAAATCAAAAAAAACCCCAAAAATCCTTTGCTGCTATAAAAACTTCTTCTCCAGTGACGGACCTAGAAAGTGGATGGCCCAGGTGCAAGAATATGGTTAGGGCCCCCCTATACAGTGCCCCCAGAAGTGGACCCCCTTATGCAGTGCACCCAGAAGTAGCCCCCCTATGCAGAGCCCTCAGTAGAAGCCCCCTATACAGTTCCCCCAGTTGTAATCCCCCCTATGCAGTGCCCCCAGTAGTAGCCCCCTATGCAGTGCCCCCAGTAGTAGTACTCCAAGTTGTAACCCCCCTATACAGTGCCCTAAGTAATAGCCCCCTATACAGTTCCCCAGTTATAATCCCCCCTATGCAGTGCCCCCAGAAGTAGGCCCCCTATGCAGTGCCCCAGAAGTGGCCAGCCCCCCCCTATACAGTGGCCCCCCACAATACAGTGGCCTTAGTAGCACCCCCCACCCCTCCCTATAAACTGCACCCAGTAGCTCATAGGCTCTGCCAGTGCCCCAATAGTAGCACCCCCCCCCCGCATATGCTGAGACAGTGCCTCCTTAAACAAAACAAAAAACTTACCTGATCAACGCTCCTGCCGATTACCGCCGCTGTCTAGCCGCTCCTCTCCGCCCGCTCTCGCTCTGCACCATGCATGGATGGGAGAGATGTCATGAAGTGACATCTCTCCCATCACCCGCAGCAGAGGGAGCTGGAATACGGAGCTCATGAGTGAGCTCCAGCCGGCTCCCTCCATGCACAACGCAACAGCCATGAGAGTCTGACTGACTCTCTGCCACACATACTGATACCTCCCGAATGCCAGCTGACAGGACTGCACGGGGTTTGCATGTCCCGTCAGCCAATCAGTGGCCACGCTGACTGTAGAGTGGCCGCTGATTGGCTCCGGCTACTGACAGTTCCCATGTAGCAAAGGAGATCTCTCTCCCGAGTTTGACATTAGTAAATTTGAGAGTGGGAAAAAATGCCCAAACTCTCCCGAGTTTGCAAACTCTCCCAAACTCTCAGCTTAGTAATTTTACCCCTTATAGTGTCACAATACATTGACGATAAACTGCAGTCTGGCTGGCAGTGTCACCAAACAATAATAGCACAGCTAAGTTGCTAACGCACACACACACACACACACACACACACAAAAAAAACACTTTTATTTTTTTGACACTGGGGAAGAGCACCCCTGAATGAGGCAGCAGCCCCTTGATGAACAACACAGACAGCACCTCTTTTTTATGGACAACAAAGCACCCCTGCCGAGTATGAACAGACCACCTGCAGAGTCACAAATATATGGATGATAAACTGCGGCAGTGTCAATGTACAATAATAGCGCACACACAAAACAAAAATTTTTTTTTTGTCTTACACTGTATCATGTGCCACTTGAGCTGACAATTTGCTTATTAAAGTGGTAGGTTGCAGAAGTTCACAAGTGTGAGACTGCCAAGTGGTGTAGTCCAAAGCACTGTAGACAGCATAGTGGAACAGTGGTCAACATTGTTGCCTCACAGCGCTGTATGTGATTCCAACTAGGGCCCTATCTGGGTGGAGTTTGCATGTGTGGGTTTCTTCCGGGCACTCCAGTTCGTACTTGCCAACTCTCCCTGATTGTCAGGGAGACTCCCTGAAATAGCAGCAATCTCACTAACTCCCTGAAGAGCCTAGTAATCTCCCTGATTATACCTTTCCCCCATTATATAGCTGTTATAGTAAATGAAGAACACAGATCTATACATTCAAAATGGGATCATTAGTATAATTTCCAAGAATTGGTTATAACCATACATGACGACTTTTAAACTACCCTTCCTGGGAGAAGTCTGAAGAGAGGCAGCAGTCAGGCAGTGATGGGGCTTGGCCGGACCATTCACGTCATTAGGCCACGCCCCCTCATGGCGAAACGCCTACGAATCACGCAAATTTTAATAGGGGGCGGGGCCAAATGACACGATTGTACTAGAATCATGTCATTAAGCCCTGCCTCCTAACGACGGACCGAGGATTACAGGTAAGTTTCTCCCCATTCTGCCCACTTCACTAGGAAGTGGGCGGGATGCAGGAGAAGTGCCTACACCGCCGGGAGTGTGTGGGGGTTACCCAAAGAAATGGGAGCCTCCCGCGACTTTCGGGAGTGTAGGCATATATGATTATAATTATAAGGCACAATAATCCCTATGGCTATATGCATTTTCTGAAATTTATCAGTGTGATTTCATCAACAAGTAGATCTTACTGTCTGCTTTGGGGCTCATTTAGATTTGGATGTAAATCAGTTTTATGACACGCCTCTCAGATGTAGCAATTAGGGGTGAGCGGGTTCGGATTTCTGAAATCCGAACCCCCCCGAGCCACCCCGATCCGAGGCCGATCCGAGTCAGGCTCGACTTTTCCCGCCTGACTCGGATCTGAAATCGAGGCAAAACGTCATCATCCCGCCTTCCGAGTCTCGCGGGTTTTGGATCCTATATAAGGTACCCGCGTCGGCGCCATTTTCTCACTCGGCTGTGGACAGTGAAGAGGGAGGGTGGGAGTTAGGGCTGGCTGGGCTGTGTAGTGTAGTGCAGAGTAGTGTTGTGCTGTGCTGCACTGTGCTGCTGTTGTCCACTACTTCAAAGTCCATAGGGGCTGGCTGTGTTGTGCTGTGCTGCTGTTGTTAATAGGGGCTGTGTCCACTACTTCAAAGTCCATAGGGGCTGGCTGGACAGTGTTGTGCAGTCAGTTCTCCATAGGGGCTGTGTCCACTCCAAAGTCCTGTGCAGTGTCCCAGTCCTAAAGGGGTGCTGTAGTGTTGTCCAGGGGGTGCTCTGTCCATCAGGGGTGCTCCCCCCAAGTGCTAAAAAAATAATATTTTTTGTGTGTTTGTGAATTGTGTGCGCAGTAGCCGCACGTGCATCAACAAAGTAGTGCCAAGCGTGCGCCTGTGTCATAAGTAAAGGGCCGGCTGGCTTGACCATTAAAGGGTGCTGTAACCCCCAAAGTACGCTCCAGTCCAAACCAAAAAAAAAATTTTTTTCTGTGTTTGTGAATTGTGTGCGCAGTAGCCGCAAGTGCATCAACAAAGTAGTGCCAAGCGTGCGCCTGTGTCATAAGTAAAGGGCCGGCTGGCTTGACCATTAAAGGGTGCTGTAACCCCCAAAGTACACTCCAGTCCAAACCAAAAAAAAAATTATTTTCTGTGTTTGTGAATTGTGTGCGCAGTAGCCGCACGTGCATCAACAAAGTAGTGCCAAGCGTGCGCCTGTGTCATAAGTAAAGGGCCGGCTGGCTTGACCGTTAAAGGGTGCTGTAACCCCCAAAGTACACTCCAGTCCAAACCAAAATAAAATGTATTTTCTGTGTTTGTGAATTGTGTGCGCAGTAGCCGCACGTGCATCAACAAAGGAGCAGCGCCAAGCGTGCGCCTGTGTCCCATAAGTAAAGAGCCGGCTGGCTCATTTCTTAAAGGGTGGTGTAACCCACAAAGTGCACTACTCTCCAGCAAAAATAAAAAAATATTTTCTGTGTTTGTGTGCGCTTTAGCCGCACGTATATATCAATATAACATAAATGGAGGACCAAACTTTCTCCGATAAAAATAAAATAGGGAAAGATCAAGAACCACTTCCTCCTAGTGCTATTGCTGCTGCTGGGAGTTGTTCATCATCCCAGAGAGGAAGTAGGAACATCACTACTTTTACTAAACAATTGACCCTCCAACAGTCCCTAGCAATGAGTATGAAGTACGACAGCAGTCATCCTGAAGCAAAACGTATAACTGAGGCCTTGACTGCTATGTTGGTGTTAGACGTGCGTCCGGTATCCGCCATTAGTGCAGTGGGATTTAGACAATTGATGGAGGTAGTGTGTCCCCGGTTCCAAATCCCATCTAGATTCCACCTGCATCCTCAAAGCAGCAGCGACAAGCGTGCATCTGTCTGTTAAAGGGTGGTGACACCCTCAAAGTGTGCTACACAAACAATTAAAATATTGTTCTTTTTTTTCTGTCTTTGTGAAATGTGTGGGCTGTAGCCGCACCTGCATCCTTAAAGCAGCAGCGACACGTGTGCGTCTGTCTGTTAAAGGGTGGTGACACCCTCAAAGTGTGCTACACAAACAATTAAAATATTGTTCTTTTTTTCTGTCTTTGTGAAATGTGTGGGATGTAGCCGCACTTGCATCCTTAAAGCAGCAGCGACAAGCGTGCGTCTGTCTGTTAAAGGGTGGTGACACCCTCAAAGTGTGCTACACAAACAATTAAAATATTGTTATTTTTTTTTCTATCTTTGTGAAATGTGTGGGCTGTAGCCGCACCTGCATCCTTAAAGCAGCAGCGACAAGCGTGCGTCTGTCTGTTAAAGGGTGGTGACACCCTCAAAGTGTGCTACACAAACAATTAAAATATTCTTTTTTTTTTTCTGTCTTTGTGAAATGTGTGGGCTGTAGCCGCACCTGCATCCTTAAAGCAGCAGCGACAAGCGTGCGTCTGTCTGTTAAAGGATGGTGACACCCTCAAAGTGTGCTACACAAACAATTAAAATATTGTTCTTTTTTTTCTGTCTTTGTGAATTGTGTGGGCTGTAGCCGCACTTGCATCCTCAAAGCAGTAGCGACAAGCGTGCGTCTGTCTGTTAAAGGGTGGCGTAACTCTCAAAGTGCTCCAAAAAATAAAAAACTATTTTTTTAATGTGTTTGTGACTTGTGTGCGATGTAGCCGCACTTGCATCCTCAAAGCAGCAGCGACAAGCGTGCGTCTGTCTGTTAAAGGGTGGTGACACCCTCAAAGTGTGCTACACAAACAATAAAAATATTCTTCTTCTTTTTTCTGTCTTTGTGAATTGTGTGGGCTGTAGCCGCACCTGCATCCTTAAAGCAGCAGCGACAAGCGTGCGTCTGTCTGTTTAAGGGTGGTGACACCCTCAGAGTGTGCTACACAAACAATTAAAATATTGTTCTTTTTTTTTCTGTCTTTGTGAATTGTGTGGGCTGTAGCCGCACTTGCATCCTCAAAGCAGCAGCGACAAGCGTGCGTCTGTCTGTTAAAGGGTGGTGTAACTCTCAAAGTGCTCCAAAAAATAAAAAACTATTTTTTTAATGTGTTTGTGACTTGTGTGCGATGTAGCCGCACTTGCATCCTCAAAGCAGCAGCGACAAGCGTGCGTCTGTCTGTTAAAGGGTGGTGACACCCTCAAAGTGTGCTACACAAACAATAAAAATATTCTTCTTCTTTTTTCTGTCTTTGTGAATTGTGTGGGCTGTAGCCGCACCTGCATCCTCAAAGCAGCAGCGACAAGCGTGCGTCTGTCTGTTAAAGGATTACATCGGTGACAGCATCCAAGTAGGCATGTCAGACAGTCCATACCTGTACTGGCAGGAAAAAGAAGCAATTTGGAGGTCCCTGTACAAACTGGCTCTATTTTACCTGAGTTGCCCCCCCTCCAGTGTGTTCTCCGAAAGAGTGTTTAGTGCAGCCGGGAACCTTGTCAGCGAAAGGCGTAGGAGGTTGCTTCCACAAAATGTGGAGAAGATGATGTTTATAAAATGAATTATCAACTCTTCCAGGGAGACCAGCCTCCAGAACGTACAGAGGGACCTGTGGTTCCAGCGGGGACGAATTAATACTCTGTGAGGATGAGGATGTACACACTGAAGAGGGTGAGGAATCGGTGGATGAGGAGGATGAGGATGACATCTTGCCTCCGTAGAGCCAGTTTGTGCAGGGACAGATTAATTGCCAGCTTGTTTTGTGGGGGCCCAAACGAACCAATCATTTCAGCCACAGTTGTGTGGCAGACCCTGGCGCTGAAATGATTGGTTTGTTAAAGTGTGCATGTCCTGTCTATACAACATAAGGGTGGGTGGGAGGGCCCAAGGACAATTCCATCTTGCACCTCTTTTTTTTCTTTGCATTATGTACAGTTTGGGGCCTAGTTTTTCAAACTGCCATCCTGTCTGCCACAGCAGTTTCACGCCTAGATGGGTCACGTGTTTGTGCCGCCCACTCGTGTCGCTTAGCATAGTCATCCAGCTACCTCGGTGCAACCTTTTGGACATAAAAACACTATTGTGAGGTGTGAGGTGTTCAGAATAGAGCGGAAATGAGTGCAAATTAAGGTTATTGAGGTTTTAATAGCATAGGAGCAGAAAAACCTACAAATTCTGTGATTTTAGCTGTTTTTATGCTTTTTTTAAAAAAAATACAGATCCAAAACACAAAACACGGAAGGGTGGTTTTGGCAAAACCAATTCATATCCAAAACACGAAGAAAGATCCAGATCCAAAACCAAAACACAAAACACGAAAAGTTGCCTGTGCACACCCCTAGTAGCAATACACGGCCACTTTACAGCTGCACTTTTAGGTGTTGCTTTCATAATCTCCCTGAAAAGCTATTTCAAAAGTACAGTAGGCATGTATGCTCCAGTTTCCTCACAAAATCCAGATGCATGTTAGTAGGTTAGTTGGCTTCTGAAAAAATGCTTATATTTAGTCATTCACTCATGTAATGGCAGGCGAAAGCTGTACAGACTTGAGAACAGATAATAATTCTGGGTTTTTTGCTGATTTGCTGGCCTGACAACCTTGTTGCCAGGCAGATTAGTTTAGGTTTTGGTCAGCTGGTATGTTGCTTAACCAATGGGTTGATTAAAGGTGTGTTTATAAGTCACTGTATATAAGTTGGGGTTTTTCCCGAGCACAGCCTCTTTTACATTCTGGAGGAAAAGTACTCAATCACTGCCGTGTTCTTGCTGTTTTAAACTACACTCTCCTTGCTTATCTCTTCCTCCTTTTCTTCCTCTTCTCTTATCTCTTGCCTTTACTAACCCAAGCCTTTTGCCTGTCAGGCCCGATTCCTGCAGTCCTACACCACCCCTGCCAGTTAGGTGTATTTTCCCATCCACTCAGAGCAGCGGCTGCCTGAGCGGTGGAACCCCCTCCCTCCTCCATGTCCAGCGGCTGTATTTCCCCCTCAGCTGCACAGGGCTCGGTGCCTCCGCCAAGCCCTGTGACTTATCCCCTTCTGCTGCACCAGCGAGAGCGGCCACTTCCACTGTTCCTGCTGGTCACTCTGCTTTCTCTCGCGGCACGTCCCCGGGGCCAGCAGTAGCCCCGCCCCCCGGCGGTCAGAGTTCCGTCTGCTGTAGTAAGGGCTGGATGGGGATTTGCGATGTGGCGGCCATTTTGGATCCCAGTGCTATTGTGGGATCCAGCCCTTGCAGCCTCCCTTGCTTCTGTTGGCCTCATTATTTATCTCCCCCGCTGGGAACTGCCAGGAGCTTTGCTTCTTCATCTACCCTTCTATTCCCAGTTTTACCTGCTTCCTTTCCTTCTTAACATTTTCTCAGCTCCACCCAGGTCTCTTCCTTTTCTTATCCCTCCTGTCCCCTGGCCCCCCAGGGCGCTGATGTGGCCCCCTCCTGTTACCCTCCTTTACCTTCCACCGCCCTGTCTCCCTGCGGTTTCAATTCACTCTCCTTTAATTATCCTAATGCTGCTCCTTGGCAGTTTTTGTCCCCCCCCTCAAAATTCCCCGCCCCCCCCCCTACGCCTTTTTCGCTGCCCCCTACTTCCTCTGTTCTGAACTTCCGGTGCCCCCCCTCCGCCCTCAGTGGCTGGTTCCATGAAGACTGTTTCCGCTCTCCCACCATTTGCCTGGGGTCTCCTCTCCACTCCCCCCCCATTTCTTCCAGCTCCCGTGCCGGCGTCTCACCTAACTGCTTTCGTTTCAGATTTGCAGTTTCCAGCAGTGGTTCCTCGGGACATTGTGGTGGCTTGTGTGGCTGCTTTAACAGTGCGCGTTGAGGTGACCCCGAATGTCGGTCCAGTGGCCCCTCCACGTGAAGTTTTGTGCTACGCGGTTCCCGGCAGTGGTGAGTATGAAATGTCTTAATTTTTCCTCGCTATGTCTGATTCTGGTTCTAGCTCTCAATCATTTTGTTTTCCCGGGCACCAATACAAGATTGCTGACTTGATTGCGCAGCAGTTGTCCATTAAGTTAGGGGCTAAGGGCAGAAAGATGGATGCTTCTGGACCTGGCGAGCCTGAAACAGGCATAGGCTCGGTGCCTTGCACCAGTACGGGCGTCCTTAGAGGTTTGCGCAAGAGCGTTCCTTCCACATTGCTAGTATGATAGGTAATATGATTCGCAGTCTAGGCTCAGACAGGATGGCAAACTGATTATGCTCCTAGGGGTTTATGATGTAGAAGTGTGGCTCGTGGTTTCGCAGCAGCGTTGGCCACCCTTGGATTCGGTGCTACCTCGCAAGGCCCCCTACTTGCCTACTACAGGTGTGGCAGGAGTGGCAAAGGGAAGGTGTTTTACATTCCGTGGTGCCGCCTGTCGTTTTCGCCACTCCCGTCACACCTATGGAGGTGAGCACATGTCCAGGGGTTGCCGACGTGGCCCTGGCGCTGGTTAGGCTAGGTCACCCATTTGTTTAAGCTGAGCTGTCCAGTTGGTTGGAATGGCACACCGAAAGTGTTGATGCTGCTTTTCTCTCGCAAGGCTTTCTGGTTGGTTTTGGTTTACCTATTGCTGGGCTGCTTAATGTTATGGCGCCCAGCAATTAACATTCTGTCAGTGGGTTCCCGGAGGTGTTGCGGGCTACGGTGCATGTTATCATTTGTTGAGTAGGTTGGAGGGCCCATTCCTTGCTCCCCCTGCATGATCTGTGTATTTCTCCTTTGGGTGTGGTTCCCTATGAAGGCCCCTGGGCAGTATTGCCTTATTCAGCATTTATCTTAACCCCACTGTAGTGCAGGTAATGGTGCAATGCCATCGTCCTGCAGGGTGGTTTATCAGTCGTTTTTTGAGGCCTTGTGGCCAATTTGTAGCCTTGGTTCAGGCACTTTGTTAGCAAGGCTAGATATTGACTCGGCATCCCAGTTATTGCCTTTACGTATGGATGCCATGCACTATATGGGTTTCGTTGGGGACATGGTTTCTTTGTTGTTTACCCATGGGCTGTGCGGTCTCCGACACCTATTTTGAGAAATTCAGTTCCTTTTACACTGGTGCATTTCTGCTGGCACCTGCCAGGCTCGTGTTGCACATTATTTAAAGGACTTTTTCTTTATACAGCCTGGGGGGAGTGATGTCTGTGTGTACCTCCTCTTTTCTTCCCAAGCTTTGTTCTCAGATTTCGGGTGTTTATGTAGCACATGATAAGAGAGAGGGTCTCTATTCATGCTTGTTTTATTTAGTCATTGAAATAGATGTGGTTGCTGGTTGCTGTCATTTGCTGCAGGAAAGATGGTCGACTTGTTGTACCCATTTGCAGGTGGTTTGTTGGCTTCAAGAGTTACTCTGTGCACTATGCAGTCAATGCTAGTTTCATTTACTTTTGCTTGTCGTATTATCCCTCTGGGGCGGATTGTTGGTATGCAGTTGGTTGGGTTTACATCCTGTGCAAGCAGACCTCATCACCATGTGCGGTTGTCTACGGAAATTGAGGATGACCTCCGCACTTGGTCCAGGTCCCTAGTTCAATTTCATAGTGAGCGCATTTGTCCTTCGGCCCGGGTCACTATGCTGCATTACAGCATTTACCAAGGCAGCTGGCTCATCATATTTGGGAATTAAATACACAGTTCCCTTCGGCGCTGAAGAGAGGATATTACAATAATCAATGGATTAAAATAGCCAGCAGCTGTTATTAGAGGGTTGCCACCATCTATTACCAAAGAAAGCACAAAGTAAAAACATACAACAGCGCTTAACTTACAATTGCATATAAACTGTGATACCACAAATTCATATATCATAAATCAATCACAATTTATTACATACACATAGACAAACATATATATATAAAAAAATAGTTTTACATAAAAAATATATATAATTGTACAATGGTAGCCGTTAATTGTATCTCAGTGCAAATAGTACACATATATAATTTGCTTCAATTGCAAAGGAAGAGATGTCAATCTTTGGTTGAGTAGCTATACAAACTTCAAGTGTCCCGAATAGTTACAAATTATTTGAGCTCAATTATTCCCAAAAAGGAAAACCAATTAGGCAGACTTATCGGAGTTTTGTGACACTGGCAGTCTTAGATATCAATTAATATAGAATTGATAGCATTGCACTCACCCACTGTATTATCATATCTTGGGCACCTAATGGTAATTACCCTTTGGTGGTTATAATGTATCCAAAAGTTCACGGCCGCTATATGTAGGCAGTGTCAGGACAACAAGTGCACATGATACACACCGTCCGGCTGTGTTCACGGCAAACTGAACTGCCGCATCGATTCCCAGTAGGTATCCAGGGAAGTCAAATTCTGGAGAGAGGATTGGAGGTTGCTCTCAGCAGCAGGGATTGTATACACTTGCCTCCACGTGAAGCTTAGGATCGCTGGAAGCCGTTCCCAGAGTGCGGCAGCTGGAGGGTGAATGAGCTCAAGGACAAAATGTTCGTAGCCAAGCTCAAACCTTAACACAAGGTGCCACTGCAATTTTGAAAGACACTTACTAACGCGTTTCTTCGCTCCCGGCGGTTTCGTCAGAGGTATGTCTGGATGGTTCTCCCCTGGGATGTGTCTTATATCCCTGTAAGCATGGATTTTTGAAAGGATAATGACCCTCAGCTGGTTATAGTAATTGGTTTGGAATCCAATGTTAAAGGGAAAGAGCTCCTTTTGCTCTGATATGGGAAATATAGTTGTTCTCCATAGTGGCACATAGAGCACATGTTCCAACGCAAAACACATGTTCATTTTATAAACATATACTTATAAAAATAAACTCTTTTATATAAAAAAATCCTTTTAATAATCAATACACACATGTATCTATATACTCATACACACATCTATATACATATATGCATGCATATGTGCCATTCTCACACACATACACATGCATATACATATACAGGAAAAATAATAAAATAAGTAAATAAATAAATACATAAATAAAGGAATGAATAATAATTTTTTTTTAAAAATCAAAAAACATCATTGAACATGTGTTAAAAAAAGGGGGGGGCAAAACTACATATCTCTTCAATTGTCAATCTATTATAATACTAATGACACTGCATCAGTCTCACAAGCTATGTCTATATATACAGATATAACCCTTCTATATTCTATATGTATCCATAAATAGGTAAAACATATTACATTTGAATCTAGATGCTTACCCAGATGTATACTTGAATATTACCGCAGTCCAAACTAAACCCGCTAGATCAGTATGCATATATCAGTAATATTATACATGTATATAAGAGTATATCCACTAATACTTAGTTGTAATTAACACCGATAATTTTAATATGTACGTTTAGGTTGTACCTACATCCCAAATAAGGGCATAACGGTACTCCAGACGTTTTATGATGTAAATAGTGCATCAATTGAGGAAATGATCATTAACTGTTAAAATTATTGATTATTAAAATAATATACTGATTTCTCCGGGAATGAAACTAAAACTCTCCTGGATAAGTGAATGTTCAGCCTTATTCACATATTCGTTGTTCTTGAGTGTTTCTGCTACAAATGCTCCTATTCCATATATAGATGTATTGCCAAACTATTGTATAATATTACTGATACATGCATACTGATCTAGCGGGTTTAGTTTGGACTGCGGTAATATTCAAGTATACATCTGGGTAAACATCTAGATTCAAATGTAATATGTTTAACCTATTTATGGATACATATAGAATATAGAAGGGTTATATCTGTATATATAGACATAGCTTGTGAGACTGATGCAGTGTCATTAGTATTATAATAGATTGACAATTGAAGAGATATGTAGTTTTGCCCCCCCCTTTTTTAACGCAATGTTCAATGATGTTTTTTGATTTTTTTTTAAAATGTACTATTCATTCCTTTATTTATTTATTTATTTATTTATTTACTTATTTTATTATTTTTCCTGTATATGTATATGCATGTGTATGTGTGTGAGAATGGCACATATGCATGCATATATGTATATAGATGTGTGTATGAGTATATAGATACATGTGTGTATTGATTATTAAAAGGATTTTTTTATATAAAAGAGTTTATTTTTATAAGTATATGTTTATAAAATGAACATGTGTTTTGCGTTGGAACATGTGCTCTATGTGACACTATGGAGAAGAACTATATTTCCCATATCAGAGCAAAAGGAGCTCTTTCCCTTTAACATTGGATTCCAAACCAATTACTATAACCAGCTGAGGGTCATTATCCTTTCAAAAATCCATGCTTACAGGGATATAAGACACATCCCAGGGGAGAACCATCCAGACATACCTCTGACGAAACCGCCGGGAGCGGAGAAACGCGTTAGTAAGTGTCTTTCAAAATTGCAGTGGCACCTTGTGTTAAGGTTTGAGCTTGGCTACGAACATTTTGTCCTTGAGCTCATTCTCACTTGAAGTTTGTATAGCTACTCAACCAATGATTGACATCTTTTCCTTTGCAATTGAAGCAAATTATATATGTGTACTATTTGCACTGAGATACAATTAATGGCTACCATTGTACAATTATATATATTTTTTATGTAAAACTATTTTTTTATATATATGTTTGTCTATGTGTATGTAATAAATTGTGATTGATTTATGATATATGAATTTGTGGTATCACAGTTTATATGCAATTGTAAGCTAAGCGCTATTGTATGTTTTTTCATCATATTTGGGGCTTACTTTGGTGGTGGCTTATTGGCAGCATCCTGGCCGCTGAAGTGACATGGGACTTATTGACGCTCTGTTGTTGTTGGAATTGTTTCCGATTGTCGTGGCGGTTGACCTATGGAGTGGTCATTTAAGTGTGCATGCCATTAACAATCAGATGGCTCCCTCTCCTCTACCTTTACGGCTGTTGAGGCATTTGGTTTTGTGATGTCTGGAGGCCCATATTCGATTCCGAGCCTGTCATTTGCCTAGTGTATATACTGCAATTTGCGTATGCTTTGTCTAGCTTTCATTTTGCCTGTTTTCTTATGCTGGCTCCAGCGATTTCTGCAGTGGGGTTACCTTGCCCTTTGTTTGTATGGCAGATTATCAGGCTGGCATGAAGGGCGCTTGTGCCAGCAACTCTGCAGACTTCTATAGTGGCCTGGCGAGACTGCCAGACTTTCTGTGCATGGTGTTCTCAGGAGGTTAGGTCTTCAGGGGACATGCTTTTGTCATTTATATGAATATATTACAAGCGTGGTCACTTTAAGGCTTATGTGGTTGCATCACTGGCGTTAATCTCCTTCTTTTGTAAGTTAAAGGGTCTTTACGGCCCTTCCCAATCATTCCTGCTATCCGAGGCCCTTGAAGGTTGTCAAAGGGGTTTCTCATTGGTGCTTACTCCCGCTGACCCTTTGACTTGCAGCTTTTGAGGAGGTTACTTGGGGTTATGGACAAAGTGGCTTCTGTCGCTTTAGGAGTTGCTCTTTTTCGATTGGTTTTTCAGTTGCAATTTTGGGGGTTGTCCGGGGCAGTGCAATTGTGCTGTCCAGCATGACTTCACTTCCCTCTGGTTTATTGTTAACATACACTGTGTTCAGGGCGCCGGTCAATTTTTCTCAGGCTTAGGTTTTACAGAGAGACCAATTAGGAAGGGGCAGATGGCTTACTTTACCGAGGCTGGGTGATCCGTCTGTTTGCCCTGCGTGACTTACGTCCTTGTACATAAGGTGTCGCTCTTCAGACAGGGCCCAGTGGTTAGCTTGTTTAACTCCTCTCTCTAAATTTCAGTTTGCTGCTGTTTCTTAGGTGTAGTTTAGCTGAGCTGGGTTTAGGTGGTGCTTGTCATGTAACTCATTCTTTAGGATTGGGGCCACGACTGGCTCAGCTTTCGCATGGGTGTCTACTGCTTATATTCAAGGGATTGGTAGGTGGGAGTCCTCTGTGTCAAAACTTACGTCCAATGCAGTGAGTTTTAGTAGCGCTCCCTGCATCAACCCGAAAACGTTGTTTACCTGCCAGTTTTCAAATGGCTAGTATTCGATAAGTGAAGGTGTGAAGGGATTTTTTAATTTTTCCTCCAGGGGATCTTGATCCTGCCCACTGGGAGGTTTTTTAGTTTTTCTTTTTCACTCAGGTTACTTTTTTCCCCCTTTCTGCATCCTTGCTAATTAGTTGCTATGTTTTTTCAAGTTTGTATGTTTATTGTGGCTTGGTTTTGGTGCGATACCTCCCGGCCATGTTTTTTTCTTTCCTTGCAGTGGAGGAAACAAAAGTCGAGCAGGTTTGGCTGGTGGGCCATACATGTTTTGGGCTTTGAGGCATGGCTTGGCACAGAGTGCCAGTTTGTTGCTTGGTGGACGGCATGTGCAGTTGATAGGCGTGTGTGGCCTCAGGTGTGCATCTGTTAAATATTTATTGGTTGATTCGGTAGTTCAACGGGGTGCGTCTGGCCGATTGGTGTTGCATATTGGCTATGAAGTTTGTATGTGAAGGGCGTGGAGCTGATTGTACGATGCATGAGATCCTGGATGACGTCTATTGCTGTGGATGACTGTGCGCATTGTATGAATGTATGTGAAGGGCGTAGAGCTGATTGTACGACTGCGTGAGATCCTGGATTACGTCAGATTGCTGTGCGCATTGCTGTACGCATTGTCTGATCAGTGATGGTAACCCGTTTGGTGTGGTGGGGTTGTCCGTATTCATAAGGCCTTGTTTAGGTTAAGGAAAAAGGGGGCCAACGTAGCTTTGACCAAGCACGTGTGGTCATTTAGAGGCTTGGTGGTTAGGCATAGCTTTTTATGCTCGGACCCTGCTAGATTTTTCATCCTGATGGAGTGCACCTTAATGCTTTGGGTTTAGGGTTGTTTATTATCGATTTGTTGTTTTTTTCTTAGGCTTAGTTTTTCTTTTGTGGGTGGCAGGCCAGTTTTCCCTTAGAAGCTGACTTTGGCGGGAGAACGCTGCATCTCAGTGGCTTTATGTGGCGCAAGGAAACGTTGTAAGGGTGCTGGCCTTCGATGTACATGGTGAGTTTGTCCTTCTTTGTGCGGGGGGACCTGGGCGCTTTTTGTATGGAAGCGTTCGGTCTGTGCTCTGGATGGAGGCGAGTCCTTCACAACGTAAGTGCATCTATCAGGGGGACGTTTCAGTCACCCCCCCCCCCGATTTGTTTGCATCTAAAAGGCTGGAACTGAGATTGCAGTATCTTTTGTCCACCTCGGTTAGGTGAATTAATTTAATTGATAAATAAAAGCTGTGACCTTTTGTGTCCATGTCTTTATTTATTAGTCTAAATCTAGTCTTAAGTTCAGATAAGGTTGGTTTAGAAGCTTAATTAGCAATAAACCAATGGAGCTCTTAATGACTAAATATTCTCTGTAAAGTGATCTGTAATATGTGTGCTCTATACAAATAACTGTTAATAAATAAATAACAAATAAAAAGTGTGTGTTCCCAGGTTGCAACACTCAAACTGCATATATAAGCAACAGCAGCACAAGTACTCTTCATTTGGAGCTACATATATTGGAATTACAAAGCTGAGTATCTGCATACAAGGCCAAACACCAATGGGAGGTGATGTAAAGCACACTGGGGTCTATTAATGAAGCAGAGAAGAGCCCTGTTTAGCTGAAATCAGGGCTCTTCTCTGCATCGTGCTATTCATAGAACAAGTTTACCGTGGAGAAGTGTATTACTTCTCCAGCAGTACCCCTGCTCCATGCCTGCATCGAGTGCTATTGGTGAGTGCTATTCACAAAGGAACAGAAAGCACAGCTTTCCGTTCCTCTCCTGCAGTACAGATTCGCCATCTGAGGATAGTGTTATCTGTACCGCAAGCCACCGTACAGAGCAGGGAAGTTGCATACTTCCCTGCTGTCTTCCTGGCACCGAGTGCTGGCTCAGCCCCCTCTTCCCAGCATCCACTGCAGCAGGTCTTACCCAGGGCTGGCAACAGAAATCTTGGGGCCCTGTACACTCATGTTTTTGGGGTCCCCTATCCCCTCTGCTAACCCTTATCCTCATCCGTCATACCTCCCCCTCTTCCCCAGCACCTGTCTGTCACCCCTCCCTCTCTTCCTCAGCCCCTGTGTCTGTCACACACACCTCTTCTCCAGCACCTGTGTCTGTCACCCCCCACCTCTTACCCAGCACCTGTGTCTGTCATACCTCCCCCTCTTTGGGAGCCTTTGTGTCTGTCACACACTCCCTCTTCCCCAGCACCTGTGTCTGTCACACCTCCCTCTCTTCCCCAGCCCTGTGTCCGTAAAAGCCTCCCTCTTCCCCAGCACCTGTGTCTGTATCATACCCCCCTCTTACCCACCACCTGTGTCTGTCACATGTCCCCCTCTTTCGCAGCCCCTGTGTCTGTCACACCTCCCCCTCTTCAGGAGCCCCTGTGTCTGTCACATACCCCCCTCTTACCCAGCCCTGGTGTCTGTCACATACCCCCCTCTTCTCCAGCACCTGTGTCTGTCACATGTCCCCCTCTTTCCCAGCTCCTGTGTCTGTCACATGTCCCCCTCTTTCCCAGCCCCTGTGTCTGTCACACCCCTCCCCCTCTTCAGGAGCCCCTGTGTCTGTCACATACCCCCCTCTTCTCCAGCACCTGTGTCTGTCACATACCCCCCTCTTACCCAGCCCTGGTGTCTGTCACATACCCCCTTCTTCTCCAGCACCTGTGTCTGTCACATGTCCCCCTCTTTCCCAGCCCCTGTGTCTGTCACATGTCCCCCTCTTTCCCAGCCCCTGTGTCTGTCACACCCCCCCCTCTTCAGGAGCCCCTGTGTCTGTCACATACCCCCCTCTTCTCCAGCACCTGTGTCTGTCACATACCCCCCTCTTACCCAGCCCTGGTGTCTGTCACATACCCCCCTCTTCTCCAGCACCTGTGTCTGTCACATGTCCCCCTCTTTCCCAGCCCCTGTGTCTGTCACACCTCCCCCTCTTCAGGAGCCCCTGTGTCTGTCACATACCCCCCTCTTACCCAGCCCTGGTGTCTGTCACATACCCCCCTCTTCTCCAGCACCTGTGTCTGTCACATGTCCCCCTCTTTCCCAGCCCCTGTGTCTGTCACACCTCCCCCTCTTCAGGAGCCCCTGTGTCTGTCACATACCCCCCTCTTACCCAGCACCTGTGTCTGTCACATACCACCCTCTTCTCCAGCACCTGTGTCTGTCACCCCTTTCATCTACAGCTCCATCCCCACCACTCACCCGGGCCAACACTCACCTGCTGGTCGGCTCCGACCCGACGGCTCCTCTCTGATTCAGCGGCGCGAAGTCATGACATCACGCACCCTGCGCCTGCCTCCCTGTCGCTGCCAACTCTTGGGAGGATCTAGCCACAAGCCCACATTCATCATGCTGGGTGCCCTGCTTACACAGCAGGTGGCAGAGGCAAGGGAGACATGTGAAATGGGCTCCCGAAATTCATGAGGGTTCAGGACCCCTCAGAATCTTGGGGCCTGGTACAAGTGTCCCCTTTGCACCCCCCTGTCGCCGGGCCTAGTGTCATCTGACCTGCTGCTCTCGAGTGCAAAGTGAGGAGCAGGCATATTGGGCTCCTGATATGTCTGTCTTCTCACTTCACACAGGGATCGCGGAGCGACCAAACACCGCCCGAAGACGCCGGACAGGTAAATCTACATTAATGGCTACTAAATATCACTATATATTGCATCGATGTGATGCGTTATCTAGTGATGTTTATCGTGAGCCACTTCGTGTACTTTATGAACAGACCCCACTGTCACTGGATTTGCAATGACAAATCTTGCTTTACTATCGTGCTGTCTAATGGATGCACCTGGGCCTGAATACATACAGGCAACTATAATATTTAATGGAGGAGCGATATGGTCTGAGGCTGTTTTTCATGGTTTGGCCTGGACCCCTTAGTTCCAGTGAAGGCAAATATTATAATAGACCCTTTCTCCTAACATCAATTCCTGACTGCACTAATGACCCTGTGTATGAAGAGATGCACACAGCCATGCTTCAAAATATATTCTCAGAAAAGTGGGGGCTGTTATAGCAGCAAAGGGGGCACATTTCCCTATTATGGTTTAGGGATGTCGTGCTCTGAAAGCACATAGAGGGTAGAGAAAGAGATCAAGCACCTACTAGTGTAGGTGAAGACAGCAGAGTACATTAGATTGAGGTCCTGGTTCTGTTTCTTCTTACTTTAGACTGTCGTGTGCCCAGGACTTGCGAGATCACCCCCAACCTTAGTACAGGCTTACACCACCCTATTTGAAGAGAACGCCTCATAATTTATTGACAACCTCAAAAAACCTGCCAGCACTTTATCATAGTCTTGTACTGTTCCCATCTTTACTGTAACATTTTTTCCATTGCTGTTTAGGTAATTTTACTCCTGAAAGGACTTTCCCAATATCAATGCAACAGTGTTTTTTGCTATAGTATTTGTGGTGAAGAACCGATGTTTGCAAACCCTAAAACCACATGTGGATCAGGCCGAATAACATCAGTAGCAGAAAGAAAGAAGTGATAATACCACTGTATAGGTCATTGGTACGTCCTCATCTCGAATACTGTGTTCAGTTCTGGAGGCCATATCTCCAGAAAGATATTAATACATTAGAGACTGAACAAAGAAGGGCAACTAAAATGGTGCTAAGTCTACACCACAAAACGTACCAGGAAAAACTAAAAGATCTTAATATGTATAGTTTGGACTCGGAGCAGAGAAGGGATAGGGGGGACATGATTGAAACGTTCAAATATACAAAGGGTTTTAACACGGTAAAGGAAGGAGACATTCTTCAAAGAAAGAGAAGTATTAGAACAAGAGGACCTGTTCTGAAACTGGAGGGTGGTAGGTTCAGGGGAAATTTGAGGAAAAATTACTTCACAGAAAGGGCAGTGGATAAGTGGAATAGCCTCCCATCAGAGGTGGTAGAGGCTAAGACAGTAGAGCAATTTAAAAATGCATGGGATAGACATAAGGATATCCTTCAGAATAAGTAAGGATCAATAAGGGTTGAGGTTACAATATGTTTAAAAATGGGGTAGACTAGATGGGCCAAGTGGTTCCTATCTGTCATCAAATTCTATGTTTCTAACATGCAGTTTAAGCCATTCTGTATGGTAGAACCATATATGAAACATCCAATTTTACCCCTTACATTTTCTCAAAGCTTACTCTACTCTGCATTGAGTGCAGTCCTTTACAGTAATGGCAGACAAAATGATTGGGCCTTAGCACCTAGAGAGTAGGGCCAGGACTATGCTGAGTACAGTGAGCTTTGAGAAAATGTAAGCAGTAAGCTGCATGTCTGAGAACATCCCATTATGCCTAGTCATTGGGTACAAGGGTCATACATTCAGGCCCATGGACAGCTGATTGTGGCCTGGTACTTTTTGAGGGTGTGGCCTATTCATGGGAGGCGTGACCATGCCCCCTTTAGAAAATAGAAAAAAGTGTTTGCAGGGAGGGTTGTAATAATACAATTAGTAGTGTCAATTTGGAGCAATCTGTTGTATTGTTTCTTCAAGTCAGACAAGGGGTGGAATGCATCCAGGATGCCATGCACCCTGCCACTTTTCGCATGCCTGCCGGTATGCATCAACAAAAACACAATGGACAGCTCTCTCGGTAAGAGATGTCCTTTATGAGTGAGGGACTTACCGGTCTATGACCCAAATGTCCCTCTGGTGTCATTCTGCGCATGAGAAATGCGGTAAAATCCCCAAAAATTGCATTTTCAGGGGGTTGACCGCATTACTTGCCTTAGTGCATCCCACCCAAGAGACTGCTCCTGATTGAAAGTCCAGCTACCAAGTAGCAGGACTCACCGAAATGTTATTAATTTCACATTGGGTGCTCCTTACCTGAGACAGTTGTCTCCGGCTGCCTCATTATAGGCAACTCTAACTGTCTACTGTATAATGATTTTCCAGGCATGATTCTCTGTAAGCAAAATGTTCTTTCAATACGTATTCATTCAAATTGGGAGATAAGTTACACTAATATAAAGTATTGCAGGAATAAAAATGACCCTGCGATGTGAATGCCCTGCAAGCCCATAAACTCCGGTGGCTTTATTTCATTGTGAGTCACAGATTATCAGTTTATGTGTCTGCTTTTGTTTCAAATGATTGTTTTGATCGTTATCACCATATAATGCTTACAGTTTTAGTATTTGAGACACGGATATTGTTTTAGCTGCAAGTCAGCACTTGTACATTAATTGTAAATTGTGGCTTCCTTATCTAACATTTTCTTGCTAATGTGTGATTTTATCATGGGTGTCTTTGCTATTGAAGATTTTGATCACTAGCGCCCCCTTCTCATTAATTTGTTTCATGGCAAATATAATACATTTCTAATGTTCAACAATATATTTTATATTTTTATTGCAGTTGGTATTACAAGTGGTAATAAGCCCTGTTATTATTAGTTATTATGTTTAATAATTTTTTCTGCATAACATATGTATTTGTGTATTGGCCATAGGGCTTACTGGGACTTTTCATGGTCAGCTGGTGGCCTAACAGTGTAGACTGCCTGATCTAGCCGACCTATGTGTCAAGTGACCTCATCTGTTTAACGCAGGGAAGTTATACTAATGGCCTCATTTATCAATGATTTTGTCACTCAAAACTAGTGATAAATATCACTTTTTATGATAAATGGTGCTCAGCCAATCACCTCCCAACTGTCAACTGTTAGAAAAATGACAGTTGGGAGCTGATTGGCTGGATCACCCATTTATCATAAAAAGTGATATTTATCACTAGTTTTAAGTTATAAACTCGTTGATAAATGAGGGCGAGGAGGGAGTGCAGTATGCTCTTACTCCTTCCTCTAAGCACTCCAGCTGAAAAGGTAAGTCAACGTAGTGGTGATAAGATGGGGAAGTGTGAGAGGTCTAATGCATGGAATCGGGATGTCATGCCGGCTATCGGATGCCTCCTGTCAAAATACAGACAGCAGCATCCCGATGGATGGTATCCAGACAGGGATCGGGTAAGTATACTTACCCTCCCCCTTCTCTCCATCACCCTCCCCACCCTGCACCCTAACCTTCCCTGTAAGTGCCTAAACTTAAGTCTCCCCCCTTCGTGCCTAAACCTAACCCTCCCCCCTTAGTGGCTAACTCTAACCCCCCCAGTGGTGCCTAACCCTAACCCTCTCCCCTTGGGGTACCTAACCCAAAACCTAATGCTAACCCCACTATGCTATCTAAACCTAACTATCCCCCCCTCCCGTGGCTAACACTAAGGGTGCACCGGACATACCCCATTTGGACTGCCTTCCTTATGTGTTCCGGCGTCAGGATTAAGATAGACGTCGGTATTTCAACGCCTATCTTAAGTCCCTTTTCGGGCTTCTTCTGTTGGGATTGAGTCCTCCTCTACATATCCCTACTGTGTATGTAGAAGAGGACTAATAAGCATGTGGGAGAAGTGTGAAGGGCATTTGTGGGAAGTCTGATGGGCTTGTGGGGGGTTCTGTTGGACACGTAAAGCGCAGGCTGGGAGAACTCAAGGGCATGTTAACAGCAGAATATTGCGCAGCAGGGGTAGGATGCTGAAATCCGCAACCCAGGGGTGTATCTATAACCCTGTACCCATTATAGTCTTTATACTTACCTGTCCGTTGTCTCCAGAGTGCTGCTCTGCAGCATCGGGCCGGTGCAGTAAAAATCACTATGTAAATAGCAGTGGCCATTTTCCCAGTGACTCGCGTATTCGGGCTCCATTTAACCAGAGACCCGCACATGTGCAGTAGATTCTGGCATTTAGCCAGAATCTACTGCACCAGCGGCCGCCGTGGCACCGATGGACAGAGGAGGAGGCCCGCACTGAATCTGCACGCGGTCCACCTCCTCTCTTTAAACGTCCCTGTTGCAACCTATTAACTTGTGACTGCTGGACTGTGGGCCTCATTCAGAGGCGGTCGGAGGATGCAAGCGGTCGCTCAGAAACTGGGCGGCCGCTTGCATCCTGACCGCCCGCCTCTGTTTCGGTCGTTAGGCTGTGAGTTAACACCCACAGCTCTAACGACTGCTCGGTCGATGGTCGCGATGGTCAGAGACCATCACGACCATCGGGGCTTACGATGAGACCCTAGGGTAGGGTCTCACTTGTCGTAAGCCCCAGGGAGAGCTTCTGGCACTGTCAGAGCCGGAAGCTCTCCACTGACATCACTAGTGATGTCAGTGGGGCCTCCCCCAAACGGTAGGCGTTCCCATGGGAACGCCTCCGTTTGGGCTGCCACCCCCCCCCGGCCCGCCTTCCAAACGGGGCGAGCTGTCAATCAACATCGACAGCTCGCCCCCTTTGGAAAGAGACCCGCTATGACCGGCGCTGTCGGTCGTAGCTGGTCTCACGCATGCGCACGAGGGAGCCGGCTCCAAAACATCGAGGCGGTCGTAGACCGTACGGCCGCCTCTGAATAAGGTCCTGTGTCTCTAGCCTGTTAGCAGCATGTTACAGCAGAAGATTGTCTGGGATCAACTCTAACTGGGGGCGGGATGCATGATGCATCGCATGTGGGATGTGATGCATCCCACTTATCTTCGCATGCATGCCGGTGTTGATTACATCGATATGCATGAAGGAAAGCGCAAAGGACCGCTCACTCAGTAAGAGATGTCCTTTGCGAATGAGGGACTTCAGGGTCTATGACCCAGAAGTCCCTCTTGTGTCATTCTGATCATGTGCAGAATGATACACATGCTGCGGGGGTTGCTGGGAGGGATTCAATTGGATACCTCTCACAGCACTATGCAGAGAGAAGCTCATAGGCTTCTATAGGGTAACGCCATCTGAAGATGGTTTGGTGCATATGAGATATGCAGTCAAACCCGCATTTTCAGGGTTGCTGCATCCCGCCCTAAGTGTTATTATATTTGTCCAGTTGGAAGTCAATCCACTTGGCCAGAGTGTATAATGGTGTTAAGCGTGTTACGCAATATGTTGGAGCTGTGGCAGTGTGTCCACACATGTACAGCTTAACCAGGTCTTAGGTTTTTTTAAGCAGGTAGGAACAACATGTAGCATAGAGACACAGGGATGTACAGATATAGTAACTGTATAGAGCATCCTGGCACATGAGGGTATTTTCTGGGCGTTGTAGTGTGCTGGGTGGTATGATGACAAACACCTTGGTGGTTAGTGGCGCTATGCTATCTACAGTTGCAGTGGTGTTATAGTGTACTTGTTGTACTCTGCCGGCTCTGTATGCCTCTATAGTAACTTAAGGAGAGGTCAGGCCTGCTTCTAAAGACTGCTGGCTCGGTTACCTGGATGCAGATGGAGGCAGCGCAGGAGCACTCCTCATCCAACACAAGTAAGGGGTATGTTAGGAGATCTGAATGTATGTATGGAGATTTGATGCACATATAAGCCTAACCATTACATTTTTACACTTCAACTTGCCCCCACATTGCTTAAATCTGGGGAAACGGGAGGTGGGAGGATGGGATGGATGGTCCTTTACTACCTGGGTACGTGTCTGGGTATTTTTATCTTATTTTTCCTTTGCATATAAGGGTAATGTTTTACATGAATATTTATAATTTTTTGTTTCTCCCCACTGTGGGTAATTGATTATATGAAAAAGCTGTATGTTTATTCATATTATTTTCCCTTAATCTAAGGGTAAACTGTTTGTCACTGTGATTATATATGTTACCACCCTTGTCGTGGCCATATTTTACTGCATTTGTCAAAATAAACTAGGATTTTATTCTATACTTCAGAAAATCAGCATTTGTTTTATAACTGGTTCTTTGCCTTAATTACAAATTGGAAGCTTTGAGGAGATCACATCTAGCACTATTTTGTGACTGACCACTATAAATTACTTGAGAAGCTGGTCTAATGTAAGCGGACGTTTACATTAGAGCAAAGCCCTTTCCTCAAAGCCACGCTTGTTTACTTTGAGGAAAGGGACCTAGGCCCTGATTCAGAGCCGGACGCTCTGACAGAGCGCTCGCTCTGAATCAGGGCCGTCCCTTCTCCTTTTTGGAGTGGCCTCCTGGCCGCTCGCATAGCTGTGGGTGACCACCCACAGCTATAGCGAGCGGCCAAAATGATGGTCGCGATGGTCAAGACCATCGCGACCATCGGGCTTGTGACGAGACCCTGCGGTAGGGTCTCGCTGCCGCAAGCCCTGGAGTGCTTTTGGCTCTATCAGAGCCAAAAGCACTCCCACTGACATCACTAGTGATGTCAGTGGGGCCGGCCCCAGATGGTAGGCATTCCCATGGGAAAGCCTCCGTCTGGGCAGCCACGCCCCCGGCATGCCCACCAAAGGGGGCGTGATGTCAATCACCATCGACAGAACGCCCCCTTTGGTGCGAGACCCATAACGACGGCTTGGCCGTCATTATTCGGGTCTCGCGCATGCGCACGACGGAGCCGCCTCCGTTGTGCGCATGCGCACTTGGGCAACATCGACCCGCTTGCGAGCGCTCCCGAGCGGGTCTGAATCAGGCCCCTAGTGGGCACACAAAGTTTGTAATGTGATCACACCACCCACTCCAAAGATTTTAAAGTGCCACAGTGATGAGCACGTATTGCTGTGTACTGATTAACGACATGTTGTACAAGCTCCTAGTGGTGCAGCAGTGCACACATTGCTGCATGTGTGTGACAAAAAACGCACAGTCAAGTTTGTAATGTGATAACACCACCCGCTCCTCAACAACAACCACCATTCATTCTTAAAGAATATTATTATATAAAAAAAAAAGTTTTTTTTTTACTTTGGTGTGTTTCCTGTCAGGAATCGTAGCTGGCACTAAATGATAATTAAAAAAAAACCTGTAATATTATGTACTGTATGTGTCCGACTAAATCTTATTCACCGTATAAAACACTGTGCAGCAAGTCAAACACACCCTGATCATTAACGAATACTGTAGTCTCACCCGCTGCACAGTCAGTTTGTAATCCAGAGACACCTCTTTCTGGAATGAGACTTGTAGTTCAGTCATGGTTTTATACACCACTGCTCAGACCCCACTACTACATTCTAACTAGGGGTGTGCACCGGCCACTTTTCGTGTTTTGTGTTTTGGTTTTGGATCTTAATCTTTCGTCGTGTTTTGGATCTGGATTGGTTTTGCCAAAACCACCCTTCCGTGTTTTGGGTTCTGGGTTTTGTGTTTTGGATCTGTATTTTTTTTTAAAAAAGCATAAAAACAGCTAAAATCACAGAATTTGTGGGTTTTTCTAATCCTATGCTATTATTAACCTCAATAACATTAATTTCCACTAATTTCCAGTCTATTCTGAACACCTCACACCTCACAATATTGTTTTTAGTCCAAATGGTTGCACCGAGGTAGCTGGATGACTATGCTAAGCGACACGAGTGGGTGGAACAAACACGTGGCCTATCTAGGAGTGACACTGCAGTGGCAGACAGGATGGCAGTTTGAAAAACTAGGCCCCAAACAGTACATAATGCAAGAGAAAAACAGGTGCAAGATGGAATTGTCCTTGGGCCCTCCCACCCACCCTTATGTTGTATAAACAGGACATGCACACTTTAACAAAGCAATCATTTCAGCGCCAGGGTCTGCCACACAACTGTGGCTGAAATGATTGGTTCGTTTGGGCCCCCACAAAACAAGCTGGCAATTAATCTGTCCCTGCACAAACTGGCTCTACGGAGGCAAGATGTCGTCCTCATCCTCCTCATCCACCGATTCCTCACCCTCTTCAGTGTTGTGTACATCCTCATCCTCACAGAGTATTAACTCGTCCCCACTGGAATCCACCACCACAGGTCCCTCTGTACGTTCTGGAGGCTGGTCTCCCTGGAAGAGTTGATAATTCATTTTTATGAACATCATCTGAAGCAACCTCCTACGCCTTTCGCTGACAAGGTTCCCCGCTGCACTAAACACTCTTTCGGAGTACACACTGGAGGGGGGGCAACTCAGGTAAAATAGAGCTAGTTTGTACAGGGGCTCCAAATTGCATCTTTGCCTGCCAGTACAGGTATGGACTGTCTGACATGCCTACTTGGACGCTGTCACTGATGTAATCCTCCACCATTCTGTCAATGGTGACAGTATCATATGTAGTGACAGTAGACATGTCAGAAATTGTTGCCAGGTCCTTCAGTCCGGACCAAATGTCCAAACTTGGTCCTGCCTGCCCTGCATCACCGCCAGCGGGTTGCTTAGGATACCTAAGTTTTTTCCTGGCAGCCCCAGTTGCGGGAGAAAATGAAGAAGGAGCTGTTGACGTGTCACGTTCCGCTTCAGCTGACAGTGTGTTCACCAGCAGGTCTTTGCACCTCTGCAGGCTTGTGTCGGCCAGAAAGAGAGATACCACATAGGATCGTGCACGGTGGCCAAAATGTAGTGGTCTGATTTCAACAGATTGACCACCTGGAATCCTGGCAAAGCGAATGAAGGGCTTCATCCACAAGTCCCACATGCCGAGCGGAATCGCTCCATCTTAGCTCCTCCTTCACTTTCTCCAGCTGCTTCTGCAAAAGCCTGATGAGGGGAATGACCTGACTCAAGCTGGCAGTGTCTGAACTGACTTCACGTGTGGCAAGTTTGAAGGGCTGGAGAACCTTGCACAACACGGAAATCATTCTCCACTGTGCTTGAGTCAGGTGCATACCCCCTCCTTGCCTATGTCATAGGTGGATGTATAGGCTTGAATGGCCTTTTGCTGCTCCTCCATCCTCTGAAGCATATAGAGGGTTGAGTCCCACCGTGTCACAACCTCTTGCTTCAGGTGATGGCAGGGCAGGTTCAAGAGTGTTTGCTGGTGCTCCAGTCTTCGGCACGCAGTCGCTGAATGGCGAAAGTGGCCAGAAATTTTTCGGGCCACCCAAAGCGTCTCCTGCATGCCCCTGTCGCTTTTCAGAAAATTCTGCACCACCAAGTTTATTGTGTGAGCAAAACATGGGACATGCTGGAATTTGCCCAGATGTAATGCCCGCACAATATTGGTGGCATTGTCAGATATCACAAATCCCCAGGAGAGTGGGGTAAGCCACTGGGCGATGATTTCCCTCAGTTTCTCTAAGAGGTTGTCGGCGGTGTGTCTCTTACTGAAACCGGTGATACACAGCGTAGCCTGCCTTGGAACGAGCTGGCGTTTCTGAGATGCTGTTACTGGTGACGCTGCTGCTGTTGCTGCGTAAGGTGATACATCTACCCAGTGGGCTGTCACAGTCATATAGTCCTTAGTCTGCCCTGTTCCACTTGTCCACATGTCCATGGTTAAGTGGACATTGGGTACAACGGCATTTTTCATGATACTGAGGACACTTTTTCTGATGTTTCTATACAGTCTTGGTATCGCCTGCCTAGTGAAGTGGAACCTAGACGGGATTTGGAACCGGGGACACACTACCTCCATCAATTGTCTAAATCCCACTGCACTAATGGCGGATACCGGACGCACGTCTAACACCAACATAGCAGTCAAAGCCTCAGTTATACGTTTTGCTTCAGGATGACTGCTGTCGTACTTCATCCTTCTCGCTAAGGACTGTTGGAGGGTCAATTATTTAGTAAAAGCAGTGGTGTTCCTACTTCCTCTCTGGGATGATGAACGACTCCCAGCAGCAGCAACAGCAGCAGCGGCAGCAGTAGGCGTAGCAATGCAGGATCCTCCGGAGGAATCCCGGATAGGAGAGTCAGTCATGCCAGTGACATGGCCTGCAGGACTACTTCCGATCCTGACTAAGGAGGAAATTGACGAGGAGGGAGTTGATGGTGTGGTTTGCAGGCGCTTGGATACAACAGGACAACGGGATTTAGGTGTCCCTGGACTGCTTACGGTCTTAGCCAAAGTTTCTGAACTTGACAGTAACTTTTTATGAACGCGCTGCAGGTGCCGTATAAGGGAGGATGTTCCTAGGTGGTTAACGTCCCTACCCCTACTTATTTCACCTTTACATATGGTACATATGGCAAGACAGTTGTCCGGATTTGGATAGAAATATTGCCAGACCAAAGAGGTGTAATGTTTGGTCTTCTACCCAGGCATGACCGTGATGGGCTTTTTCATCCCACGGACAACAACTGTCTCCCCCGGGGGCCTGATTTAAACAAACCACATCACCATCAGAATCCTCCTCGCCAACTTCCTCCTCAGCGCCAGCTACACCAGTATCCTCATCCTGTTGTACTTCAACAGTGACATCTTCAATTTGCATATCAGCAAGTGGACTGTGGGTGCTCCTTTCAGCACTTGCAGGGGGCGTGCAAATGGTGGAAAGAGCCACCTCTTCCCGTCCAGTGCTGGGAAGGTCAGGCATCGCAACCGCCACCACACTTGGACTCTCCTCTCCAAAGAACTGTGCTTTTGTCAGCTTAACTCGTTTGATTTTTTTAGCGGGAGGAGGGCTTCCATCGTCATGTGAAGCTGAACCACTAGTCATGAACATACTAGTCTTACTAGTATGACACACACTAGTCATAGGGAAAGACCTTAGCCGTTCCTTGCCACTCCGTGTCATAAATGGCATATTGGCAAGTTTACGTTTCTCTTCAGATGATTTAAATGTTTTTTTAAGGTAATTTTCCTGAACTTTGTCATTTGGGATTGTATGTGGCCTCTACTATGACATTGGGCATCGGCCTTGGCAGACGACGTTGATGGCATGTTATCGTCTATGTCATGACTAGTGGCAGCAGCTTCAGCACTAGGTGGAAGTGGTTCTTGATCTTTCCCTATTTTATTTTTATCGGAGAAAGTTTGGTCCTCCATTTATGTTATATCGATTTGATATATACGTGCGGCTAAGGCGCACACAAACACAGAAAATATTTTTTTATTTTTGCTGGAGAGTAGTGCACTTTGTGGGTTACACCACCCTTTAAGAAATGAGCCAGCCGGATCTTTACTTATGGGACACAGGCGCACGCTTGGCGCTGCTCCTTTGTTGATACACGTGCAGCCACAGTGCACACAATTCACAAACACAGAAAATATTTTTTTATTTTGTTTGGAGTGTACTTTGGGGGTTACAGCAACCTTTAACGGTCAAGCCAGCCGGCCCTTAACTTATGACACAGGCGCACACTTGGCACTACTTTGTTGATGCACGTGCAGCCACAGTGCACACAATTCACAAACACAGAAAATATTTTTTTATTTGGTTTGGAGTGTACTTTGGGGGTTACAGCACCCTTTAACGGTCAAGCCAGCCGGCCCTTAACTTATGACACAGGCGCACGCTTGGCACTACTTTGTTGATGCACGTGCGGCTACTGCGCACACAATTCACAAACACAGAAAAAATTTTTTTATTTGGTTTGGAGTGTACTTTGGGGGTTACAGCACCCTTTAACGGTCAAGCCAGCCGGCCCTTTATTTATGACACAGGCGCACGCTTGGCACTACTTTGTTGATGCACGTGCGGCTACTGCGCACACAATTCACAAACACAGAAAATATTTTTTTATTTGGTTTGGAGTGTACTTTGGGGCTTACAGCACCCTTTAACGGTCAAGCCAGCCGGCCCTTTACTTATGACACAGGCGCACGCTTGGCACTACTTTGTTGATGCACGTGCGGCTACTGCGCACACAATTCACAAACACAGAAAATATATATTTTTTTTGTTTGGAGTTTACTTTGGGGGTTACAGCACCCTTTAACGGACAAGCCAGCCGGCCCTTTACTAATGGGACACAGGCGCACGCTTGGCGCTGCTCTTTTGTTGATGCACGTGCAGCCATAGTGCACACAATTCACAAACACAGAAAAAAAATTTTTTTTTTTAGCATTTGGGGGGAGCACCCCTGACGGACAGAGCACCCCCTGGACAACACTACAGCACCCCTTTAGGACTGGGACAGTGCACAGGACTTTGGAGTGGACACAGCCCCTATGGACAACTGACTGCACAACACAGTCCAGCCAGCCCCTATGGACTTTGAAGTAGTGGACACAGCCCCTATGGACAACAGCTTCACAGCACAACACAGCCAGCCCCTATGTTCTTTGAAGTAGTGGACACAGCCCCTATGGACAACAGCAGCACAGCGCAGCACAGCACAGCACAACACTACTCTGCACTACACTACACTACACAGCCCAGCCAGCCCTAACTCCCACCCTCCCTCTTCACTGTCCACAGCCGAGTGAGAAAATGGCGCCGACGCGGGTACCTTATATAGTATCCAAAACCCGCGAGACCCGGAAGGCGGGGTGATGACGTTTTGCCTCGATTTCAGATCCGAGTCAGGCGGGAAAAGTCGAGCCTGACTCGGATCAGCCTCGGATCGGGGGGGTTCGGATTTCAGAAATCCGAACCCGCTCACCCCTAATTCTAACCCCTAATTCTAACACATGCCATCACTGTGTAAGCGCCGCACTTTGCAATCTAAAGACACCTCTGGGCTGAGATTGTGGTTCATTGATGATTTCATACAGCGCAGCTAAAAGCCCACTACTAATTTCTAAGGCATGCCATCACCCTGTGAGTGCCGCACATCACTGCCGAAAATAGCCTGCCATGCAGAATTACTATCGTACTGTATATTGTATTAAAGACACTGTTTACACTTTGCAATACTGTACAGTATGTGATTGGTCCACCTCTCAGGGCTTACTGTTCTATTGTATTCTGTAGTGCCCATGTAGTGTAATTATGAAGTGCTTGCACGGTCCAAATGTAGTACATAAATCTTAGGCCCTCATTCAGACCCACTCGCGAGCGGCTGTCTGCTTGCAAGTGGGTCGATAGTCCCCACTGCGCATGCGCACGACGGAGGGAGCTCCGTCGTGCGCATGCGCGAGACCCGACGAGCGAAGGACTTTCCTTCGCTCGGAGTGTCTCATCAAAGGGGGCGTGCTGTCGATGGTGACTGACAGCACGCCCCCTTTGGTGGGTGTGCCGGGGGCGTGGCTGCCAGGCGGAGGCGTTCCCATGGGAACGCCTACCGTCTGAAGCCGGCCCCACTGACATCACTAGTGATGTCAGTGGGAGTGATTTTGGCTCTGATAGAGCCAAAATCACTCCTGGCCTTGCGGTTGAAAAACCCAACCACAGGCTTTTGCTCGCAGTTTCGATGGTCGCGATGGTCAAGACCATCGCGACCATCATCCTGCATGCTCATATATGCTGTGGGTGGTGACCCACAGCTATACGAGCGTCCAGGAGGACGCTCCATATTAATGGAGGTGGGCCCTGATTCAGAGCGAGCGCTCTGGTCAGAGCGTCCGGCTCTGAATCAGGGCCTTATAATGCGGTGTGATGAGGTGATTGAAAAGCTTGAAGCTTCCCCCTTACAGCTGGTAATGAGTGCATCTCCATTTATCATTTGCCTGTGTGGTGAGATCCAGGAGAAGGTACAGTAGCCAAAATTAAATTACATATTGCCTCCCCAACATGAATTTGTTCCGATACCTCTGGACTTGATTAATAGTACAGCTGGCAATTAACCCTTCAGTTAATATAGAAAGCCTTGTCTCACAGCTGAGGTTATTTATGCAATACAATCTAAAAACTTATCAAATCATTATTAAAGATACATAGATATTACTATATAATGCACTTTGTCAAGAGAATCCTATAAAGTCCTACAAATCTATATCTGAAATACATAATATATGGGGACATGCTCATTTCCAATTTAACAATAATTTTTCACATATAAACTATATATATATATCTTTACCGAGGCGAAGCAGGAAGCACTACCGATGAGATGTAAGAATATCTCATCGGCCAGAGAGGGGGAGCGTTAACTCCCCCCTCCAGCGCTACCCGCTAGAGACCACAGCACATCAGCCTAGTGCTGTGTCTCTGTCCCGGCCGGCTCCACTGAGCATGTGTGGGATCTCGCAAGTATCACAGACCGCAGCAGGGACAGGGCTGTCCCTGCTGTGGGGATAGGCTAGCGCCAGGCTGTAGCTGTCATTAACGACAGCTACAGCGAGGGCCGAACGGTCAGGTGATATGACCGTTTATACATGGCCCAGGCTATCGGCGCTGCTCTCTTGTAGACAGCAGCGCCGATAATGACAGGGGCGCATAGCACAAGAATAACGAACAGTGCATACGCTGGTCGATGTACTCGATTAATCTAATAAATAGCGGAGATGACGTAGGATGCGAGCGGCCAGGGGGCGTAGTTTTCCAAAAAACGACCGCATGTTTGGTTTGCTCGTTCAGACCTAGAGGCGTGAACAGACCAAAAAGAGCGAACGGTTCATTTGAATAGCCACCCCTTTTTTCTGAACGAGCGAGCGCAAATAGCGTCCGGCTCTGAATCAGGCCCTTAGAAAACTACGCCCCCTGGCCGCTCGCATCCTACGTCTTCTCCGCTATTTATTAGATTAATCGAGTACATCGACCAGCGTATGAACTGCTCGCTATTCTTGTGGTTGGTTTTTCCTACCGCAATCATGCGAGCAGTTCTGACTATAAAATAACCCAGTGACGTGGTCAATGACGCTGCTGTATTAATTATGCACACCCATAAAACGCCCGTTTTGACCTTTAAGCACGCCTGCGTTCGGATCTCCACTCCCCGTTTTCAAGCACCTTCCCCTGTTACCACCCACATACGCCTCCTTCTGTCACTCAAAATAGCAGGCATTCGCTATTTAGCGAACAAACGATTTTCTGCCACACTGACTAGTTCGCGCATGCGTATTACGATCCGTACGCATGCGCAGTTGGGCAAACATCGCTCGGAACGAACGAGCGGACGCTTACGAGCGGCTCTGAATCAGGCCCTTAGTCCACAGTTTGTCAGACATTGCCGGTCTTTACTTTTTATCATTGTGTCCGTTTTAATTGTCATTTTACAATTATATTTCATTTATTATCGCATTGAATTACATTTTATATTCATTACATTGAACCACATTATATGAATAATTAAGGATATTCTCACAAAAGGATTCTTTTTTATTATACTGATAAATACAAGCGCGTCTATATATACGCATAAATTAAATAACCCATAAGACTATTTCAAAAATGAGGAACAGTTAATTTTGCATTATATTATCACAAATGTCTAATACAGTCAGCAGAAAAAAATTGATGATATGAGTAGCATGAACAGAATAATATAATATAATAGCAAATAACAGCATACGTAGCAAATAGTTATATTGTTCCATATCTCATAACACTATTAGTTGTATAAGGCATACATACAAAAATGTTTATACTGTTTCCATCCCAAATAGACACTATATATATATGTGTAGATATACAGTATATAGATAGATAGATAGATAGATAGATAGATAGATAGATAGATAGATAGATGGATAGATTAGACAAAAATCCTTATGGTTTCACATGTCCCATTAAGGCTTCTTAGACATGATCTGAAATTTCACAAAACCTACTGAATTTCTGCCAATCAAACTTAAAAAAGCAACAAAATTAAGATAGTTAAGGCTTACGCCCTAATGGACGTGTTCCTTGCGCAATGCAGATATGGTATGCCATTGCACCCTGTGGTTAACTGCAGATTCAGCACTCACACAGAGTGAGATTGCTGTCACTCACAAAATGGTGGTGCTGCTAATTCACAGAATTGTGTGCTCATTGGAATACACACATGCAGTCTATGCAACTCTGACCAGTTATGTGGCACACATATCCCACTCAGTGCCCACAATCTTCCCATTCGGTCACCACAACAATCCATCTGGATTCCAACATCCTTCTCTCTCCATACAGTACATCCATTTAATTTAGAATACACATTCAGCTTCCTAATTGCTAAAACTATCATACCCTATCTATGCATGTACACTTTCTTTCCCTATATGCCTCAATGCTTCTGTATATTCCCCAATCCCTACTGCTGTGTGGTCTCTGAACTGTGCTAGTCTGTATTCCCTCATACCACACTAATCTGTCTTTCCTCATCCACAACGCCCTGTCTTCCTGCATCCGTGCCACTCTGTTTCCCTCCATCTGCACCATTGCCGTCCTCCCAGCCACACTGCTCTGTCTTCCCCTCATCTATGCCACTCTTCCTTCCTCCATCTGCACCACTCTGTCCCCCCAACCGTGCCACTCTGACCCCCCACCCGCAACACTCTGTCTTCCCCCCATCTGCACTAATATGTTTTCCCTAATCCCTACTGTTGTGTGTTCTCCCATTTGTGCCAGTCTGTTTTCCCTCATCCACACCAATCTGTCTTTACCCATCTGCGATGCTCTGTCTCCCCGTGTCTATGCCACTCTGTACCCCCCATCCATGTTGCTCTGTCCCCCCAAACCATGGCACTCTGTCTACCCCCCATCCGCACCAATGTTTTCCACCCATCTGCATCACTTTGGCTTCCCCCATCTGTGCTGCTTAATCTTCCCCTCTCTCCATGCCTTTCTGTCTCCCCCATCCATGCTGCTCTGTCTCCTCCCCCCATCCACACCACTCTTATCCCATCTGCGCAGCTCTATCTTCTGCTCAGACCTCAATTGCATAGACTGCATGTGTGTATTCCACACAATTCTGTGAATTAGCAGCTCCACCATGTTATGAGTGACAGCAATTTCACTCTGTGAGAGTGCTGAATCTGCAGCTAACTACATATTTGTATTGCGCAAGGAACAAATCCATTAAGGCGTCAAGCTGAATTATCGGAATTTCATTTTTTTTTTTATGTTTTAGTGGTAGAAATTCAGTAGGATTTGTGAAATTTCAGATCATGTCTAAGAAGCCTTAATGGGACATGTGAAACCCTAAGGTTTTTTGTCTATGGAATTTCATTGCTTTTTTATCATTTATTTTCCATCAAGGACGGGAGCAGCAAACTGGGCCACCTGCAGGGGAGAAGGGTAACAAAATGGTACACTAGCGTGGGTGGTGGAGGGGACAATACATAGAAGGTGTTTCGGGAATGCAGAGGAAGAGACAGCTGTGGGGGCAGGCTGCAGGCATGTGGGGCAGTGCACAGGGACAGCAGAGGGGCTCACTGACGCTGATGGTCCCATCCCTGAACTGCTTCTTAAGGCCCCTACACTTGGAACGATGTGCTCATGATGCGATATCGTGAACGATTTACCTTGAACTCTCCCCGGCACTCCAGGACAAGATATGGTGCTTAAACAGCACATTTTGTCATAAGAACTATTGTGCAAGATCTAAAGATAGCTGCATGAATGGATCAGTGAGATCCATGATGCAGGCATCTGTGTAAAACAAAATGTTTTAGAGATGCACACACGGATCAGTGCGATCCGTACAGCATGCATATGGAAAAAAAAATCAATAAGACACAAATGCATGGATGAATCAGTGAGATCATCCATGCATCTGTGTTAAAAAAATGAAAACAAGTGAAATTTTTTTTAAAATTACATGCTCCCCCTAAAGCACAACCAGCTCCGGGCTTTTCACAGCCGGTCCTGGTTATGAAAATACAGGGGACAAATGACATAGGGGTACCCTGTATTTAGCATAACCAGAAACCAGGCTTTTGAGAGCCAGTCCTGGTTGTGAAAATACAGGGGACAAAAGATGTAGGGGTCCCCTGTATTTAGCACAACCAGCAATGGGCTCAGTGAACCGGTCCTGGTTTTGGAAATACAGGGGACAAAAAGTGTAGGTGTCCCCTGTATTATCCATAACCAGCACCAGACCCTTTCTAGCGAGGGGAGTAATGACAAAGCCATGGGAACCCTTTCATGAAGGGGTCCCTCTCACCAGGGCATTTGGATCTGGATCTTTCTTTGTGTTTTAGATCTGGATTGGTTTTGCCAAAACCACCCTTCCCGGTTTTGTGTTTTGGATCTGTAATTTTTTGGAAAAAAGCATAAAAACAGCTAAAATCACAAATTTTTGTTCCTACACTATTATTAACCTCAATAATATTAATTTCCACTCATTTCCGGTCTATTCTGAACACCTCACAATATTGTTTTTAGGCCAAAAGGTTGCACCGAGGTAGTTGGATGATTATGCTAAGTGACACAAGTGGGTGGCACAAACACGTGGCCCATCTAGGAATGGCACTGCAGTGGCAGATAGGGATGGCAGTTTGAAAAACTAGGCACCAAAAGGTGCTACGTGGTGACTTATCGCGTCACCCATCAACTGCTGCTGCTGGGCACACAGGATGGGACTCAGGAGAGAGATGGGCACCGCCGAGGCTGATAGGTCGCTGTTCGTGGGGAACTTAAATCCCAGGGCCACCGAGGAGATCTTGTTTGAGCTGTTTCTGCAGGCTGGTCCTGCAATTAACGCTAAAGTTCCAAAGGATGGAAAGCCGAAACTATTTGCTTTTGTCAATTTCAAACATGAGGAGTCTGTTCCCTATGGAATGAGTTTGTTAAATGGAATCAAACTCTTTGGGAGGCTGCTGAAAATTCAATTCAGATCAGGAAGCAGCCATGGCTCTGCAGAAGCAAATAGCGCAGAATACTCACCACAAGGAAATGGCAGCTTTACTGGAAACAGTCCATCAACACATGACCGCAGTCATGATGGCAATGGGGAGTTCACAAAATACTCTGAACTTTCACCTCCTGTTCCAAACTATCAGAGATCTTACTCTTCTCCGGACAATCTTTAAAGACAAGCAATTATGAATAACTTCTATAGGTCGGAAACCCCTCATGGATTCAGCACAGCAATGATGGCCCAACCCAGTTACTCGCCATCACATTATCCGCCTCACCAAAGTCAGTACAGTCACGGATCCGATCATTCTCCCCCACACAGATATGATTCCTCTTCCAGCCACCAATCCAGTAGAAGCCATAGCTCTCATCCTTATCAAAAGGAGAGTTACCACAGTAGCAGAGACTAGGGATGTGCAGACTCGGATTAGTTCGAATTTTCCCGCCAAGTTCGGATTTTTACCAACAAAAATCGTGTCTCAGAAAGAGGCAAAACTTCATCTTTTATGGACAAACATCATCTTTCATGGACTTTTGTCCAGGACAGCCCCTGTAAAAATTATTTTGATGAAGGGCAGCGTACAACCCATAGGAAAGCCCCTGTAAAAATTAGTTTGATGAAGGGCAGTGTACAACCCCTGTAAAAATTACTTTGATGAAGGGCAGCATACAACCCACAGGACCGCCTCTGTAAAAAATAGTTTGATGAAGGGCAGCGTACATCCCACAGGACAGCCCCTGTAAAAATTAGTTTGATGAAGAGCAGTATACAACCCCTGTAAAAATTACTTTGATGAAGGGCAGCATACAACCCACAGGACAGCCCCTGTAAAAATTAGTTTGATGAAGGGTAGCGTCCAACCCCTGTAAAAATTACTTTGATGAAGGGCAGCATACAACCCACAGGACAGCCCTTGTAAAAATTATTTGTATGAGCGTACCCCTACAGCAGACAGGGCACCCCCTGTAAAAATTATTTGCATGAGCGTACCCCTACAGCAGACAGGGCACCCCCTGTAAAAATTATTTGTATGAGCGTACCCCTACAGCAGACAGGGCACCCCCTGTAAAAATTATTTGTTAGAGCTTACCCCTACAGCAGCAGGGCACCCCCTGTAAAAATTATTTGTATGAGCATACCTGAACAGGAGACAGGCAGCACCTGTAAAAATTATTTGTATGAGCGTACCCCTACAGCAGACAGGGCAGCCCCTGTAAAAATTATTTGTATGAGCGTACCCCTACAGCAGACAGGGCAGCCCCTGTAAAAATTATTTGTATGAGCGTACCCCTATAGTAGACAGGCAGCCCCTTTAAAAATTATTTTGATAAAAGGCAGCTTTTCACACTGGGGGTGGGTGAAGAGAGTACTCCTGAAGGACAGAGCACCCCCTGAACAACACAGCAGTGCAGACTCCCCCTCAGTGACAGGAGCCGGGTGCTGCACTGTAGAATTACGTGCAGAATTTGGCTCCTGTCACAGTAAGGGAGCCGGCACTACAAGTACAGTGGTCCCCGAGGGCAGCCCTCACCTCCCAGACACCCGGAGAGACTTAAACCGGGGTTCGGGTGTGTGGTCCCGCCCCCACACTCGAGACCACGCCCCTTGTCACAGGACCACGCCCCTTTTCCACCGGCGTGAGGCTACACCGCGCACACTGCTCCGATATTGGCACCGGGTGCATCTAAAGGTAGGGACGCCACTGATCTGCGTGAATATCTTAGGGCCAGATTTACATTTGAGCTGCTGTTAGCAGCTAACATTGCTCAGCCCATTACGGTAGTCTGATTCTGTTTGCACTTTTGTAGAATGTAAGCAGTATCAGCCTTCCGCGAGGTCATGAGTGAAGCCATTGGAAGCTATTTTGGCAGATTCTGCACGTAATTGTATTGGCCCCTTAGTATACATTCTACAAGGTTGGTGAACAAGTGCAGTTGTAGACTGGTTTCTTTGCTCCACACCTAATTACTGTATGTACCCTAAACCAGAGGTTCTCAAACTTGGTCCTCAGGACCCCTCACAGTTCACGTTTTCCAGGTTACCTAGTTGGTGCACAGGTATACACATTACTCACTGACACATTTTAAAAGATCCACAGGTGGAGCTAATTATTTTACTTGCAGTTCTGTGAGGAGACCTGGAAAGCATGCACTGTTTGGGGTCCTGAGGGCCGAGTTTGAGAACCTATGCCCTAAACAGATTAATTATTTAATAAACAAATATTTGTTTAACCATATACAATTCAGGCACATAAGACAAACTAATAACACGATGGCATTTAATATTCCATAAAAGCAGCTCCTAACAGCGGTAAGATCTATATACCCCGCTAAAAATAAAACCTAAATAGTTTGGAAATGCTTCAATATCATATAACAATATAATACATGCTCAAATAAGAAGCATAAAGTAGAGGAGCAAGTGTTAGTCCAAACAAGGAGCCCTTGCTCCTCTACTTTATGCTTCTTATTTGAGCATGTATTATATTGTTATATGATAGTGAAGCATTTCCAAACTAATTTTATTAATTATTTCCCTGTGATATATTTGCAGGGCTATATTAAGTGGGGGCGACAGGATTGGTTGCCCCGGGGGCCCCCACACACAGAGGGGCCTCCACAATTTAGTTGCCCCGGGGTCTCCACAAGTCTTAATCTGGCCCTGCATATTTAGATCAAAATATGCATATTTTTCAAATAAAGTCTCTCTTGCCACATTCTGGGCAGTTCTGGAATATAGATTAATCAACACATGTCTTTGCTCTTATATCTGTATATCAAAGATGTAATGGTTATATGCAGTTATGTTTTTTTGATTCTCCATTTGCATGTGTAATAGATTGTTTGGGCTCTATTTATTAACATGATTTTGACTAAAATAAAGTGAAAAAGGGTGTTTTCACACCCTTTTCACATTATTTTAGTATCACCTATAGTTATCACAGGGCAATTGGAGTAGAATTCGTAAAATTCTACTCCAACCCCTAAGTATCACTTATTTTTAGTAAAGCAGATCGCATTTCCCATAACTGTAATGGGAAATGTGATCTGACCAAAGTTACTAAAAATAAATAGTGAAAAAATATCGGGAAAAGCCCTGTGATAATAACGCCACCTGGAGGTGGCATTATCCAGGGTCTCCCCCGGTTACCGGGCTCCTGCCCTGCTCTAACAGGGAGAGCAGAGCCGGGAGTCGGTCCCAGTAATCAGCTGTGTGGTCTAAACAGAGCGCAAGCTGATACACTGCAAAAAAAAAAATTGGTTAAAAAATAAAAATTTACTTACCCGACCCCAGGGACCGGTGATCGGGGCTCCGGTGATGCCTCCCGTCCGGTCAGCTGGTCTCCCATAGTGCACTGCTGCCCGGTTATCAGGTGATCGGGTCCCAGTGCAGTATGGGAGATCACCTGACCGGAGGCATGGAGAACATCACCGGAGGCCCGGATCATGCAGGAAAGTGTAATTAAGGGAGGGGGGGTCGGCACGGGGGGGTCCGCGATCGTGGGGGCGGGGCTTAGCATCGGGGGCGAAGCTTATCGCCAAGGGGGTAGCAGCGGCGGCCGGTCGGCGCATGCATGGGCACTTTGTCACAGTATTTATTGTGAAAATACCGTGATAAGGTTCCGAAGGGAATTCGCAGGGACAGAGCTTTATCGCAAGCTCTGTCCCTGCAAGGGATTTGTAGTAAATCCCTGTGATATTGCCTGAATTTGCAATGCGAATTCAGTCATTAATATCACACTACAATCTGCATTCAATATGCATATTGTAGTAGATAGAGCCCTTTGTCTCTTAGTGCTGTTAGTAAGTTTTTGACAATCACGTTTGGTTGTTAGTGAGTTTGCGAGTTCATGCAGGTATCTCATACTGGAAAATGTCTTCACTGTTCTCAAACCAGTGAATACAGAGTATATGAAAAGTCTACACACCCTGATACCCCTTTCACACCAAATTTATAACCCGGTTATTGCTGGCGCAACCCAAGGCCTAGCTATATGTGAAAGCGTCAACCCAGATTTTGTGTCTGGGGAATCCTATCCTGGTTGCCACCAGGGTTGAACCCGCTACTGGCCCAGGTAACAGTGTGGTGTGAATGTTGCGACCTTGTTATCTGAACCAGGTCACGCTAAAAATAGTTGATTGGAGCTTCTGGTGCTCTCATAGATGATGTCATGAGATGATGTCACATCATGGCTATCTGGCAGGATGCAGAAATTAGATAGCTGTTAGCAATAACAACTCCGGGCTACACACTGGTAATTTATCGGCGTGATTAAAGCAATGCAGTGAGCAGTCGCCATTCACATTTTATGACCTCATCATTGTGAACCTGAAAAATGTCCATTTCTAATGCCAAACACAAGTTTTGCAGGGCTGACACGGGTCCAACTTGTGGTGTGAAAGGGGTCTGAGCAGCTGTGACACTGGTTGGAAACATGTTTAAAAACCCGGGTCAGACCCAGGATTTTGATGTGAAAGGGCTATTATTGAAATGTCAGACCATTAATGTGCATCTGCAAACAGCAAATTGCAAGTGAAAATCTATTTTGTATGTAAAAAAAGGTGAAAATAAAAACCTTACAATAGTGTGGTGTGTGCACCCCTACATTAATACTTTGTGGAAGTAACTTAACATTTTATTTTAGCAGAGAATAATTCTCTATCAACTTTGCAGACCTGGACTTTTTAACTCCATCCCAGGGTCCACCAAATTGTGAGGGGGATCTCCAATACTTCCGCCTTCATCTTAAGGCTTACTTGCCGATATTCTGACTGCCCCTTCTGGGAGGGAGCAGTCAGGTCGACTTAGCAGGGGGGAGGGGGTGCGAGGGTGTGTGGCAGGGGACATTACACACACAGTTTAGGGGTGGGGCTAGGGGCGGAGCCACATACTCTGGTTATTTTGGCCCCACTACACAATGCCGAGATTTCCGGCATTGTGTAGCAGGAGGTGGGGTCATCAGAAGCGCTTCATCAGCCCCACCGCTGTGGGTGTCTGGGGATACATTGCGGGGGACTGGAGGGGCCAGGAGGCTTAACTACTTTTCCGGGGGGCCAGTAGTGGCACCCGATTTTCAGGAGGCTCCCAGCCAAATCGGGAGAGTAGGCATGTATGCCTTAAGTTTTGACAGAGGTCAACAGGTTTCATACCAAAATATCTTCATATTTATAGGTAGTGTATCCATTATGATCTCTATTTGAGGAGAGCCCCAGAGCATGATGTTTACACTACCATGCTCCACCACCAGTAGGTAGGGTGTCCTTTGGGTGATGGGCTGTGTTGTCTTTGTGTAAACCATATATTTTAGAAATAGGGCCAAAACATTATTTTTGATTTTGATAAATAACTTTCATCTTGCAATGCCTCCCCATAACTCAGACATGCAGGATATGGGAGAACATTGTTTTATGGAGGGAGTGAGCAGTTCCTACCAGGAGCTCCTGCAACTCCTTCAATATTACCACAGGCCACATTTCTACTTCTCCTGGCATCAACTTTTTAGGGACATCCTGATCTTAGCAATGTACCTGTTGTGCCACCTTTTCTCCAGTTTTTGATTATAGTTTTCTCAGTGTCCCATGGTACATGTAATAATGGCATTGAAATGTGTTTATGCCTCTCTTATAAGCAAATTTTAGAGGAACAGTTAATGTGTGGGTAATCATCACTACTTTCATTGTTGCCATGTTTAAGCTAATCACTCTTTAACTTGAGTTTGAATATGATTAACTCTGAAGACAATGACTACCACATTATGAACACTTATGCAACTAAGGTATTGAAAGTTTTGAATTTCACTTTTTTTTTCTTATAGTCTGTTTGTTTTATACTTGTGGTTTCTTGGTTGCAAGGTCACATAAAGGTGGAAATAGATCTAACATAATTTATTGTGATTTTTGGCTTTACTGTACTGTCGAAGCTGGTTTAGTGGCTGAGACAGAATCAGTGTAAAATTAGCTTGGAGCGACGCCATCTTGCGAATGGCAACCAGACTCCATCTTAAAAATAAGAATCTGCACGACGCCATATTGTGAATTGCCGTCCAGCGCCATTTTAAGTTACAACTCACGAGCTAAGTACAGATGGCAATGTTTTTGGTAATCCTTTTAGAAGCCATGACAGGCCCATTCTGGGGACAACCTTGCATAGAAAAATACCAAAACAACTAGAAAAACAGCTTCCTGAGAAAAGTAATTAGAAAAGACAATACACCAGGAACTGTGGGTGTTTTTGCATGTAAAGGGAGAGACCCCATATGTGGACAGGTGCAGCTGTGGCAATTGTAATATGGCTCAGACACTTGAATTTGACTGAATGAACAATGGTAAGAAATCTGCTTGAAAAGAACTGACACAGGTATCCTAATTAGGCAGAAGAAAGCTTTTAAACTCACTGTCAGACAGGATGGCACCAGCAATCGGCGGGGGGTCTCCACCCTGTTTGAGAGTGAAACTCACTGCCCATAAAACATTGCATTGCAGTTTAAAAATGTTAGTAAGGAGTGTATATATATATATATATATGTATATATATATATTACATCCATCATAAATAGATTCACATGCATAAACACCGCACATTACGCACAGTTGCGATGTTGACATAACGCACATTAGCGAATGCATGATATCCTGCATGTGAACGCTGTTTATTAGCTTCATGCGTACGCATCTGCCACAAGTTAACTAGCGTCTTTTCCCAAACCCATAATATTTACAAACTGCACACTCACGTAAAAGGTTCCATAGCTTCAAAGTATAAGATTCAAGTTATATCCATTTATTACTAATGCTGTGAAATAAAGTCTATTTGGTATCTAAGGTTTAATACATGATAAGTAAACCGTGTTTGGTGTTGTACTGATCTGCACTTTCTCAACAGCTTCCCGGTATCATCGGTGTGAAGATCGCAACATGCATTCTCATCTTATGGACTGTAGAGAGTTAAAACACCAAAATGTACTTTGTAAAATTAACAGCTTAGGTTTGCATGAGGTTGGAAAACGGAGACAAAAGGCTGTTGGAGGCAGGTCTGTGTCCATTTGAATAGACCTGTTAAATGCCCTGTAACAGAAGCACCGAGATGGAGAACCAATGTGATCGCAACAAACCTCTCTATTGTATAGTCTATTTCTGTAAGGATATATATATATGTGTGTTCTGACCCCAGTCTTCAGTCTTCATGCTGATGCTGTTGATGGAGGTTTCTTGTTGATGCCGTAATCTGGTCCCAGAGCGCGTGCCTATGTATAACTGTACCTTGGGTCTATATAATTTATTTGCGCTAAATTGTATTTAGATCACAGCGTGTAACTATCTGTACTTTGCTTAAATAATAACCTTTGTGCGTTGGAACACATTTTCTCAAAGTCTGAAGGCATTTATTTACTGTATGACTGCGTATGCAAATAGCGTCAATTTTAGAAGGTATAGGCAGGTTTTTAGAAGGTATAGGCAGGAGCGTATAGAGGTTTAAATTCAGTATCCTTAGTACTATACATCACAAAAAACTACAATTTCAATATAGGTGTGTAGACATTTTATATTTGCTGAATATATTGTCTGTGATGTGGGTCACATATACAATTAGCGTAAGCAGTGAATATTTCATTGCTACTGTATATATCTTTGCTATGGGTCTATCCACTATATCTCATTCCTGACCAATAGACTTTTCCTGGGCCAGTTCTCAGAGAAATTTATCCACCCGAACTTCCAGATCCGAGGCGATAACCGAGCTAGGCTCTGAGTTTCCCGCGTGACTTGTATCTCAAAATAAGGCAAAAAGTTATCCTCCCGCTGTTGGATTCTCACGGGCTTTGTATAATATATAGAGGTCCCCACGATCAGCGCCATTTTCACTCCGGCTGTGGAGAGTGTAGTGATCGGATGTGCTGTGTCCATCCAAGAGCTGCTGTATCTCTCCAGGGCAGGGGCTGCTGTGTCCATCCAGGGGTTGCTGTGTCCATCCAGGGGCAGTGGCTGCTGTGTCCATCCAGGGGCAGTTGCTGCTGTGTCCATCCAGGGTCTGCTTTGTCCATCAAGGGAAGGGGCTGCTGTGTCCATCCAGGGTCTGCTGTGTCCATCCAGGGGTTGCTGTGTTCAACCAGGGGTGCTATGTCCATCCAAGGGTGCCCAGTGTATAAAAAATAATAGCTAATAATATAATTAATAAAAAAATAATATATATTTTTTTGTGCTGTACCCCAGTGTACTATATTATTATTATTTTTTTACTGTGACGCTGCCGATCAGAACGCTGTGTAATATTCATACACGTATTGTTCGTGACACTGTAAGTGAAAAATACAGTGTATTCGTAAAAAATATTGTGACACTGTTAGTGGAAACGCAGTGTATTAGTTAAAAATATTGTCACACTGTAAGTGGAAAACGCAGTGTATTCGTAAAAAATATTGTCACACTGTAAGTGGAAAACACAGTGTATTCCTAAAAAATATTGACACTGTTAGTGGAATTGCAGTGTATTCATAAAAATATTATGACACTGTAAGTGGAAATGTAGTGTATTCATAAAAAATATTGTAAAACTGTAAGTGGAAAATGCAATGTATTCGTAAAAAGTATCGTGACACTGTTAGTGGAAACACAGGGCCTGATTCAGACCCATTAGCTAAGCTGCGAATGCACGCTATGGGCGATTATCGCACATCTGCACATGCATATGTGTCAAAGTATGCATGCGTGAACCAGTCACTGCGGCCGGGAATCGTCACTCGTAGTACACAGACTGGACTTTGAATGACATAACCGTTTGTGGGTGGAGACAAGTGAAGGTGCTTGTGAACGAGGGAGTGGATGTGCGAACGTAGGCATGCCTGAGTGTCAAAACGAAGTTTAATGGGTGTGCATAACTAGCAAAGTAGCGTCATTGAACACATCACTTGGTTGTATTTTAGCCTGAACTGATCGCAGTGCTTGCGCTGGAGTAGGGTCTACCTCAAGTGCTGCGTGCATCTCCGATGGGTCTCGATGTTCCCGATTAATCACACACTTCCTTGAGATAACATGTGCTAAGAGAGAAAGATGGGTGGCTTTATACTCCTGCATACGCTCATTGCCGTTGCTCTCTAAGACATAGAGGGCGTTTTTAAGCCAGACAGTGTGATCGCGGGATTTGCATACCTGGTCCCTTTTGGCAGCGAGAGAGCGCAGCTTAGCGACGGGGTCTGAATCAGGCCTACAGTGTATTTGTTAAAAAATATTGTAACACTGTTAGTGGAAACACAGTGTATTAATTAAAAATATTGTGACACTGTAAGTGGCAGCGCAGTGTGTTATACTTTTCTTATTGATAAATAATCTTGTGACACTAAGTGGCAGCGCTGTGTGTTTTTCTTATTGATAAATAATCTTGTGACACTGTAAGTGGCAGCACAGTGTGTTATTCTTATTCATAAATAATTAATCTTGTGATACTGTAAGTGGTAGCACAGTCGAATATTCAACTTTTCACTTCTTTACTCAATTGTGAATAAATTATTACTTTACACACCGACTACAAGACCACAAAAAAGTGCTAAATAACATGCATTATATGTAAAACATGATGACTTCACTGTAAGTGGTAGCACAGAGTGTTATTCATATTCATAAATAATTAATTTTGTGACACTAAGGCCCGTATTCAATATTGGAGCGAAAAGTCCGTGCTGGACTTTTCGCTCCACAGTGGAGCTTTTCTGGGGATAAAGTATTGGGCGCGTGCCCGTTTCATCCCCACATTCAATTTAAAAGGAGCGAAAACGGGACCCGGCGAGGGATCTACAAAAAAAAAACGGGAGGTTTCGGGAAATAATTGTAGGACCCTCCTAAAGATGTCCATACATGGGGGGATCACTATGGGTACCCCAGTTTTTGCCTGCAGAAGAAAGTCGGGTTTTTCAAACAGGTGTTTTTTCCCCGACATTGAAGAAGTGATGCAGAAGAGCACTTAGGTTTTTTTTTTTTTTTTTTTTAAGTGGTCCCATCAAATTTGGGGTACATGAAAATGGGTACTAGCATATTTTTAAGTCCCTAAAGTAATTTTTTTAAAATTCTGCAAAAAATGCACCTGCCACTAACAGCCTATTCTAGACTACACCTGCCACATACTTGCAGAATAGCCCTGAACTTATTTATCTATTTTTAAACACTGTTTTCCCTTCTTTTCTTTTTCACCCCAAATTTTTTATTAATTTTTTTGGGGTGTCCCTATTTTTTTTTTTTACTTTTTTTGACAGTTTATTTTTAAATGTCATTCCCAGGGCTGCAGACTATTTTTTTTAAGCCTGCACCCCTAAACCCCAATTCTGCACTTTTTTTCGCCATGTAAAACATGGTGAAAAGTTATCCCTGTTTTTTTTCAAAGACTTTTCGAACCTGCGAAAAGTCTTTGAAATTGAATACAGAGATAATTGAAATAGGCGAAAATGACGTCATCTGACTTTTCACAGCCTAATTGAATACCCCTCTAAGTGGTAGCGCAGTGTGTTATTCTTATTCATAAATAATTTTGTGACACTGTAAGTGGCAGCGCAGTGTGTTATTCTTTTCTTATTCATAAAAAATCTTGTGACACTGTAGGTCATTGAATAGGTCAGTGTAATATTTAAAATTGGCACAAATTGATGTGTTCTGGACCCCACTTAATTCGTGTTTGCCGTGTTTGTTGATATGTAGAACAATCAGTTGAGACTTGAGAGGACAGCAGGAACCACATACTAGTACTGGAGCTGCTGCCAGTGCCACCAGTCATGACGATACTAGTCCATCTACATCATCTGCTAAAGCCGATGCCCAAGGGCATATAGAGCTTAAGTCAGGGCATCTAAAATCAAGAACCAATCTTTTACAGTGGTAAAGAAGAAAACATCAAAGGGAAAGTTAGTTGCAGAAAGACATAAAATTAGCAATGTGCCAGTTTCACCACATGAAGTGGCAAGGAAAGGCTAAGGCATTGGCCTTTATTTATGACTGGTGGTTCTGCCTCTTATGATGATGTAAGCACAAGTTATAAATCGAGGATGCTTCTGTGGAAGTGCACCAGGATGAGCAGGATGTTTGTGTAGCTGACGCTAATGGGGATGCTGATGATGAGGATGTTGTTTGTGTAAATTAGGCAACAGTGGATAAAACAGTTGTTGCCCATGATAAGGAAAAGCCCATTGTCATGCCTGGGCACAAGACAAAAAAACTTGGTTGTGTTGACTCATCTGCATCACCAGTGTGTTTTTTAGGGAAGGTTTCATTTTTTTCCTGGCAGATGCACTTGATGGAGAAACTGATGAAGCTATGCTGCATCATGTGCCACTTGAGTTGACAATTTGCTTACCAACAGCCCTTTGCATCTCTTCAAATCTGTTTTCATTGGGAAGAAAGACACAATGTCTTCATCCCTTCTGGGATAAAAATCCACTCCCAGCAGCAGGCATAGTGCTCAAGGATTCTCTAGAAAGACAATGTAAGACTTAAACCTTACATCTTGCATTTTCTCTGTTTGGCTTGTCCACATATCTGTGGTTAAGTGGACAGTGGGTACAACGGCATTTTGGAGGCCACTAATTACGTTTTTTTTAATGTCCCTATACAGGTTGGGAAATGCTTTTCTAGTAAAGTAGAATCTTTGCAAAAGATTGTTTAACAGATAATTGTTTTTTGAAAGCACTACTAGTAGTCTTGTTGGTCCCCTTCTTGGATGAAAATCCACTGCCAGCAGCAGCAGGCACAGCGCTCAAGGATTCTCAAGAAAGATACAACATAAGACTTAAACCTTTAATCATAAATCTTGCATTTTCTCTGTTTGGCTTGTCCACATATCTGTGGTTAAGTGGACAGTGGGTACAACGGCATTTTGGAGGCCACTAATAAAGTTTTTTTTAATGTCCCTGTACAGATTGGGAAATGCTTTTCTAGTGAAGTGGAATGTTTGCAAAGGATTGTTTAACAGTCAATTGTTTTTGAAAGCACTATTAGTAGTCTTCCTGCTACCATTCTGGGATGAAAATCCACTCCCAGCAGCAGCAGGTATAGCACTCAAGTATTCTTCTGGGGCAAGGACTGATGTGAATGAGAAAAATATTTTTGTAAATGACTCCCCTCCTCCCTCATAAATTTGCTTCTGAATCAAAAAATGTAATTAAATTGACTACCAATCAACCCTTCCTGTCCCTGCCTTCAACTATATACATAATCCAACTTCCTCAGGCCTCTTGAATAATAAAAACATTTGTTTCCTCATGTGCCATGTTGGAAGTTGAACTGCCACATGTTTGTGCTGCCCACTGCTGCTGCTTAGCTTAGTCAGCCAGCTAGCTTAGTGCAAATTTTGGGCCTAAACCGGATGAAAACAATATTGCTGCGAGGTGGTCAAAATTGACTGGAAATGAGTGGAAATGAATGTTATTGAGGTTAATAATACTGTAGGAACAAAAAAAAAAATTATGTGGTTTTAGCAGATTTTATACATTTTTGAAAAAAAAATACACATCCAAAACCAAAACACGCAAGGGACTAAGGAGATACAGATCCAAAACCAAAAAACAGGGGTTGGCGCACATCTCTACTTATTACCCACACTAATGCCCCTACACAACTATCATAATCTCCACTCTGATCCATACTTGCTCCTTTTTTCCAGCTGTGCTTCTGCCAGTTAAAATGTGAGTTCTCTCATGAGCAGAGCCCTCCCTTGCCTTTGGTTATTCCCTGATGTATGGTATATTTTTTCTTGCTTTTTTTCATATGATGATTGTCGTTATAACAAGAATGTTACTCCGCTAACATTTTCTCCCAGAGTAACACACTAGTGCTGTATAGAATCCAAAGTTTCCAGCTGTCCCCAGTGTTCCCAGGACTTACCATCTGCAACACTTACACTTTCTCTCTCTCCCTAATTATCAATATTAATTTCGCATTTCCCATACTTGTAATGGGAAATGTGTTCTGCTCAAATTTACTAAAAAAAAAAAATAACGGGGGGAGCCCTGCAATAGTAGCGCCAATAGAGACTCCTGCTCTTCTCTGACAGGCGGAGCAGAACTGGGAGCTGGTACCTATGATTCACCTTGTGAATCTAAAAAGACCACAAACTGATCACAGGGAATAAAAATATTTAAAGAATAAAAACACACCTGCAGCCAGGTACCGGTGATCGGTGATCTGGTGACCTCCTCTGTGACTCAGGTTAGCTGATCGCCGGGTTCCTGCTCTGTGACCCTGGTCAGCTGCTCTATGCTGTAAACTCAGATGCCTGGTTTTGCCTTTAAATGACTGCTATTTTAAAACATCGGGCAGTATCGCCCGGAACTTGCCGATGCCTGCAGTCCACAGGCTATTACATTTACACCCTGGAATGTATTCATCTCTAAATGATCTCCAATGGAGCAGATTTAATTAGCACAGGTTGAGTCGCACTGTCCGATTCCCCGGGTAAAGTGTTCAGAGTTAATCTATTACAGAATCACAATCAACTCGCCAGCAGCCCAGAGTCAGCAGTTAACACTCATTTCTGCTTGTGTCTGTCCATACAGACATTTTATTTATTTATACATATTACGCACTTTCATAACGGGTTTGCTTTTTATTCAACATGAGGAAAAACTTTCATAGGATCCTTTATTTTGCTTTGTGTTTCTTGCTTTAGCTTTGCCAAATATGTACTGTGAAGTTAAGTAACTGAATGTATCAGACGTATAATGTATAATTGAAACTTGTGGTTAAATATAACACATAAGCATGCTAAGAAGATATCATACACCACAACAAAGATCACATATTCAAAACTAAGCAGGTTTCCTAATGCGTGTGTTTGGCATCATGTCACGGCAATATAATGTTAAATACAGAAAAAATATGTCAGTGCGGCAATGACATGTCTTGGCATCCAATTGTACAGGGCTTCTTGTTTAATTGAAAAAGACTGATAGCTTTGGATTTAAATAGCTTTAATGTAAGGAATATTTATTGTGTTTTTCTAATGAACAGAACTGGAATGTACAGCAGCAAGTGTTTTGCTTTATGAAACCACATAGCACAGTGAGAGCATGTATGTGCCCCTGCTGCACTGATGCCAATAGGATGTTTATCCTTATTTCCATATTCTTGTATAAACCTACTGAGATGGCTTCAAGCCTAGTTTTAATCCTTATGGTATTTTAAAGACATTTGTCCCCTTAACAGTGCTGCAATAGGCAGCACCATTTTACGGCGCTGCACATTGCAGTGCAGTCACCTGATTGGCCGAATGCCGGGAGCCTATTAGGTCAGGAGGTTGGGGTGACCAATAATGTTGTGCCTAGGGACGGCCTGACCCCTAAATGTGCCCCTGCATGGCACCCCCTCATTTTTTGAGGGAGGGGGCATGGCCACACCTCCCATATTTGTTCACACCCTTCCAGTACTGGGGCCCGTCCCTGCTCTTGATGGCCCTGTGTAAGCTTTCATGAGCAGGGCCCTCTTTCCTCATGTTTATCCCTAGCATTATCCTTGTTTCTATGCTCCTTGTCTCTTGTCTACTAGTCCCCTTCAGCGACAATGACTTTATGTGCTTACCCTTTGTAGAGTATAGTTTCACTGAGTGCTAAACTACCTTCTCCTCCCTGTTATTAACTTCCTCTTGCCTGTCAAGATACATGGCGGGATGTATCAAAGTGGATCCACGTATTTATTAAAATGTTCTGCAGCAGATATCAGAGAAGTTCCCATAGATTTCTATGTGGCTGAGATGTGCTCATATGCAGAAAGCTCTGAAAAGCATAACTTTACGGAGATTGTTCCCGCTAGCTAACGCCATCCATCATTGTTGCAGCCGATGTCCATGCATGCACATTTGAACCCCTGGGGCATAAATCCAGAAGTCTATGCATTGCCAGTACAGCTCTATATCAGAAGAGCTGTCCCGCTGGGTAAGTAATCCCACATACTTTTAACCTAAAATGGAGGTATGCGGGATTACTTACCCAGTGGGACAGCTCTTCTGATATAGAGCTGTACTGGCAATGCATATACTTCTGGATTTATTTGAATGGTGGGGGAGATGTATCAATGTATTTGCAAAAATAGATACATCTCCCCCACAATGAGTTATCCAACCTTCACGCCTTGTCTGTGACCTACCTAGTTTGTGGGTTAATGTTGGACAAGTGCCGCCTGTGTTGTTCCACAATACCCATGTCATTCAGCTCATTATTAAATGTTTTAGCAGTGCTCCCCACAGTGACAGGAACCTCTCTGTGACCATGTTTTTGTGTATATCATTATTATAAGCAATATCTACATTTATATTTATTTTTTATTTCTGGATGACAGTTTGTAATACAGTATATATCAGTCTACTATAAACTCTTTTTTTTTTTAAAACAGCTTTATTGTTCTGCAGCAAAGTATAGCAAGGTAAGTTAGAAGGTACAATTTCCCACACTGGCAAAATCATGCTGTACTGCAGAGAGAACAATTTAAAATATGTGGATAGATTTAACTATGATAGACAAGCGTCCTAACTCCATACTAAAATGCTGTGTTAAAATAAAGTTGCCCAGTATTTGTGTGCTACATGTAGGCCCGGATTAAGGTCTGTGGGGGCCCATGGGCAACAAACTTGTGGGGGCCCCAAGATATATGTGTGTGTATATATATATATATATATATATATATATACACACACACACACACACACACGTGTGTGCATGTCAAATATTATGTGAAGTTCACATTATATATATATATACATATATATATATGTATATATATTATGCAAATGTAATGAACTTAAAAAGTATATGTATAGCTGTATATATATAGGCACACACACATATATAGACACGAAGATAGAGAGGGCGCTCCAAAAAAATTATTTCGTTACAATTGGACCATCCTACAGCCACCCAAATGGGCAACTGTGAGAAAATAATAGTTCTTTTTTGGTTTTTTTAGGATAGAATAAAAGTCCTCCTTTTAATGGGACAGATTCAGGTGATGTCTTCCTTTCGTGGGATAACCACCAGGACTCCTCAATACGAAGAAGGATGCCTGTAGATCAATATTCCAAGGGACTATTTCTTTCTTTGGGTTGTACTAAAACAAACCCTCACTCCAGAAATCATCCAGACAGAGAGGCCCAGAGGCCAAATTAGTAGGATTAAAAGTATTTATTTGTACATAAATGTTTTAAAGCATACAAGTCAGTCTCGCGAGATGATGACATCAAATCTTGCGAGACTGTACTGTCTCTCTACAGTGAAGCTCCTCGGTGGCTGCTGTAATAGGTAAGGTAATAGCTGAGCTGCTCAGACGGAGACTGTGGACTGGAGCGGAGACAGCTAAACGCTGTACTCAAGTTCTGGACAGTTAGTAAGTGTGGGGGACAGTGTGTGGGGGCCCCGGGACGGCCGCCCTGCCTATAATCCGGCCCTGGCTACATGCCAAAGCAGGTTATAACTACACTGCATGCAAAACAAAATTGTGGTTGCACCTCTTGCATTGGAACATGGTTTGTCCAGGTGTTTATTGTGCCCTGTGACCATCGCCATGGGGTACAGCAATTCCTCAAAGCCACGTGGCATGACTGTATGTATTCTGTGTGCCCTGGGTAAAGTGTGCTCATGGTACTATGAGCAACAACCTGCCAGTGGGAGTGATGTGTATTATTATAGTTCCCCTAAACTATATATTTTAGGAATGTCTGCTTGCTATGAATTGGTACAGTATGTCAAAACTAGTTTGCATCAGCTACTCAGGACCAAGTTGTCAGGTGCTATCTAGTCTTTGAAGACAAAAGCTTCATGAAAGCAATGTTTGCTCTTCACCCTACGGGGCCATTGTGCAAGTCCAGTGCACAGACACACAGCCTGCTAGAGTGTAATTTCTCCACTTTAACTTATCAGTCTCCTAATTACTGTATAGAGACTATAACTGCACTTTCAGACTATTTGGTGTGTGCATACGATACTCACACACATGAGATATATATAAGAGATACATTGGTTTATCACTTCCAACCTTATACAACCTTCTTAACTAAACTTAACTTAATAATAAATAACGACACGGACACAAAGCAGCTTGGCTAAAAAAGGTCACAGCTTTTATTTGATAATTAATTAATTAATTCAATTAACCTAACCGAGGTGGCAAGAGACGCTGCAAGCTCAATTCTAGCTTTTAAATACGAATGACTCGAGGGATGACTAAAACGACCCTCCTATAGACGCACTTACGATGTGGGGGTCTCGCTTCCCTCCTGAGCCAATCCAAACGCCTCCGTACAAAAGTGTTCGGGTCCCCTCGTACAGAGAAGGACAAATTCGCCATGCACCTTGAGGTCAAGCGCCCCCACAACGTTCTATTGCGCCACATGAAGCCACTGAGCTGCAGCGAACTCCCGCCTGCTGTGCCTGCCCTGATGAAGGAAGAAAAAATTCTTATAATAAAATTAAATCAAGAACATAACAACAAACATATGAGGGTGGGTTGGTGGGTTTCCTGAAAAGATCACAGCAAGAGGCTGACCCAGGCAGAGCCCTGACCTATATAGGCTAAGCTAACCACTCCTACAAAAACCCCTAATAGGCTGAAGACTAACCTCCTGACACACTGACATACTAAGTCACCTGAGCCAACAAGCCTGTCATTCAAAGCCATCAGCAAAAAACCAGTTCCCTTATCTTCGCTCAAACTTAGGCAGTCTTCGCTTGTTATAAGAGATACATTGGTTTATCGCTTCCAACCCTATACAACCTTCTTAACTAAACTTAACTTAATAATAAATAACGACACGGACACAAAGCAGCTTGGCTAAAAAAGGTCACAGCTTTTATTTGATAATTAATTAATTAATTCAATTAACCTAACCGAGGTGGCAAGAGACGCTGCAAGCTCAGTTCTAGCTTTTAAATATGAATGACTTGAGGGATGACTAAAACGACCCTCCTATAGACGCACTTACGATGTGGGGGTCTCGCTTCCCTCCTGAGCCAATCCAAATGCCTCCGTACAAAAGCGTTCGGGTCCCCTCGTACAGAACAAATTCGCCACGCACCTTGAGGTCAAGCGCCCCCACAACGTTCTATTGCGCCACATGAAGCCACTGAGCTGCAGCGAACTCCCGCCTGCTGTGCCTGCCCTGATGAAGGAAGAAAAAATTCTTATAATAAAATTAAATCAAGAACATAACAACAAACATATGAGGGTGGGTTGGTGGGTTTCCTGAAAAGATCACAGCAAGAGGCTGACCCAGGCAGAGCCCTGACCTATATAGGCTAAGCTAACCACTCCTACAAAAACCCCTAATAGGCTGAAGACTAACCTCCTGACACACTGACATACTAAGTCACCTGAGCCAACAAGCCTGTCATTCAAAGCCATCAGCAAAAAACCAGTTCCCTTATCTTCGCTCAAACTTAGGCAGTCTTCGCTTGTTATAAGAGATACATTGGTTTATCGCTTCCAACCCTATACAACCTTCTTAACTAAACTTAACTTAATAATAAATAACGACACGGACACAAAGCAGCTTGGCTAAAAAAGGTCACAGCTTTTATTTGATAATTAATTAATTAATTCAATTAACCTAACCGAGGTGGCAAGAGACGCTGCAAGCTCAGTTCTAGCTTTTAAATATGAATGACTTGAGGGATGACTAAAACGACCCTCCTATAGACGCACTTACGATGTGGGGGTCTCGCTTCCCTCCTGAGCCAATCCAAATGCCTCCGTACAAAAGCGTTCGGGTCCCCTCGTACAGAACAAATTCGCCACGCACCTTGAGGTCAAGCGCCCCCACAACGTTCTATTGCGCCACATGAAGCCACTGAGCTGCAGCGAACTCCCGCCAAACCAGGCAACAAAGGAAGACTGGCCCGCCACCAAGAAAAACTAATCTAGAAAGGAAAGCAGATCCTTGATGAACAGCCCAAGGCCAAGGGCATTTAAATGCACACCATCCGGGCGAAAATAACGATCCAGGTCGCCATTCAAAAAGCTGTGACGCACAATCACGCCTCCCAAAGAAAGCACATGCCGATCCACCGCCACATTCACCTTCTTTCTCGTTCTATCCACAGCCGAGTAATTCCGAGCGCCCCTCCAAGTTAACCGAGGAACCATTTCTGACCAAACAATCCGAACTCCTGGCCAACGCATTCGCACCTCCTCCAATAAACCACGCAACCGCACAATCAATTCCACACCTTTCAGCTGACCCACATCATTACCACCAACGTGCAACACCAACCACTCCGGTGCTCCCCAAGAAGCCACAGATGAGATCAACAATTCAAGAACAGCCTCCACACGCAAACCCCTAACTCCAATCCATCGCACGCTCCGTCCACCAAGCAACAAACTAGCACGTTTAGCCAGCCCATGCTTCTCCGCCCAAAAAACATAGGAATGACCCACAAACCAGACCTGTCCATCTTCCCTTGCAGGTGCTGAAAAGAAAAAAGAAACCTAACCATGAGAAACTGTAGAAAAACCACCACCACGACACAACTTATGAAAGAAAACATAGCAACTAACTAGCAGGGATGCGTAAAAAGGGGAAACAAAGAACCCGAGTGAAGAAGAAAAACTAAAAAACCCGACCCGTGAACCAAAGTGGTCAAATCATGGCTCCCGGGGGGAAAAACAAAAAAAATCCCTTCACGCCCCCAATTGTTGAACGCTAGCCGTTCATCAATTGGCGGGTAAACAACGTTTTCAGGTTAGCAAGGAGTGCACTATAATTTATCGCAGCGCACATAAGACTCGTAAGCTGCAGATTTCCATCTACCAACTTGTTGAATAGCTGCAGGCAAAGCCCCTGCTAAAGCTGCGCAAGTAGCTGCCCCTATGCGAAAAGAATGAGTCCCAAATGCCAAGACGTCTAAGCCTAACTCACTTAAGGCTCGCTTAAAAATAGCAGCAAATTGGAACTTAGTAAGGGGGGTGCCATCAACGTGCACCAGCCACTGTGATCCCCCAGATGGGCGCATACCCATGTAGGAGGATGCCAACTTAACGGGACACACTAGATTGCCATCCTGACGATGCAGAGTAACCCATCTACCTCTCCCTGTCTGATCTGTCTTGGAGAATCTTAATTTACATAACACAGAATAATCCCTAAAGACAACATCCGATAACAACAGGCCGGAGGAAGCCGACTTTTTACTAGCCACCACTAACTCACCAACTCGGAATGCACCGTAAAATGCGACCGCAAAAGCCAAACTGAAAAGCGCCACTTCAAATTAATCCGTAGTTACCTTTTCTAAAACCAACAGCAAAGACTGCAGCAGCTGTTGATCCACCGGCCTGCGTGAGTCGGCGCGAGCAGGGAGCTCCCTGGCCCAACCTTTAAGGGCTCTCGTTAACATAAATGATTTAGTGGGGTCGTAATGACCTTTAAGTTTACAAAAGAACGCTGCGACAACGGAAGCCCTGGACCTGTCCTGTTGGTGTTTTAACCAGACAAAAGACAAAATCAAGTCCTGGTCAGACTTACCCTCCATGGCAGGCTGGGCGCAATGAGCCCGCCAATCCTGCCAGGCCGCCGAGTATGTTCTGAGGGTTGACGGGGTAAGTGAATGCCGTGCCAAACCTTCTAAGCCGGCCTGATGATCTGCCATACAAACGAGGGGCAAATTAAACCTTCAGGAGAAGAAAACGGGTCTAGGGAGTGAAAACGCTCAAACTGGAAACGAGACAATGCGTCAGCTATCTCATTGGCTGCACCAGGGACATGGCACACCGTGAGACTAATATTCGACTCCAGGCAACGCAACAGCAAATGACGCAATAGGTGCAATGCAAAAGGGGAAGCCGCTCTCTGGTTGTTGATGGCGTGTACAACACCTAGATTGTCACACCAAAATTTTACGTGCCGGTTGCTCAAACGATTCCGCCAAAGCTCGACCACTATTGGAAATAATTCCAAAACTAATAAGATGCTGGTAAGGCCCTCGCTGCGCCATTCTAAAGGCCACGGGGCGGCGCACCAGTCCCCATCAAAATAAGCCCCGAAGCCAGATGACCCAGCAGCGTCAGTAAAGAGCTGCAACACCGTGTTGGCCACAGGGGGCGAAGGCCAAATGCGTTCGCAGTTAAACTGAACCAGGAATCTGGCCCAAACCTGGAGATCATCTTTAATCTCGGCTGACAGACGAATGTAGTGATAAGGACGAAGTACCCCCGCCGTGGCCCTTTCAAGTTTCCTGCAAAAAACCCTGCCCATCGGGATCACCCGGCAGGCAAAGTTGAAGGAACCTAACAGCGATTGAACCGCGCGCAATTTCACCTTATCAGTGGACAAACAACACGCCACCATATCCAGTAATTTTAACACCTTGTCTTGGGGAAGTCGACAACAACCCTCTAATGTGTCAATCTCAATACCCAAATAAGACAAACGAGTACAGGGACCCTCTGTTTTATCCAATGCTACTGGAACTCCTAGAGTCCGAAAAAGCGCTTGAGTGGAGAAGAGGAGGTCTGCACAGATGTCGCTCCCTCCTGGACCCATAAAGAGAAAATCGTCCAAATAATGCGCTACCCCATCCCAACCGGTACCGGCCTGGATGCACCAGTGCAAAAAGGAGCTGAAACTCTCAAAATAGGAACAGGAAACCGCACAACCCATGGGCAAACATTTGTCAACAAAATAACCAGTGGGCAGACGAAAGCCCATATAGCGCATAGCTTCCGGATGCAGCGGCAGCAGACGAAAGGCCGACTCAATGTCGAGCTTCGCCATCAACGCTCCCTGACCAAAATGGCGTATGAGGCCTAGAGCCTCGTCAAATGACTGATATACCACTCTGCAGGCTGACGTGGGCATGGCATCATTGACAGAAGTGCCCGGAGGGTAGGATAAATGCTGAATTAATCGGAACTTGCCTGGAGCCTTCTTGGGAACTACACCTACCGGGGAAATGCAAAGATTCCGCAAGAGGGGAACAGGGAAAGGGCCTTCTATCCTCCCCAACAGAACCTCGGCCTGAATTTTGTTGTGCAAGACATCCGCATGATCTAAGGCTGAACGCAAATTACGCTGAGCGCAAACAAATATTGAATCCATAATGGGCAAATGAAAACCTATTGCAAAACCTTCTAACAAGAACTTAGCCTCCTCACGCAAGGGGTACCAACCTAACCAATGGGAAAGAGCCTCTAAGCAAATAGGGGATCTGGCCTTAGCTAGCGGCCCTTGCTCCTTCGGGGGGGTCGGATAAGTTGACTCCTGGTGCCCGGCGACAATCTTTGGCCGGGTGATCACCACTGCAGAGTCGGCAGGAGTGACGAAAGCGACACGAGGCGCCTCTGGTGCACCTGGAGTCGTTGAATGCAAAACATTTGCCTCTCGCCGAACCCGTTGCACCTGGCTTAAAAGATGATGAGGACTTATGTGGTTGGAACCCCTCAAAAGGGGGGGCGACGGTTTTATGACACCTCCAACCATACCTCAACGTTCTTCACACCAAATGGCAGGACACGTCTACCTTCGTGCTTCCTGCGAAATTGGACATCATACTCGCGCCATGCCACACCCTTGGAACGCACGAACATGTCATGCACCACAAAAATATATTTCAGAACATTAACGTGCTCGTCCGCCCGTGCGTGGAGGTAGCATGCCGCAAACACCAGCATACCCTTCAACCAGGCATTAAAATTGCAAAAAGCCTCCTCGCCCAATCCCCCAGGATTCTTTGCTTTCGCTAAACCTTTCTTAGTTTCTTCTGTGAGGGAGAAAAAATCCACAAATTTTCCTCTGCTGATTTTTTCCCGAACGCTTTTTCGCAATCCGCGCAGGATTGCTGTGTTCGCACAGTGCACGGCCTCCGAGCCTGGTTCAGGCTCCTCGGGCATTGCTGCCTCGACTCTCTTGCTGCTATTATCCATTTTCCTAGCAAGGCGGCGCGCAACCATCCTAGCAGAGGAATGAGAAGAGGAACTGGAAAAAGAACACGAGGAATTAGACAAATCACACTCACCATCCTTTGAGGGACCCGGAACCGAGCCATCCACTTCTTCACGAGGAGAAGCCACCGGCTTCAGCGATAACAGCCGCACTAGCTGATGAAACTTCTGTTGCGGATCCACCTGCAGCCACCCTACCTGAAACTACATGAACATGGTGAGTTACAGGTAACGAGATCTCAGGGAGCGGGGCTGGAGGTGTAGGGGGGCGGGGAGAAGGAGCGGGCAAGGGCGGATTTGCCCCGGGTGGGGTGGGAACAAGCTGCGCGGTAGAAGGTGCCAAAGTGACTGAAGAAGGTGTAGTGACTGGAGCAGGCTGGGAAAGGTGTGCAGCTGAATAGGAAGAAGTAACCAAAGGGTAAAAGTAAGTTTGTTGGGGAGAGGGCTGCAAAAAGGGGGGTTAAGAGGGGAAGGAAGGGGCAGAGAAATGGGCGTACCCCAGGGTGGGGGGTGCCATGGAAATGGACGGATACACCGGAGGGGCAAAACCAGAGCTCCATGCAGCTTGACCCCAGGAAGGGCCAGCTATTGAAGAAACTGGGGCCGATAAAAATTATTGAGGTTGAGTGGTTGCAGTATGCAACCATGAGACTTGAGAAACCCCAGGGGAGGGGAAATGGCCAGAGGGACCGGGATTCAGAAATGCATGCCAGGGGGCAGCAGCTGCATAACCAAAACCCGAACCCTGAAGTATCCCAGGGTGTCTGGGAGGTGGGGCCAGCATATTATCTAAAATGGCCACCGCAGGCGAAATGGCCGCCGGGCCCACCGCACAGGTAAGGGCGCCGGAGCCATCACTGCTCCTGCCGGAGCCTTGAATTACTGGGGACCCCACCGCTGGAAGCACCGCTGTAATAAGCGGCGCATCCAGGTAAGCAGAGTGACCGGCGGGAGGCGCGCACAGCCGCACACCCGCCGGAGCAGCAGAAGGAGGGAGCGGTGACACGCGACCCGCGGGAGCCGCATGAGGAGGTTCTCCCGCCGGCGTACCCAATGCAGTAGGAGCGGCGGGCAGATGAGGCGAGTCACCCACCGCAGCCGCCCGCGACGCATCCCCCGGCGGCTGAACGCCGGACGGGGAGGGGACCGGAGCAAGGCCGCCGAGTCCTGCGGAATCCCCACCCTCGGGGGGCACAGACTGGCGTGCCGAGGTAAGCGCTGGGGTGGTGATGTCCTGCGAAGTAGGGGATGTGCACACCATAGGATGGGGCGGGGGGGTGGCCACCCGACCGCATATCACTGCAAAGCGAAGCGGGCGGGCAAAGTCCGCCAGCCGGCGGGGGGGGGAGCAGAATGACGTGGACAGGGCATATTGAAATTTGGTACAATATGGGTACTCAGCCTGTTTTCCTGAAAAGATCACAGCAAGAGGCTGACCCAGGCAGAGCCCTGACCTATATAGCCTAAGCTAACCACTCCTACAAAAACCCCTAATAGGCTGAAGACTAACCTCCTGACACACTGACATACTAAGTCACCTGAGCCAACAAGCCTGTCAATCAAAGCCATCAGGAAAAAACCAGTTCCCTTATCTTCGCTCAAACTTAGGCAGTCTTCGCTTGTTATAGTGTGTTCTATAGGATGTAAAAGAATAACACACAATTTTTGATAATCATATGCTTTATTCATCTGAACCATAGATCATATTTAGCAAATAGGGAAGATACAGACATATATTCTAATGGTCATCAGATTATTGGATGATATGACAGTGACGTTCAATAGTAGTCTTCTTCGGATGGTATGACAAGATCCCTGGCACATTATTTTAATTTTTTACATTCTGTCCTTTACATTATTATTTTTCAATACTTCACCGAATCAATCATTCCCGGAGGGGAATTATATCTTAATGCATACCTAATAAAAGTTATATTTTAATTTACAATTAATCTACTTTATCTAGCACCATTACACTACCCTTTCCCTTTTTCTGTTGCTTATCAGTCTTCCTACAATAAAATGCCTTTTGAAGTCATGGAGATATATGACATATAGGTTCTTGTAGTCATGCTAATTTATATCTACACAGACCCTGGGGGAACAAAGGATAGTCCTTTTGAGTCTGGAAAGGGTGGGGGCTGCTGGGGGAGAGAGGAGTCGTGGGACTATAAGGCCCAGCAGCCCACACTGCTGGGTGTTCACTCTACAAGGGAGTAGCTAGGTGCTAGGAGTGCTCCCCATCTTCGGTCTATGGTGGTCTCCCTCTATACAGATCCCCTAAGATCTCAGAGTAAGATAATTCAGGATTCTGACTTTTTATCATTTTCTTTTATATGAAATCAATCTGTGCATTTATATCTGTATGTCTTGTTTATTCACCTGTTTTTCCTTGTAATTTAGCCCTGGAGATATTTTTTCAATAGATCCTAAGTATGTATCAGCGTTATCTTGTGCTCTAATGAATTCACGTGCCTGGAGAGGCCCATGCTACATTTGTGTATTAATTGTGAATTGAAGTGTGATTTAAGTGTCTGGCGATCGCAAGAGAGCTATTCTAATACTATTCGCGGTGGCAGCTCGAGTAAAACCCAAGTCACAACTGCCCACCTGCATCAGGTTGGCGTACCTGAGCGCATGCTGGGGCGTGGTGTCATGACAAACTGTCGGCAAGTGGTGGGATATGATATTTTTGTTTTTATCATAAGAGCTTAAGTGAATTAGCGGTGTGTGCTTCTTAGGAAGTCAGCACCATAATTCGCCCGAAAGTACACTCAGGGTTAAAATGATAAAAAGACATACTGTGCAAGGTTAATCTCTGTTCCCCTCCCCTCTCTCTTGTTTTTCTTTTCTACCTTTTTTATTTGGCAAAGTGTGAGGTCCAGAATGACCACGGATTACCAGCAGCTGAAAAGAGATGACCTTGTGGCCATATGTATGAAGAGAAACATTGACTGGACTGGCCAGAACAAAGATTGACTGGTCTGAGCACTCAGGGTGGCTGATCAGAATCTTGCTGCTGATGGTAGCCATACAACGGACAACCCTGCTGCAGAGGCTCATTCTGTAATGAACTTTACAATGGATGCCCAGCAGGGGGTCGGACACCTCTGCTGGGTCGAGTCTGCCCTGGAGAGTTTCCTTCAAACTGCTATTAGGCATATGAAGGACGTGGACCCTGCAGCAGCCATGCTGTTGGTGCAGCAGTGCGAAGCAATGGCTGACAGGGAACCTTCAGCTGCAGAGTACCAGGCCAAAGACGAGTTCCAGCTGGAGCTGGCCAGACTCCACGGCCAGAATGCCATCTGTGACCTGGGTAGGAAAAGGGCCCCGGCACAAACAATTCCCTGTGTTGGAGAAGGACGACAACCTTGATACATTCCTGAGGGGATTTGAAAGGACTTGCCGACAATTTGCGCTGGAACCCAGCAAATGGGCCAGCTATTTAACACCTGGACTGAGCGGTAAAGTGTTGGGGGCATTTGCTGACCTTTCCCTAGAACTGGATGGCGATTACCGCGCCATAAAGGAAGCCCTGCTAAAGCGATTTAATCTCACCCCTGAGGCTTACCGACAAAAGTTCAGAGACTCAAAGCACAGTCCCTCTAATACCTATGCGGGACTGTTGGCACAAATGTCAGCCAGGATGAATCAGTGGATTGACGGATAGAAAGAGATGGACTTTGATAAACTGAAAGACCCCCTTCTGCAGGAGCAGTTCCTCACACTGTGCCCAGCAAAGGTGAAAGAATGGAGTATGGACCGTGGCCCCTAGTCAACGCAAGAAGCTGCCAGCCTAGCTGACAAGTACATCGCGACCAGGGCTCAGGCAGCAAAGAAATCATTTGGGATGTCCGGGCAGTTGACCTGGAAGGAGAGGCATCTGGAGGGCTCCCCACATTTGTCCCTTCAATGAAACCAGCTGTGGGTGAACCATTTGGGGGGTGGCAGGTAAGCCTGGTTTGGGTGATGTCCGCAGGTGTTTTAATTGCAACATGGTGGGGCACATCAGTGCCAATTGTACCACCAAGAAGAAGTCAACATCCCTTTCTGCGGGAGGCCCAGCAGGGAAGTCTGTGCCAGCTGTCCTGTGTGCTGGTGGACCCCAGGAGCGTCAATATGCAAGAAGTACTAGTCTGCGACAAGGTAACCATTGGCATGCGTGAAGTGACTTTGACACATCCAGATTTAGTACACCCCAAGAACATTTTACCTGTGAGAACAATGTCTGTGCAGGGGGTGGGTGGAGTCAGTGGCGTAACTAGGGGGGTCAAGCGGGGCACATGCCCTGGGCACCCTGGCAAGCCCAGCAGAGGGGGCGCCGGCAGGGCATCATACCCGCACGCACACCCGCCCTTCCCCCACCCGCCATCATTGTATCCCGACTAACAAGCCGGTCAGTTTGCTGTGCCTGCTGCTAATTGGGCTGCCTCTAGGGGGAGCTGCAGTGGAAGCGCGCAGCCCCTCACAGGCAGTCTTGTTGATGAGACAGTGAGAGAGCTCTTCCTGTTCCCTGACCTGCCTGAAACGAGCTGCCGTCTGACTCCAGGTACCAGGAGAGGAGTGATTCTTCCGTCCCAAGCCCTCTCTGCTGACTGCAGGTGGGTAATGGGGGGGGGGGAGGTTGGTGTGTGTTATGTGTGTGGGGGGCAGGGGGGGTGTGGAGGTTGGTGTGTGTTATGTGTGGGGAGGGGGCTGCTGGCTGCATTTGTGTGAAAGAGATAAGTGTGTCTGTGTAGGCTGTCAGTGTGTGCATGTATATATATCAGTGTACTGTATATGTCAGTGTGTGCATGTATATATGTGTCAGTGTACTGTATGTCAGTGTGTGCATGTATATATGTGTCAGTGTACTGTATATGTCAGTGTGTGCATGTATATATGTGTCAGTGTACTGTATATGTCAGTGTGTCAGTGTACTGTATGTCAGTGTGTGTATGTGTATATGTGTCAGTGTACTGTATATGTCAGTGTGTGCATGTATATATGTGTCAGTGTACTGTATATGTCAGTGTGTCAGTGTACTGTATATGTGTCAGTGTACTGTATGCCAGTGTGTGTATGTATATATGTGTCAGTGTACTGTATATGTCAGTGTGTGCATGTATATATGTGTCAGTGTACTGTATATGTCAGTGTGTCAGTGTACTGTATATGTGTCAGTGTACTGTATGTCAGTGTGTGTATGTATATATGTGTCAGTGTACTGTATATGTCAGTGTGTCAGTGTACTGTATATGTGTCAGTGTACTGTATGCCAGTGTGTGTATGTATATATGTGTCAGTGTACTGTATATGTCAGTGTGTGCATGTATATATGTGTCAGTGTACTGTATATGTCAGTGTGTCAGTGTACTGTATATGTGTCAGTGTACTGTATGTCAGTGTGTGTATGTATATATGTGTCAGTGTACTGTATATGTCATTGTGTGCATGTATATATGTGTCAGTCTACTGTATATGTCAGTGTGTGCATTTATATATGTGTCAGTGTACTGTATATGTCAGTGTGTGCATGTATATATATGTCAGTGTACTGTATATGTGTCAGTGTACTGTATATGTCAGTGTGTGTATGTATATATGTGTCAGTGTACTGTATATGTCAGTGTGTGTATGTATATATGTGTCAGTGAACTGTATATGTCAGTGTGCATGTCTATATGTGTCAGTGTGTGTATGTGTATATGTCAGTGTGTGTATGTGTATATGTCAGAGTGTGTATGTGTATGTGTCAGAGTGTATATGTCAGTGTGTGTATGTGTGTGTATATATATATATATATATATATATATGTCAGTGTGTATGTCAGTGTGTGTACTGTATATGTCAGTGTGTGTATGTGTATATCAGTGTGTATATATAAGTCTGTGTATGTGTATATGTGTATATATATATGTATATATGTGTCAGTGTGTCTTGACTAGCGCTCCATACATACCTTTTCTCTTGTTTATCATATTAGCAGGTGCAGATCCTGCTGTAGGAGCAGCCTGTCGTAATCAGGATATACCATCTAGGTGATCAGCGCACTCAAATCTATCTAGCATATGGAATGTAAAGGAATGTGACAAAAAATGGTGGCGTGTCATGTTGGCACGCCCCATTTTCAGTAGCCACGCCCCTTCTGGTAGGTGACCACGTCCATATTTTTGCCACGTGCAAGACATATTTAGCTGTGTAGTGTGGAGGGGCGCCAATCTCAAACTTGCCCTGGGCTCCGAAGACCCTAGTTACGCCACTGGGTGGAGTACACTCTGCAGTAGCCCTAGCCAGGGTTTATTTAGACTGGAAGGCAGGTCGTGGAATCCATGATGTTGGGGTACTTGCGGACTTTGCCGCTACTGTCTTGCAGGGACAGATCTGGGTAGAATGTCTGCCATGTATGTAATGTATGTAATGTGGTCCCTGATGTGAAATTGCAAGTCAATAATTTTTCTCCACAGCTAACACCGATGCTTATATGTAATAAAGGGTCAATATGTACTGAGGATGATGTTGTTGATAACTCAGGGAATAACTCCTTTCAGCTCAGTGGCGGAACTCCCGGAGACAATGGAGTCAGCTGCTGCTGAGCACCAGCCCTGAAGGGGGCACCTGGCTCCATTGTCACCCGGGTCCTGGCCATTCCAGCTACCGGCTTCTTGGTTCTAACCAGTAGTAAAAAGAAATAGAGCCAGAGGAGCTGCTGAGCGCTGATCAGCATCAGCGGCGCTCCTCCACCACGTCGTCTGCACTCTCTGGTTGCGGCGGACGTCATGTATCATGTGACCGCCCGCGACCTTGTGCCTTCCCATTCTGAGGAGACTCCGACACTGCAACTTGGTAGTCACCGGCGGCTGGCACTGACTACTGCGGGCCGTGGAGAGTGGCTGGGACCCGGGAGAGAGGCTCTATGGGCTGTGGCACTGGAGACAGGCAGTAAAAAATAGTAAGTCTGTCTCAGTGTCTGGCAAGCCCGAGGGTGGGGTGGGATGGGGCCATCGCCTGGCGGTGGGGGGCTGGTCTAGGACTTTGGGGGTAGGTGCTGAGGGGGGGGTGATATATTTAAAAAGCACATATTTTATCACTCAGTCATGTTGGGGGGTATATTTAAAGATCATATATTTTATCGCTCTGCCATGTTAAATTATTTTATATGCTCTTTAAATATATCACCCCCCCTAACATGACAGAGTGATAAAATATATGCACTTTAAATATATCACCCCCCTTAACATGACAGAGTGATAAAACGGCGGTGGGTGCCGGGTTGATAGTGTAAAATTAAGTTTTCAATATTGTCTTTATTTGTAGAACCACAAGTACCAGCAAGCCTCCCCTGCATGCTGGTATTTGGAGAACCACAAATACCAGCATGCGGGGCATTACGGGCCCGCTGGCACTTGTAGTTCCACAACTAAAGAAATACTTAAATAAACAAACATACGGCCCTATGGGTATGGGCTATCCCCGGCCCTAGGGTGCCGGGGATAGCCCCGGGCTATCAGTCTAGGCCTGGGGTGCCCTGGAGAGGGGTACCCCTTTATTGGGGGGGTACCCAACTCCCCAGGGATCCCCGGCCTGGACTGACTAGCGGTCAGGGGTAATGCTTTGGCCGGGGAAACTGGTGAAAGGTTTTCCCTGGCTGTGGCATTATCCCCCCGCTAGAAAGAGTTCGGTGCTGGTTCTGGAATTTTCAGGGAACCCCTACTCGTTTTGTACCCTGATTTTCCAGAACCAGGACCAGCTCAACAAAGACCTGTGCTGGTTCTTAATATACAGGGGCCCCCTACGCATTTTGGCCCCTGTATTTTTAGAACCAAAACAGGCTTTATAAAGCCCGGGGCCGGTTATGCTTTTGGGGAGGGGGTGCACGTTTTTTTTTTATTTAAAAACATTTAACATAAGTACACACAGAAACATGTACATATCTCATGGATATGTGCATGTTTCTGTGTTAATCTGACCTGCTCAGGATGTACTCGCTAGCCTGAAGCAGGTCTATTATTTGGGGACTTTTGGTAAACTTTTTTTTGCGAGTCTGAAACAGACACCCTATTACATTGGGAGAGTTGATTGTTTTCAATGTGAAAACATCTGGATGTGAGTTTGAGAATGGAGAGTTTTAGTAACTCTGAAAAATGCGAGTTTTAGTGAACAGACACCCTATTACATTGGAGAGTTGTGAAAAATTGCGAGTTTAGCACCAAACTCGCTATTTACCAAAACAGACACCCTATTACATTTGGCCCATGCTCTTATATATCACCCCCCCTAACATGACAGAGTGATAAAACATATGCTCTTTAAATATATCACCCCCCCCTAACATGACAGAGTGATAAAACATATGCTCCATATAAATGTCACCCTCCCCTACAGGGGCAGAACTATGGGAGACAATGGAGGCGCCTGCTGCTGATGCGGCACCTTCTCCATTATCCACAACATATTCACCCCACATAGGACTGTAACTGTGTACCCGGGGTGTACCGTCACAGCCGCCCAATACATGGAACCTCTTCCTGACACCTGAGAGGCCACCATAAACTAGTGGAGAGCTCCATGTCAGACCAGCAGCTGCCACCTTCATCTATCTATAGCCTATCTGTGTGCAAATTGCTACAATACAGTGTCAGCAGCTGTGACGGGGGGGGGCACCAAAGGATAACTTGCCTCCAGGCGTCTGGGATGAACTTACGGCACAGTTTCAGCTCCACAGGACAGAGACTGAATGTGTAGCCATGCATGTTCTAGCATAAAACAGAGTAATGTACAGTTAGCCAATTATCTTACAACTGTAACAGAGGGCCTGATTCAGAGCCGCTCGTAAGCGGCCGCTCGTTCGCTCCGAGCGATGTTTGCACATCTGCAAATGCGTATGGGTTGTAATGCGCATGCGCCAACCAGTCAGTGTGGTCGGAAATCATGTGCTCGCAAAATAGCGAGTGCCTGCTAATTTGAGTGACAGAATGAGGCGTTTGTGGGTGGTAACATGGGAAGGTGCTTGAAAACGGGGAGTGGAGATCCGAACGCAGGCGTGCCAAACGGTGAAAACGGGCATTTTAAGGGTGTGCATAATTAACAAAGCAGCGTCATCGACCACGTCACTTGGTTGTCTTTTAGCCTGAACTGCTCGCATGATTGCGGTAGGAAAATGCTACCACAAGAATAGCGCAGTTCATACGCCTTCGATGTACTCGATTAATCTAATAAATAGTGGAGATGACGTATGATGCGAGCGCCAAGGGGCGTCTTTACAAAATAGCGAGCGCATGTTTTGGACGCTCGCTCAAACATAGAGGCGTCAACAGACCGCAAAGAGCGAGCGCTCAATTTAAATAGCCAGTCCCTTTTTCTGAACGAGCAAGCGCAAATAGCGTCCAGCTCTGAATCAGGCCCAGAGTCAGGGCTGGATATCAATGTAATGAACAGCCCTATAACCAAGGTTGTAGCAGTGACTACATGCAGTGCTGCACTAAAGAAAGGGTGCACATTACCCCCTTCTCCCCCTCTGTGGAAGAAGCAGCACTGAAAGAGTATTATTAACCCCTGCAGGTGTGGCGGCAGCAGCACTGAAAGATTGTGTATTAACCCCTGCAGGTGTGGAGGACAGTTCACTGGAAGGCAATCCCCCTTCCCCCTCTCCTCTCCTGTGAGAGCTGGGGAAGGGGGACAGCCTCCCAGTCTGCTGTCCCCACTGAGCAACAGAGCGTGTTTTAATCCATGTCAGAACACAGGGCCTGATTCAGACCCAGTCGCAAGCACTGAGCGCTAGCAAACGTGTCAATGTTTGCCTACTGGCCATGCGCACGATGGAGCCGGCTCCGTCGTGTGCATGCGCGAGACCCGGCTAGAGACGGATGCTCCATCGCTCTGGGTCTCGCATCAATCACCATCGACAGCTCTCCCGTTTGGTAGGCGGGCTGGGGGGGTGGTTGGCCAAACGGAGGCTTTCCCAAAGGAACGCCTGCCATTTGGGGGCGACCCCACTGATATCACCAGTTATGTCAGTGGGAGAGCTTCCGTCTCTATTAGAGCTGAAAGCTCTCTGGGGCTTGTGGCCATGAGACCCTACCACAAGGGTCTCGTCGCAAGCCCGATGGTCGCGATGGTCTTGACCATCGCCACCATCATCCTGGCCGCTCGCTATAGCTGTGGGTGGTCACCCACAGCTATGCGAGCGGCCATGAGGCCGCACAAAAAAAAAAACGCCCAGATTCAAAGCGAGAGCTCTTTCAGAGCATCCATCTCTGAATCAGGGCCACAGACCCATCTCTGAAGTCTGTAAAAGAGCTTGTGCTAATCAACTGTGTGCAGAAGGTGACTCAAATAGAGTATTTTGAGAAAACGGGCTTTTGTAAAGAGAGAATAACATCAGCGGTGAGCATTCAGATGTAATTACTGAGAAGCATTTGATTGTGATGGTGTCTTACAGAGATGGCTTGTTGAAAGCGGCTCATGAGATTCCCCTGACAGGACATTTAGATGTGTCCATAACCGAGGCCCAGTTAATTCACAATTTTTATTGGCCCAGCATGATGACCGACATAGCTAACTACTGTCATTCATGTCATGCGTGCCTGGTGGTGGAGAAGTCTGGTGATGTGAAATGGGCACCCTTAATGCCCTTGCCCATCATCTCAGAACCCTATGAACTGGTTGCTGTAGACATAGTGGGGCCCCTAGCTACTCCCAGTAGCTCTGGGAAGGAATATATTTTGACAGTGGTAGATTATGTCACCCGGTATCCGGAAGCAGTGGCTCTATCATCCATCCAGGCAGATAAGGTTGCAGATGCCCTTATGGCCATCTTTTCCAGGGTGGGGTTCCCAAAAGAGATGTTAACAGACCAAGGTACCCGGTTCATGTCGAACCTCATGCAGAGCCACTGTAAAAAAAAGATGCATGTGGATCACCTCATCACGACCCCATACCACCCTCCGACCAATGGGCTTGTGGAAAGATTTAATAGTACCTGAAACAGATGTTGCAGACCTTTGTGGAGTCCAAGGGAAGAGACTGGGAGAGGTTCCTGCCGCATCTCCTCTTTGCATACCGCGAGGTGCAGCAGGAATCAACCGGATTCTCACCCTTTGAACTCCTATATGGGTACTATGTGCGTGGCCCTTTAGATTTGATCAGGGAAGAGTGGGAGGGTAAGATGGTCACTCCTGTACGGTCAGTGGTACACTATGTAGTACAGTTCAGGGAGAAGCTGCAATCCCTGATGGAGATGGCACAGGATAACCTTAAAGCTGTGCAGGCAAAATAAAAGAGGTGGTACGATCACCATTTGAAAGAGTACATATTTGAGGTAGGGCGGAAGTCCTGGTTCTAAACCCTGAGCGGCAGAACAAGTTGCAGGCTGCCTGGCAAGACCCCTACTCCATAATACAGCACATCAATGATGTGGATTATGTAGTGGTGCAGGAGACAGGCCAGAAAAGTCAGAAAATATACCACATTAACATGCTTAAGGCATATCACAACAGGGAAGCGTGTGTTTCAGTTGTGTATAGCTTGCCTGAGAATGAACACGAATCTGACCCCTTGTTAGACCTGGCAGTTGCTGCCCAGGAAGGAGGGTCTCTGAAAGATGCCCGCCGAGGTGAGACGCTGTCCGCAGAACAGCTAGGTCAGCTAGCTGACACCCTACACCCGTATCAGGCACTTTTTACAGGGAAGCCTGGCAAGACATACCTAGTGACGCATCATGTTAACACTGCCACCCAAACAGCATTGCGACAGGCAGCCTACCGCACCTCCATGAAAAGGGAGATGGATGAGATGCTGCGGCTAGGGGTGATTCAGAGGTCCCACAGTTCTTGGGTGGCCTCAGTAATACTGGTTTCCAAGAAATGTGGGGGTACCTGATTCTGTGTAGATTACAGGAGGTGAGACCACAGTGTTTGATGCATACCCCATACCTAGGATAGATGACTTGCTGGATCAGCTGGCCCAGGTGCGCTACATCACTATCATGGTCTCAGCCGAGGGTACTGGCAGATTCCATTGTCAGCTGAAGCCCACGAGAGGTCCATATTTATCACCCCATTTGGGCTGTTCAAGTTCCTCGTCATGCCCTTTGGGAAGAAAAATGCCCCTGCGTCCTTCCAGCACCAGGTCAATGACCTGCTGGCAGGCCAGGAGGGACATGCAGTGGCGTATTTGGATGACATTGCTATATTCAGCCAGACCTGGGAGGAACACCTGAGACACCTTGATAGTGTATTGAGCAAAATCACTGGAGCATATCTGACTATCAAACCAGAAAAATGCCAGCTTGGCATGAGTGAGGTGCAGTACCTGGGACACCATGTAGGGGGAGGTATTCTGCACCCAGAACCGAGCAAAGTTGAGGTTATAACAGCATGGCCTACTCCTCGGGACAAGAAACAGGTCAGGTCGTTCTTGGGGACTGCGGGTTACTACCTTAAATTCGTATCCAATTACGGTGCCCTTGCTAAACCTCTAACCGACATGACCCAAAAGAAGCATCCGAATCTGGTCGCATGGACGGCAGACTGTGACAGGCCATCAGAGCTCTGAAGTCCACCCTAGATCAGTCTCCTGTGTGGCAAGCCCCAGATTTTAAATGCAGATTTATTGTGCAAACTGATGCCTCTAACTATGGTCTGGGAGCTGTCCTCAGTCAAGTAGATGGGTAGTGAAATGAGCACCCAGTCCTCTATTTGAGTAGAAAACTGCTCCCCCGTGTGGCATATGCCACTTTTGAGAAGGAATGTTTAGCTATTGCATGGGCATTGCAAAAGCTGCAGCCATATCTCTATGGGAGAGACCTCACTGTAATTACTGATCACAACCCACTCAGATAGTTGAACAAGGTTGCCCGGGGGTAACAGTAAATTGCTGAGATGGAGTCTCATTCTGCAGCAGTACACATTCATCATTCAGCACAAAAAAGTGGCAGAGCATGGGAATGCAGATGGACTCTCCCGGCAAGGCGATGAGGTAGTCGCCGTGGCACAGGGAAGTATGTGATGAATGATCGCCATCTCCCTGTACCTTTTTTTAGGAGGGAGATGTGACCATTGTTATGGGGTACAGCGATTCCTCAAAGCCATGTGGCATGACTGTATATATTCTGTGTGCCCTGGGTAAAGTGTGCTCATGGTACTATGAGCAACAATCTGCCCGTGAGAGTGATGTATATTTTTATATTTCTCCATAAATATATATTTTAGGAATGTCTGCTTGCTATGAATTGGTACAGTATGTCAAAACTGGGTTGCATCAGCTACTCAGGACCAGGTGGCCAGGTGCTATCTAGTCTTTGAAGACGAAAGCTTCATGGAAGTAATGTTTGCTCCTTACCCTAGGAGGTCATTGTGTAAGTGCACAGAGACACAGCCTGTTAGAGTGTCATTTCTCCATCTTAGCTTATCAGTCTTCCTACAATAAAATGCCTTTTGAAGTCATGGTGATATATCACGTAGGTTAGCCCTGCAAATTTACATCTACATAGACCCTGGGGGAACAAAGGACAGTCCTTTTGAGCCTAAAAAGGGTGGGGGCTGCTGGGGGAGAGAGGAGTCATGGGACTATAAAGCCCAGCAGCCCACACTGCTGGGTGTTCACTCTACAAGGGAGTAGCTAGGTGCTAGGTGTGCTCCCCATCTTTGGTACATGGTGGTCTCCCTCCACACAGATCCCCTAAGATCTCAGAGTAAGATAATTTAGGATTCTGAGTTTTTATTATATTTTTCCTTTATTTGAAATCAATCTGTGCATTTCTATCTGTATGTCTTGCTTATTTACTTATTTTTACTTGTAATTTAACCCTGGAGATATTTTCTCAATAACTCCTACATATGTATCAGCGCTATCTCTGTGCTCTAATGAACTCACATGCCTGGAGAGGCCCATGCTACATTTGTGTATTAATTGTGAATTAAAGTGTGATTTAAGTGTCTGGTGATCACAAGAGCGCTATTCTAATACTCTTCGTGGTTGCAGCTCGAGTGAAACCCAAGTCATAACCGCCCACCTGCATCCGGTTGGCATATCTAAGCGCAGGCTGGGGTGTGGTGTCGTGACATGCCCTTTATTTGGAAGAGCTCTAAATAAGGCCATCAATGAAAAATAATAAATCTATAACACAGACACAAATATCATTAATACTATATACATGATTGTGTGCGAACCTATACATATGATGCTGCTTTTGGCTATACAGTCTTGTTTTTTAGCGATAAAGATACTGAGAACATGATAATCTGTGACTAATTATGTGTTATCACTAGGGGTGAACGGGTTCGGATTTCTGAAATCCGAACCCCCCCCGAGCCCCCCGATCCGAGGCCGATCCGAGTCAGGCTCGACTTTTCCCGCCTGACTCGGATCTGAAATCGAGGCAAAACGTCATCATCCCGCCTTCCGGGTCTCGCGGGTTTTGGATCCTATATAAGGTACCCCCCAAAGGGCACTCCAAACAAAATAAAAATTTTTTTTCTGTGTTTGTGAATTGTGTGCACTGTGGCTGCACGTGCCTCAACAAAGGAGCAGCGCCAAGCGTGCGCCTGTGTCCCATAAGTAAAAGGCCGGCTGGCTTGTCCATTAAAAAGGGGGCTGTAACCCCCAAAGGGCACTCCAAACAAAATAAAAAAATATTTTCTGTGTTTGTGAATTGTGTGGGCTGTAGCTGCACGTGCATCAACAAAGGAGCAGCGCCAAGCGTGCGCCTGTGTCCCATAAGTAAAGGGCCAGCTGGCTCATTTCTTAAGGGGTGGTGTAACCCACAAAGTGCACTAGTCTCCAACAAAAATAAAAAATTATTTTCTGTGTTTGTGTGCGCCTTAGCCGCACGTATATATCAATATAACAAAAATGGAGGACCAAACTTTCTCCGATAAAAATAAAATAGGGAAAGATCAAGAACCACTTCCTCCTAGTGCTGAAGCTGCTGCCACTAGTCATGACATAGACGATAACATGCCATCAACGTCGTCTGCCAAGGCCGATGCCCAATGTCATAGTAGAGGGCACATACAATCCCAAATGACAAAGTTCAGGAAAATGACCTTAAAAAAAACATTTAAATCATTTGAAGAGAAACGTAAACTTGCCTATATGCCATTTATGACACGGAGTGGCAAGGAACGGCTAAGGTCTTTCCCTATGTTCATGACTAGTGGTTCAGTTTCACATGACGATGGAAGCCCTCCTCCCACTAAAAAAATCAAATGAGTTAAGCTGGCAAAAGCACAGCGAAGAACTGTGCGTTCTAAGAAGATATCACAAATCCCCAAGGAGAGTCCAAGTGTGGCGGCGGTTGCGATGCCTGACCTTCCCAACACTGGACGGGAAGAGGTGGCTCTTTCCACCATTTGCATGCCCCCTGCAAGTGCTGAAAGGAGCACCCACAGTCCACTTGCTGATATGCAAATTGAAGATGTCACTGTTGAAGTACAACAGGATGAGGATACTGGTGTAACTGGCGCTGAGGAGGAAGTTGGCGAGGAGGATTCTGATGGTGATGTGGTTTGTTTAAATCAGGCTCCGGGGGAGACAGTTGTTGTCCGTGGGATGTAAAAGCCCATCACGGTCATGCCTGGGCAGAAGACCAAACATTCCACCAAGGACAATTCCATCTTGCACCTCTTTTTTTTCTTTGCAGTATGTACTGTTTGGGGCCTAGTTTTTCAAACTGCCATCCTGTCTGCCACTGCAGTGTCACTCCTAGATGGGCCACGTGTTTGTGCCGCCCACTCGTGTCGCTTAGCATAGTCATCCAGCTACCTCGGTGCAACTTTTTGGACATAAAAACAATATTGTGAGGTGTTCAAAATAGACTGGAAATGAGTGGAAATTAAGGTTATTGAGGTTAATAATTGAATAGGAGCAGAAAAACCCACAAATTCTGTGATTTTAGCTGTTTTTATGCTTTTTTTCAAAAAAATACAGATCCAAAACTCAAAACCCAGAACCCAAAACACAGAAGGGTGGTTTTGGCAAAACCAATCCAGATCCAAAACACAAAGAAAGGTCCAGATCCAAAACACAAAACACGAAAAGTGGCCAGTGCACACCCCTAGTTATCACTCCCATCAGTGGCTGATCTGTCTTCTATACAACCTTGTTGTCACCAAACCAATTTGTAGCTGGCAAATATCTCAAAGCTCAGTATTTTTAACAATTGTATAAGAAAGTGCATTATTTAGTAATATTCAGTTTAACTATTAAATTAATTCATGATCAGATTCATTCTGTAGATCAATAAACCAATAATGCTAAATAATTGCTATAGTCAGAAATCATATTTTTTATAAGAAAATAAGTTTTAAATCCAGTTAAATATTTTGCCATCTCATTAAACAGGGGCAGAGACTCTGACCCCCGTTACCATGACACACTGTTCTTAGTGGGGATTAGAGGGCAGTGAGAGTGGATGAGAGCAGGAGCGAGCACAGAAGTGTTTTTGGAGATCAACACAATGATGACAGAAGGAACTAGTGATAGGTGGCTATTATACAGTATAAAGGATATGACTTTGAATTTAATTTGGGAGACTACTGGGAGACAGTACAGTGACTGGGTATGAAGGGAAGTAAATATAGGATGACTAGTTGGGTGGATGAGTTTGATAGTAGCATTTAGTATAGGCTACAGAAGAGGCAGTGGGGCTAATGCTGAGTGAGCACTGTGCTCAGGGCCGGTGCAAGGTGTCATGGCACCCTAGGCTAAATTTTTGCCTACCACCCCTCTCCCCTCAAATACCCTCACAAGTGACATTTGGGAAAAATAATAATTCTTACCTTCTCCTGGCTGGCGAGGCTGCGGTCCAGATACATGGATGTCTGATGCAAAACGCTGTCCATACTCTATTGCTGCTGGAAGATTTCTAGATGGGGTCAGGGGGGGAACAAATAGTTAAGTCAAAGTGGTAGGCACCAGTAAGACATGGTGAGAAGAGACTGACCACATCCCAGGGTCACACAGTCATATTGCACTGAAAGCCCTGCGCTACTAGGTGCAGATACAATGCCGATAAAAACAGCTTTAAAAAAAAATTTGCTTTTTATTACTATTAAAGAATTGTTTTAATATATACAGTGACGCTTTTTAATCTCATACTTTATAATTGATTTTACCTCAGATGTGTAACTACAGTATTAAGTCCATTGAAGCATAGTGGTCTCGATTCAATTCAATGCAAATTGAATAGCGCCAGGAAGGAACTCCTGGAGCTATTCAATTCTGCTCGCTGTTAGGTCGGGGAATGCCCATTCTCCCGCCCCAGGGTGTTTAGTCTGGAGAACTGGCATTCTCTGACTAAAACTTCCCAGCGTGATGCTATTTCCGCCACGCTAAGGGGAGAAAACAGCATCACACCTGTACTTTTGTCTAATTTCTGCTCACATCCCAGGAGGTATACAAGAAGAAATCCTTAGTCGGGCTTAGCTGCGTGCTGAATTGAATAGCTCTGGGAGCTCATTCCCGGTGCTATTCAATAAGTATTGATTGAATCGAGCCCAATGAATGAATTAATAAATGAATGAGGAGAGAAGGAGGGAGGGGATCAAAGAGGAGAGGGGAGAAGAAAGTGCCAATCAGAGAGGTACAGAGACATAGGCCAATAAGAAAGGAGAGGGGAAAGGTAATGCCAATCAGAGAGATCCAGTAACAAAAACCAATAAGAAAAGGAAAGGGGAGGGGTGGTGACAGAAGCCAATAAGAAAAGGAGAGGAGGGGGGCAAAGAGCCGATCACAGGGTAGAGAGGGGAGGTAATTAAAGAGGTGAGAAGTGAATGTAATCAATCTGACAGGATAGGGGAAGTGACAGAAGGTGATCACAGAGGAGGGTGGCCGGCAATCTGGGCAGCTTGAGGGAGCATGAAATGTAGAAATCGATCTCAGATCTGAAACTTATTTAGGATATAGAGCAAACAAACCAAAATAAAACTAACAGGTGGCTGTAATACTGTTCAATGCCCCATGAATTCTGGAACCCTGGATGGCGCCCTCTGTCCATTTTGGCGCCCGGAGCTCATGCTCCACTGGAACCACCCTCGCTACACCTCTGTATATAGGTATAAGAAAACCTCATTATTTCTGGGTGGTCTAGGGCAGCTCATGATGATAATGGCTGCTGATTGGTGCTTTCTTCGTTTACTAAGGCATATATTACGTTTTCATATTTCAACAAATGGAATACACTTTCTCGGAAAAGGACACATTGCAGGAGCATCATTAAAAGAGCAGGATGAGACCAGATCTCCTGGACCTCATGGAGTTTGAAAAAACCTGATTTATTTGAGAAAGCAAGGAAAGTAATTGTAATGAAGGCCCTGCTATTGCTAGTATCAAACCTTCCTCTGGCGTGAAACCGTGCATCTGAATGTGTAAGGACCGAGATGCCCACTTTAAGCATCTTAGATGCCACCATCGGTTGCACCATCGAAACTTGCACCAGCCCTATGGCCTCCATTATGGCATCCAAGGAGCACCTTCTAGAAGATGTTGATTTTAAAATGAACCTCTATATACCCCTGCCTATACCTTCTAAAATCCTTCCTATAAACCTCTAAGAATAACGCCAGTTTGCGTACGCAGTCTGACCGCAAATAAAGACAGGAGTGGAATCTGTGGTTCCAAAGCACAAGTATTATTCAGGTAAAAGTTCAGTCAGTTACACGCAATGATACATACACAATTTAGGCGTAATAGGAAATAATACAGACCCAAGTACAGTATACATACGCTGCGCCTCCGGACACGGAGATAGGCATCAGTAAGAGACCCTCAGTTCATACAGCATTCAGCATGGACTAAAAAAAACAGTATCCAGGCACACATATTTATCCCCCCCAGACTAAAACAGGACAATGGGAAAGTTTCTTGCTGATGTCATTGGTTCCCAGAGGAGAAGCATATGTTACAGCACATTTAACAGGCTGGTTCAAATAGACTCTCCCTGCCTCTAACAGCAGGGGAATTTTTCTAGTAACGCCTTCTGTAACATTCTAACATTTAAACATTTTGTTGCTTGTAAGTTCTGCGATCCATAACTTGAGTTTGCATGATGCGATCTCTCCACCGATAACACCAGAATGCTGTAAAAAGCGTACGCATCAGAACAAAACCAAACACAACTTGCTTATCATGTATAATACCTTAGTTATAAAATACCTTTATTTCTCAGCATTTAAACTAACTTAACCAACTTAAATCATACATTTTGATGCTTATTGAACCTGATGTGTGAATATGAAATGTGTGAGTATTCGGGGTTTGATATAAAGACATATTAATGTGTGTATGAAGATGGGTGCATTTAACTCTAACATTTTAGCAGCGTGACATGCTGGGCTAGATAGTTCTACATGTCCTGTCAGCAGGCCCCCCCACCTGTTCAAAGGAAAGATACCTCTGTCGGTCTCTTGTGTGAAGATGCAAAATATCCCAACTACAAGAGACAGACCTAAGGTGACACTCTAGCCTTTGAAATCATGTCATTGCAGGAAGCTTTCTTATTTATTCTAGCCAGACCACCCGTAGTGGGCAAACACTATGCAGGAAGCTTATCTACACAAGCCAGTTGTCACCTGGCCACTTGCTTAATGCAATACTGTAAAGCCATTTCTGGAATATATCCTTTATAATACGTAAAGTAATGAAATAGGCTTTTAGTGAATCGCCGTAACATATGATGATGGTCACAGATGCATTTGCATGATGCTAATGGTATTATCGCCACATGTACTAAAATGTGAGTTTATCTAAAATGGCGCTTAGGCGGCCATTTCGCAAAATGGCATCTTGCGGCCAGTCGCAAGATGGTGTTGCTGCGATTCAATTTTAAACTGATCTTGTCTCAGCCAATAATCCAGCTTCGACAGTCCACCCTTTGATAGCGAACAACATTCTATCACAATCTGCTATTAAAATTTAATTTATGCTTACATTTACATATTATTTAGTGTTATTATGGGATGGCACAAGGTGGTTCTTACTCCATCAATAATGTGTCTCTGAGTGGGGACATAAAACTACTATTATACGCACACCGCGGATCTTGGAAGATCATGTGAAAGGTGTGGGAATGCACCTGTCTTATAACAGCAGTCTTGAAGGGGAATTGAGACTTTACATTATCTGAGGTGTTCTATGAATAACATTTCAATAATACATTCTATGCATGTCTAAATATAATACATTAAATGATGGTACTTCCTAGCTCAGGGTTGTAATGCAGTTCTGTGTCTACCTCGGTATTCATACTGGCCACTATCATAATTTCATTCTTTCGTTTTACTCTATTTTTAAATTTTCCACACTTCAACACAATAGGAACACACCGGACACATATGCCAATTACTATGATGACAATCAGTGTAAGGATCAAGAATTTGCCTATGCTGGCGATCACTTCCTGGACCCATTCCCCTAGATCTGAGAACCATTTCACTGGGTTCAGCCATGACACCCATCCTTCTATCTTTTCCCCTGCTTCAGCCACTGATGCGTTATGGTTCTTACGAAATTCCCACTTTAGCTGCAGAATCTCATCCATCTTCTGGTCTATCACCTCCTTAGGGTCGCTGGTATCATTGGTGACATAACGCTTGCAATTCTCTCCCTGTGTACCTGAATGTGTCATCGTACATCTCGGTGATATTATCTATTAATTTAGCAAGTTCCTGGATATATCTAAAATTTAATGTACCCTAGCAATCCTGGTGGGATCCAGGGCGACTAAAACTTGGAAGCCAGTTGTCTCACTGATTAACTGAGCGGCTTTATGCATATCACCAGGTATCATATTTCTCTTGCCTCTGTGTTCATATCGTGTGTGAAGATATGGTGACAGTGTGTTTTTATGTATTCCCAGCATTTCAACATGTGTGAGGGTCATAACTTCTGGAAGTATTTTTCCCAAATAACATAACAATTACAATACTAAAATTGGTCAGAAACTACCCTGTTTGGCATTGCACTCCTCCTGACTCCACTCCATCAGCTCCGCCATCAGCTCACATCTCCTTTATCGGTCCCCCATCACAGACACTGAGTATCCCCAAACAGATCATCAAAAACTCTGGAAAGAAAAAGAACTAGGATGACCACAGCAGACCACTCCATTGCTGGAAGCACTGATCTACACATTTCTTTAGCTCAGATATCTCACCATCACCTTTTTAATCCTTCCGGCACAAGCTCGCAATCGACAGGTCCACGTTATCAGCCTTGTCTCTGCCTTGTATCTCCACCGGTTGGTTAACCTCCCTATAGTGAGTGGAATGGACCCACGTATCTTCCCTGACCACCCTTTGAGGATGCTGTATCGTCAGATATGGACCTTTCCACCGATCAGTCAAACAACCTGAGCTAAAAAAAAATTTGGATCATAACAAATTCTTCCAGATTTGACATCATGACAGTTTGCATTAGACATGTTAGTTAATAACACTTTCAATTTCGGTTATTCTCATTCATCTTCGTGAGACCCTGCACAGTAACCTCATTATCATATTTTCACATGAGGCTGCCTTTTTGAACAGTATCTCAAAGGGGGGGCAAATAAAGGAAAAGACAGTCTGGGATAATCTCAGTGTTGTTACCCATCATCTTACACATGTTCTTGGAAACGTCACCTGTAAAATAAGTCCCACTATCATTTTTAATAATTCTAGGGATATTGGGCCTCATTCAGAGGCGGTCAGAGGATGCAAGCAGTCGCTCAGAAACTGGGCGGCAACTTGCATCCTGACCGCCCGCCTCTGTTGTGGTCGTTAGGCTGTGGGTTAACACCCACAGCTCTAACGCCCGCTCCGGTGATGGTCGCGATGGTCAGAGACCATCGCGACCATCGGGGCTTACGATGAGACCCTAGGGTAGGATCTCACTTGTCGTAAGCCCCGGAGAGCTTCTGGCTCTGTCACTAGTGATGTCAGTGGGGCCGCCCCCAAATGGTAGGCATTCCCATGGGAACGCATCCGTTTGGGATGCCACCCCCCCGGCCCGCCTTCCAAACGGGGCGAGCTGTCAATCAACATCGACAGCTCGCCCCCTTTGGATCGAGACCCGCTACGACCGGCGCTGTCGGTCGTAGCGGGTCTCACGCATGCGCACGACGGCACCGGCCCCGTCGTGCGCATGCTCTGTGGGGGGCCATCGACCCGGTCCGAGCGCATCGGCGCTAACGACCGGGTCTGAATGACCCCCATAGTATCTGCATACAGGTTCCTACAATTAAATCTTGTTATTAATAGCTACTGTTCTAAATAATGCCTGTGCCACTGTTTTGGATAGTATTCCGAGTAGTCGACCTCAGCCTGGCATGGCTGCCGTTTATCCTCAGCAACCTTGTGTCCTATGAGTGGGAGATAAAGCACAACCGTTTAATATAATTTAAACATGACCTAAAATACAACAATAAATCATCCACATTTTACATTAGAACAGATCCATTGATCGGTTGAAAAGATTATAAACAGTCATATAAGGCAGGGGTCTTCAAACTTTGCCCTCCAGATGCTGTGGAACTACACATCTCAGCATGCACTGCACATAGTTTTAGCATCAAATATCAAAAAGGTGGCAGTGCATGCACCTTATATCAAAAAGGTGGCAGTGCATGCTGGGATGTGTAGTTCAACAGCAGCTGGAGGGCCAAGTTTGAGGACCCCTGATATAAAGCCTGGGAGAAGATACTGGGGTTACCTATGAACCCATGGGAAACTCGTGTTCCTGTGTGGTGTTCTTCATTTTGCAGTTCTTACTTACGTGTCCCACTTGGTGACAGTTAAAACATAATTTTGAACGGGGTGGATGTAAAGATTGTTGTGGGATTTGAGCAAGAGTGAAAGGTGGTGGGTATGGGTAAGGATATTGTGGGGGATATGAGTATGGGACCTGTGGTTGTGTATGATATGTGGGGTAAGGATGTGTTCGCTGTGGTGTGGGATTGGTGAGGACGTGTAATTGTTCAAGTGTGTGTGTGGGTGCAGGTGTGTCGGTTGGCTGTGATGTTATTGTCATTCCTTCCAGAGCTTGGATACTCACAGCCATTTGTTTTTCGCTCTGGGTCTCTCTCTTCTTTGTGATATTTTTATCATGTTTTATGGCAGACTCTATGAGGTTATCTATTGTGAGTCATCTCCAGCCAGGTTGTGAGGTCTGAACCCTAATCTTTAAATCGTCTTTCAGACCGTCCATGAGTACCGTGACTATCATTCCCCTGTGGTGAGTGCTATCTTTAATATCTTCTATCCCAGTGTACTGGGTGATAGCCTGCAGAGCCTGGTCGCAATAGTCTTCTGCAGTTTCACTCTCCTTTTGTTTGATTGTGAAGATTTTGTTCCAGTTAACTACTACTGGAAAATATATACCCAATTGAGTCACAATGCGGGAAATGTTACCTTGGTTTACTTGGTCTGTTAAGGGAACGTCGCCATCCAATACACAGTCCATGATAAATTTTGTCACGTCGGTATTGCGTGGTAGACAGGCCCTTAACACCACACGCCAATCTTTATTAGTGGGCTCATGAGAACTACCCAAATTTCTCAACAATCTTTGACATTTGGCTAGTTCCTTTTTGGGATCAGGGAAATCATTTATGATGGAATTTAGTTCTGCTCTTGTCCATGGACAATGCATTACTACTTCCCTCGTGGGCACTACACCATTTGCATCCGCATTTTCATTTGGAACAGTTATTGTCCGAATGGGATGCAGACCAGCAGCGTTGCTACCTCTGACCTGGTTACCTGGCTGGGGATTTAATCTGCTGCTGCTACGTATGGTATTAACTTCCTCTATGGGTGCAGAGTGTGTTAACACTTCCCTTGCTGTTACCGATGGAGATGGCGGCACCACCCATGTTGTGGTGATGCAGCATCTATCATTTGCACAGCATGGGAAATGGCAGACATTACAATAGGCTCATCATCCACATCATAAACATTTTCTTTATGGTTGCTTAAGAGAGGGTACAAATTGCTTGTTACATTTTTATGGGTATTTTTGGTAACTGTACTTGCACCTCCATCCACATAAGGTGGGGGAGGTGAGCGTGAACTGCTGGCAATACTCTCCACGATGCTACCTTGCCGCACGTGCGCGCCCATTTGCGGCTCGCCCGTATTGCAACTCAGCGTCACGGATGTATTTTCTGGCAATGCGCTCGCAACGCTAGTTTGCGTCGTTTGCACATTTTTAAGCCAAGCATCCCTTCATGCTGCCATAGTTTTAAACATTCAAAATACTTAATCTTTTTCTCTCGGGATCGCACCATACTGATGTGATCCTGGACATTGTCTAACACATTTTTATCAAAACTACCAATTCTGGGAAACGGTCTAACACACTTCCTCGTCATATTAAACCATAAATCACAATACCTTATTGCATAAGTACCGTACTTAGTATGCATAATACGACGGGCCGATCCAATCGGAGCCTCCATTAGCAGCACATCATTGCCTAACATCTCTACTGTTTGCGTGGCTCCCATTCTGAGGCAACTCCTACGCTTTTCAATAAAGATTTAAGCCGGTGAAAGACAATCAAGACACTTTCACTTACCTGTGGACGATTTAAGTCGGCGGCGCCCACACACCAGGAAAAGATTTAGTAAGGCAACTTCCACACCTAGATAATATTTGAAAAAGGCAACTTCCACACCCGGATATGATTTAGTAAGGTAACTTCCAAACCTATGAGAGTTTATATGTCGGCTACTCTCACGCACCTCTATACAACAAAGACAACATGTACACCTGCTACTGTGTATAGAACGGTAAAGCTGCTTACCGAGCGGCTAGGCTAACCCTTGCACCTAGCCCTTAAGGATCATATGATACCCTTAACTTTGTTCAACAAGTATTCACTGTTACACACTTTTTTTCCTGCGCAGAAAAATACACGTTTAACCCAGATATTGGTAATAGAAAAAAATTTAAACCTCAATGGCTTTGTTCAAACACGTGGCAGCAGAACCGGAAGTGCGTATACGCTATTGTGCGACCATCCGCATACACATTAATGCGACTACCACACAACCGTATAATGACTTTTTACTGCGTCCGCAAAAGTGCATCTTTTCTGTGCGCAAAACTGCGACTCAGCCGCATACTCAATACTACGGCACTCCTTTAAACGCTAGGTTCTATCAACAAAGGAAAACAAACTTTTTCCTTTCTTGTCCTTGGATTCTAGTCAGCTTCCTTTGCTCACACGAAAATGGACAGCGATTTTTCAGCACAAAGCGGTTGCAGGAAAACCCTGCATGTGGCCACTCCACCCTTTGCTGAAATATTGATAGCCGTGTAAGTAGGTAAGTGACTTCACAGGATGAGCCCCCATCTGTTGATTTTAAAATGAACCTCTATATACCCCTGCCTATACCTTCTAAAATCCTTCCTATAAACCTCTAAGAATAATGCCAATTTGCGTACGCAGTCTGACCGCAAATAAAGACAGGAGTGGAATCTGTGGTTCCAAAGCACAAGTATTATTCAGGTAAAAGTTCAGTCAGTTACACGCAATTGATACATACACAATTTAGGCGTAAAAGGAAATAATACATACCCAAGTACAGTATACATACGCTGCGCCTCCGGACATGGAGGTAGGCATCAGTAAGAGACCCTCAGTTCATAAAGCATTCAGCATGGACTAAAAAACCAGTATCCGGGCAAACATATTTATCCCCCCCAGACTAAAACAGGACAATGGGGAAGTTTCTTGCTGATGTCATTGGTTCCCAGAGGAGAAGCATATGTTACAGCACATTTAACAGGCTGGTTCAAATAGACTCTCCCTGCCTCGAACAGCAGGGGAATCTTTCTAGTAACACCTTCTGTAACATTCTAACATTTAAACATTTTGTTGCTTGTAAGTTCTGCGATCCTAAACTTGAGTTTGCATGATGCGATCTCTCCACCGATAACACCAGAATGCTGTAAAAAGCGTACGCATCAGAACAAAACCAAACACAACTTGCTTATCATGTATAATACCTTAGTTATCAAATACCTTTATTTCTCAGCATTTAAACTAACTTAACCAACTTAAATCATACATTTTGATGCTTATTGAACCTTATGTGTGAATATGAAATGTGTGAGTATTCGGGGTTTGATATAAAGACATATTAATGTGTGTATGAAGATAGGTGCATTTGATTTCTAACATTTTAGCAGCGTGACATGCAGGGCTAGATAGTTCTACATGTCCTGTCAGCAGGCCCCCCCACCTGTCCTGTGTTCAAAGGAAAGATACCTCTGTCGGTCTCTTGCAAAATATCCCAACTACAAGAGACAGACCTAAGGTGACACTCTAGCCTTTGAAATCATGTCATTGCAGGAAACTTTCTTATTTATTCTAGCCAGACCACCCGTAGTGGGCAAACACTATGCAGGAAGCTTATCTACACAAGGCAGTTGTCACCTGGCCACTTGCTTAATGCAATACTGTAAAGTCATTTCTGGAATATATCCTTTATAATACGTAAAGTAATGAAATAGGTTTTTTTGTGAATCACTGTAACATATGATGATGGTCACAGATGCATTTGCATGATGCTAATGGTATTATCGCCACATGTACTAAAATGTGAGTTTATCTAAAATGGCGCTTAGGCGGCCATTTCGCAAAATTGCGTCTTGCGGCCAGTCGCAAGATGGTGTCGCTGCGATTCAATTTTAAACTGATCTTGTCTCAGCCAATAATCCAGCTTCGACAAAGATAATAGCTAGAATCTAATTGCTTGCTATGGGCTACATCTCCATTTCTAAAAACTCTCACTTTAGTAAATCTACCCCTAGGTCTTTTCTTTCTGGTGTTTCTTACCTTTAAAAATCTATATTAGTTACACCACGGAGCAGTGCAATATATTATTTGTAGATATCATGCTCGGACCAGCTACCAATCTGCTGCAATCCATTCTAGGCTTATCCCTCTCCTCCTGTCTCCCATCCTCTACCCTTCTTTTCTACGCGTCCCCACTGATCTGCTATTACGGCATCTCCTTTAGGGGCCTATTCATCAACACTAAAATAACAGTTTTAAGGACATTTTCCTTAATTACCGTTATTTTAGTATTCATTAACACACTTAACACAGGAGATATCACCAGGCAGTACTGTCACACTGATTCATTATTATAGTGTTCTGCGGCTGACAGCTGGCTGTAAGGAAGGAGGAGCAGGTCTGGGTGGAGGAGAGGAGAGGGGCCCCTCCCCTTCTTATCGCTCTACCTGTCACTAGCATGCCCGAGACCCAGCCCCCTACTTTTTCTATTCTATAGTCACCACTCCTATCCCTGACCGCTGCCCGAGACCACGCCCCTTTATGCCAAGACCGCCCCTTTCCCATGTGTCCCCGTCCCTCCTCTGTTTATTCTATAGTCACCTTCGACCCTACTATCCCAGAACAATGTCCGAGACCACACCCTCTAACACCGAGACCCTGCCCCTTTTCTGTTTAGTCCAGTGTCTCTCTCCTTCAGTTCTTCCTTTCCTGTGCCTTTGAGACCAGCAGGGACCACACAGATCCTGAGGTGAGTAAGTGCCAGTGTCATCTAGGGGGGTGGTATATGTATGTATTGGGGAGTGGTGTTTTTTTTGGGGGGGGTTTGGAATGTGTTTTAATTCTATCTGTGGTGGGGGTGTATTAATGTAATGTGTGTGTGGGGGGTGTATTCATATTCTGTGTAAGAGGTGTATTCATATTATCTGTTTTATAATTTATATGTGGGTCACCGATGTTCTCTGCATTATATAGCGCTTACTGGTTATTGTGACACTCTGCATTATATGGCGCTCATTGTGACACTCTGCATTATATGGCTTACTGTGATGCTCTCTGCATTATATGGTGCTTACTGTAACGCTCTCTGCATTATATGGTGCTTACTGTAATGCTCTCTGCATTATATGGTGCTTACATGCGATGATCTCTGCATTCTATGGCCCTCACTGTGATGCTATCTGCATTATATGGTGCTTACTGTGATGCTCTCTGCATTATATGGTGCTTACATGCAACGCTCTCTGCATTATATGGCCCTCACTGTGACTCTGCATTATATGGTGCTTACTGCGATGCTCTCTACATTATATGATGCTTACATGTGATGATCTCTGTATTATATGGCGTCCACTGTGATGCTCTCTGCATTATATGGTGCTTACTGTGATGCTCTCTGCATTATATGGTGCTTACTGTGACGCTCTCTGCATTATATGGTGCTTACATGCGACGATCTCTGCATTATATGGTGCTCACTGTGACGCTCTCTGCATTATATGGTGCTTACTGTGACACTCTCTGCATTATATGGTGCTCACTGTGATGCTCTCTGCATTATATGGTGCTTACTGTGACACTCTCTGCATTATATGGCGCTCACTGTGATGCTCTCTGCATTATATGGCACTCACTGTGATGCTCTATGCATTATACGGCGCTTACTGTGACACTCTGCATTATATGGCGCTCACTGTGACTCTCTGCATTATATGGTGCTTACTGTGATGCTCTCTACATTATATGATGCTTACATGCAATGATCTCTGTATTATATGGCGCCCACTGTGACGCTCTCTGCATTATATGGTGCTCACTGTGACACTCTCTGCATTATATGGTGCTTACTGTGACGTTCTCTGCATTATATGGTGCTTACTGTGATGCTCTCTGCATTGTATTGTGCTCACTGTGATGCTCTCTGCATTATATGGTGCTTACTGCAACGAACTCTGCATTATATGATGCTCACTGACGATCTCTGCTTTATATGGTGCTTACTGTGACGCTTTCTGCATTATATGGTGCTTACTGTGACACTCTCTGCATTATATGGTGCTTACTGTGATGATCTCTGCATTATATGGCACTCACTGCAACACCCTCTGCATTATATTGTGCTCACTGTGACACTCTCTGCATTATATTGCGCTCACTGCAACACTCTCTGCACTATATGGTGCACACTGATGATCTCTGCATTATATTACGCTCACTGACGCTCTCTGCATTATATTGCGCTCACTGCAACGCTCTCTGCATTGCATTGTGCTTACTGCAGTTATTTCTGCATTATATGGCGCTTACTGCAACGCTCTCTGCATTACTAGACAGTCTTTGTGATGTTCTCTGCATTTATATGGTTGTCACTGTGAAGCTTTCTGCATTATATGAGACTTCACTACAAGACCACACCTCTTTTTTGGTTGTGGGCCTTTGGCGCACACATAGGGCGGGATGTGCTAAGGTTGCGGTGACCATTCCGCCAGTCACCACAACCTTACTAATTGCATATGTACTAACATATGCAATTAGTATTGCAAAGGACAGCTCTTGCGATAAGAGCTGCCCTTTGCAAAATAGCCGATGCTGGGTGACGGGGTCCCCTGTCCCCTCCAAGACCCGGGAGCTTCCTGCTGGTCACATGTGCAGGAAACCCTGGCTCCTCCTCCCTGCACCCGGAATATTAGGAGGAGGAGGAGGAGGCAGATGACCCAGGAGGAGCGCGGGCCGGCGACAATGGAGTGCAGGTGAGTGGGGGCCAGTGCTGGGTGACGGCGGGGCAGTGAGGCGGTGGCGAACCGTCGGGAGAGGGGTACGGTAAGAAGCCCATAGGCTTCTATAGGGTAACGCCAGGTTTTTCTGGCGTTACCCTCCGTGCCGAAAAAAGGGTGGCCAGGACTTAGTACATATGGAAGTGCGGTAAAACCCCCCAAAATGGGGTTTTTATCGCATTTTTCCTTTAGAACATCCAGCCCATAGGCCCTTGCTTGCAGTGGGGTGGGTTCCCCAAAGCATATTGTTGCACCCACTCACATATTGTCCCCAGGGTCGTAGAGAGCCCGGCGGGCCCAGGTAAAGGAGGGGGCATGGCCTAATTGCGGGAGGCGTGGCCAAGCCCCCTTGACAAAAAATAAATAAATCACTTTGCAGCGCCGCATAGCAGCTTTGCGCGCTGGGGAGGGGGGCGCTGTAAGCCCCCAGTCCAGATTACCCCCCCACAGCCATAGGAGACTGCTCCAGCTGCTGCAGCAGCCACGAGCAGTCTCACACTGCAGCCCAGCAAAAGCTATGTGCTGGAGGAGGGGGGGGCGAGGCCGGACCCAGGCCCCGCCGGGCCCCTCTAGCAAGCCCGTGTAAACTGTACAAGCTCCCCCCCTCTCGGCGCCCATGATTGTCCCACCACTCACTAGTTCTGCCGGTATGCAGCTGGGATGCCAATGGTCTAAATGCCGACCGTCAGCATCCCGACTGTCTAATCCTGGCAAGGGTCTAATGGCAGGCGTCAAAATCCCGACGCCTGTCATTTTACCTATGCTGGGAGCCTGATGCCCTGCATTCCGATCGAAGGGAAGCCGGGCACGGACAGCCGTGTGGGGGGACGGTTAGGGATTCCCTGGGGGGGGAGTTAGGGTTAGGCAGCATGCCGGGAGGATTAGGGTTAGGCTAGGGGAAGGGGGGGTTAGGGTTAGGCATCCCTGGGGGGAGGTTAGGGTTAGGCACCCCCCGGGAGGCTTAGGTTTAGGCTGCGGGGATGTGGGGGTTAGGCCCTGGTAGACTGTCAGCTCATTCATTCTGGACAGGTGCCGGGTGCTGCTCTGTCTCCTTTCCTCCTCTCCACTGTGTTGTCTGCCTGCATGTGACGTGACAGAGAGAGGGGGTAGCCGAGAAGAGAGAAGTTGAGGTGCGCTGCTGCCCAAAGTGGATAGTAGAGTACAAAGTGAGGTGCGCCTGCTGCCCAAAGTGGATAGTAGAGTACAAAGTGAGGTGCGCCTGCTGCCCAAAGTGGATAGTAGAGTACAAAGTGAGGTGCGCCTGCTGCCCAAAGTGGATAGTAGAGTACAAAGTGAGGTGCGTCTGCTGCCCAAAGTGGATAGTAGAGTACAAAGTGAGGTGCGCCTGCTGCCCAAAGTGGATAGTAGAGTACAAAGTGAGGTGCGCCTGCTGCCCAAAGTGAATAGTAGAGTACAAAGTGAGGTGCGCCTCCTGCCCAAAGTGGATAGTAGAGTACAAAGTGAGGTGCGCCTGCTGCCCAAAGTGAATAGTAGAGTACAAAGTGAGGTGCTCCTCCTGCCCAAAGTGGATAGTAGAGTACAAAGTGAGGTGCGCCTGCTGCCCAAAGTGGATAGTAGAGTACAAAGTGAGGTGCACCTGCTGCCCAAAGTGGATAGTAGAGTACAAAGTGAGGTGCGCCTGCTGCCTTTGATTCTACTGGGGGAAGGGGGAGGTGGCGCTGGTATCTGGTTTGTGGCGCCTGCCAGTGTTGGGGGGAGGCAGGGCACTTTGGGCCGGTAACACCCCTACCCCTCATCACACAGGCAGGCACCTTTACTGATTCCAGCTTTCACCTACAATTAAACCTGGCACATAAGTTACTGTAGACAGTCTGTAGAGTCCCTCTCTGTAATATCCACATATCTGACAATTTTCCAGTCCTGGGAAGGGGGGGCGGGGATTAGGCATACACTGACTGACTGGTGGGGTGGGGGGATTTGGCATATGCAGACTGACTGGGAGGGGAATTGTGAGGTGGGCCCAAAATTGCTATCTTGCTTAGGGCCCTATGATGCCTAAATCCGCCTCTGAGTCCATCTGCGTTAATTTCCACACTCCCCATACATTAGTATGGGGATATGGAAATTAACCTATTCATCAAATTCCCAAAATTATGTATTCTTGGAATTTGATGGTGTTACTATACGCCTCTCTCAGGTGGCGTACAGGGGGTATAGCTTACCTGCTTTCAGTGTGAGCAGGTCCTCCTCTGGCTCGCTCCGTAGCTCTGGTCCCCCTTCTCAGGCTCTGGCTGTGTGTACTCCCCGCCGCAATGCTGCTGCTGCCTCCCCTCTGTTCCCCGATGGCACTTGTAAATGTTTCTTCAATTAACTGTTTATTTACTATAAACAGTTAAATAAAGAAGCACTTATCCAGTTACCGCAGCTTTAATCAGTGCTGTGCATGCGCCGCTTCTGTGAACGTAACGGCACATGCACGGCACTGATTACAGCTGCGGTAAGGTAGGACTAGTCAGGGAAAAGTATCTATTATCCGAAGAGCTGTCATCGCAAAAATGACAGCTTTTCAGAATAGATACTTATGGAGAGGAGGAATTATGAACTCCTCCGGAATTAGGTAGAACTCCATGTGAGTTGTAATATTATTATCTCCAACAATATTTTAGTACTGATGAATAGGTCCCTTAGTGTGGAGTTTGGGGCAAATGAGGTCTATTTATTAATTTTGACTGTTAGTAATTTAATGTTGGTGCTTGTTGGAGGAATATGTATATTTATTAAATATGAATGCTATTAAATTAATGTTGGGACTAGTTGCAAGTATTGAAGCCAAGTGATGTAACAGGAGTTAAACTGATTTAATGCCTGAGCTGGTTGGTAAGAGTGGTATATCTATTACACACTGTATATAGATGAGCGGTACGGTTTTCATGGAAACCAAACTTGCACACGAACTTAGGGGTTTTGAATTGAACCAAGTCCTGGCTTGGGTCTTCCCACAAAGCTTAGAGCCCAAAACCAGGCAAAACGTCATCTTCCTGGTATCGGATCTCGTGTGTTTTGGATTGCATATAAAAGTCCCTCCCTTGTGGGTGTCATATCACACAGGAGATCAGAGGGATAGGGCGTGGACTGTGGGCTGCAGCACTGTAAGGCACTGTGTTGTGTCTGTGTTCAGGGCCAGGCACTAAAACACACTATTAAGACTGGAGCACTGCGTTAAAGCCTAAAGTAGCAGTGTGTCATTAAAAAGAAAATGCCATAGGAGCACTGTGAGGCACAGTGGACTATACTACTGTGAGGGACTTTGTTGTATGTTATGGGCCAGCCAGGCAATAAAAAATGCCAGTAGGAGCACTTTGTTAAAGGGGCACTGTGATATTAAAAAAATGCAATAGGAGCACTGTGAGGCATTGTGTTGTGTGTTCAGGGCTTTTTTGGCACTGTTAAAAAAAAAAACACTGTTGTGTGTTCAGGCACTTTGTTAAAAACACTGTTGTGTGCTCAGGTTGGCACTGTGTTAAAAAAGAAATAAAAGCATTTAGGAGCACTGGGCCTGATTCAGAGCCGGACGCTCTGACAGAGCGCTCGCTCTGAATCAGGGCCGGCCCTCTGGTTTTTCAAAACAGCCTCCTGGCTGCTCGCATAGCTGTGGGTGACCACCCACAGCTATAGCGAGCAGCCATGATGATGGTCGCGATGGTCAAGACCATCGCGACCATCGGGCTTGCGACGAGACCCTTGTGGCAGGGTCTCGTTGCCTGCAAAAAAATGGTAGTTGCTCAGATCAGCTAAATTGCATAACACAGGTGCTTGTAAAGGGCGGGGTTTACACTGAACACAGAAAAAAAGAGATTTGCCCCCCAGCACACTGCAGCAAAAACAATACTTAAATCCTACATGATAATAGAGATTTAGAGGTATTAGTTACGTACATTTGCAAATATATGAATAAGCGCCAGGCCAATCGTCAAGGCTCCTCTATACTGGCGTCCCTAACATTAAGGGGTTCATGTCCGAGAAGCAAGGCACCCCAAAAAAAATTTCCAGCCAAGGGCCATCCCCAGGGCATCACACGAAAAAGGGAAAAAGGTGATAGTGAAGTATAAAGAAAAGATGTGTAAGGATAAATCAATAAGTGTTAATGAAATGATAAAGAATTAAAATGACATAAATAATGTACAAACAAATGGAGAAGTGATAAAAGTATTCTATGTGAATTAAGTGGTGATGCCTTGAGAAAGGCCCAGTCAGAACCCCCCCGGGGGCCCCACTCCCAAACGCTCACCCCAAAATAATTATTGCTACATAATGGTAGCACCCACTCTGGGTCATATAATTACAATTGATGTACTGCCTGATAACAGTACATATATAAGCTGAGAGCTAACTTACCTTGGAGGTACCCCAAAAAACCTCCACATGGCACTATAAGCATCAGCACCTCCTCCTAATGCTGACTGCCTTCATGCCTCTCCAAACTTCTACCTATTAACCTATTAGGACACTGTAATTTATTTAAAATGGCTTGTTTCCCAAAACTGCTATATATCCTACAGATGACTCCTCTTATACTTACAAAATCAGATCTATCTTTACTCAATGCCACGTCTCTAAATTTATCTGGAATAATAAAAGACCTAGAATTAGCCAAAAAAAAACCTGTCTCAAACCATACCAAGGGGGGGTGTGAACCTACCGAATATTAGACAGTATAATTTAGCTTGTTTTCTACGCTTCGCTATAGTTTGGATCACTGGAAACAATATATACACAGATGTTGGAATGTAGTCCCAGTTATGCGCTCCTCTATCCCTTAGCTATTTACTACATAAGCTGGTGTCAAGATTGCAATCACTTAATCTCAATAACCCTCTTGTCACATCAACCATTCAGGCATGGCAATCCTCTAGAAAACTACTCAAACTCCAACAATTCCACTCTCTAGCACTCCCTTTTATTGGCAATCTGGACTTTCAGAAGGGAGAGACATCATTGCCCTTTTCCACCTGGCACTCTTCTGGAATCTTAAATTTACGTACGCTCTTAAATGACTCACACCTCCCCCTCACCTTCAATGAAGCCATGGAAAAATATGGACTTAGACTCCAACACAAATTCTATTATTACCAAGCTATCCATTATCTACATTCTATCCTTTCCCAATTAAATGAGCAGGACTATGCGAACCCTTTAGACTCTCTCACACTCACAACTACATATTCCAGCTCAACAATATATACACGTATACGCACAGAAATAGATCCGGAGACTGAACTTTTGGAATTGGATAAGTGGTCCTCCCAGATTCCTTCTACGTCTCCGGGTTTAATTTTGGAGACATTTCAAACTAACTTAAAACTCATTCCTGCCAGCTCCTACCAAGAGATGGCATATAAATTACTACATAGGGCATATTTGTCACCCAAAAAACGCCATTTGATGGGTATATCGGACGAGACAAGATGCACCAAATGCTCAATTGCAGACGCAGATATCATGCAATGCCTTTGTGAATGCCAACACATAAGGAAGTTTTGGAATGAGTTACATCATTATGGATCTGGGGTGCTGGGCATACCTTTTCGGTGTACTGCGTCATGGGCTATATTTGACCATCTAGCTGACCAACCCGAGATTCCCAAATTTGATAAAAAACTTATAGTAATTCTATCCGCAGTGGGTTGGAAGGCCATATTACAGCAATGGATCCATGATTCACCACCAAGTGTTTGTATGGCCACTTCTAGACTACTCTTTTTGTTCAATATGGATTGGCTGGAGGCATCTTTAGATAAGGAAACTTTAACCCCTGCGCTTTTTCAGTGCTGGGGTAAATATATTCAAACACTAGCCCCTCCAACTAAACTAGCAATACAACGGTGCTTTCAATTCACTTCGTGGTACTCCTATCAATTATTAGATAACCAAACTCCTATCACCACCTAAATTGTCTTCCTATATCACGGCCAAGCATCTGTATTTTCCCCCATCTCTATTTGTAATTTGATCTTTTATCCCATGGATGGATCGACGACCTAGGGTGTAGATGAGCACAGGTTAAGGTTAAGGTTGAGGTTGTTATATTTCTATTTCTATTTCAGCATTATCTAATAGAGATTATTATAAATGTCTAAATCTCTTTATTATAGTAACGATTAGTTAAATATATAAAATTCTGGAAAATATTGCTATATTTATATACACTGACTGTGAAAGGCCTCTAGTTGATATATATATATTTTTTTTAACTTACTTTATATTGACAAAGCTGTATTTGTTAAGAGGTCTGCAATGCCTTGCCTTTTTTGTGTATTTTCATTTTAATATACCTTAATAAAAATATGTTGGAAAAAATAAATAAAAATAAATGTAAAAAAAAACGCCATAAGGTGCCACTGCCATAAGAGCACTGTGAGGCACTGTATTGTGTGTTCAGGAACGGTGTTAAAAAAAAGTAATTAGGACCAGTGTTAAAGGGGCACTGTAATTAAAAAAAAAAACTCCATTAGGGTGCCACTGCCATAGAAGCACTGTGGGGCACTGTGTGTTTTTCAGTCACTGTGTTAATATTTTTTTAAATAAAACATTGTTTTGTGCACTAAAAGCCATTAGAGTGCTATTACTAGGAGCGCTATGAGGCACTGTGTGGAGTGTTCAGGCACTGTGTTAAAAAATAACATCATTAGGATGCCATTACTAGGAGTGCTGTGTGTTCAGGCACTGTGTTAAAAAAATTTAAAATAAAACACTGTGTTGTGTGTTCAGACACTGTATTAAAAAAAATAAAACACTGTTGTTTGTGCAGGCACTGTGTTATTTTTTTTCACATCAATAATATTTTATTGAAAATTTTGTAAGGTACAGAAAGAAAAAAGGGAAAAGGAGGAGGGAATTGGGAGGGGGTACAAAGCACATAGTTATCAATGCACATAATGTAAAACCAAGGGTATCTGACAAGGACGATTTGGTCAAGAGAGCAGCACCCTCTCCATACATTACATATTCATGCCATAAATTTCACTTTCGGAGAAGAATCAGAAATACTGTAGAGTATGGCATAGATTCTGGGACATCAGAAAGTGAAAATAGACTTCATGGAACACTTTAATAATTGAAGAGGGAAGAGTCTGTTTACAAAATGTAGCTAACACAGCAGGAGCTGCGAACAAATGTGCCCAAGTATATAACGCTAATGAACTGATACTGAGGCAGGATATAGATGTAGAAATAGCAAAGCGGAAGTTGCGTTAGTGTGACAACTATACCATATAACCCCTTAGTATGGCAGAAAAAACACAGGATGCTTTCCTTGTATAAAAAATAATTTTATGTTGTAAAACATGAACAAATTACATATAATCACTATATAAATGTAATAAACAATATCCTACCTACATGTAAAAGATACACATTATAAAAGAGAGAAAGAAAATCCTCTAATGGAATTTATATACCTGATGCTAATAGACTGATCACAAAATGCTATAATATAGATAACATTAACACTATCTAAACGTGTAATGGGCTATTTTTTAACCTTCTGGAAGAGATATATTTTGTTGCAAGTAGCCAAAGTCTCAGTCAATATGTGCAAAATAGCATGACAGATGTTACTGGGTAGTATATCTCACCGCATACTTTAGTTACTGGTCTTACTTCAGCTTCTATTTGATTATTATGGAGTTATTTGAAATTCAGCCACACTCCTATAATGCATATGGTTGTGGCTCACCCATCTCTTTCTTCCCCACATGCAGCAACGTCCTGCTAGTAAGGGGCTGATCAGAATAGTCCGTACTGCTATGGTAGTGTATATCGGGCTTTCAGGACTCTGTCCACCACACGTTGAAGTCCTGGCTATCCGCTCTATCCACTCCATAGAACTGCGGTTACTCCAAGGTGGCCATAGATGTTTAATATCCAAATGACTGTGCCAGATAGTGTTATGATTACCAGTGACCACTCCTAGTAAGCCGTCTAGAACTCAGGCTACAAGGTCTTCTGCCACTAACAACCACCAGTTGATCCCTTAGAGATAAATCGCTCACCGGTACTTAGGCGGCAACCTGGACTTACTGCTCGGAGTAGTAGCAGCTTACAGGAGTGTCAACTGAAATCCTGAGATGAAAAGAAGGAGTCTTGCATAGGAAGAGCAGATACAGTTGGAGAGATGTGGCTTCGGAGCCAATGGTGAGAAGTGTGCCAATGGTTCAGCTACTGTGCCGATGGCGTAGCAGTAGCCGGTGATAGACAGTTAATAGTAAAGTTGTGGCTTTGGGAGCCGATGGTGCGGCAAATGTGCCGATGATGTGGCAAATGTGCCTGTGGTGTGGCTTGTGTGCTGATGGTGTGGCAGTAGCTGGTGATAGACAGTGAATAGTTATGCTGTGGCTTTGGGAGCCGATGGTGCGGCAAATGAGCAGATGGTGTGGCTTGTGTGCCGATGGTGCGGCAATAGCTGTTGGTAGATAGTCAATGGTAATGCTGTGGCTTTGAGAGCCGATGGTGCAGCAAATGTGCCGATGATGCTACAAATGTGCTGATGGCATGGCTTGTGTGCCAATGGTGTGGCAATAGCCATTGGTAGACAGTCAATGGTAATGCTGTGGCTTTGAGGATTGATGGTGCGGCAAATGTGCCAATGATGCGGCAAATGTGCCGATGGTGCGGCTTGTGTGCCGATGGTGCGGCAATAGCTGGTGGTAGATAGTTAAAAGTAAATGCTGCAGCTTGAAGAGCCAATGGCAGCATGGTGGTGTAGGTATGGCTAAGAAGCCATGGAAGAAGCTGGAGAGCCGGAGGTAGCAAGGAAGCCACTTCGGGAAGGCCAAAATCTGCACCACAAAGAGGGACAAAATGCTGACCATGCAACCAAGCCGATGGAACTCACAGATACGCTATAGTCAGTGAGGCGGCAAAAGTTCAGTGTGTACAAATAGGAGGAAGCACCAATCACGCTGCACTGTGGATGACACATCACTTCATGAGGCTTGCCGATCGCCTAGTAACAGGAGAAACTGGAGTAACCCTGTTCTGACTGAGTAAACTGCTCGAAGGAGACAAGTCGTGACCGCGACTTGTAACAATAAGAAAAGTAGCAGTGTGCAGGTAACGCTCAATCGGTAAAAAATGGATAATACAGTCCAGCCAATGGAATAGTGTCCAATACAGTAGTACTCTGGGTGTATGCAGGTTAATATATGATACCTATGACGCATTTCGCTTCATACATAGAATCTTTATCAAAGCTATCTATTAGAAAACAAATAATTTAGATATTTTAAAATTAGTATTAATATTTAAAACAAAACAAAAACCCCAATAACTGTAATGAGGTTAGCTTTTTTCCTAGAATTTGTAATGTTTAGTGAGACTGATGCATTATCTCAAAATATCTTCTGTTTTCAGATTACAGAAGCAATAAACAAAACATTATGTGACTGTATGCACTTTTGCACATTAGAACCAATCTTAAAGTGGTCTAACAGTCCGGAAGCTATAGTTAGAAGGTGCTAAACTAAATATACACATACATACAGATTTAAGAACAGACATGTGGCTGTTAAAATATGGATTTTAAATTGAAATACACCAGGTAAACATTATTACTTAGTGCCATTACCATCAAACTGGAGCTGTATTTCCATTTGTTTTACTTTATTTACAAACATTTTATTGATATGTATATCTTTATTTCCAATTTGCTATCTTGATAACCTTCAGATGCACCATGACCATCATGAAGCTTGGAGCTGTGCATCCTTCTTCTGAATTTTTCCTATGAACATATCGACTTCATAAACAAGGATTTAATTTTGTTCAAACTCCTTACCCATCCTGCTGAGTGTGTGAGCTGTTGACTTTGGACACTCATGAAACATGTAAGATCTTCTGATATTTCTTTAGACAAGTTGTTACACTGGTGATAAGGCAGGATTTCAATAATATTTGATTGGTGGTAAGATTTAAGCAGAGAAGTCTTTATCTGACAAATAGACTCTGGTCTTTTATCTTCTAATCAATCAATCAATCAATCAATCAATCAATGCTTTACCTGGTTTCCACTAAATAGTACTCCATCTCCATTCACCTGTGCTGGCCTTGGGCCTCTGATCTAGTTCTTGATTAATGAAAATATTATTTAGCATTGTATAGTTTATATTTGTATTAAACTGCCATCCTGTCTGCCACTGTAGTGCCACTATGTTTCCTAGATGTGTTATATTATTTTCTAAACTGCCATGTGTATGTGCTGTTGCTCTGTTGCTTAGTTTAGCCAGTCAGCTCGTTGCACCTTTGGCCAATATGGGTGAAAAGACTAAAAATTATTTTGTGAGCTGTGAGGTAGTCAAAATTGACTAGAAATGACTTTAAATTAATGTTATTAAAGATAATAATGCTGTAGGAACAAAAACTGCCTAAATTACATTATTTTAGCTGGTTTTATCAAGTTTTAAATAAATCCAGATCCAAAACCAAAACACTTAAGGGTGGTTTTGGCAATACCAAAACCTTTGAAGTCTAAAACTGAAAACTTTAGTTTCCGCATGTTTTAAGAGCTGAAATACATTGTTAAATAGACCCCTAAATACAATAAATGAGATAAATATTCCATGTTTAATTGCACTAATTTGGTCTAATACTATGGGGCATATTCAATAGGCTGTGAGAATAGCAAAAAACCCGCAACTGCAATTTTTTTCCTACAGGTGCATGTTTTTTGCTATTCTATTAGGTGCGTGTTTTTTTTAAAAGCCAAGACTCTCATTGGCTGCTACATCACTCATTAGCTCGGCCTTCTAGCTCTCCCCCTCCGCAGCAGGTGATGGGAGAGAGATGTCATGACGTCTCTTCCATAGTGCAGTGCAGGCCGGGGGGAACAGGCAGCGACTGGAGTGGGGATTCAGGTAAATTGTGTTTTTGTTTTTTGAGTGTATATGTAAGGGGCTCGTGTACTGACGCTGGCACTGAATAGGGGGAGCGCTACTGGAGGCACTGTATAAAGGGGGTGGCCACTACTAGGGGCACTGTATAGGGGGGCCACTACTGGGGACACTGAATAGAGAGTAGGCCCGTTCTGGGGGCAGAATGGGCACTGAATAGGGGGACTACTACTTGGGACACTATATAAGGGGCACTACTGGGGGCACTGCATAGCGGGGCCTACTACTGGGGACACTATATAAGGGGCACTACATAAGGGAGACTACTACTGGGGGCACTGTATAGGGGGGACCACTACTGGGGGCTCTATATAAGGGGCACTGCAAAGGGGGGACTACTACTGGGGAACTATATAAAGGGCACTACTGGGGGTACTGCATAGGGGGGACTACTACTGGGGGCACTATATAAGGGGCACTACTGGGGCCACTGCATAAGGGGGACTACTACTAGGAACACTATATAAGGGGTACTGCAAAGGGGGGACTACTACTTGGGGCACTATATAAGGGGCACTACTGGGGTACTGCATAGCGGGGACTACTACTGGGGCCACTATATAAGGGGTACTGCAAAGGGGGGACTACTACTTGGGGCACTATATAAGGGGCACTACTGGGGTACTGCATAGCGGGGACTACTACTGGGGCCACTATATAAGGGGTACCACTGGGGCCACTGCATAGGGGGGACCACTACTTGGGGCACTATATAAGGGGCACTACTGGGGGTACTGCATAGGGGGGACTACTACTGGGGGCACTAAATAATGGGTACTACTGGGGCCACTGCATAAGGGGAACTACTACTGGGGGCACTGCAAAGGGGGACCACTACTGGGGGGAGGGGGTCTTTAATAAATCATGCTGTATTTATTTGCCTGCTGCATTCATGTTTTTTTTGTAATAGAGTTGTGTGTGTGTCTATGTCAGTCAGTGTGTGTGTACCCCGTCATATGCTGAGTGGTATATTTTACTGTAGTGGTCCTAAATCCTGTGTAAGCTGTTTCTATCTATCTATCTATTTATTTGTGGCTAGATGTTTTTCCATTGGTTCGGTAACCAAGGATTTGGAAACCCCCCTTTCAAAATCCTGCGTTTGCTACTGGTATCCCCAACATTTAACCTGACAATATGACAATCTTGCCAAAGCAAAATGTAACATTGATTTGTTAGCTTGGCAAGTGCTTATATTCAAGGTTACTTCTCTTATAATTTCACCTGCATAAAATCACAGTATATTTTTCAGCTTTTTTTTTAATCATGGCTCTGTGGCTCCACAAACCTCAAAGCAACGTGACATCTACTATGTCTTGAATTAAATTCTGCTGACTGATCAGTGCTATCCACAGCAATGGAATATCTCAGATAACACAAGCAAATCTGAATTCTGTATATAGAATTATTAACCAAAACCCTCAAAAACTCTCACAGTTACTTGTGAGTAATTGAAAAGTAGTTTTTGTAATTGGAAAACATAAAAAGTGGAAACATGGTAACACTATTTTACCTAATATTTGTCTTTTGTCATGACCTTTAGCCTACATTGTAAAGCTGTCTGCTAACAATAATAAAAGCAAAAGTCTTAGGTCTAAACTTACTATGCATCAATTTTGCTGTCTCTTTAAATCCAGTGGTTTACAGCCATAATTATCACAATCCGCATATCAGATCCGACTGTGATGCGATAAATGTGCCTACATTAGCATTGCAACATTTTGAAAATATCGCATGACTGTAATAAAATTTGCATGCAGGAACAGAGGGCCTGATTCAGACCCGCTCGCAAGCGCTATGCGCTCACAAGCGGGTCGATGGCTGGGCAGTGCGCACGTGCTGCGTGCGCAAGCCCCGTAGCGAGAGAGCCTCTCTCTCGCTCCGGGGCTCACTACAAACGGGGCGGCTGTCGATGTAGATGTCGATGTCGCCCCGTTTTGTAGGCGGGGAGGGTGGGTGGCTGGCCAAACGGAGGCGTTCTGCCATTTGGGGGTGGCCCTACTGACATCACACGTAATGTCAGTAGTGAGCTTCCGGCTCTATTAGAGCCGGAAGCTCACTGGGGCTTGCGGCAGATGATACCCTACCACAAGGGTCTCGTCGCAAGCCCTATGGTCGCGATGGTTAAAAAATCATACAAACTCGGCACTCACTTACTTACATTTTAAACTCTCTTGGGAGATGAGTTTACACTTTTATGCGCACAAAATAACAATCCTGCAAACACAAACAAACAATCCAAAAACACAAAATAGAAGTAATACCATACTTCAAGGCAAAATTTTACAAGAAAGTGGGTGTATTTAGTAGCGCTTTTTGTTAAAAAACCTTTTGGATCGGGATAATGGATAAATTACCCAAAGGTGTGCAAAATAAGGTCATTTATTACACACTTAAAACAAACAAAGTAAAAAACATGTATATAGCATGTGATAGCAAGTTGGAAAATAAGTATATTACAATATAAGGACATAGGAGTAGGGTTCCAAATAACAGCCTCTCACCAAGGTAGGGTGCTGCGGTGGGCTAGTGCTAATTGGTAGCAAATGGTCCCGGGCCTCAGTCAGTACAAAATAAGAAAAACAATTTATAATGGGCACCATAATTTGTTATAAATGCCCATTCATAACAAATTGAAAGAATTATAAGGAAACACTGGAATATTTTAAAGAATGACCCTATCCTTGGAGAAGTGTTGCCTAGTAAACCGGTTTATATATATAGAAAGGCCCCTTCCCTAAAGGATAAATTGGTTAGGAGCATTCTTCCGGAAAAAAATCAATTAAGTGAAAGAACCAAAGGCTTCCACAGGTACGGAAGCTGCTTAATGTGCAGAACTACAGCATCATGTAATATATGAGTATCAACAAGAGTTCAATGTAAAAGGCAAATCCTATAAAATGAAGGAATTTATTACCTGTCATTCTAGAAATGTTGTTTACCTGCTAGAATGCAATTGTGGCTTATTTTATGTAGGAAGAACCACCAGGAACTTGAAAATACGCATGGCAGAATATATTTATAATGTTAGAAAAGGACTGAGGGCCTGATTCAGAGATGGACGCTCTGAAAGAGCGCTCGCTCTGAATCAGGGCATTTTTTTTTTTTTTTAGTAGCGGCCTCCTGGCCGCTTGCATAGCTGACCACCCACAGCTATAGCGAGTGGCCAGGTTGATGGTTGCGACCAGCATTGTGACCATCGGGCTTGCGACGAAACCCTTGTGGTAGGGTCTCGTGGCCGCAAGCCCCAGAGAACTTCTTGCTCTAATAGAGCCGGAAGCTCTCCCACTGAAATCACTGGTGATGTTAGTGGGGCCGCCCACAAACGGCAGGCGTTCGCTTGGGAACGCCTCCATTTGTGAAGCCACCCCCCGGCCACGCCTACCAAACGGGGCGAGCTGTCAATCACCATTGACAGCTCGCCCCATTTGGTGCGAGACCCGGAGCGACGGAGCACCCGTCGCTAGCCGGGTCTCGGGCATGTGCACGACGGAGCCGGCTACGTCGTGCACATACCCAGTGGCCAAACATCGACCCGGTTGCGAGCACTCAGCGTTTGTGACCGGGTCTGAATCAGGCCCTGAGTACACACTCCTTTTCAGATCATTTTTCAAGAGTACATAATAAAAATTAAAATCATATAAAAAATGTTTTGGGTATCCAGTTATTTAAACCAACCTGGAGATCCAAAGATATGGAAAAACGTCTTTCCACTAGTGAGATGAGGTGGATTTTTAATTTAGATACTTTGGGCCTGATTCAGAGCCGCTCGTAAGCGGCCGCTCGTTCGCTCCGAGCGATGTTTGCCCAACTGCGCATGCGTACGGATCGTTATATACATGTGCAAACCAGTCAGTGTGGTCGAAATTCATGTGCTCGCAAAATAGCGAATGCCTGATAATTTGAGTGATAGAATGAGGCGTATGTGGGTGGTAACAGGGGAAGGTGCTTGAAAACGGGGAGTGGAGATCCGGACGCAGGCGTGCTTAAAGGTCAAAACGGGCATTTTATGGGTGTGCATAATTAAAACAGCAGCGTCATTGACCACGTCACTGGGTTATTTTATAGCCAGAACTGCTCGCATGATTGTGGTAGCAAAAACCAACCACAAGAATAGCGAGCAGTTCATATACGCTGGTCGATGTACTCGATTAATCTAATAAATAGCGGACATGACGTAGGATGCGAGCGACCAGAGGGCGTATTTATCCAAAAAACGACCGCAAGTTTTGTTCGCTCGTTCAGACCTAGAGACGTGAACAGACCGCAAAGAGCGAACGGTTGATTTGAATAGCCACCCCTATTTTCCGGACGAGCGAGCGCTAATTGCGCCCGACTCTGAATCAGGCCCTTTGTCCTTATATTGTAATATACTTATTTTCCAACTTGCTATCACATGCTATATACATGTTTTTTACTTTGTTTGTTTTAAGTGTGTAATAAATGACCTTATTTTGCACACCTTTGGGTAATTTATCCATTATCCCGATCCAAAAGGTTTTTTAACAATAAGCGCTACTAAATACACCCACTTTCTTGTTACATTTCAAACTGTAATTCAATTTAAATTCAGGGATTGTTAGTTCCAAAATATTGCAATAATTTGTCCAGCTGACCACCCACATCACAGTCTTTCCATGTGGTCAGTCCCTACACTGACTCTCAAAAATGAGCATTGCTCTGCCACATTTGGCTCCAGCTATCACACTGATTATAAATACAAATTATCTTTCATCCATGAGTATGGGTCCTGGCTTAAAGAGACGGAACCACACCCAGGCATATCGGTTAATGGGCACCTGGGAATAAGCTGACAAAGTTTGACTTACATTTGGATAATCAGGTTGCCCTAGAAAGCGTGACTACAAAAAATGCACATATATACATAATTTATATACATACAGTAGTCAGCATCCCTGGAACAGGTAAACACCGCTATGAAACAATACTAGCAGATTCCTGATAAATGTGGCTGTCTGCCTGTATTCAGAGATGGCCACCTGTACATCCACTTGGGAAAGTAGCCGTCATCATTATCAACCTGCATTTGTACTAGCCCCATCCATGGTAAAAAAAAAGATAGCTGTGAACTAGTAAGAGAAGTACCGGAACAGGGCACTGAAAGCCTTTTCTAAATATCAAGTGCACAATAATAACTGTACCCTAAATGAGTTGAATAGCTCTAACCTGGTGAATTACCAAGTGCAATAACCTGATGACAAACATTGATCTCTCCTTTTATGGCCATAGTTAATTGAATATTAGAATATTTGACCCCTTAAAGCATGGGTCTTCAACCCGTGGCCCGCAGAGCTGCTCAAAGTGGCCCGCCGATGGCAGTCCGCACTTCACAGAAACAAACACACTGCCACCGGCGTGTTTGTTTTGGCAGCCAATGAGAGTCAGACACTCTCTCACTGGCTGCTGCACCCACTGCAGGAGCCGGGCTGGAGCTCACTCACGAGCTCTGCCTTCCAGCTCCCGCAGTGGGTGATGGCAGAGACGTCATGACGTCTCTTCCATAGTGCAGAGCGGGCCAAGAGGATGCTGAATGAAGGAGCGGACAGCAGCAGGTACGGGGATTCAGGTAAGTGTTGTTGGTTTTTTTTTGTGTCTTTGTCCAATATATGTAAGGGGCACTGCATAGGAGGGACTACTACTGGGGGGGCACTGCATAGGGGGGACCACTACTGGGGATGCAATATAAGGGGCAATACAGGGGAAACTGCATAAGAGGAACTACTAATGGGGGCACTGCAAGGGGGGACTACTACTGGGGGCACTGCATAGGGGGGATCACTACAGGGGATGCAATATAAGGGGCAATACTGGGGAAACTGCATAAGGGGAACTACTAATGGGGGCACTGCAAGGGGGGACTACTACTGGGGGCACTGCATAGGGGGGATCACTACTGAGGATGCAATATAAGGGGCACTACTGGGGGAATTGCATAGGGGGAACTACTAATGGGGGCACTGCAAGGGGGGACTACTACTGGGGGCACTCCATAGGGGGATCACTACTGGGGATGCAATATAAGAGGAACTGCATAGGGTGGACTACTATTGGGGGCACTGTATAAGGGGCATTGCATAGGGGGGACCACTATTGGGGGCACTGCATAGGGGTGACCACTATTGGGGGCACTGCATAGGGGGGACCACTATTGGGGGCACTGCATAGGGGGGACCACTATTGGGGGCACTGCATAGGGGGGACCACTATTGGGGGCACTGCATAGGGGGGACCACTACTGGGGGCACTGCATAATGGGGACCACTACATAGAGGGGACTACTACTAGGGGCGCTGCATAATGGGGACCACTACTGGGGCTGCAGCAGAGGGGGGCAGTTATGGGACATAATTGTTTGAGGATGGGAGCAACTATCTGACATAATTAATGGAGTAGGAGGGACAGTTATGCGGCATAATTATAATTGTGGGAGGAGGGGTGCCGTTCTGGGACCTTTTTAAAATTGTAGGAGGGGCACTTATGGGACATAATTGTGTGAGGAGGGGGCAGGGTCCAAATACCGCAGTATAGCTTAGTGGCCCTCAGGTTTAGTTAAAATTTTTAATGTGGCCCACACTGTCTAAAAGGTTGAAGACCCCTGCCTTAAAGTATAAGCAGATTGCTTGTGCAAACTGAAATTGTGTTTTTCATTATTAGTTAGCTGGAAACAGTAAAACTATTACTAAGCACAAAAGCTTATCTATGCTTTAATCTCTGCAACAAGACACACGACTTGCCAAGAAAAACCTTACATTACCTGGAGACTACAAATACCAGAAACAAACAAGTTATTTCAAAACAATATCATTCTGACATCAACAATTTTAATCAAGCAGAAAATACTGTATGACAGACAATATGTGGCTATTCAGCCGGATGCTTGGTTTCCTTTAATTAGTTATATATATTATGTTCTAGGTATTGCTCAGGAAGTCATTTAACAGTAGTAACAGGGCCAGATGAATAATGGGTCAGATGGGACTACAGCTCCAGACCTCCACATAAAAATAGGCCCATCATCATGACAGCATAGTGATGACCAGCCACCACCTGGTCACACGGTCGTCCATGAATCATAAGTAAATTGTACTTCTATTTTCCTCACAAAATGGTACCATTTTAATGTTTTTACATATTTAGGGAATCATTGGTGTTGATAGTGTAAAGGGGCACATGCCCACATGTCACTGGCCATACCCACACGTAACTGGCCACACCTCCTCTGCTTCTCATACTAGACCAGTGATTCGGTCCTCAAGGCACACTAACAGTCCTGGTTTTAGTGATATCCATGCTTAAGCGCAGATGGTTAAATCAAAATAACTAAGGTACTAATTAAGTCACCTGTGCTCAACGCTGGCTATCCTTAAAACCTGGACTGTTAGTGTGCCTTGAGGACCGTGGTTGGGAACCCCTGTACTAGACTCTTGAACATTTTCAGCCCCATGTGGCCTTTAATCTGGTCCAGAGTAGCATGAGTGGCATAATGTGCAAAGGCTGGGCATTGCTGTGTGGCATAATGTGTAAAGGGCATTAATGTGTGGCAGAATGTGTAAGAGGTATTATTGCATGGCATAATGTGTAAGGGGCATCCAGAACAGGGTCCACCACTGTTATCGGGCTGCGGGCAGTGATATCTTTATGGTGAATGCGGTCAATATCCCAACCACGGGAATTCTGGTGGTCAGATTGGCGGCGCTGGAATCCTGACATTTGTCAGAATTCCGACCGCTGGAATCCAGAAGGTAAGTAGCAGGGTTTGGGGGAGGTTTCGCGTTAGGGTTAGGGGTTAGGCACTAGGGACAGGGTTAGGGTTAGGCACCAAGATGGAAGGGTTAGGTTTAGGGTGTAGGCAGGTTAGGGTCAGGCACTGGGGAGGGAGTGTTTTGGCACACTTTCTTATTTAGAGAACCTATAAAGCTAAAATGTAGAAAAAGCATCATGTCCCTGAAGTACTGTATTAACAAAAGTTTCACTTACATGAAGGTCTAATATAGTCCAGTCGAATAACAATTCATGTACTCAAAATCCTATTAATCAGCCAAAGCTAATATGTAGCAAGTGATTCCTTTGTGGGGCACTCTTTTTGAATATCAAAGAATAATCAGATATTAAATATAAGAAAGTACATTAAAGCATACCTTTTAATTGGTTCTTTCCTTAAAAAATTGGGGTACATGGACTCTAATTTTAATGACATGTGACCGAGTCACCCCTCAGTAAACATACTGTACTTGTGTGAATATATAAACGATGAATAACTTAATTTATTTTTTGTTTTTTTAATTTTTTTAAATGATTAAAAATTACAGTACATGAATCAAGTGGTGAAAATATGTAGTGTGTGTGATCCCTCTGAATGCAGTACACTAACTGGTGTCAGTATGAACAGGTAGGGAGAAAAAAAAGGAATATACATCTATAAATAGTGACTGCCTTAAATATTCAGATTTGAAATAATTGTTGCATAAATCCTTTCCTGCATTAAGTAATGGAGTACAAAGCTATTCAAACAAATAGTTTTGAATTGAGAATAAAAATACCTTATAGATACCTTACATCAGCATCACGACGGTGACCTTAATTAAACGTCAGCATTGTGTGTTAGCATGAACATATTTCATTATGAAATAACGATAATTCATTTCAAATCCACAATGAATTAATTAGTAATCCCCCTTCCACATGTTATCACCACAAAAGTAACAAAGATGCAGGCTGATAATTAATCACAGGAATCAATTATGTCTAAATCGTATAGGATATACCATGTTACAATACAAGATCTTGTGTAATCAACAAGGAAACAATTTTTCCAGAAATAGAATACATTGTTGCTCAGAACCTTATAGCTCTAATAATCAGTTGGCTGTTGTTATTATTTACATAAATCTAATCAACCTAAAGCTGTTATATTAAACTATTTAGAATCACTCTGCAGAGATAATTAGGACTGGTAAAAAAGAGCAGCATGATCTGCTGTAGTCATATAATTCAGATATATAGGGGTATATTTACTAAGGTGCGGGTTTTTAGAAGTGGTTTTGTTGCCCATAGCAACCAAACAAATTCTAGCTATTACCTTCTAGAAGGTGCTAGATAAATGTTAAGTAGAATCTGATTGGTTGCTATGGGCAACAAAACCACTTCTAAAAACCCGCACCTTAGTAAATATACCCCATATAATATCCAAATTAACACGAGAGAAATTTCCTTGTTAAAGCAAATGTCATGTACACATTGGATATTTCCATATCATATATTACAGCAATTCATTTTGCATATAACTGCTGGGATTCAGCTTATATTCACACTGGTGTAGTGACTCGGGATAGAATGTAGAGACAGTGTTTAAACTACTGTACCAGCGTCCCGGTCCCTTATGCTTTCTAAAGTCATCCAGGAGCGGACCGAAGATGACAAGGTGTCCTGGGATGGTACCGATGGAAACAACAGACAGTGTGGGAGACACTATGTCCGATTGCGGTGTTAGGCGGCCGCTGGTGCTGTAAGCATTGCAGGGGCCGGATGCACCACCAGGCCCGGTCACTACAGACCAGAAGGAAATACCTGAGATTCAGTATGGGGAGGGGGATGGCTGACAAGGAGATTCACCATGTGCAATTTCCTCCTGCTAACAGGAGTTTGGTCAGGACGCGCTTTTCACCACATCGGGCTTGTTCACCTGTGATCCTATTGCTATGAAACACTGTGTTAGGAGGACCAGTGCTATTTTTCAGCATGAACAAGCAGAAGCTCAATTCCTGAACCTTTCATTAACTATTACGTAATAACCTGAGGCAAAATGTATTTTATATAAAATAAGTTTTCATTTAAAGGTCCTTTTGAGGGCCTTATTTTCTAAATACTATATATACATACATATATACACACACAATAACCCACAGCCTTAGCGAGCGACCATTGCGACCATCGGGACTTGCGACGAGACCCTTGTGGTAGGCTCTCGTCTTCCGCAAACCCCAGAGAGCTTTCGGCTCTAATAGAGCCGGAAGCCCTCCCACTGACATCACTGGTGATGTCAGTGGGGCCGCCCACAAACAGCAAGCATTGCAGTTCCTTTTAGACAGTGCCCCCAGTAGTGGTCCCCCTATGCAGTGCCCTCAGTAGTACTGAACGTATGTATAAATTCTGGCCCACTGTCTCTCCACTTTGTTGGAGACATTGCAGGGAGTTAGGCACCCTCCTTCATATTTTCTGGTCTTTCACGAAAATCCAATGGCTTTAGTCTGATGTATTTAATCTCATCTCCTCATTTATAGGTATTAAGCTTCCATTATGACCAGAGACAGCCCTTCTCCATCATTATCCACCCTCTCTCCAAATGCATTGTACAGTAGATTTGTCACTGGATATATCTTTATCGAAACTAGATCACTAGATACTGTACTGTTGCTGTAATTGATATGTTGATTCTTGTCTCTTAATACTTTTCTTTCCATTTGTTATTATTGATATATATATATATATATATATATATATATAGATATAGGGAATGATGCTGCGGCACTCACGGGTCTTGTATAGAAAGAATAACTCCAACTCAGGGGACGTTCGTTCAACGTTTCAGTCTATCGACTTTTATCGAGATAGACTGAAACATTGAACGAACATCCCCTGAGTTGGAGTTATTCTTTCTATACAAGACCCGTGAGTGCCGCAGTATCATTTCCTATAAACATAAGTATTCATTTACTTCTGATGGCACCTGGGCATTTTTGATATTTGTGTGGAGTGCTAGCCTTATTTGTTTTATATATATATATATATATATATATATATATATGCTGAAAAATAGGAAGACGTGCGCCTAATAGTGTAGTATTTAAATAAAAAGCTGATAGTGCTCAATATAATTAATGTGCGTACCAAACAATAACTTTCAATAAAGCTTATCTGATGTCCAGGTCAACTTCCTATGGTCAGGAAACAGAACTGCCAATAGATTCCGGATATCAATCCAAGGACAGGTACCCTCTTATAAGGACCTTTAAATAAAAGGGCTCACACCAAGCCCATTAACATAATATAGTGTAGTATTTTCTTTGACCATTAGAGTGGAAAAATATTAATAATTTATGATTATAATAATGATTCCTATGTGAAATTTGGGCACACCCCTATTAAGGGGTATATAAGGAGGCACTCCACCATCTGGGCACTACCCCTGAGGAAGTCCAATTAGGATGAAACGCGTTGGGACAGAACTGGTTCTCCTGTACTTCCAACAGAGTGGACTCTATTCTGCTTTATACTTAAGATAAGCAATTTCTAAATTTTTTATTTCTGTTATTGATGTTTGTCTGGATAATAAAATTATTTATGGAGGTTTATCTCCTTGTATGATTCGAGGCTGGCTACCCCGGATATATGAATTAGAAGGTGACTTCTGGCAGTTTACAGCACAGGAAGAAGCCTTTTGCTATATGCATTACATTTTGCTCTATCTGGTACGCAGAAATTATTAATATTTTTCCACTGTAATGGTCAAAGAAAATACTACACTATATTATGTTTATGGGCTTGGCGTGAGCCCTTTTATTTAAAGGTCCTTATAAGAGGGTACCCGTCCTTGGATTGATATCCGGAATCTATTGGCAGTTTTGTTTCCTGACCATAGGAAGTTGACCTGGACATCAGATAAGCTTTATTGAAAGTTATTGTTTGGTACGCACATTAATTATATTGAGCACTATCAGCTTTTTATGTAAATACTACACTATTAGGCGCATGTCTTCCTATTTTTCAGCACCCTTATCTCTCCGTTTGCCATACGGATTTTTAGAAGATTGCAGCCACCTGTCATCATCAGGAGTGTTGTTTCACATTCACAAGTGCCACAAAGAATTTATTAATGACAATTTTGTTATAAGACTATTCACAGAAGGTTTTAAAAGGTTGTGCGCTAGTATTCCCCCATATATATATATATATATATATATATATATATATATATATATATATATATATTAGGGATGTGCAGGCTCGGATAGGTTCGAGTTTGCACGTGGAGTTCGGATTTTTCCCTCCAAAAAAACGGAACTCAGAACGAGGCAAAACGTCATCTTACATGGACGAACATCATCATTCCTGGTCTTTTGTCCAGGAATGATGATGTTCGTCCATGTAAGATGACGTTTTGCCTCGTTCTGAGTTCCGTTTTTTTGGAGGGAAAAATCCGAACTCCACGTGCAAACTCGAACCTATCCGAGCCTGCACATCCCTAATATATATATATAGTCCACAATAGGTACAGCGGCACTCAGGAGACTTCACAAAGAGCGTTTAATTATTTCGACGTTTCGGGATACGGAGACCCCGTCTTCAGGGGTCTCCGTATCCCGAAACGTCGAAATAATTAAACGCTCTTTGTGAAGTCTCCTGAGTGCCGCTTTACCTATTGTGGACTATACAGAGGGGAGTGGTCTCCGCCTCACTGAGGGCACCTGGAGCCAGACATTTACCCAGTTGGGGATTTATGGAGTGCCGGGTCTTTCTTATGTAATATATATATATATATATATATATATTCGAAATCTGAACCGGCACTCAAAATATACACATTCCGAGCCAGGATGCCTTCTGCAAGAAGTTGAATATCCAGGCAAAGAGATCAGCGGCACTCCCAGACTTGATTCTTAAAGAAAAAAGACTTTAATGCATGCCATACAGCCAATGTTTCAGGACCATTCCCGACCCTTTTCTCAAGGCAGGCGCTGCAATAGTAATTAACATTATAAACAGCAGAAAAGATCATGTATAGTTCCTACCTTAAATAGCAGTGTCCTTCCTGTGTGCTGGCGCCGACCGCGGCAGGCAGGGGGAGGAGATGGCGTGCACGCGGCAACCACTGGCCTCCAATGATGTCGTCACTCCCATGTTTGTGGGTTGTCATGGAAACAAGCCACAAGACAGGTATACTGTCTCCCCGGCCCGCGGCAGCTACAAGGAGAGGAATAACAACTATTAAAACTGACTGTCACAGTGATAGTAATAATAAACCTTATTAAGCTCCACTCGCTAAGTGATCATTACATAAAACACAAATACAAACTAACATATACTGACATACACGGAACAACAGTGCAAATATCCAAATTGTAAGTCCTACAGAAACTAGATCCCACATAATAGTAGCCGCACGGGCACATTATTAAATAAACTTCAAAGGATGAAGAACAGGTAAGGACATGTTTTATATGATACGTGTAGTCCCGATGAGGATGTTTAAATGATGATCCAGTTAACATGTGTTGACAGGTGGTGCATTTTGTGCACTTATAACATCCGGGTGCTTTAACATGTAAAAATTGTCCCTCCAGATTAGACTGGGTAAAGCCAGTAATATCCGTATGGACCACCATATATATTTGTGTTTTCTGTTTGATGTATTATAGCCATCTTTGGCTGTATTATCAAAATGTCTAATAAAATTCTACAAGCTTAAAAAAAAAAAAATCTTAAACATACACATAAACTAGTGTTGTAGAACATAACACAAAAACATATGTTGAGGAGTAGAGAAACTATATATAAACCTAAATAAGATGTTTTAAAAAAAAGACCCACATATTCGCTCACTTGTAAAATTTCTGGTAATATATTTAATTTATGTAGTCGTGTTCTATAAACAAGAGGACAAGAGCACAGAAGTTGTGTTGCGTCTCGTAATTAACAGTGACATCCACTACATTAACATGTTATTACATCACACACATTGCTTTCTAATTGTAAACACAACCAGTGACACAAATGAAAACCATTCCTAAATAACATGTCTCCATCATCACATTAATACCAATTCAGATATGTAATAACTGTAAATGTGGAACTAAAAATATTAAGGGATTGTGTGATGGCCTGTGTACTTGCACACAATAATGTTAGCTTTGTATTGCTCACAACTGAGTATTAACATGAATCTGTATTTCCTGGAATGCAAAAACATTATTCTTAGGTAGTGTCATTGTGTCATATAAAAAAAAAAATTAAAAGTTGACATTAAAAACACAGTTTAGTCAAAATATAATAATTAAATTAAAAAAATGTTGCATTGTAATGATGAAGCAATACTTACCAACTTCTCAGTTATCTAGCATCTACAGATGTTTGTCAAGCTGCCTTTTCTGATGATGACAATCCTGCTCTGGATGAGGAAACTATTATAACCTTAAATATAATCCCACCAACACCACCAATGCCACCCACACGCATAGTCCCCTCAACACCACCACTAGTAGCCCCTTTTCCTCCACCACAGCAGAACCATCATACTGGACTCACATTTTGGAATACCAGAATCAGCAAATCAACCTGCTCCAAAGTCAACTAAACCCAAAAACAGTTTCCACTAAATCCCGCCATCAGCTCAATCGCAACTTGGTTGGCCTACAAGTTAAAATTACAAGAGTGGGCATCAGCCTCGAACTGATGCGACAGGATAACCCAAGTCAGCAACAACAGCAAAACACCTTCCAGGAACAATTTCTGAGGCTCCTGCAGCAGTAAAATGAGGCCATCCGCGACAATAAAGCCACACTCCAAAATTTTGGTGTTCAAATATTGGGAAGGTTACCTGACACCAATGCCAGCGTCACCACCAGCAGCACTTCTCAGACCCCAACACCAGTGTCCACACCACCCTGGCGGACAGCCCATACTCGGGGAGGGTCACAACAATGCTTTGGATGTAGGGATTCTATGAAGAGAAAAAATTAAATGTTCATTTTTATTTTGTACAAAAAGAATAAGTTGCATTGTTTTGACCAACAAATTCTAAATTTGCAGCCCAACATAATTACTTATTTCTCACATTTGAGACTGACATTTAAAGAGGCACCATTTTTTGTTGCATATGTTATGCTTTTGCCACATAGCAAAGTATTCATCAAAAATAAAGTTTTTTAATGAAATATTACTGTATGTGTAGTTAATGTGCTTAAAGTTGCATTTGAAAGTGTGTGTCAATGACCTATAGTACATGGTTACAATTGTAAAGATAGCTTGTTGAAGACATTGCTAACAAACAAACCAAGTTATTAAAATTAAAGCATGCACACACTATATAGTGCTATAATATTGTGTAAAATCACTTTGCATCATGTATGCACATAGTTAATGTAACGAACATGGTGGTTAATACATTTTTAATGGCAATTAACACATTATGGTGGCCTTTTTGATGTGAAAAAGGCTGAGTCAACAGAAGCATCACCCACTTAGTCCAGAAGCCCATTTTTTGGAAGTAAAAAATAAACAAAAACCATAGTCAACCTTGAACATGGCGGATGGGGCCAGGGGTCTGGAGTAATTTGATAAACAAAACACAAAGACAAATAATGTTGAACATTTGCATTTTAGGCAGACAAATTATATGTTATTTACAAACATGATATTTTTGCACTAGGCTTACACAGTAGAATTCAGGTAAAAAAATAAAATTGTGGTTACTTTCTTGCATTGTGTTATTTGTTAATAATCCTATAGTAAAAAATAGTGTGTTTGTACACAGAGAAAAAACTGACAGTCCATATCCTGTAGAGAAAAAGTGTATACATTACTACATTTATGCTATTCAAAATCCAAAGAACTACATTATTCTCAAAACTATAAAACAAGGTTGGTGGGGAATTGATGTTGTTGAAGTACAACTGCCAGCATGCCTTGGACAAGTTTGCACATGGCCAAATAGCATAGCCGTGTCAGAGCATGCTGGGATGTTGCTTATTGTCCACCCCTAGATTTAAATGACCCATTGTAAAGTCCAACTACCTCAATTTAACTGATCAACACCATTTACATGCTGTCAGTTGTGATTAGAAGGCCATTGCAATATAAACACAATATGGGCAAAAAAAAACACATTTACATTGAGCATGGTTATAAGGATACTTACCAGATAAATGTTCTCTGATGATCTGCAACTTGACCTGTTTCCCACTTTCTGTTGTCACACAGTCACCTGATGCAACAAATTCCCCCACCTGTTCACGGTCTAGTACATAATCATACGTTAAAGGCTGCTGTAAGCACATATTATGCAAAAGACAGCAGCAGAGCACAATGTTGGATATTTTAAAAGGTGAATACAGCAAAATGCCCCCAGACATGTCAAGACAGTGAAACCTAGATTTTAATAGGCCAAAGGTATGTTCTATCATTGATCTGTTGGCCTCATGTGCATCATTACATTTGTGCTCAGCAGGGGCGTATCTACCCATTGGCCATGATGGCACTCGCCAGGGGCGCTGACCAAAGGGGGGGCGCCGCCCGGCAGTGCCACCAGTAGCCAAGGGGGGGATAAGTCCCTCGGCCCCACAAGTGTAGGGCAGACCACAGTGAGAGCGGTCTGCCCTACACCGTTTACAAACAGACAGCCGCCAGCGGCGGCTGTGTGTTTGTAATAGCAGCCAGCTAATGAGAGTCATACAGACTCTCATTAGCTGCTGCGTCGTCCGCGAGGGAGCCAGCTGGAGCTCACTTTTGAGCTCCTTGTTCCGGCTCCCCCCGCAGCATGTGACAGGAGAGACGTCATAAGTCATGATGTCTCTCCCATGCAGGAGAAGAGCGGGCCGGGACTCGGACAGCGGCGGTCGCGTCAGGAGCGGGGACCAGGTAAGTTGAATTTTTTTTTGTTCTTTGTGTGTGTGTGTGTGTGTGTAAGCCTGGCACTACAGGGGGGGGCACTGAAATAACCCCCTATTTCAGTGCCTCCCCTGTAGTGCCAGGCTTACACACACACACACACTGGGGCACTTTATGGGGGGGTGCCTGCTACTGTATTGGGGTGGCCACTACTGGGGGCAATTTATGAGGGGTGGCCACTACTGGGAGCACTGTATAGGGGTGGCCACTACTGGGGGCACTGTATAGGGGGTCTACAACTGGGGGCACTGTATAGGGGACTACTACTGTGGGCACTGTTTAGGGGGGCTACTACTGGGGGCTATGTATAGGGGGGACTACTACTGGGGGCTATGTATAGGGGGGACTACTACTGGGTACTATTACTGGGGGCACTGTATAGGGGGGACTATTACTGGGTACTATTACTGGGGGCACTGTATAGGGGGGACTATTACTGGGTACTATTACTGAGGGCACTGTATAGGGGACTACTACTGGGGTCGACTACTGTTGGCACTGTATAGGGGGGGCTACTACTGGGGGCAATGCAGCATAGGGGGGATTACTACTGAGGGGACTGTATAAGGGGGGCTACTACTGGGGGCAATGCAGCATAGGGGGGATTACTACTGGGAGATTACTACTGGGGGCACTGCATAAGAGGGGTAGGGGGGCGCCAGTACATTACTTTGCCAGGGGCGCTTGGATCCCTAGATACCCTCCTGGTGCTCAGCAGGAGAATTTAGAAGTGACAACGGAGTCAGAAGCCAGTTTACACAGCCTTAGCCAGAATCCCCTGTTGGAAAAACAAACAAACACCAGTAAGTGAAATATCTGATTGTGTTTGTGAAGGTCATAGAAGAGTTCAAAACAAACTTACCAGCCAACCATCACACAGGCAGTTCACCGGCCTCAAATTTGTTCTGAAGGGACGACTGGCTAAGGATAAAGGCATCGTGACATGAGCCAGGGAAGCCAACTACAACACTCATGCTCTTTAGTTTTGCATCACAAACCAGCTGGACATTGGTAGAGTGGCCATCATGGCGATTTAGATAAACATGCACCCTGTCCTGAGGTGGTCAGGACAGGCATTTGGCATGCCTGCAATGCTATAAAAAGCTACCTTGACTGCATAGCAGTGTGAATCCTGGCTAGGGAAGCAGATACAGGTGTCTATGAGAGGGTCTAATGCTGCCATGACCTGTGTGAAGTAGCGTGAAAAGGTTGACTGTGAGATACCGAGAACCAGTTACAGATTGGAAATTTCCAGTAGCAAAAAAGTGCAACATGCTGAGAAGCTTATGCAGGCCTGAGAAACCGCGTGAGCGTCCTGTCTCAGGGTCTAGGTCAAGTTTGACTTGGTCATACAGATGGAATATGTTGTTACGATTGAGCCAGAACATCTGTATGACCTCACCATTGGCCAATGCATTCAGGTTAAAATGCCACCTAAAAAACTGTGGCCTGCACAGCCTCTGTGGTACCTGCATAACCTCCTGAGCCTGTTCAGTTTCTTGCGCCTATGTCCCTCCAGCCTGGTGGTAGAGCCACTGGTATCCCAGCCAAACGCTTGCCACAGCAGTGCTCACAAACTCAGCCATTCCTTCTCTCACAAAATAATGCTGATTTTGGTCCTCTGCTAGGCATGCTAATAGTGGATTAATTACTGTAAGTTCAATTTGAAACACATGCAAAATTCTCCCGAGTTTGCTTGTCAATATGGGAGAGTTTCTTAAATTCTGCTAAGTTGAAAGGCTTCAGCAGGAACTCGCAGCTCACAGGCAGGTGAATTGATATCCCGAGTTTGGAAACAAGTTTTGTCCGTTCTCGTCAGAGTTTTGAAAATCGAATCTTGGTAACTTCTCGAATCCTATCTGTACTAGTGAAAAGTTACTCGAGTTTGGCTGATGGTGAATTGAAGTATGTTTGCTAACTCTTCCAACTTTTTCTGTAGCTAAACAGAAATCACTCCCGAGTTTGACGTTAGTAAATTTGCAAGTGGTAAAAAATACCCAAACTCTCCAGAGAATGCTTATTTGACCAAACTCGAATCTTAGTAAATTTACCCCTTAGACTCCCCTCAGGAATTTGTGACATTTCTGTTTCTGAACGCACAGTTTGTTCTACTGCCAGGGTGGTTTTAATTGTTTGCATCATCATGAGAGGTAGAGGACGATGCCTCACTGACACTTGCAGAACCACCTCTCATAAATAAAGGCCAAGCCAAGGCCTCAGTCTTTCCTTGCCACTGCGTGTGTTGAATGGTATGTTGGCAATTTTATGTTTTTCTGCACCACACTTTATTAGATGTGTTTTATTTCTTTAGCCCTGTATATTGTTTTTTTTATTTTAGATGCCCTAACTTACACCCTATATGCCATTGAGCATTGGCTTCAGTAGATGACGTTGAAGGACAAGCATTGTCATCATTACTGGTGGCAGCAGCTGCAGCGACAGTATTTGGTTGCTTGTCTTCTCTATATGGAACGTTATCCATTTTTCAATTTGCAGATCACTGTGTGGTTTATATATGCACGTGAGCAAAACAAAGCACACAAAACAGTAAAAACAATACAATTACTATAATTATTTTTTTTTATGGCACAGCTGTATTCCTGTGTGGACTGGAGCCATAGGGCTTATATATGCATGTGAGCAAAAGAAACCACACAAATTAGTACAAACAATACAATTATGTTTTTGTATGATACAGCCATATTCCTGCGTGGACTGGAGCCACAGGGCTTATATATGCACGTGAGCAAAATAAAGCGCACCAAACAGTACAAACAATACAATTATTAAATTTTTTGATGTCGCAGACGCAGCTCTATTCAAACTACATGGAGTCACAGGGATTATATATGCATGTGAATGTCTTACTGATGGAGTCTGGACACAGCACAGCCAATACAGCAGAGTACAGCACAGCATACAGCAGCATGCACCCCCTATACACATTGACTAAGCAGCACAGTCACTTGGGACTTGTGGACACAGCCTATACAGCAGAGTAGAGCACAGCATACAGCAGAGTGCACCCCCTATACACTACGCATTGGTTAAGCTGCACAGCCACTTGTAAATTGTGAGTCTGGAGTCTGGACACAGGGTACATCAGCAGAGTACAGCACAGCAGCGTGCACCCCCTATATGCAAATTAACTAAGCAGCACAGCCGATACAGCAGAGTAAGGCACAGCAGCGTGCACACCCCTATATATATACATTAACTAAACAGCATAGCATACATCACCACAGAGTCCCGTCCGCGGCACCTTATATAGAATCCAAAACCCGCAAGAGTCCAACGCCGCTAGGATGACGTTTTGCCTCAAAGTGGAATCCAAGTCAGGCGGGAAGATCCGAGCCACTCAGTTCTGCTCAGATTATAACTTAGAATTACTTGCATTCCAATTGTGGTGTGCTTAGTAGTGAGTTCATATTTGAAATGGTCCTTTAGTTTCAATGTTCTAAGTGAAATTTAGGTGAATCAAGTATGATTTCTTTCTTTTTTTTATTGACTTTGTGATACATTTATTGGTTGTTTTTCTTTCAATGAAAACATGAATTACAAATGTCAAATTGTTTTGATAATTTGTCAGTTAGTGTTGTCAAATATTGATCAGTTCAATTCCGACTATAACGAACAATACTCTTGGTACTTCTTCAATTACAAGTAAGTTTAAATCACTGGAGAATTTTGTTACAGGTACTCCAATATAAATAAACAGCATTGAGTAACATTAACATTAAGCAAGTATTGAGCCCACAAAATCACATCATCATCTTTGCCTCCTGTTGTCAACAATAGTCCTCCTCTTAAGGTGCATACACACGGTCAGATGTCAGATGAACGATTTGACCAACGAATTGAACGATTTGAACTATGAACGATTTTTGACTGCATTAAAATGAATGGAATCGTCCAAATCTGCCTGCAAACACATCAGATGTCAGATATCGTTATCTGACAAGCGGGAACGCGCATCGTTCATCTGACAAACATGTCAGATATGTCAGATTTTCCTTCAGATATGAACAATTGAACCATTTTTAAAATCATTATCGTTCAGATATGAAGAAAAATCTGAGCGTGTGTATGCACCATTAGTGTTCACTCTAGCTCCGGCGCGAGGCAGGGCGCCGGAGCTAGAGAGGGCACGTTCGTGAGCGCGCGCGTCGAAGGCGCGCGCGACCGAGAAGGGGGCGTGGTTATTGAAAAGGGGGCGTGTCTATAAGACGCGTCCCCTTTTCGTCACTCTTGGGGGCGTGCCCGGCACTTATGGAAACACCGGGCAGCCCCCAAGCCCTGCAGACAGGGAGAATAGATGCCAGGCTTATTCTCCGGCGGTGACCGGGTAACCGCACATTTCTTCACCTGCGGGGCACTGCGACCCGCGGGTGAAGACGGCTCCTGCAGGCTGTTAGGGCAGGGCGCTTTTTGCCCTCCTTCTGGAGGGCAGGGCGCTTTTTGCCTTCCAGAAGGAGGGCAGGGCGCCGCGCCCCGCTAAAACAGCCTAGCGGGAACGCTACACCATTACACTAGTCTTTTATATTATTCTTTGTTTGTCAGTATTTTATCCTTCTCTTCAACTGTCATTGTTGTTCTCCTCTATCCCTATATGTATGTTGCCTTTGCTACTGCTTAGCATCATGTTTTCAGAATTGTTAGATTTTAATTCCTCCACCTATCTTCCTATTCGTTCCTCCTTTATCTCTATCATTGTAGTTGTGACCATTTCTCCTACTTTTCCTCTGTATTTTTGGTTCTCACCACTTGTCTTTGAATTATTTCCACCATTATTCTCCTCTACTTTTTATTGTCAGTGTTAATTGTCCTCCTCTCCTTGTCATTCATGTAACCAATTCTTTACACAGCTAGGCCATGAGTAAATTAAAAGAAATCTAAACCTTGTTCAGCAAAGGGGTTTAGCACAGTGTCCCGACATTTTAACCTTAAATAAAGATTTTGCTTTCCATCTCTCACCCTCAGGCAGTGGCGGGCTGGGCCGGGGGGCACGGTACCATATGCCCCCCAGGCCGGTAGACTTTTGCCTTAGGGAGGGCCGGTATCACTAGTGCACATGTATAACTGATGGCCGGGTGACAGGCAGAAAGTGCTCTCAGTCGCTCCGACTATAGCAGCATCAGAGCTGCTGGGCAGCATTCTCTGCCTGTTACCGGGCTGTCTGTCACTCACATCTATGCAGCTTGTGGCTGCACACGAAGCAGGACTCCGCTGCTCTGTCCCTTCCTCTCCCTGGCTAAGGCCCCGCCCCCTCACTGGAGGCCCTGCCCCCTCTCCTGCCCTGTCTGACTATATTAATCTATCTCCTTCTGTCCCTGCTGAAGACTCCGCCCCCTCACCCCAAGTCTCCGCCCTTTCTCCACCTGTCTCTGTCATCTCTTCCTGTACCCTGGACCTGGAGCTCCGCAGGGAGCAGAGACAGAAAAGCCTTCCAGACAGGTAAGTGCCAATGGAGGTGTACATGTTTAATGATATTTGAGGTTGAGGGGGTGTTGGAAGACTTATGCAATGGGGGGCTGTAGCTATTTTTATCTGGGGGGGAGGGGGTGTTTTTAATACTGTCGATGCTGGGGGTGATGTAATAATGTGTGTGAATGTGGGGGGGTATTATTATTGTGTGTGAGGGCTACTGTATATTCATAATACCTGTGTTATATGTGGGTCACTGATGATTTGTGCATAATCTGGTGATTACTGCATTATCTGGCAGCCATTACAACGCTCCCTGATCAGGTGGTCACTGTGAACCTCTCTGCATTATATGGCAGGCACTGCGACGCGCCTTGATCTGATGGTTACTGCAAACCTTTCTGCATTATATGGTACATCACTGCGACTCTCCCTGATCTGACGCTCACTGCGACCTCTCTGCATTATGTCACTGCGACTCTCCCTGATCTGACGCTCACTGCGACCTCTCTGCATTATAATGTCACTGCGACTCTCCCTGATCTGACGCTCACTGCGACCTCTCTGCATTATAATGTCACTGCGACACTCCCTGATCTGATGGTCCCTGCGAACCTCTCTGCATTATTTGGCAGTCACTGCAATGCTCCCTAATCTCTCTACATTATTTAAAGCACACCCACATTAGGCACACCTTACTTATAGAGGCTATTATCATGTGTCTTTTCTCCATTGCAATGCGCTGGTGGAGAAATCAGGCCACTTATTTGTGTATGCCCCCCAGGCCAAAAGTTGCCAGCCAGCCCCTGCCCTCAGGGATTTGCAAATGGAAAAATGTGAATTCAGACTAACTGGTTCAGTGCGAGTTGCTAACTGGATTGCAAAATGAATATGCTATGTGAATTCGAAAAGAAAAGCAACTCGTACCTCACAATTTGCACCTAATTGGATTGACCCCATAATGCTCAAATGTGCAGCAGGGCAGCAGAACCCAAAGGTCTGGTACCATTGTAAGCAGTGGGGAGGATATAGTGGTAGGAGCAAGAGAAGGAAAAGCATATGAGGGAAGAGGGTCCTGCTCATGAGAGCTTACAGTGTAAATAAGGAGGTAGACAGACAGTGGTGACACAGAGTGGAGAGATATGAGCAAAGAGCTGTTGCAATTGGATTCAGCTGTACACAAATTCTAAGGAAAATTACTGGATTTGACAGCGGATTCTAAACTGAAAATATGGTACACCTCCTAATTATACTCATATATATATATATATATATATATATATATTTATAGATAAATATAGATATATATGTATGTTCCTGTATGCCAACACTCCTCACTATACAATTATATTGCTGTGGTGCTCACTCCATATAAATGACAAGTAGGCCTAAATAGAGGCTCTCTGTAGAGACTGACTTTGTGTTGCGTATTGAACGAGTGCTGGGTTAAAACAGTGTTATTAATTGGAGAGTCAATCAAGACTGGACTCTCACCACAAATCTTCACCCTCAAGCCATGGCATAGCTACTGTATCTGAAGAATATCTGAAAAAAGCCTCCATGGAGATTCCAAACTCAGCATATATTTCATCACGGGAGTTTAACTATCCCTCCATAAAAACAGACCCATTGTAAAAATCCCATATGTAATCCAGAGTTGTTTACACCCCATATTTGATAACTCATTGAGTTTTCCATTGTCCCACAACAGAGTTTCAAGATCTATACCCATCCTCTACACATCAAGTGCGTTGTATTCCATACACAGACAGATTGCATAATAACAGACACAATGTTTCTCATGGACCAACCACCAAGAAGTTCCTGCAGGGCTGTATAGCTTTCACCAATTTGTTCCACCAGTGTAATACACAGTGCATTATCCTGAGCTGCCCCCATACAGTTTTGGAGATCTGCTACCTGAATAGGCTTGGTCCATTCAAGATGTTTAATTTGATCCCAGCTCTCTTTTTCCGGCCACACCAGAGAGGAAATATGATCTATTTTTTAAACAAATATGCTCGGAATTAATCAAACCCATGACCCTAGTGCTGTGAGGCAGCAGAGCTAACCATTGCGCCACCATGCTACTATTAGTAATTCACACACTCTTGCAGTAGGGGCAACTATAGTAATCTGAGCAAGCGAATAAAGTTATGACTGAACCCAAAACATCACAAAACCTCCCAAAGCTGTGACGTCAGAATGAAATGTCGAGTCGCCAATTGGTAAGTGTGTATACTTACCTGAATCAGCCGCTCAGTCAGCGCGATGGCCAGTTGGCCGTCAAGTCGGCCTAGTATGTACCAAGTTTATGAGTTTAAGATTAGATACTCAATTAGGCAGAGGTATCTTTATCTTTTGTTTCATGTTATTATATGTAATTTGTTTGCATTATGATCCCCTCGATGTTGGCATAAATAAATGAAAACACTACTATTATTACTAATAATTATAATATCAGTTTCATACTTCTGCGCTAGATCACCATCTAGTCTAACAGAGATTATAATTTGGATTTTTTTAAATCTTTTGCTATTCAATCAACTTGGAGCTGATTAGTTCTGACTATTTTTGTACTTATTAATGTACTTACCATGTGATTTTGCGTATTTGCAGCATTGTTGCTTTCCATGTACTTTCACTTGTTAAATAAATTACGTTACAAGAATTTGTTTTTACAGAGCCATGGAACCTCAAGGGGGTCAAAATTGCTCCCATTCTGACACAAGGAAGATTGTCTATTTTCCCATCACTTCTTATTGCATGGCTTTATCATATAATTTCTCTTTTTGAACCTGGTAAAGGACTTGTTTGACCATTGATGATTTCCATACTAATTACAATAAATGATCAGCATTTAAATTCAGATGATGATTGGTGAACAATTATCCTAGGGCCTGATTCAGAGTTAAATACTTTGCACTGCTACTTTGCATGCAGCGGCTGTGCAATAATATGCTAATACCGCAGGAGGCATCTTGGGTAAATAGACACCTCCTGATGGCTTCTGTGATCCTCTGCTGTGTCAGAAGATGCAGCATTAGTTCACTCTGCCTGAACATCAGTCATCTGAGTAACCTTCGGATTACTCAGGATGGCTGGTGTTTTCACGCAGATGAAGCCAGTTAAGGACTAGCGAAAACAGAAAAAGAGGCCGACACGCCTGTCGCCAATCCACTCTGTCCCCAAATGGCCGCAGTCTGTGCAGTACACATCCTGGCAGGTCTCCAAACAATGGAACTGGAATTGCATACAACTCTGAATCAGTCCTTTAATTGGCACATGTTGTACTAAGATCTGAAGAAAATTATCTATTGTTTCAAACTTATATATAACAATGATCATTTCTTTTCTCTTCAATTTTTTTGGCATAGAAAATACACATTGGCGATTATATAAGAACCATCAGCTAAGCACAAGAGGCTCATTTTGACCTCACAAAATGCATTGCTGGGCCTTTGTCTACTTTAATGAGGCCATGCATGAATTTGCATTGTAAAATAGATTATGTTGTAAGTTGAGAAACTCTGTTTCAGGGGAACTAGACAGTTGAGTGCATTCCTCACAACTATAGGGGACGAATGTGTCTCATACTATGACTTTAATCTTGTACACTAAGGTCGCAGTGCCCAAAGTCTGTTTGATTTAGCTCAGTAGATGTTTTATGCATTTTAGTTTGAAATATGAAGAGCGCTACTGCACTACCTTCATAATGCTCCTTTAGGGAAGCATCTATCTTTACCAAGATGGCTGCCATTTGGTATCCCGCGCATGTGCTGCCATCTTGTCACTGTGTAAGAACGCCAGTGGGACACAGACGTATTCCACTTCCCACCTGAGAGATCCTGCAATATCCCTAGAACATCCACAGACATCACGGCTGGAGACTTGTATGTTCCTTCCACTCCAGCTCCGCTCCATCCAGACTGTATTTGAGCAGCTGTACAAACACACTGCTGAACAATAAAGTGTACTGCTAGTTAAGTCCTAAACTGTTTAGTGCATTTGGAGATACCACTGGTGTATATGATTTACTCTCCTTACCACCATCAAATAATACACATATCAACATTTTATGGGTTTATTATAGATGCTGGGTACACACTGGATGATATATCGTTTGTACAGCCAATGAATGATATATTGTTCAGTCCATCTGCATGTGTGTACACAATATATCTGTAAACTACGTCTTTCGCAAATATATTGCATCAGCCGTGCTGCGTGGCTCATGCAATATATCTTATAGATATATTGCTCACATCTTATAGCATGTACATACTTCCAAACTACGGAATCGGTATGTAATGCCAGTGGCTGACTAGCCGCCAGATGAAATACCGATGCCAGAAAACCAAAGGCTCTGCATCCTGACTGGGGCTGGTACGTACCCTAAACCTCCTCTGTCCCCCCCCCCAACCCTCCCTTAGTGGTGCCTAACCCTAACCTTCCCCCGGTGGTGCCTAACTCTAACCCTCCCTTCCCACACCCTAAACCTAACCCTCCAGGGGGGTTCCTAACCCTAACCTCCCTCGGTGGTGCCTAACCCTAATCTCCCCCGGGGGTCCCTAAACCTAACCCTCCCTCCTGCGGCTAACGTTAACCTGTCCCGATTACCTTCGTCCTGAATGGCGCCCACCAGAACCCAACATGGCAAGCCCGATTTGGGATTAAAGATAGTCGTCGAAATACCGATGCCTAACTTTAAACCCAAATCAGACTTTCCACGACGGGATTCTGGCGACCGGCATTCCGGATGCCAGTAATTTAACTACATCCCCAAATTACTGCATGTCATGTTGGCCGCAAGAACCATTCCAAACTAAATCAAAACTCCTTGCCAGACATATTGTGCGGCCAATTGTTAAGTGTTATCTGGGAGGTGTGGTGTATATCCAGGAGCCAAAGATACTTAGATCTGCACCCCTATCCTCAACAAGAGATGTACCGTAAGATCAGGCAAACTAAGGGACTGGCGCCCCCCTCCAATGACTGCTTCTACTTGAAAAAATAAAATAACACACACTGGTGGTAGTTTAATTCAGACACCTGTAGAAATAGGGAGAATATTTTTTTTTATTTCTCTTTTTAATATATATATATATATATATATATATATATATATATATCTTTTACAGAATTTACTCTATTGCAAACCACTATTTATTAATGCCAAAAAACACAGGAAAAGCTTGAAAACATAGCATCAAAAACAAACATGCATTATGGGTAAAATAATTTACATATATTGAAATTGGACTGTCCACAATGTATAAAGATCATAGTCAATTCCCCATACTGAGGAAAAGATAAATTTATTAGTACTTTCACTGGGGGTAGTTCAACTTACACGCCTGTAGAAATAGGGAGACAATATATATATATATATATATATATATATATATACACACACACTTTCTTTTTAATATATATATTGTGATAGGATCACTGGTAAAGTGGTCTGTGGCAGGTACATTTGTCCCAGATTCCTGTCATTATGTGTTTTAAACCCCCAGGAGAAAGTCTGCAGTGTAGCAGGCTTGAGTTTCGGCTTTTTGAAAAGCCGGTTTGGGACCTGGGGGTTGTGGGTGAGAGGAGAGGGAGGGCTCCACCCACGGCCACTCCAGGTTTTGGTTCTCACAGCCTGGTAACAGGTTGTTAGTTTTCCACCTGAGAGTGGCCAATATAAGCCTAGTGTGTTTAGGGCTGATTGTCTCACCTGGGAGAGCAGACAGGGAGTTTGCTCAGAGACACTTGGAAAACCTATCTGTGAGTACTGTGCTGTGCTTTGTTGCTGGCGAGGGCATTAGGCCCTGCCAGGTTCTGGTAGTGAGGGAACTACCTGTGAAGTTAGTGCCCCGACAGGGCTAGGATTTATGTTTATGTTTTCTTTATGTTATTTCTGACATTGTACAATAAAGACTGGCACCGACCAGCTTGTACTCGCTTCCAGACTGGTGTGCTGCTTCCCTGCTGCTGTGTGTGTGTGTAAGGAAGGAGTCCCCTACTCAGGAGAGGGACCTCCTAATCTGACCGTGTCACAATATATATATATATATATATATATATATTTTTTATTTTTTTTCAGTTATAACACTTACTACATGCAAGCACTGTTTATTAATTTCTATATATCAACAACACAGGAAAAGAGGGCATCAATAACAAACAAGGTGCATTGTGGGCAAGATAATTTGCATATATGCAAATTACCTTGCGAATAGAGCATTGTGGTTGATGTGGTGCTTGCACTCTTTTCCTGCAAGGTTGACATATGGGAATTAGTGAGTGGTGATTGGTATGTGGTGGGTATTGTGGGAGAAGAGATATATTAGAAAAAAAAAATAATTAGTCTCTCTAATTTTAAATGTTTCTGATATAAAGGGACATATAAGAAGCCTGATACACATTAACAGTCAATGGAGGACACTGATAAGAGCAGAGGAGACAGAAGGAAACCAGGGATCATTTACTAACAACAGCTGTCTGTGGGACACTGCACAGAGCAGTGATCATTTGCTAATGATGTTGGGTGGTAAAGGCCAGGGGCGAGGGCCATCCAGGCCAAAAGGAAGATACGCCTCTGCCTAAGATAACGCAAACAGAATATAAAAAATAGAAAAGGTATGAGGCACCACTATTATATTATAGTGTGCGCTGGTATCAATATAGAGATATAATATTATTAAATATATATATCCAAAAGAGGTAATATATATTCTCATGGGAAGAAATAAATAAATACTTTCCTTAGGTATATGTTGTTCTGCATCTGTGTGTTTCCTTCCTTCCTATGCATCCCGTGTCATAAAAACACAGGGAAGCATAGGGTAATCCACTTACAAAATATAGTTTATTAGGGAAAAATCTAAAATCACACAAAAATTTCTTTAAAAAATAATTAATCCAATGTAATATACTTCAAAGACATCAAAAAGGTTATCAGGTGTATAATTACCAGATATTCCCTTGCATAAAGGCTTGTAAAAAATCACAGCATAGAAGCTTCCAGATGCTTCACTGGTGTTCCTTAGTGCCAGGGGTAATCCAAGAAATGTCCACAGCAGAAACCTTCAATCTGAACCAAAGGCCAATGCATTTCAAGAGTCTAAGCTCCCTTCCTCAAGGCTATGTGGCTCACACTGTAACAAGCATGCTATTTATTCTCCTTTCTATAATTGCTTCCGGGTTGTTAAGTGTGTATGATTACCATAATCGTCGTCCAAGTGTGTACCCCACTTAAAACCTTCTTTCTTTTTATCTATTGTTTGATGTTTTCTCCTAATGTCCCTTCATTTTAAAACTACAAGATATTCAATCAAGTGGGGTTAATATTTATTTCTATTCTGGGCAGGCCAGTTGAAATTAAGGTTGTACTATCTAGTACTAGACTATTATGGACAATACCATTCCCCACTTCTTGTGGGTAGTGCAGACTTTATACTCCCTCATTTTAACAAATGAGGGAAACCGTGGGTAAGTTTTTGTCTGGGCTCCCACTGCCGGAAAAAAGATGCCGGCACATTTATAGAAGATAGCGAAGGCTTTTTCTCAGAAATATGGCGTCGGCTTGACAGAATGGATTAAGATGATATGTTGCCAATTTATTTAAAAAGTATAAAGTGTAAATACACCCAGCACAACAAATATGTCAAGCACACTGTAGTGCCCCCAGTTCACATTAGACCACCCATTAGTGCAACAATGCCCAGTACCCTGGGGAAGTAGCCATGTCAGGGGGATCCCCATGTGTGTAGGACCCCTGGGTGACTGCCCAGGTTGCCCTGTTAATCCGGCACTGTGGCCCAATCGGACCTTATTCTGAGATACGGGGTGTGCAGCGTGGGTCCTTCTTGAACTGGGGGTCCGTTTGCATCAGATATCCTACACCCATTATAGCAATGGTCCTGATAATATATAATGTGTATCTTTTGTTACCACAGAGGCACGGAAAGACATTTTTATTTGCAAAGAAGGAAGAGTGTTGAACTGGCATCATGATATAGGGTTTTCCTTATGTGATAATAACAGATAATTTCCTGTTGTCTCATTTCTGTAAATTGTACTCAGATTAGTCTGAATTCTGGGCCTGATTCAGAGATGGACGCAATGCCAATGTTTATGCAGTTGAGCGATTATCGGTAATCGTAACATGCGACTGATTCGCACTGCGCATGCATCAAGTTTCATTACAGTTATCGCTCGTAGTGAGGATTTATTTGCAAAGTAGAGCCAGCGCTATATCACACTAAGGACCTCATGCAGAGGCACTCGCAAAATGCGAGCGCTCGCTCTGAATGAGGGTGGCTGCATACCACCCACAGCTTTAATGAGCGGCCAGGATGATGGTCGTGATGGTCAAGACCATCGCGACCATCGGGGCTTGCGACGAGAATTTATCTCTCTCTCCAGGGCTTGCGCACACATAGTGCGGCCGCTGCGCGTGCGCAGGGCCCAACATCAACCCGCTTGCGAGCGCTCAAGCACTTGCGAGCGGGTCTGAATGAGACCCTAAATACAAATGGATGTTTTATATTAAAATTCCAAAATGTATTGACACATAAAACTATGGGCCTGATTCAGACCCACTCGCAAGCGGCTGTCCGCTCGCAAGTGTGTCGATGTTCGGGACTGAGCATGCGCACGACGGAGGGAGCTCCGTCGTACGCATGCGCCAGACGCGACGAGCGAAGGAAAGTCCTTCGCTCGTTGTGTCCGATCAAAGGGGGCGTGCTGTCAATGTTGATTGACAGCACGCCCCCTTTGGTAGGCGTGCCGGGGGCGTGCCTCCCTTACGGGGGCGTTCCCACGGGAACGCCTCCCGTCAAAAGCCGGCCCACTGACATCACTAGTGATGTCAGTGGGAGTGATTTTGGCTCTGATAGAGCCAAAATCACTCCGGAGCTTGCGGTTGAAAACCTCAACCGCAGGCTCCGGCTCGCAATTTCGATGGTCGCGATGGTCTTGACCATCGCGGCCATCAAAATGCACGCTCGTATAGCCTGTGGGTGGTGACCCACAGCTATACGAGCGTCCAGAAGGACGCTCCATTTTCATGGAGGCCGGCCCTCATTCAGAGCGTGCGCTCTGCTCAGAGCGTACGGCTCTGAATGAGGGCCTATGTTCCCACTAAAATTCACATTTATAATAATGTTAGACCATATATAAAAAAAGAGCTCACTCTCAAATGGACCTGTCTTCTATTAAAGTTGCATAGTAACTTAATGGACATCAGATATTAGCTCTCTCTCGTTAATGCATGTCCATATACTACCATAAGCAGCAAGAAGTTACTGGTTCCAAGAATCAGCTATTCACACAGTCCTTTAGCAGTTGATACTTGCACAGAATTGGGCTGCTGTAGATCCACCGGAAAGTCTTTTAAAGCTGCCTCTAAGTCGAGGTAGTTACAAAATTCAATCGTGAGGCCTGGTCAGCTGGTTTGATGAGCCAATGATATTGCTGGAGACCTTCCCACCCGTTATTGTTCTGTTGTGTCGCACTAAACTTTTTTTTTCCAATTTAGGTGAGGCGCAGCATGGCGGGAGTACGCTGCAGCTCAGTGACTTTATGTGGTGCAAGATAATTTTGTGGGGGCACTTGCCCTCAATGCCCCTGACGAATTTGTCCTTCTCCGTGCGGGAGAACCTGGGCGCTTTTGTACGGAAGCGCCTCGGATTGGCCCAGGAGGGACCCTTCTAGACCCTCACATCGCTAGTGCGTCTAGAAGGGGGGACATGTTAGTTGTTCCCCGAGTATTTGAGCGAGGTGAAAGCTAGTTGGTTAGGTTAATTAATTCAATTATAAATAAAAAGCTGTGACCTTTTAGCCAAGCTCTGGTGTTTGTGTCTTTATTTGTAGGTTAAGCTAAGTAAGCTAGTCAAGGTTGTTAAGGTTTGGAGGCAATAAACCAATGTAGGTCTTATGTGTCTTCCTAATGATTAGAAGAGGGTTTATACTATCAGAGCCATAACTAGACTATTTGGTGCCCTGTGCCGGAAAGAGCATTGGCGCCCCCCTCATTTTTCAAAGGGATATAATGCACCCAAAAAAGGGCCATGGCTTCATGGAGAAGGGCCAGGGAAGAAATAGGGCAGTCCAGGAGATGCTGGGGATGAAATAAGAGGAAGCTACAAGCAAGAATGATAATAAACAGAAATTTGACAGGCCCAAACAGCGCCCCCTGACCTGTGGTGCCCTGTGCGATGGCACCGGCCGCACTACCCTAGCTACGGCCCTGTATACTATAATATAGTTCTGGATTGCACAGAAATTATTTACGGTTCTCAGCTAGGGCCTGCTGGTACAAGGAGTCCTTCCTATAGGTCACAGCGGTAGTAATTGGTGCTGAATATTCTTTCTGCCACTGGGAAGAAGTTGGGCTGTAGATTGCTGTATGACAAGACTAGGTGGCACTGATATCAAGGGACAGTGCAGCAGACTAACAAAGCTAATGTATGTATGCTGGCCTGGACAGTTTAAATACATCCTTATCACCAAATGCATTGTATTGGGGCGAGGTAAAATGTCGGGTATGGGATAGGTATCTTTATTATTATTATTATTATTATCATTTATTTATATGGCGCCACAAGTGTTCCGCAGCGCCTTACAAAGTACATAGACAAAAAAGTAGCCATTGACTTACAATACAATACAATACAATACAATACAGGACATGGATAAACATTGCTATATTAGTGACATTAACGCCCGCATAAACAGCCAAGTGTTAGTTGCCCTAGTGGCTAGTAAGAGATAAATTAAATTACAGTAGGGAGAAGCACAAGAGGGTAGAGGGCCCTGCTCGAAAGAGCTTACATTCTTTAAGGGAGGGGAAGACAAACAGGAGTGACACAGAATGGGGTGGGCCGGGAGAAAGGAAGATGTAGCAGCAAGTTAGGATGAGAGCTGGAAGGCTTTAATGAAGTAGTGGGTCTTAAGAGCTCGTTTGAAAGATGGTAGAGAGGTGCAGAGTCTGATAGGGAGAGGGAGGGAGTTCCAAAGGTGAGGAGCAGCACGGGCAAAGTCTTGGAGGCGGGAGTGGGAGGAAGTAATCAATTGGCATGAAAGGTGGTGTGTATTAAGTGAACGAAGAGGGCGGACAGAAGAGTGAAGGGAGATGAGATCAGAGATGTAAATGGGAGAGGAATGGGTGAGGGCTTTGTGAGTGTAAGAGCCTTGAATTGGGTTCTGAAAGGGAATGGGAGCCAGTGGAGGGCTTGCAAAAGAGGGGAGGCAGATGTAGAGCATTTGGAGAGGAAGATGAGCCGAGCAGCAGCATGGAGTACAGACTGGAGAGGAGAGAGATGGGATTTGGGGAGGCCAGCTAGGAGAAGGTTACAGTAGTCCAGTCTGGACATGACCAGTGAATGTACAAGGGTTTTGGTAGCATCCTGGGTGAGAAAGAGTCTGATCTTGGAAATATTCTTGAGATGGAAACGACAGGACTGTGAGAGGTTCTGAATGTGCGGTTTAAAGGAGAGGGAAGAGTCCAGGATGACTCCAAGACAATGCACTTTGGGGCTTGATGAGATAGTAATGCCATCTGTTACTAAAGAAATAGTGGGACATGATGTTATGTGGGAGGGTGGGAAGACTATCAGCTCAGTCTTAGACATATTAAGTTTGAGAAATCGCTGGGACATCCAGGAAGAGATAGCAGAGAGACAGTTAGAGATACGAGTCAGTAGAGAGGGGGAAAGATCAGGTGAGGAAAGGTAGATCTGAGTATCATCAGCATAGAGATGATAATGGAGGTCAAAAGAGCTGATGAGTTTACCTAGAGAAGACGTATAGAGAGAGAATAGGAGAGGTCCAAGAACAGAACCTTGGGGAACACCTACTGTAAGAGGCTGTGGGGGGGAGGAGTCGCCATGAGAGGAAACAGAGAAGGAACGGTCAGAGAGGTAGGAGGACAGCCAGGAGAGAGCAGTGTCACGTAGACCAAGGGAGTGAAGTATATGCAGCAGTAGAGGGTGGTCCACAGTGTCAAAAGCAGCAGAGAGATCAAGGAGAATGAGCAGTGAGTAGTGGCCCTTGGATTTGGCAGCAAGGAGGTCGTTGCTGACTTTTGTGAGGGCAGTTTCAGTGGAGTGGAGAGAACGGAAGCCAGACTGAAAAGGGTCAAGGAGGGAGTGGGAGGAAAGAAATATGGTGAGGCGGTTGAAAACAATACGCTCAAGGAGTTTGGAGGCAAAAGGGAGGGGAGAGATTGGACGGTAGTTAGAGAGAATGTTAGGATCAAGGTTAGGTTTTTTAAGAATGGGGGAAACACGGGCATGCTTGAATGCAGAAGGAACAGTGCCAGATGAGAGGGAGAGATTAAGGAGGTGGGCAAGATGGGAGCAGGCAAAAGGAGAGAGGTAGCGGAGGAGGTGGGAGGGGATAGGGTCGAGGGGAGAGGTGGAAGGGGGGGGGAGGACTGGATAAGGGCCTTAACTTCCTCTCCAGTCACAGGGGAGAAGGATGTCAGAGTCTGTAAAATGGATGGGGAGGGGTGATCCGGGAAAGGAGGAAGTGGAGAGCTGGGGGACTGGTTGGATATGATGTCCTGATGAATGGAATCAATTTTAGATGTGAAATAGGTAGCAAAGTCAGTGGCAGAGAGCAAGGCGGGGAGAAGAGGAGGGGGTGGGCAGAGGAGGTAGTTGAAGGTGGAAAAGAGACCCTGGGGATTTGAGGACAGGGAGGAGATGAGATTCTTGAAATATGACTGTTTAGAGAGGGAAAGGGCAGCACTGTAGGATGACAGCATGAATTTGAAATGGAGAAAATCTGCCTGAGAGCGTGATCTTCTCCACTGTCGCTCGGCGGTTCGTGAACATTTTTGCAGGTATCTGGTGCATTTGGAATGCCAGGGTTGAGGTGTGAATTTGCGAGGGTGAGTAGTGATCGCCGGAGCAACAGAGTCAAGAGCAGAAGTAAGGGAGGCATTATATAGGGAAGCAGCTTGTTCAGCGCAGGAGAAAGAGAGGATAGGGGAGAGAAGTGAGTCAAGTAGGGAAGAAAAGAAAGCAGTGTCGATGGCTTCAATGTTACGCTTAGTGATGGTGGCTTTCAGAGGTAGTGGAGGGGAAGGAGAGAGGGATAGGTTAAAAGAGAGGAGGTGATGGTCAGAGAGGGAGAATGGGAAATTGGAGTAAGCAGAAATATCACAACGGTGAGTGAATACCAGATCAAGCAAATGCCCACTCGCATGGGAGGGTGAGGAGGTCCATTGGGAGAGTCCAAATGAGGAAGTGAGGGTGAGTAGTTTGGAGGCAGCAGATTCTGTGGTGATATCAATAGGAATATTGAAGTCACCGAGGATAATAGAGGGAAGGTCTGAGGAGAGAAAGTGAGCCAGGAAGCAAAGTTGTCAAAGAACTTGGAGGGAGGGCCAGGGGGACGGTAGATGACAGCTACTCTGAGGTGTACTGGTTGGAAGAGGCGTATAGCATGAACTTTAAATGTGGAGAATGTAAGGGATGGTTCTGATGGTATATGTTGGTATGAGTAACCAGGGGCTAGAAGGAGCCCAACACCACCACCATGGCGACCCCCAGGCCTGGGGGTGTGGGAGAAGGTGAGGCCCCCATAAGAGAGAGCTGCAGGAGAAGTGGTGTCAGAAGGTAAAATCCAGGTTTCAGTAATGGCCAGGAGATTCAGGGAGTTGGAGATGAAAAGGTCATGGGTGGGGGCCAGTTTGTTACAGACTGATCTGGCATTCCAGAGGGCACAGGATAGAGTGACAGAGTTGATTGGAGAGATGTGAATGAGATTATCAGGGTTGCAATAGCGTGGAGATGAGAATACTTTGGGAGACCGAGATGAATAGAGTGTAGGGATCATGCGTGCTCCTGTGCTAGGAGGGGACCCTGTAGGAAGTGGGCAGGGAGGGAAGTTAAGGAGACGTGAATGAAAGTGGGGCGAAGTGACAGGGAGATAAGTAAGGGAGAAAGATTACCAGTGGGGTAGAAGGATCCTTGGGGGGTATAAGAGAAAGAAAATGAAGTAATGGGAGAAGAGGGGGAGGAAGGCAGAGAGAGAAGGGGAGATAGGAGGAGGTGGAGGAGACCAGGGGGAAAGGATAGAGGTGGAGTCAGAGGGCAGAACAAAAGATTAGTTAGAAACTGAGTGAAGGGAGGAGACAACATGGTCATGGTAAGGATGAGGTAAAGTGTCAGCACAACAAAAATATATTATAGAGTTTTGAAAAAGTGGAGATAAGATGGGCGCAGAATTTGAATATTAGAGTAGAGAGTAGCAGTAGCTAGATCATGTAAGACTAGACCAAAGTGCTAATGTAAAAAGACATTATTACAGAGTTAAGCTGATATTAACAGTATTCAGTAAGATTATCTGTTAAGCACAGAGGCAGCACAAATAGTAGCAAGTGATGGCTAGAGTTTTTGTAGCAACCAGAGTTCAGTGTTGAAAGTCCAGGTTATGCAGTAGCAGGAACTTGTAGCAGTGAGATTTTAAAATCACCTTTGTTGATGGTTTTTCTCCAAATCTAGATTAGGTTTTTAGAAGTGCAGATGGGTTGTTTCCCTAATGTTCCACTTCAGTTCAACGCTGGTGTAACGCCAGTATTAATCTTAAAATGCACTTTTGAATAGTGCACTTCTGAATGGGGCTATTCCAGCCTACTAATGACCAATATATCTTTAATATATCTTTAGAAATTACATAATTAATGCGGAGGCAATGCTGGTACTAGGTAACCATGTGTGATAGCATAGCTGGCATAAAGAAAAATGAAGAAGATAGTTCTAGAACTGCAACCGTGACTATTTTGTAATAATATACATTCTGCCTAAATTACACTTATGCATTGTATGCACTTTTTGCACTTATTTTATCAGTATACTGACTCCCTCTTGTGGAAGTCAGATGCATACACAACATCATTAAGGCTATTTAATCAAAACAAAGAGCAAGGATTGTTACCGTGCTACAACCCCTATATGTGGTGTATGTCCGTGAGTCTAATAATAGACTTAGATGGATAATTGTGAAAATCTGTTTAATGGTTAAACACACTGTTAACCACAGAGCTATATCACATTCATGTAGATGAAGTTATACACATAAATACAAAAAATACTGTTTAATAAAAACTGATGATGTCATTTTTTGGGGTGTTCTTAAGTGTTTTTTTTTGTAATTTTTGACATGGATTACCTTTGGGGGACTGTCTGAAGGCAGCAGGGGGGCACCCCAAAACCTCAATTCTGCACTTATTTCCACCTGCTATTCATAGGCGAAACTTTTCCGCCTTTTACATTTCATTGACTTTCCGCCTAGGCGGAAAGTCTTTCAAATTGAATACGGAGTAAAAGTCAAACAGGCGAAAATGACATCATCGGCAAAAAGTTTCCGCCAAAAACACGAGGAAACTGACTTTTTTCACCTCAAATTGAATACGGCCCTAAGTCTATTATTAGACTCACGGACATATACCACATATAGGGGCTGTAGCACGGTAACAATCCTTGCTCTCTACTATAAATTAAGAGGATTAAGCACCTCTATCCTACCTGCAGCAAACCCCACAACTTATTATCCAGTGCGCAAGGAACCCAGGACCATTTCTATTAATCAAAACAAAGCTGGGGTCTTTCCTGGTATCTGCTGCCACCACTATTCCGGAGCAGGTCACATGAGCAGTGTCAGGTGGTGAGGCCAGTGAGAGTTGGAAGTGACTGGCAGTTGTCCAGGGCAGAGTCTGAGGTACCTGAGAGCCAGAGGGGAACCTGCGCTGCTGCTGCTGCCGGGCGCTCCTGTGAGAAGGAGATAATCCCTCAGTCACACTACAGAGAGGGTTTTTATACCTCAGAGACAGTTTCAATATAGAGCCAGTCGTTTGTTCCTATAACTAATCTCTGTAATGAAATGGCCATATGTTTTCTACAACAAAAAGGAGTTTTACATGCGCAAAGTAATTGCTCCTTAGGTCATTAGATGACATTGGGATTAGCAGGGAGAGAGAGATGGAGATGTTCTAAAGAAATAGCGTCTAACTATATAAACAACTTGTATAGCTTTAATCTTTTTGTTTTCCACTCTGCCTTAGCCCCTTTATGTTTTCCTATCTTTTGGGTCCTGTGTGACAGATTTCTTATGAAAAATCCCATCTGTTGTGGAAATGCTGCTGGAGCTTCTGTGAGAATCTGGCAGCAGACAAGGGAACCTAGGATCTACGTAATTAAGGAAATCACAAGGTATGACTTTTCAACCAACCAGTGACAGAAGTTCTTTGTCATTTCCAGCCAAGTGATGACAGGCGTGCCTCTAGCCTCGGAGATGATTCATGCTGCCATTGCTATATTGTCACTAAATCAGGGATACATCGACTTTCACCAAAAAACTTTCACACAGCATATCATTGTACACAACAAGCTACAGCAGAGGTTCTCAAACTCGGTCCTCAGGACCCCGCACAGGTCACGTATTCCAGGTCACCCAGCAGGTGCACAGGTGTATTCATTACTCACTGACACATTTTAAAAGATCCACAGGTGGAGCTAATTATTTCACTTGTGATTCTGTAAGGAGACATGGAAAACATGCACTGTTTGGGATCCTGACGACTGAGTTTGAGAACCTGTGAGCTACAGGATTCTAATATATAAGATTACGGATTTTTGAATGGTCCCTTTCTAGACAGAAGTATTAAAACATATTTACCACCCCAGATGCTTTAACCCTATTCTTCCTCCTTCATGAGCTTAGCCAGAAATTGTCATATCTTCTCAGGAGAGTGTGCGCATCCAAACAGGTGACTAGGGAGCAGTAAGGCTGGGTGCACACCTGAAGCTTTTCTGTCCAACCATCCAACTAGTTGATTGGTTGGAATGAAAATCTGGTAAGGTATGACAGCAAATGACAATCAGCAATTTGCTCCCAAATGCCATAAAATGGGCAAAAACTGTTGTTTGAACAAATTTTTTAGATCAAACATTTAACAAACTTGTCTGAGGACCATTTTCATTTGTTTTCTGGCATTTAGGAGCAAATTGCTGATCATCGGTTACTCCCATACCTTACCAGATTTTCATTCCAACCAATCAATTAGTTGGATGATTGGACAGAAAATCTTTACGTGTGTACCCAGCTTAAGTACATGTTCAAGTGCATGCCCATGATATTGGGTGCTCTCCAATTAAACCTGTTCAGACTATTGTCTGGTGCCAAAGCATGTTGTGTTTGCATTTGTAGTGTTTAGGCATTTTACTTATACTAACCCAGATGTTCTTGATTCAGATTTGCTTATAGTCCTATGTCCTGGTAGTTTTATGGCTTTGGCCTACATATTGAGATAGCTCCTTCTTCTATACAGTCAGCTGATGTCCAGTGATGTAGTTCTAGGACAAGTATTTGTGGGTAACCTTCAATGAAAGCGCATCACCTCATTTGAGTGGTACCTGGTGAAACCTGGAGCTTCCATTAGACCTTTATGATCTAGATCCAGCCAGCGCCAATCACTAGCAGCAGACTGAGTGATAATCATACAAGTTCCTTTGCTTATCTCGGTGCTAACAAGGGGCCTGATTCAGAGCCGCTCGTAAGCGGCCGCTCGTTCCTTTCCGAGCGATGTTTGCACAACTGCGCATGCGTACGGATCGTAATACGCATGCGCGAACCAGTCAGTGCGGCCGAAAATCGTTTGTTCGCTAAATAGCGAATGCCTGCTATTTTGAGTGACAGGACGAGGCGTATGTGGGTGGTAACAGGGGAAGGTGCTTGAAAACAGGGAGTGGAATTCAGAACGCAGGCGTGCTTAAAGGTCAAAACGGGCATTTTAAGGGTGTGCATAATTAATACAGCAGCGTCATTGACCACGTCACTTGGTTATTTTATAGTCAGAACTGCTCGCAAGATTGCGGTAGGAAAAACCAACCACAAGAATAGCGAGCAGTTCATACGCTGGTCGATGTACTCGATTAATCTAATAAATAGTGGACATGACGTAGGATGCGAGCGGCCAGGGGGCATAGTTTTCAAAAAAACGACCGCATGTTTTGTTCGCTCGTTCAGACCTAGAGGCGTGAACAGACCGCAAAGAGCGAACGGTTCATTTGAATAGCCACCCCTTTTTTCTGAACGAGCGAGCGCAAATAGCGTCCGGCTCTGAATCAGGCCCAAGGTTCCTACTTACAAACAGAGAGACAGTAGACAGGTTACCCACTATTGCTGGCCCTCTTCACACTCACCGTCATGCCCTTGGTTATCCTTGTGATATAACATAAATAGTATTGGAATCAGGTCAAGATTATAAATACTCTTTGCCAACTGCTTATTGATAATGGTAATCAATCTCCTGACATCCCTTTCCAAACTAATGACAATGCTGGATGGCATTAACTTATTAACACCCTAAAATAAGGAAAGATGACTCCTTTGTGGCGTACTATTGTAAGATAATACTTATACTTAAAATATAACTTTTAATTGTTGTTATTAAAATCAGGCCCGTATACACATATACCTTGTAATGTGAATTAAAACAATATTTCCAAAAGGGTGTGACATTATGACATCACATGTTTGTGGGTGGAGCAGGATAGCAGTGCCATTACAGGGCAGCAGTGCGCCCCGTGCTGGCCCCACCACCTAAACCAGTGACATCATGATGTCACACCTAGGCAGCGGGGAAGTACAGCACTGCCCTAAAGACACTACGGACACTTCTACAGACTGCAGGGTGCCTTCCCGGAGTGTCCCTTGGATGCTCTGGTTAGCTCTGCAGTAACGCTGCTGGCTGCAGGGTGCAGTTCCAGGCACCCTACAAGCCACATGCAGGTGCCGTGGGGCAGCGAAAGGTGAAGCCCCAGGACCCTGTGCTCTGTGAGATGGCACAGGTCGTACACCCCTAGTTATGGCCCTGCGGAATAGGGAGCAATATCACCGCCCTGCTTCTGCACTGATTCCAGCTTTCAGGAGTGTCACTTTTCTGAAATGAGGACCTTCAGCAGTTTATATGGGTAACGGTACAGTTTTCATAGAAAAAAAGCAGATTCTACCTATACCACTATGGTACACAAGTATCACTGGTTATCTCTGACAAGCAGACACAGTTTGTGATATGTTAGGCTGCTACAGCTATTTATTGGCTCCTCTAACTTGAAAAACACAGGAGATGTGTGAGGGATTTCTATTATGGAATTTGTTAGATTACGTTATATTTAGTAAAGTGGAGTTAGTCTAAGCCGCAGGACATTGTTTTATAAGTTCCATATCACACAATTAGCTATTGTGACATCTCACATCCTATTTCAAACCACATCACCCACAACATGCCAAATGTTTCAGTTATGGTTTCAGGTTTGAGGTTTTAATAGTTCACACTCACAATATAAAACATTGACAGATGCTTCATGGAATCCTGGAGCATCTTACTCATGAATGAAAGCTAGGCTATTAAATATGAGACAGTCCCTTAGTCGTAGTATTGATCACTGCAAACTGTACTGGGGACTTGAAGTTTTCCATACAAGGCATAATTCCTGTGCTCCATGCCTAAAATATATTAAATATATTAAGGGCTCTATTAATCAGAAAAGAGGCAAAATTACTTTTCCAATAACGCCGCTATTCACAGCATATCAGATAAACAATTTAGCTGTATTTAGTTAAATATTAGTGCTGAGACAGACAAAGTGCAGGGGTAATAGTCTGTACACCGGCGACACAGGGGGAGATGTCTTAAGGTGCATACACATGTAACGATTTTTTGAACGATTTGTCGTTAACGGCATCGTCATTGTTCAAAAAATCGTTTCTGAGTTATAACGATGAACGATAATCGTTCAAGCGCGGTCCCATTTGTAGTTTGTAGTTATCGTTCATCGTCCATTTCAGACTGTCCAACATAACGATTTTCATTAAAGGAAGGAACATTATTCGTTCATCATTGTAAAAATCGTTCACTTTTTCAAGAGAAAATCTGACAGAAAATCTGACAGATAATCATTGGTTACAAAATCGTTACGTGTGTATGTGTATGTATAATGCATACTATATATATTATAAGGGCACAGTTGTGCCCTTATATTAAGGCTGCATTTAAAAAAAACGGATATCTCCATAGAGAATTCCGAAGGGGAGGCAGGATGTTTAAGGGGCTACACCTAAAAAGCTATTAGAGGTATGGAGCTGAAATTTGGCATGGACTGGTAGAACTGTCGCTCGGTGCTGCGTGCCAAATTTCAGGGCAAAAAACATAAAAAATGAGGATTTGGGAGTAATCTAAAGCTCCAACTGTCACTTTTTTCTGACACTGTCAATTAGGACCACTTTTATGCTGTTCTCTAAGGGGGATTTTTGGGAAGGCATAACTCAGGGTAGGGGGTGAATTTAGACTTGGGGTTTGTTTTAATAGGTAGCTATTGTTCCAGGGTACGTGCTTTTGGGTTCAGGTAAATTAGAAAGTGACACTTTTTAAACTATTACCTCAAGAATCTGCATTATACAGATAGGACTTTTCAACTTGTTGCGCAGCCTCAGTAGGAGCCTCCAGAAGGTGTACTCACTGTGGCTTCACTTGGGTGTACAAAGATGGCTGCCTTTTGTGGAAGTTAGCGGCAATGGCTGCGGGCGGTAGCGCCGGCGGTGCAGCCATTAACGGCGGAGGCGGTGCGGGTGTCGGCGGTGATGGTGGCATGAGTGACGGCGGTGGCAGTGTGGGTGGCAGCGACGGTGGGGGAACTTTCGGCTGTGGTGGCGGGTCTGGATCCAAGAGGATCCAGTCCACACCAGCCATTCTGCCGAGTATGGCAGCGGCGCCCATTTAAAAAATGGGCATTTTTTTAAATTAAAGATGGCCACCGCGAGCCAATCACAGCTCGTGACATCATCAGCGGGACCCGACAGAAGTAGCGCTGGGACTCGGCAGCGGAAGCACTGGTACCTAGCTCCTGTCGGCGGTGGGCCTGGATCCAAGAGGAACCAGTCCCTGTCTGCAATTCTGCCGAGTACGGCAGCCGAGCCCATTTCAAAAATGTAACTAAGGCACCATTTTTGAGATAGGCGCCGCTGCCGTATTTGGCAGAATGGCAGACAGGGACTGAATCCTTTCGAATCCAGGCCTGCTGCCGACACCCGAACAGACGCCAGGTTCCGCAGCTACTGCTGCCTGGTGCCGCCGCCGATGACGTTGCGAGCCGTGATGGGCTCGTGGTGGCCATCTTTGATTTCAAAGATAGCCACCACGAGCCAATCACGGCTCACGACATCATCGGAGGCGGCAAGACCTAAATGGCACTTAAACAGGACAACAGAAGCCCTGGGGAGGTGGCAGCCACCCCCCAGGTGAAAACGCCAGACGTCCTGGTGGGTTGGCACCTGCCAGGAAAAAATGCTGAAGACTTGGCGGGTTGGCGCCTGCCAGGCGAAGACGCCATAAGTCCTAGTGGGCGGCGGCCATGCAAAAGAGCTGACAGGCTGCCGCCCACTAAGTGAAGTCATCAAAGCCCTGGTGGGTTGGCGCCTGCCAGGCGAAGATGCCGGAAGTCCTACTGGGTGGCAGCCACAAAAAAGAGCTGACACAGGCCTTAATGATCTTAATTTCATTGCTTATTTTAGTTTGAGTTTGAGTGGCACAAATTCAGAAGGTTATTTGAAATTTCAGATCATGTCTAAGCAGCCTTAATGGGACATGTGAAACCGTAAGTTTTTTTGTCTATGGAATATACATAAATAAATCTATATATATATATATATATATATATATATATATATAGATATATTAGGGGTGTGCACCGGCCACTTTTCGTGTTTTGTGTTTTGGTTTTGGGTCTGGATCTTTCTTCGTGTTTTGGATCTGTATTGGTTTTGCCAAAACCACCCTTCGGTGTTTTGGGTTCTGGGTTTTGTGTTTTGGATCTGTAATTTTTTAAAAAAAAGCATAAAAACAGCTAAAATCACAGAATGTGTTGATTTTTCTGCTCCTATGCTATTAACATCAAAAACCTTAATTTCCACTCATTTCCAGTCTATTCTGAACACCTCACACCTCACAATAGTGTTTTTATGTCCAAAAGGTTGCACCGAGGTAGATGGATGACTATGCTAAGCGACACGAGTGGGCCGCACAAACACGTGGCCCATCTAGGAGTGACACTGCAGTGGCAGTCAGGATGGCAGTTTGAAAAACTAGGCCCCAAACAGTATATAATGCAAAGAAAAAAAAGAGGTGCAAGATGGAATTGTCCTTGGGCCCTCCCAGCCACCCTTATGTTGTATAAACAGGACATGCACACTTTAACAAACCAATAATTTCAGCGCCAGGGTCTGCCACATGACTGTGGCAGAAATGATTGGTTCGTTTGGGCCCCCACAAAACAAGCTGGCAAATAATCTGTCCCTGCACAAACTGGCTCTACGGAGGCAAGATGTCGTCCTCATCCTCCTCATTCACCGATTCCTCACCCTCTTCAGTGTTGTGTACATCCTCATCCTCACAGAGTATTAATTTGTCCCAGCTGGAATCCACCACCACAAGTTCCTCTGTACGTTCTGGAGGCTGGTCTCCCTGGAAGAGTTGATAATTCATTTTTATGAACATCATCTTCTCCACATTTTGTGGAAGCAACCTCCTACGCCTTTCGCTGACAAGGTTCCCGGCTGCACTAAACACTCTTTCGGAGTACACACTGGAGGGGGGGCATCTCAGGTAAAATAGAGCCAGTTTGTACAGGGGCCTCCAAATTGCCTCTTTTTCCTGCCAGTACAGGTACGGACTGTCTGACATGCCTACTCGGATGCTGTCACCGATGTAATCCTTTAACAGACAGACGCATGCTTGTCGCTGCTACTTTGAGGATGCAGGTGCGGCTACAGCCCAAAGATTTCATAAAGACAGAAAAAAAAAAAAGATTTTTTAATTGTTTGTGGAGCGCACTTTGAGGGTTACACCACCCTTTAACAGACAGGCGCACTCTTGTCGCTGCTGCTTTGAGGATGCAGGTGCAGCTACAGCCCACACATTTCACAAAGACAGAAAAAAAAAAAAGATTTTTTAATTTTTTGTGGAGCGCACTTTGAGGGTTACACCACCCTTTAACAGACAGACGCATGCTTGTCGCTGCTGCTTTGAGGATGCAGGGGCGGCTACTGCGCATACATTTCACAAAGACAGAAAAAAAAATAATTTTTCAGTTTTTGTGGAGCGCACTTTGGGGGTTACACCACCCTTTAACAGACAGACACATGCTTGTCGCTGCTGTTTTGAGGATGCAGGTGCGGCTACAGCCCACACAATTCACAAAGACAGAAAAAAAAAAAGATTTTTTTATTGTTTGTGGAGCGCACTTTGAGGGTTACACCACCCTTTAACAGACAGGCGCACTCTTGTCGCTGCTGCTTTGAGGATGCAGGTGCAGCTACAGCCCACACATTTCACAAAGACAGAAAAAAAAAAGGATTTTTTTATTTTTTGTGGAGCGCACTTTGAGGGTTACACCACCCTTTAACAGACAGACGCATGCTTGTCGCTGCTGCTTTGAGGATGCAGGGGCGGCTACTGCGCATACATTTCACAAAGACAGAAAAAAAAAGAATTTTTCAGTTTTTGTGGAGCGCACTTTAGGGGTTACACCACCCTTTAACAGACAGACACATGCTTGTCGCTGCTGCTTTGAGGATGCAGGTGCGGCTACAGCCCACACAATTCACAAAGACAGAAAAAATTTTTATTTTTATTTTTTGTGGAGCGCACTTTGAGGGTTACACCACCCTTTAACAGACAGACGCATGCTTGTCGCTGCTGCTTTGAGGATACAGGTGCGGCTACTGCGCATACATTTCACACACAAACACAGAAAAAAAGAAGATTATTTTATTTTGGTTGGAGCGCACTTTGGGGGTTACACAACCCTTTAACAGACAGATGCACGCTTGTCGCTGCTGCTTTGAGGATGCAGGGGCGGCTACTGCGCATACATTTCACAAAGACAGTAAAAATAAGAATTTTTCAGTTTTTGTGGAGCGCACTTTGAGGGTTACACCACCCTTTAACAGACAGACACACGCTTGTCACTGCTGCTTTGAGGATGCAGGTGCGGCTACAGCCCACACATTTCACAAAGACAGAAAAAAAAGAATTTTTTGTTTTGTTTGGAGTGCCCTTTGGGGGTTACAGCACCCTTTAACAGACAAGCCAGCCGGCCCTTTACTTATGGGACACAGGCGCACACTTGGCGCTGCTCCTTTGTTGATGCACGTGCAGCCACAGTGCACACAATTCACAAACACAGAAAATATTTTTTTATTTGGTTTGGAGTGCACTTTGGGGGTTACAGCACCCTTTAACGGTCAAGCCAGCCGGCCCTTTCCTTATGACACAGGCGCACGCTTGGCGCTACTTTGTTGATGCACGTGCGGCTACTGCGCACACAATTCACAAACATAGAAAAAATATTAATTTTTTTTGCACTTGTGGGGAGCACCCCCTGGACAAAACTACAGCACCCCTTTAGGACTGGGACACTGCACAGGACTTTGGAGTGGACACAGCCCCTATGGACAACTGACTGCACAACATAGTCCAGCCAGCCCCTATGGACTTTGGAGGAGTGGACACAGCCCCTATGGACAATAGCAGCACAGCACAACACAGCCAGATCCTATGGACTTTGGAGGAGTGGACACAGCCCCTATGGACAACAGCAGCACAGCACAACACAGCCAGCCTCTATGGACTTTGGAGGAGTGGACACAGCCCCTATGGACAACAGCAGCGCAGCGCAGCACAGCACAGCCCTAACTCCCACCCTCCCTCTTCACTGTCCACAGCCGAGTGAGAAAATGGCGTCGACGCGGGTACCTTATATAGAATCCAAAACCCGCGAGACCCGGAAGGCGGGATGATGACATTTTGCCTTGATTTCAGATCTGAGTCAGGTGGGAAAAGTCGAGCCTAACTCGGATCGGCCTCGGATCGGGGGGGGCTCGGGGGGGGTTCAGATTTCAGAAATCCGAACCCGCTCGCCCCTAATATATATATATATTATATATATATTATATTATATATAAGGTACCCGCGTCGGCGCCATTTTCTCACTCGGCTGTGGACAGTGAAGAGGGAGGGTGGGAGTTAGGGCTGGCTGGGCTGTGTAGTGTTGTAGTGTAGTGTAGTGCAGTGTAGTGTTGTGCTGCGCTGTGCTGCTGTTGTCCATAGGGGTTGTGTCCACTACTTCAAAGTCCATAGGGGCTGGCTGGACTGTGTTGTTCAGTTAGTTGTCCATAGGGGCTGTGTCCACTCCAAAGTCCTGTAGTGTTGTCCAGGGGGTGCTCTGTCCATCAGGGGTGCTCCCCCCAAGTGCTAAAAAAAATTATATTTTTTCTGTGTTTGTGAATTGTGTGCACTGTGGCTGCACGTGCATCAACAAAGGAGCAGCGCCAAGTGTGCGCCTGTGTCCCATAAGTAAAAGGCCGGCTGGCTTGTCCGTTAAAGGGTGCTGTAACCCCCAAAGGGCACTCCAAACAAAATAAAAATATATATTTTTTTGTGTTTGTGAATTGTGTGCGCAGTAGCCGCATGTGCATCAACAAAGTAGTGCCAAGCGTGCGCCTGTGTTATAAGTAAAGGGCCGGCTGGCTTTACCATTAAAGGGTGCTGTAACCCCGAAAGTACACTCCAAACAAAATAAAAAAATATTTTCTGTGTTTGTGAATTGTGTGCACAGTAGCCGCACGTGCATCAACAAAGTAGTGCCAAGCGTGCGCCTGTGTCATAAGTAAAGGGCCAGCTGGCTTGACCGTTAAAGGGTGCTGTAACCCCCAAAGTACACTCCAAACAAAATTAAAAAATATTTTCTGTGTTTGTGAATTGTGTGCGCAGTAGCCGCACGTGCATCAACAAAGTAGTGCCAAGCGTGCGCCTGTGTCCCATAAATAAAGGGCCGGCTCGATTGACCGCTAAAGGGTGCTGTAACACCCAAAGGGCACTCCAAACAAAATAAAAAAAAAATTTTGTGTGTGTTTGTGAATTGTGTGCGCAGTAGCCGCACGTGCATCAACAAAGTAGTGCCAAGCGTGCGCCTGTGTCCCATAAATAAAGGGCCGGCTGAATTGAAATTGAAAATAAAAAATTTCAGCCACAGTCATGTGGCAGACCCTGGCGCTGAAATGTTTGGTTTGTTAAAGTGTGCATGTCCTGTTTATACAACATAAGGGTGGCTGGGAGGGCCCAAGGACAATTCCATCTTGCACCTCTTTTTTTTCTTTGAATTATGTACTGTTTGGGGCCTAGTTTTTCAAACTGCCATCCTGTCTGCCACTGCAGTGTCACTCCTAGATGGACCACGTGTTTGTGTCGCCCACTCGTATCTCTTAGCATAGTCATCCAGCTACCTCGGTGCAACCTTTTGGACATAAAAACAATATTGTGAGGTGTGAGGTGTTCAGAATAGACTGGAAATGAGTGGAAATTAAGGTTATTGAGGTTAATAATAGCATAGGAGCAGAAAAACACAAATTCTGTGATTTTAGCTGTTTTTATGCTTTTTTAAAAAAAAATACAGATCCAACACACAAAACCCTGAACCCAAAACACGGAAGGGTGGTTTTGGCAAAACCAATCCAGATCCAAAACACGAAGAAAGATCCAAAACACAAAACACGAAAAGTGGCCGGTGCACACCCCTAATATATATATATATATATATATATATATATATATAGTATGTATTATAATGGCACAGTCATGTCCTTATATTAAGGCTGGAACAAAAAAAAAAAAAAAAAAACGGATTTCTCCATAGAGAATTCCGGAGGGGGGGGATGGTGTTTAAGGGACTACTCCTCAAAAGCTACTGGAGATGCTAAGCTGAAATTTGGCAAGGACAGGTAGAACTGTCGCTCGGTGCTGCATGCCCCATTTCAGGGCAAAACCACAAAAAATTAGGATTTGGGAGTAATCTAAAGTTCTATTTGGGAAGACATAACACAGGGTAGGGGGTGAATTTAGACGGGTTTGTTTAATTAGGTAGCTCTACCCCAGGGTAGGGCCTTTTGGGGTTTAGGTAATTGAGAACATTACAGTTTTTAAACTATTACCTCACAAATCCGCCATAATAGAGATAGGAAGTTTCAATTCCTTGCGCAGCCTTGCTCACTGATGGCAGTCCTCTACGGGCGGTAGCGGGGGCTGGGACCGGAGGGAAGGAAGCCGGCACTTGCTGCGCCTGAGACCCAGGGGAGAAAGCAGGCAGCGGTGTGGCTGTTAGCGGCCTAGGCAGGATGGGCGGCAGGCAGTAGGACCCAGGGGAGGTAAACGGAGTCAGCGGCAGATGCAGGCTTGTGAAGCCTGCATCTGTGTGTAAAAAAAATGTATGTGTAAAAAGCAAACAAAAATAAAAATGGAGTGCCCCCCCCAAAAAAAACAGCAACCAGCACGTGCTATTAGTGACCCAGTGCTGGTTGTGCAAAATACGGGGACAAACGATGAAGGGGTCCCCCGTATTAAGCACAACCAGCACCAGGCTAATCAGAACCAGTCCTGGTTGTCAAAATACAGGGGTCAAACTATGTAGGGGTCCCCCGTATTCAGCACAACCAGCACTGGGCTCTGAGCCGGTCCTGGTTCTGGAATTACAGGAGAAAAAAAGAGTAGGGTTCCCCTGTATTTTCCAGAACCAGACTTTTTCTAGCGGGGGACTGATGCCACAGCCATGGGAGCCCTGTCACCGGCCCACCCAGCCAAACCATCAATCCTGGCCATTAATCAGTCCAGGCCGGGGATCCTTGGGGAGCTGGGGACACCCCCAAATAGACACGTACAACTTTACTTATGATGCACAATGAGACCTAGTGTAAGAAAAAGCAGCATACGCTGCATCGTAGTAATTTGTATACAGTTTCAGACGCATTAGCTCACAGATGTACAGATATCGTACATCAAATTTATCAGTATAATCTAGTACGTTTTGTTGCTTCACGTTGTTTTATTTATGCAAATAAGAAGCACATTTTGTGCGAGAAAGTTGGCGAGTCGCCTGGGACCTGGCATGGCGAGAGGAACTGTTTGGCGTAACTCTAGCCACAGTGTATAGGACACATCTGTAAAGATGGATACCATCTCCAATCTGGGTAAGACTGAGCATGGGCATATTTCTATTTCTTTTATGTTTTGTTTCCTAAACATGAATGTAAACGATGAGACTCTGATAGATATACAGGTACATAGACATATAAGACAAAAGGGAGATGTATCAAGCCTAGGTGAGAGATAAAAATTTAGAAGTTGTCCAAAGCAACCAATCAGCTTCTAATTCATTTATCTAGCACAGTCTATGAAATGACAGTTACAAACTGATTGGTTACTATGGGCAGCATTTCTATTTAGTCTCTGAGATTTAATACATCTTCCCCATAGACAGATATGACATAATAGTTAGAAGCCCAGGATTTATGAAGGGGTGACCAAAGCAGAGATCAGAGATTTTTTATTGCAAAAGCAGCTTCCATAGGTTACGAGGCTGCTAAACTGAGACATTTACCAAGCTTCAGAATGCAGAGCTTGGCTCCAGTAGCTATCGCCGTTTTCAAATGGAATTAGCCTATTTGGCACCTCTATCAGATATTTTCCGGTGACTGGGCAGGTTTTGTGCAGATCATGAATATCTCATCAGTACACCATGGATGCTCAGAAAAGGGAAGAGAAGCAATTGCTATTTCGCTGGTGGGCCAAGCAGGTTTGAGCCTGCAGCAGTAGACAAAGTGCGGTAATGCCAACCTCACATATAAAATACCAAGAGAAAAAAAACTGCGCTGGCTCAAACAAAATGTAAACAAGAACCGCTATAGAAACATAAATTGTAATTTATTGCAATATACACACACATCAAAAACTATACTAATATTCGTTAAATTGGCAAGGTAATTCAATCATATAGGGTCATAACAGCCTAAAATCATATACTCTCTGGTAAATAGAATCAGATACCCAACATATTAATACAAATACAATTGTGGTCAAAACACTTTCAATGACGTGATCAGCATAAATACAGTACTGTATATAGGACTTTGGGCAAAAGGTGACAGGATCTCTCCACAATTTCAGGTGTCTTCAAAATTGACCAAAACCGCACCCTAATACATTTGGCCCTTTGTCTCTTTAGACTCTCTCTTACTTCATGTAGCAGGATGTTAGTTTGCAAACAAAACTTTTTTGTTTCAAACATTTTTTGTTTTATACTATTGATTATTTTATAATTGGTTATTACAACTTTGTTTTAGGTCTTCTTGGGAGTATATATGTATTATATTGTGTGCTAATATATTGTGTGCTAATACTCATACTAGTCTACGCTCCTTGTTCCATTGCATATGAGTTCAAGTAATTGCAAACTCAGGAATACCCACATGAAGACACATAAACACATGTCAGTAGCGTTATCAATTGCTGTGGCCTGAGGACTGATGTAAATACATAATGATGGCAGCCACTAGTACTAGCTAGCCGCTTCTCATTGTCCGATAGCAAATTCACGTCTGAAGCGGATAGGTGATTTCTTCATTGATCGTGCTTATGGCCTGATGCAAACCTGGCACATATTGTGCAGGGCTGGATACTCCTCAGCATATGGGCATAATACAAACACTTTTTTTTTTTTTTTTTTTTTACATGCGACTCTCTGATACTTATTCCTTTCTTTCCTCACATACACAATATTTACATGTGCTCTGTATGGTACATATTCCTCTTCTACCTCATGCACTATTTTCACATAGTACTCTCTCTAGTACTTAATTTCTTACCTCACTCCTCTCCCATTACCTTCTTCTCTGATCCTGTCCCTCACTCTCCTCTAATGCCCATTGGTACAGTATTTCCTTTACACTACTTCTGGCTTGTTCGGTGTACTAAATGGCTCCTCATTACGAGGCTCATACTGTTCCCTCTGCTGAGATGAAGTGTACTTTCCGTCTTCTGGCAACGTGCAGGCAATGCTCTCCTTGCTATGCCCTGGTGTTATGAGCGGTTTACCATTTATTGCATATAAGGAATACAACCTCTTTTGCAGAAGATATATATCACTATAGTGTAATCCAGCCTGCCATGGTTACCATGGATTTATTTCATTTATACATAGGCATCATTGGTAACGTTATTTTATGTATCATACCTTAAGGGGGCTCCTAGTATGTCAGAAGTTGAACTTCTAGTTTACTTTTGTGGGGACTATATGCAATCACTGCACTATACTTACTGATCCTTTATCGGTTTGATGGGTCTACACATACATGTTTCCCTACAGGTCTCCTGACATCATGTACTGTATATGGAGACTTACAGATGTGTCCTCACTCATCTCTGCTGCAGTCGCACCAAATAGCCTTTCTTGGTGCGCCTTGTCCCGTAAGACTCTGCTAGCGCCTGGTGACTTTTTTGCCGAAAATGTGTCTAAGCCGCAATGCGATATGACTAGGACGCACCAGCAGGCTATCTGATTCATTTAAAATGTGACACTTGTATATCTGTGTGCCACCGAGTCCGTATATAAAGCACAATTGAACGTGGAATGAAAAAAAAAAAACTGCATCCGCTACAATGTAATACTTCATATTCTGATTCAGACACTCAGTCGCACAGATATACAAGTGGCGCATATCAAATTAACAAGCCAATTATGTATTTAATAAGGAGGTACCATCTATATAGCCATAAAATAATAATTACGTTCCAGTCATTAAAAACATTTTTAAACACCTATTAACAATTTTGACCATTTCATTAATATATACTTTTGTTCCATTAATAAAATGAAACAATATTTTTCCCACTAATATATTAATAAAATAGTATTTCCCTCAAGATAACTATCAATGAAACAGTATCGGACTGCTTAATCAATACGCAATAATTGTCTTCATTATAGGTGTATTGTGATTCCTATGCTTCTGAAGTGGTCAGATGCGACGATTTTACATTGGTTTTATGATGGTTTGGTCAAAATCGAATTAGCCCTGAGCAGGCCGGCCCTTCAAGTGTGTGCGTGCATATGTCACAATTACTATACGTTAGCCCCGAGCAGACCGGCCCTACGAGTGCGTGCGTCTCTGCATATGCCACATTTACTGTACGTTAGCCCTGAGCAGGCCGGCCCTGCGAGTACGTGCATATGCCACATTTATGATATACTGACCTAACTATGCAGATTTAATTAGCACCTTCTGCTGAGGGTGGAGGGCTGGTTGCTAGGGGGTGGGGGTAAATCAGGATGCACATGTTTGTAGCCTTATATATTCAGGTCAGAGTAGGCTGCTAGGTGTTTAGATGCTGAAGTGTTTAGATCTCAAGTGTACTGAGCATTTAAAATCAAAATTAGCATTATACCAGCATTAAACCAAAAATAACCAAACTACAAGCCAGCAAAAACACGGATGGACTAAACTCAAGCTATTCAGTGAGTCAACATAAACATCAAACTACCTCCTGCAGTCTGCATAACCTGCACTCTTTACACTGACCTCCCTGGTTTGGACACTGCAAAACTTTTCTCCTTAGCTGCAGCTTCGAACATTGAAATTTCTGTTTCTGAAACACATCTGAATGCACATCCCAAACAATGTAATTTGCCTTATATACACAATTGCCCTGTCTAAATGTACTTCTTACCAGTGTATTATTGACTATTCTTCATTTGAGTTTTATTTCTCCTACACTACTTACCTACTCTCTTCCACTACCTCACTGCCATAATACACCGCCTAATTGTCTACCTCCCCTCTAATACATGCATCCTCTGCTGTGCTTTCCTGCCTACAGTACCACCTATTTGCTCACTTGTCATGCTTTGCTCTCCCTCAACCCTGTGTCAGCCACCATGCCTCCTCGCCCCTGCCCCATACCAACCATCTCCACCGGCTTACACCTTCCCCCTAGATCTAGCCCACACACAACCCAGACAATCTCATCCACCTATCCCGTCCCCTCCCTCCCATTTCCTGTGCCCTCTGGGACCGACTCCCGGCTCTGCTCTCCCCGTTAGAGCAGGGCAGGAGGCCGGTAACCGGGGGGAGACCCTGGATAACGCCACCACCAGGTGGCGTTAGTATCACAGGGCTTTCCCCGATATTTTTTCACATTTTACTTTTAGTAACTCTGATTGGATCACATTTCCCATTACAATTATGGGAAATGCGATCTGCTTTACTAAAAATAAGTGATACTTAGGGGTTGGAGTAGAATTTTATTAATTCTACTCCAATTGCCCTGTAATAACTATAGGCGATACTAAAATAATATGAAAAGGGTGTGAAAACACCCTTTTTCACTTTATTTTAGTAAAAATAATGTTAATAGAGCCCCTAGTCTCTGTCCCTCCAGCCTCAGCCATCTCTACCTCGCCTACTTCCTGCATTCAGGTTCCCCTCTACACACTCTTGCCTCATGTCATCTGTCCGTCTCCACTCTCTCCTAGATTGTAAGCTCCTAGGAGCAGGGTCCTCCTCCCCACTGTATCACAGCCTTATTCTCTAGCACTTCTATGACAGCCTTCACCTTCCCAGCTGTATTGTGTATGGAGAATTGTGTTGCTAATTGTTACTTGTGCTCTGTTTATAAGTTGGTTACTATATTGTAATGTAATGTTCTGTGTACCCTTTAGTGTATGGACGGCTCGGCGGACCTCTTGTGGCGCCCTATAAATAAAATGTAATAATAATAAAATAATTTACTGTACGTTAGCCCTGAGCAGGCCGGCCCTGCGAGTGTGTGCATATGTCACATTTACTGTACGTTAACCCTGAGCAGGCCGGCCCTGTGAGTGCGTGCATATGCCACATTTACTGTACGTTAGTCCTGAGAGTGCGTGCGTGCATATGCCACACTTACTGTACGTTAACCCTGAGCAGGCCGGCCCTGCGAGTGCGTGCATATGCCACATTTACTGTACGTTAGTCCTGAGAGTGCGTGCGTGCATATGCCACACTTACTGTACGTTAACCCTGAGCAGGCCGGCCCTGCGAGTGCATGCATATGTCACACTTACTGTACATTAGCCCTGAGCAGGCAGGCCCTGCGAGTGCGTGCATATGTCACACTTACTGTACATTAGCCCTGAGCAGGCAGGCCCTGCGAGTGCGTGCATATGCCACACTTACTGTACGTTAGCCCTGAGCAGGCCGGCCTTGTGAGTGCGTGCATATGCCACATTTACTGTACGTTAGCCCTGAGCAGGCCGGCCCTGTGAGTACGTGCATATGCCACACTTACTGTACGTTAGCCCTGAGATCACAGATTGTTTTTGCAGCCCCATAAGGCTGTATACACAAATATTTCAGAGTGTTATGGGGGTGAAATTACGTTGCATTGATGATGTTTCTATGCTGCTACAGTGGCACATTGGGGTATCACAGCAAATTGAATCAGTCCCAAAATGTCACGATTCCGTAATTATTGTACTTGCTCTATCTGCATCCTTTTGTTCTTTGTTACTGTAAACTCTGCTCTCTGGAAAGCCAAAATCATGCCTCTCCTCCTATTTCCCTGACTGTACCTTTTAGTTTCTTCCATTCTAGCTTTACCTCCTCTCCATCAGTGCCAGCTCTTTTCTGGGCCCCCTCCTCTTCTCCATCTGTGTGCTGTACCTTCTCCATTCTGTATCCCCTTATCACCACACTTAGTTTTGACAAGATTATTCACTTCTTTGGGTTCAGTATAATTTATACCCCAACAGTCACATGTTTCTCACAGCTCCTAATTTCTCCAGGTTCATGTTCCTGGCTGCCATGCAGCGGTCTCCACTACCAAATGCTCAGTGATTAACCTTCCGTGAACCATGTGAGGTATGCTCATGCACCATGCTATACTTCACCATAAATATATTCATTTAGTACGACAGTAAATATGACTGTCATAACATTGATTCTTGTCCCATTAAGGTATAAAAATAAATAATAAAAAAAAGGGAATAAACTTTAATCTTTTAAAACAAGAACATTTTTTTTTTTTACAAACTAAACTTATGCTGCCCATCCATTAAGCGATTAAACCTAGCGATGGAGTGATAACGACGGTTATTGTCACTCCATCGCTTGGTAATCGCCCGCAAATCGGGCAGTAAAATGTTAAAAACGACCAGCGATGCGCGTGCCTGCTGGTCGTTTTTAACATCTATCATCGCCGAACATGACGGTCAACCTGACGACCGCTATCAGGTTGCCATGTTCGGGGATGATTGATCTGCATACACTGAACGTCTGAACGTTCAGTGTATGCCCATCACCCCGCTGGAGACGACGGTGACGTAATCATGCCGTCGTCCCCGCATCGTGTAATGGACGGGCAGCTTAAGTCTTCTAGCAACAGCTTTTTTGAAAAGATTTTTGGAACATGTTTGAATCACAATCGTTAGCAAAAAAATAAGAGATATGGTAAGAACTTACCTTTGTTATCTCTGTTTCTACAAAGTCCATAGGGTCCACAGGGTTGACCTTGGGGTATAGCTTGGATCTGGATCCATGGGCACCATACAGTTAAAGCTTTAGCTCCCAGGATGCACTTGGGTCCATCCTCCTCTATACCCCGCCCCCGAGCCACAGGCACCTCAGTTGGTAAGCAGCCCAGGACAAAGGAGGAGACTAAACAGAGAGAAGGAAGACTGGAACACATAAGAAACCATACTCACAGAAATGGGAGATGGAAAACCGGTGACCAGCCACACAGCCCATATGAAGCCAGGTGCGTCAGGGCGGGCGCCTGAGAGGCAAAGGTGTCAAACGCATAACACCTCAAAAACGTATTAATGGAAGACCAAGTGGCTGCCTTGCACAGCTGAACAGCGGAGGCACCACGTCTAGCAGCCCAAGAAGGACCCACAGACCGAGTGGAATGAGCCTTAAAAGAGGCTGGAACAGGTAAACGTTCCTGTATATAAACCTCCCTATTAATAGAACAAAGCCAACGGGCTAACGTTTATTTGTTGGCAGGCCAACCCCTCTTATGAAAACCAAAGAGGACAAACAAAGAATCGGACTTTCTTACAGAAGCAGTCCGATCCACAAACTATGAGAGCATGGACAACGTCCAACGAAGCCTCACCAGCTGTAAGATCAGGAGATTGAAAAGCTGGTACCACAAGTTCCTGATTGATGTGGAACTTAGAGACTACTTTAGGTAAAAACTCAGGACGAGTAAGAAGTACAGCTCTGTCCAGGTGAAAAAATTAAGAAGGGGGGACTACAGGAAAGTTCCCCCAACTCAGATACCCTCCTGGCCGAAGCAATTGCCAGGAGAAACACAGTCTTAAAAGTGTTAACCACTTGAGGTCAACTGACTCAAGAGGCTCAAAAGGGAGGTCCCTGCGGGACCCGAAGAACCACCGCCAAGCCCTACGGAGCCACTGGAGGCACAAAGGGAGGCTGGAGTCTAAGAACACCTTGGAAAAAGATGTGAACGTCAGGCAGTGTAGCGATTCTACGTTGGAACCACACAGACAGAGCCGATACATGAGCCTTCAGGGAAGCAAGACGTAAGCCCAGGTCAAGACCTGACTGAAAAATTCCAAAATCCTAGAAACCCTGAACACCTGAGGATCAAACTTTCTGGACTCACACCACTGCAAGTAAGTGTGCCACACTCTGTGGTAAATCCGTGCCGGGACAGGCTTACGCGCTCTCAGCATGGTACTGATGACAGAGCTTGAAAAGTCACTGGACCTTAAGACGGCTGTCTCAAGAGCCCCGCCGTCAAAGACAGCCGACCCAGATCTGGTAAAGGCAGGGCCCCTGAGACAGCAGGTCCTGGTGCTGAGGCAGAAGGATCAGAGCGTCTACGGACCAGCTCCTGAGATCGGAGTACCAAGGACGTCTGGGCCAAGCTGGAGCCACCAGCAGAAACGTGCCCCCGTCCTGTTTGATTTTTCTGAGTACCCGAGGTAGCAGGGAGATCGGAGGGAACAGGTACGCTAGGTGAAATGTCCATTTCACAGACAGCGCGTCCACCAGACTTGCGCCTGCATCCCTTGTCCTTGAACCGTACATGGGTAACTGTGACGGGAGGCCATCAGGTCCAACACCGGCAGTCCCCATTTGTCCACGAGAAGTTGAAACACCTCTGAGTGAAGCGACCATTCACCGGGATGCACGTTGTGACGGCTGAGGAAGTCTGCCTCCCAATTGAGGACTCCCGGGATGAACACTGCCGAGATTGCTGGAAGGTGGCACTCCGCCCAAGCCAGGATCTGAGACACCTCTAACATCGCAGCCCAACTGCGAGCTCCTCCCTGGTGATTTATGTACGCCACCGTGGTGGCGTTGTCTGATTGCACCTGAACTGCTCTTCCGTGAAGAACGGTGCCTGACGACAGTAGAGCCCGGTATACTGCCCGCAGCTCTAACACGTTTATGGGAAGAGCTGCTTCTTCCGCAGACCACCGGCCGTGAAGAGACAATGAGCCGGTCACTGCTCCCCAACCCCGGAGACTGGCATCTGTCGTGAGCAGAACCCAGTCCGGGATCCAAAAGGGGTGACCCTCAATGAGATGATCTGTCTGAAGCCACCAATTCAGGGACAGGCGCACCACCGGAGACAACACCAGCCACTGAGTCCGGATTCGGTGAGGTAATCCGTTCCATTCGGATAGAATCTGCACCTGCAGGGGCCTCGAATGACATTGAGCAAATTCCATCATGTCGAATGCCGACACCATGGACCCTAGAACTCTCATGGCCGACTGTACCGACACTCTGCGACTGCCCAGGCAACTGTGTATACGCAGTTGTAGGGAGATAACCTTTTCTGGAGTCAAGACGATCCGCTGTTGACGAGAATCCAGGAGAGCTCCCAAATGGACCATCCTTTGTGATGGGATCAGAGAGGACTTCTTCCAATTTATTAACCACCCGTGTGCTTGTAGACAAGCAATGGTCAGATGGAGATGGAGAAGAAGTACCTCCGGGCAGCCTGTTAGCAGAAGATCATCCAGATACGGCAACAGTTGTATACCCTGGTTCCGAAGGAGGGCGGCCATGATTGCCATCACCTTGGTGAATACCCTCGGAGCCGTAGACAGGCCAAAGGGCAACGCCCAAAACTGGTAGTGACTTTGCAGTATAGCAAACCTGAGATACCGCTGGTGTACAGGTGCTATAGGCACATGGAGGCAGGCATCTTGGATATCCAGGGAGACCATGTAATCCCCGGGTTCCATCGCCAGAATGATGGAACGCAGAGTTTCCATCCTGAACTTGGGAACTCTGAGATATTTGTTCAGAGACTTCAAATTGAGGATAGGGCGATGAGAACCGTTGGGTTTCTGTACCAGGAACAGAGTAGAACCCCGTCCCACGTTGTAACTGTGGAATGGGAACAATGACCCCTGCTTGCTGCAAGGACTCTATAGCTTCCTGAATCTGCGAAGCCTTGGTCTCGTCCAGAGAAGGACTCGTGCAAAAAAACTGATGGGGCGGCCTGAGCCGAAAGGATAGGGCGTACCCCTGGGAGACTACTTCTCGAACCCAGGCATCCGTGGTGGTAGTGTGCCCACACTGGGCGGATTGAAGAAGTCGGCCTCCCACTCTGGGGTCCCCCAGAGGGAGGCCCGTCCCATCAGGCAGCAGGTTTATCTTCCTGCTTGGAAGAAGGGCGCCAGGCACTCCACGCTCGCTTTTTAGGCTTAGGAGCGACCTTGGTTGTCGACTGCCTTGGAAAGGACTGACCCTTGGCCTTACCTTGAACCCAAAAGGACCGAAAGGCAGAGCTCCTCACTTTAGCCGGCGTAGAAGCCGAAGGGTGGAAGGCTGACTTGGATTTAGCCAGAGTATCTACGATCTTGTCCAAGTCAGGACCAAATAGCAATTCTCCATTACAAGGCAAAGCCTCCAGGCCCTTTTTAGAGTCAGCATCAGCCCTCCAAGACCTCAGCTACAAGGACCGGCGAGCAGACACCGCTGTAGCCGAAACCCTAGAGGTCAGCAGACTGGTATCCAACGATGCCTCCCCAATATAGGACGCAGCATCTCTCATCTGTCCTACCAGCACTCTCTGCATCTACTGCAGATACTTTCGGGAAAAGTATCTTCCAAAGCGTTGGCCCAGCTCTCGATGGCCTTAGCCACCCATGAGATGGCCATGGACGGGCGAGCCACTGCCCCTGAGAGAGAGTAAATGGATTTCAATGCAGTCTCCACTTTCCTGTCTGTGGGATCTTTCAAAGAAGAAATAGACGGTAAAGGCAGCGTAGCACTTTTAATTAAGCGGGTGACATGGGAATCCACCGCAGGTGGGGTTTCCCATTTCCTGCAATGATCATCAGGAAAAGGGTAGTTAGATACCAACCTTTTCTGTGGTTGGAATTTCTTACTAGGCAGCTGCCAAGCTACCGCCATATGATCCGCCAATTGATCAGACAGGGGAAAAACACTTGAAGTAACCTTAACCTTTTTAAAGTTAGGATACTTAGGCTTAGGCGCCGGGGCATCCTCTATATGAAGGATGGCTCGCACCGCCTTAACTAATGCCGGCACATTAATTGAGGACCTAGTTTCCACCTCCTGTAGCATCAGAGTCAGAGTCCTCAAGAATCTCTCCATCGTCTGAGGACACCTCAGAGTCCGACAATTGCGCCGTAAATGTACTAACGACATGACGCTTGGACGCCTTCTGCGGCATATCACTTTGTAACATCGACTGAAAAGCCGAAGATGTGGCCGCCAGGCTCTGTACCGAGCTGGAGAGTACCTCCACCCAGGGAGGATTAGTCGCCTGAGGGAATCTCTGAAAAGGCACAACAGACTGTTGCGTCACCGGGGGAGGCTGTACGTACACAGGCATCCCCCGTATAGGGACCTACAGTCTGGGACCCGGGTGGAGACTGCAGTATTTGCGGAATACCCGGGGAATGGGGGATGGTGTGCTGGGGCAACGCCCTAGGAGGGACTGTCAGGACCGATAAACGGTCAGCAATCGACACCAGCACCTGTGAAAACATCGCCCATGGAGGGTCCTGTGACATAGGGGTTTTAGTAGGGCCAGGTACCAGCCGGCACCGCCCGCACAGACCATCCTGAGATAGATCCTCCCTATTAAATCCTGCAGAACAGCGTCTGCAGGAAACCAACACAGGGGTCCCAGAGTGCTCTACCTCCTCATCAGACATGATACAGTAAATACACAGGAATTACTTATCACAGGAAGCAATATGGTATTAACACCTGCGCACTCTCAAGTGTGCAATACAACAGTTCACAATATGGCACTGTGTGGCACACAACTGTATGTGACTGACCTCACCAATACTTGTTTTATACAAGTGAGGTCCGTAGAAAAGCCCTCCCCCACACACCTTAGGGCCGTAGGAGAAGGAAAGGGATAGGTATAAGCTGACAGTAAGTAGAAATAAATCACAGCAAAAGTCACTAGCAAAAGTCACATACAGTGCAGAAAGATATACTCACTGCACCTTCCGCTAAACTCAACCGCCCAGATTCAGTGTCTGGGAGGGCTATAGCGCTGTGTACACTGTCCTACAACAGGGGAGAGGTACACAGGGGGACCGGTCCACATGTACAGCCTGAGAGATCTGCGTTGTGCCACTGGAGAAAATGGCCGCCGGAGACCTCAGAGGAGGAGTGGCCGAAGATAGGAGCAGCTCAGCGATGCCAGACACCGAGCAGAAAGGCACGCTGAGCTGAGGGGAGGAGCCATAATACAGGGAAAGCTTTCTCCCCCAGCTAGCTATTAACCCCAGGGCTGCTGGTCCCGCTTCCAGCTTACTACCCTGGAGGCTAAGTGTTCACACGGGGTATGCCTCAATGGAGGGGGAGCCCGCTGCCACCGCTAGAGCCTCCGGTCTGTCCCCAGAGACCAGGAGGCATCTGACTGCATTGTTAAAGTAAAAAAAACTGGCGACTCGCGGCTTACCTGAATCCCGTATGTCCGGCAGCAGTCAAGGGAGTCCCCAGAGCCCGGCTAGTACAGACTCTGGGGTCCCGCCGCGATCCCCAGATCTGTACTGGCGTCGCGGCGCCAGCGGGAAGAACATGCGGCAGCGCGGACGTCTGACAGACAGTCTGATGCTGCCGATTAGTTAAAAAAGTGTGAAAAGTAAGAAAATAATAAAATCTTCTTCTTTAAAAGAAAGCTTTAGGGGCTGCTCCTGCAGCCCCCCTGCAACAGGTGACCGACTTCGACCGGGCACCAAACTAAACTGAGGTGCCTGTGCCTCGGGGGCGGGGTATAGAGGAGGATGGACCCAAGTGCATCCTGGGAGCTAAAGCTTTAACTGTATGGTGCCCATGTATCCAGATCCAAGCTATACCCCAAGGTCAACCCTGTGGACCCCCAATGGACCCTGAAGTAGAAATTAAGCTTATAAACAATTAGAAATAATTAAAATAAACTTAGTCATCTCAGTCTTAATGAGATCACTCTTGGCTGACATCAAGGTAGGTGCCAAAACAGCCTGGGGTATGATATGCCCACACGCACATTACACACATGTCCTGACTGCGCTAGCACTCTCCGCACTAAACTGCCGTTACTTGCATAAACTGGCAACGTCGCAAGTCCGGCTACTTGTGCACAGTTTTTGTTTATAAAGTTATAGGAGTTTAAATCTTGCTCGGGTACTGTATGTCACAGCCCACCTAGTGCACCGAAGGGTAAACTGAACTTGGATAAAAATGTCCTTTTTTTTCCCGCCATCTAAGTATGTTCCTTCCTTCACAGAATAACTTTCTAATCTCTAGTTTCCAAGGATGGGTAATTTTTCAACCCTGCACTCTCATTCACTTCTCACATTCAGTCAGCTGCTATTGCACCAATCACTTTGGCGGTCTATCACTAAATAGAGTGACTACACTCTACACACATACTCTCACTTATCAAACGGTCCTCCTGTCTCCCAGCCTTTACTCTGGTTCCCCATCCCACACAGGACACTTCAAAATTCTAATTTTAACCTTTAAAGCCCTTAGCACTCTCATACCTCCTTACAGAAATTCCCTAATCTCAAGTAACTCATCCCCAAATGTGACTTTTTCTGTACCCACTACAGCTTCTTTGTGATCATCTTTTCCCAATCACACCATCAGGATCTAACATGGACAGTAACCATTATCGGGAACTCTTATCCAAAATCCACCAGACAGTCAAAGTCTCCATGCTCTCACACGCTCCCTTAAAATCAGACAACCTCATTTCATTAACAACTCTCTACTTAGCAGATCTATCAGAAATTCACACAACACAACCTGACTGACAATACCGGATCAGTGTTCTATCACCCATTGTTTCTGTCTCTGTTCTTTTTTCTATTGCCTCATGTTTGTGAAAGGTTATATATGTTGTATTTGCTCTGTGCAGTGGTGCAGAGGATGTTAGTGCCTAAATGTATGAATTGGGATACTAAGATTTGTGCGGCTGGTAAAGGGGTGCTACAATTTTTTCATTGAATAAATTATATTTGTAGTATAAACGAAAGTGGGGTCTATGTACAAAACCTTGGAGAGAGATAAAGTGGATAGAGATAAAGTACCAACCAATCTGCTCCTATCATTTATCAAACACAGCCTGTAAAACGACAGAAGCTGATTGGTTGGTGCTTTATCTCTCTCCAAGGCTTAGTACATAGACCCCAGTATATCCCTTTGTGTAACATATAAGCACTGGATAAATCTAACTGAATGCTTGTGACCTCTATAAAACATCTGGTTTGCACAATGTGATTAGTTCTACATTTATTATTATATAACAAATCCATTACATGAAACTGGTTATTAGCATACATGTGGTGTGATAAAGGTGTACTACAGTGTGGGTGTGGGGTGGGCAGTACATGAGCAGTCATATTTATACTTCTTTTCTCAAACTCCTTAAATGTAAAAAGCATGCATGTCCTTAATTCAAATAATGTGCAATTATATGAACGTCTTAGTGTGAGCTAGTAAATACAGTACATACAGATATCTCATCCATTTGCCTGGCGTGAATTACAGGATATAAGAGTAATGCAAGTATCTAGCTCAGAGGTTCCCAAACTCCGTCACTACAGTCCAGGTTTTAAGGATATCCATACTTGAGCAAGGGTCATTTAATTAGTACTGTAGTCAATTTGATTTAATCATCTGACTCAAGCATGGATATCCTTAAAACCTGGGCTGTAATGGCGGAGTTTGGGAAATGAACGCTGACATAGCTTATTTATTTTATGTTCTACTTATATAACCCTGGGAAACATTTTTTTCCCTGGCATATTCATTGCAGGCCAGTTGGTGACCAGGGACATTTATTAGAAAAAAAAACAACTGCACAGAAAAACTGTAGTGTTGCCCATAGCCATAACCCATCAGTGTAGAAAACATTAGTAAAAAAATGTATTGATTGCTATGAGCAATTACACAGAGTGTAAGTGAGCCCATAACACACATAAAAGTTCTATCAGCACACTAACTTTAATGAGGCGCAAAAATATACAGCGTAGTATACAAATCAGGAGCATGTTTGAATGAACATTGACCATTGCCTGTTTAATAACTTATTTTTGGAGAGTACAGAAGGGAATGCAGTAACTGAGGCACATCATGATTTAGGTCTAATGGTACAATGTTGCTTTGTACATTCTAAATATAATCTATATTACAGACCAACTGTACTGGAAAACAAGAGAGTTAATTATATTTTCATTCTCTTAAATATAAACTGAAAATGGATGAAAGGCAATTACCCTAAATGTATTTCAGTACTGTATAACAACTTTACCATTTTAAAAAGCAACTACAGTATTTTTCAATTTAGGAATCCTAATTCCTATTTCTAAAGACCAGAATATCCCAGCGAGGTGACGCTGCATTTAATGATCTCAGAACACTGGTCCATGTTCTTTTTAATCCTATAGAAATGTTCCACGTATTCGGAGCGTCCCAAGAGCTCTACAAAGTCCTCGTCGTGTGTAATTACAAGAAGTTGGAAATTTCGTTGCCTGGAACGGCTTTTAATGATCCTACAGATGGAGAGAAAAAATAAAACTTCGTCACACTTTCTATGCATTATAATATTCATTAAAATTCAATAGAGTACACAAATTGGCAGTAAGAACCTATAAAAGTATGGCCAATATAATGAGGTAAGCTTTTAATAAACAAGAAAGAAAAATACTCTCTGGTCCCAGAAAGCCCCCCTCACCCGTCATCTTCAAATGACCAAGAAGAGATCTATCAGAAGTCAGAAGAAAATCAGATGTATCCATGTACATCTTTGCTCAAATTGCCCCATTTGGCGCACCGCAGACTGTGACTTAGCCGTGCATCCCACCAGAGAATAGTTCCCAAAATATGCATCTTAGTCACATCACTAATGCAATAAAAGTACAATTAAAGGGGACACTGACTACTTGTGATGGTATTTTAAGTACTTCTGGGTAAAAAGGAAAAATAACACCTGTAGCACCCAAACAAAAGATATGGGACAAAGCATCTGCAGTTGGCTTCCTGGCCTATGTTCTGAGAACTTACAATTTTGCAAAGAACCATCTGGTAATTCTCCCATTGCTCTCTTTATTCTCAGACATCCATTTCAAAGGATCAATAATCAGTAATCATTCTAATTTGTCTTCCCAAAAGATAGTACCCGATTGTTTTTACTTAATTGCCAATGCTTCTTTTTCTACGGTGGCCTAGTTTCCCTCATGCACATCTGGTTTCCTACATAAATAAGAGGATGCTCTTACCCATCTTTGCTTTGAGACAACACATCACCTATCCCTAAATCTGATGCATGTGTCTTTTCAACAAATTCCTTTTCTTCTTCTTCCACTAGGGGGCACAGGGATCACTCTGGTGCCCAGATTCTCACTCTCCAGGCTATACCCAAACAGTTACTAATTTTCTTCCCTGCAGCCACCAGGCTCCCTCTCCACTATACTCCGCCCCCAGCCACTGGCCAGCCAGTTTTAAGTTTGGTGCTGAGCAAGGGCACCATTTTGTGGGGCTGCTTTTTAGTGGGCCCCTGTTGATATTCTTTTCTTTTATTTTACATAAAGAGCGGACAGTGCAGGGCATCCTATAGGACGCCGTCACTGCCACTCCAACAACCCCAGCGCCGGTGGCAGAAGCACCGGCGACTGGGTCGGTGACTTCCGCTACGCGTCTCCGAGAAGGTCAGCACACCACCGCTCTCGGAGCCAGCAGCTAGATACCGGCGGGGGCAGGTAAGAGCGACTCCCTGCTTGCAGGGAGCCGCATGCTCACGGCTTAACACCGGAGGTGCTGGTAGTCTTGGTCCTGGGTGTCCCCATTCCATACACTAGATCACCAGGGCGTCGGCCAACAGGACGCCGCTGGCAGTGGTGAGGGCTATATCCCTGGGGTCCACACCAGAGGGGGAAGTCGAACATTGCCTGTTCACCCATCCACCTCACACCGGGGCGCGCTCGCTCATAGCAGACAGCCTGTCTCGGTGCGATTGCTATATCGCTCTCACAAAACTCTCCCCTCCTATAGAGAAATGCTGGGCAGCCATTTTACAAAATGCACGCTTCAGCACATCTCCGGATAGTAGTTGGGCACATGTCTCCATATATACCTCACTATAGCTAGTCTGGTAGACATTTAACTCCTTCCTGCTCTATTAGGGCTGGTTTGTTGAGCTCTATTATTGCCCATTGGTTCAGTGCCTTGAATGTTAGGTGTGCAGCTTTTCTGAGGTACTTTCTATTTATGTCCTAATCATTTCTGGATGTATGTGTATATGTATGTATCACTATATATCTACAGTATATATGAGTATATATGTATAAAGATATTTTTTATATCCAAGTACTCCTTCAGTAAAACTAGAATGTGTGCTCTCTTCGGAGCACATATACTAAATTTGCAATGGTACAAAGACAAGCAAATTCGTGAAGCGTTCCATAAACCACTGTCCTATAGTAACAGTGATGGGCTGTTAATGTCTCAGTCATAGAGAAATTACTTAACGTCTGTTTGACCTTAATTTTTCTCTCCACTTATTTCTCTATTTGTGGCGCTTTATCACTCATGGCACAACCTCCGTAATATACACAACAAGAGATATGGTAAGAACTTACCTTTGTTATCTCTGTTTCTACGAAGTCCATAGGGTCCACAGGGTTGACCTTGGGGTATAGCTGGATCTGGATCCACGGGCACCACGCAGTTAAAGCTTTGCTGCTCCCAGGATGCACTTGGGTCCGTCCTCCTCTATACCCCTCCCCGGCCACAGGCACCTCAGTTGGTAAGCAGCTAAGGCCGGAGGAGGAGACTAAACAGAGAGAAGGAAGACTGGAACACACAAGAAACCATACTCACAGAAATGGGAGACGGAAAACCGGTGACCAGCCACACAGCCCATTTGAAGCCAGGTGCGTCAGGGCGGGCGCCCTGTGGACCCTATGGACTTCGTAGAAACAGAGATAACAAAGGTAAGTTCTTACCATATCTCTTGTTTTCTACTTCAGGGTCCATAGGGGGACCACAGGGTTGACCTTGGGGATGTCCCAAAGCAGTTCAACTAAGGGCGGGGACGCTCCTGTGCTGAAAGGAGTACCCGGCGCCCAAAGGATGCATCCTGAGAGGCGAAGGTGTCAAACGCATAAAACCTCAAAAACGTCTGAATTGAAGACCAAGTAGCTGCCTTACACAGCTGAACAGCGGAGGCGCCACGTCTAGCAGCCCAAGAGGGACCCACAGAACGAGTGGAATGAGCCTTAACAGAGGCTGGCACAGGTAAACCCTCCTGTGCATAAGCCTCACAAATAACTGAACGAAGCCAACGGGCTAACGTTTGCTTGTTGGCAGGCCAACCCCTCTTGTGAAAACCGAAGAGGACAAACAAAGAATCCGACTTCCTAACCGAAGCAGTCCGGTCCACGTAGATTCTAAGTGCCCGGACTACATCTAAGGAAGCCTCACCAGCGGAAAGATCAGGTGACTGAAAAGCTGGCACAACAAGTTCCTGATTAATGTGGAACTTTGAGACCACTTTGGGCAAAAACTCAGGACGAGTGCGGAGCACCGCCCTGTCCTGGTGAAAAATCAGAAAGGGAGCGACAGGAAAGCGCCCCCAATTCTGAAACCCTCCTGGCAGAAGCAATTGCCAGGAGAAAAATGGTCTTAAACGTCAGACACTTGAGCTCCACCGACTCAAGCGGCTCAAAAGGAGGACCCTGCAAGACCCGCAGCACCACCGCCAAGTCCCACGGAGCCACCGGAGGCACGAAGGGAGGCTGGATCCTGAGAACACCTTGGAAAAAGGTGTGAACGTCTGGCAGTGTAGCAATCCGTCGCTGAAACCACACGGACAAAGCAGACACATGAGCCTTCAGAGAGGCCAGGCGTAAGCCGAGGTCCAAACCCGATTGAAGAAACTCCAAGATTCTGGAAACCCGAAACAACTGCGGATCATAGTTTCTGGATTCACACCACTGAAAATAAGTGCGCCACACCCTGTGGTAAATCCGCGTGGAAGCAGGCTTGCGTGCCCTAAGCATGGTACCAATCACCGAACTGGAGAAACCCCTAGACCTCAAGACGGCTGTCTCAAGAGCCACGCCGTCAAAGACAGCCAACCCAGATCCGGGTAAAGGCAGGGCCCTTGAGACAACAGGTCCCGACGCTGAGGAAAAGGTACGGAGCGTCGATGGAGAGGCACCTCAGATCGGAGTACCAAGGACGTCTGGGCCACGCCGGAGCCACCAGCACGAGCGTGCCGCCATCCTGCTTGAATTTCCGCAGAACCCGAGGAAGTAAGGATATCGGAGGAAACAGATACGCCAGGTGAAACGTCCATTTCACCGACAGAGCGTCTACCAGACAGGCGCCTGCGTCTCTTGTCCTTGACCCGTAAACGGGCAACTTGTGATTGTGACGGGAGGCCATCAAGTCCAGCTCCGGCAGCCCCCACCTGTCCACGAGTAGCTGAAACACCTCTGGGTGAAGCGACCATTCCCCGGGATGCACGTCGTGACGGCTGAGGAAGTCCGCCTCCCAATTGAGGACTCCGGGAATGAAGACTGCCGAGATCGCTGGAACGTGACACTCCGCCCAAGCAAGAATGCGAGACACCTCCGACATTGCTGCCCGACTGCGAGTTCCCCCTTGGTGGTTGATGTACGCCACCGTGGTGGCGTTGTCGGACTGCACCTGAACCGCCCTTCCGTGAAGAGCGGGGCCGGACGACTGCAGGGCCCTGTACACAGCCCGCAGTTCCAGGATGTTGATGGGGAGAAGTGCTTCTTCCGCGGACCAACGACCCTGAAGCGATAATGAGCCGGTCACTGCCCCCCAACCCCGAAGACTGGCATCCGTCGTGAGCAGGACCCAGTCCGGGATCCAAAAGGGGCGCCCCTCGACCAGATGCGCCGTCTGAAGCCGCCAAGCCAAAGACTGCCGAACCTCCGGGGACAACACCAGCATCTGAGAGCGGATCCGGTGAGGTAACCCGTTCCATTCCGATAGAATCAGCCCCTGCAGGGGCCGGGAATGGAACTGGGCAAATTCCACCATGTCGAATGTCGACACCATGGACCCCAGAACTCTCATAGCTGAATGGACCGACAGGCGGCAACTGCTCAGGCAACTGTGTATCCGCAGCTGCAGGGAGGAGACCTTCTCTGGAGTCAGGAAAATCCGTTGCTGACGAGAATCCAGCAGGGCTCCCAAATGAACCATCCGCTGTGATGGAATCAGGGAGGACTTCTTCCAGTTTATCAACCACCCGTGTGCTTGAAGACAAGCAATGGTCAGGTGGAGATGTCGAAGAAGCACCTCTGGGGAGCTCGCCAGCAGCAGAAGATCGTCCAGGTACGTAGACGTAGACCCTGACCCCGAAGGTGGGCAGCCATAACCGCCATCACCTTGGTGAACACCCTCGGAGCCGTGGAAAGGCCAAAAGGCAACGCCCGAAATTGGTAGTGATGGTTCAGGATAGCAAACCTCAGATACCACTGATGTGCCGGTGCTATGGGCACATGGAGATAGGCGTCCTGGATATCGAGGGAGACCATATAATCCCCGGGTTCCATCGCCAGAATGATGGAACGTAACGTTTCCATCCTGAACCTGGGAACTCTGAGGTATCTGTTCAGAGACTTCAAATTCAGGATAGGGCGATGAGAACCATTGGGTTTCTGTACCAGAAACAGAGTAGAATAGTACCCCGTCCCGCGCTGAGACTGTGGAACGGGAACAATGACCCCTGCTTGTAGCAAGGATTCTATAGCTACCTGAATCTGACCAGCTTTGGTCTTGTCCAGAGAAGGACGTACAGAAAAACTGGTGGGGCGGCCTGAACCGAAAAGACAGGGCGTACCCCTGAGAGACTACTTCTCGAACCCAGGCATCCGTGGTGGTATTGTGCCAAAACTGGGCGAATTGGAGAAGTCGGCCTCCCACTCTGGGGTCCCCCAGAGAGAGGCCCGTCCCATCAGGCAGCAGGCTTATCCTCCTGCTTGGAAGAAGGGCGCCGAGCACTCCATGCCTGCTTCTTGGGCTTGGGTGCGGCCTTGGTCGCCGAATGTCTCGGGAAGGACTGGCCCTTGGCGTTACCCTGAACCCGAAAGGACCGAAAGGCAGAGCTCCTCACTTTAGCCGGCGCAGAGGCCGAAGGGAGAAAAGCCGACTTGGACTTAGCCAAAGTATCCACTATTTTGTCCAAATCCGGACCAAATAGTAAATCACCATTAAAAGGCAAGGCCTCCAGACCCTTTTTTGAATCTGCATCAGCCCTCCAGGACCTCAGCCACAGGGAGCGCCGAGCAGACACCGCTGCAGCCGACACAAGTCTCCACCTTCCTGTCCGTGGGATCCTTCAAAGAGGTGATAGACGGCAATGGCAGCGTCGCGCTTTTGATCAAGTGGGTAACGTGGGAATCCACCGCCGGCGGAGTTTCCCATTTCCTGCAATGAGCTTCAGGAAAAGGATAGTTCGCCGCCAACCTCTTCTGTGGATGGAACCTCTTACTAGGTAATTGCCAGGCCGCCGCCATATGATCCGATAATTGATCAGACAGGGGGAACACAGTTGAAGTCACCTTGGCCTTTTTAAAATTAGGAAACTTCGACCTAGGAGCCGGCGCATCATCCTCAACATGTAGGATAGCCCGCACCGCCCTAACTAAGGCTGGAACATTAATGGAGGACTTAGCTTCCACCTCCTGCCCCATGACATCAGAGTCAGAGTCCTCATGGATTTCTCCATCATCTGAGGACACTTCCGAGTCCGACAACTGCGCAGCTAGTGAACTCACAACCGGACGTTTAGACACCCTTGGTGGCACATCACCTTGCAACATGGACTGAAACGCCGAGGATGAAGCCGCCAGACTCTGTACGGAGCTGGATAGAACATCCACCCAAGGCGGAGGAGCCGTCGGAGCAAAACTCTGCAAAGGCACTACAGACTGACGCGTCCCTGGGGAAGACTGCACATACACAGGCAGTCCCGAGTAAGGACCCACAGTCTGGGCCCCGGGGGGAGACCGCAACATTTGTGGAACCCCCGGGGAATGGGGGATGGTGGGCTGCGGCAATGCCCTAGAAGGGACCGCTGATGGGACCGATAACCGGTCCGCAATAGACGCCAGCACCTGTGAAAACATCGCCCAAGGAGGGTCCTGTGATACAGGGGGGTTGGAGGGGCCCGGTACCAGCTGGCACCGCCCGCACAGACCATCCTGAGATAAGTCCTCCCCATCAACTCCAGCAGCACAGCGTCTGCAGGAAAATAACACAGGAGCCACAGAGCGCTCAGTCTCCTCATCAGACATGATACCGTAAATCACAAGAAATAGGTATCACCAGAGGAATTACGGTTTTAACACCCGCGCACTCACCAGTATGCGACACAACAGCCCAGATATGGTACTGTGTAGCACACAACAGTATGTGACTGACCCCACAAATACGTGTTTTATATAAGTGAGGGTCTCAGAAAAACGCCCTTCCCCCACACACCTGCGGGCCGTAGGAGAAGGAAAGGGATAGTTATAAGCTGACAGCAAGGAGAATAAGTCACAGACAGGCAGCACCAGCAATAGTCACATACAATGCAGAAAAGTTAGTACTCACTGCACCTTCCGCTACAATCAACCGCCCAGATTCAGTGTCTGGGAGGGCTATAGCGCTGTGTACACTGTCCTTTAGCAGGGGAGAGATACACAGGGGGACCGGTCCACTTGATACCGCCTGGGAGTCTGCGATGTGCCAGTAAAGATGGCCGCCGGAGACCTCAGAGGAGGAGTGGCCGAGAGATAAGAGCAGCTCAGCGACGCCAGACTCCTAGCTGAGCTGAGGGGAGGAGCCGCTAGACAGGGAAGGCTGCCTCCCCTGGCTAGCAATTAACCCCCGGGTTGCCAGTCCCGCTACCAGCCTGATACCCTGGTGGTCTAGCGGACACGCGGGGTATTCCTCAATTGAGGGGGAGCCCGCCGCCGCCGCTAGCGCCTCCGGTCTGTCCCCAGAGACCGGAGGCTTCTGACTGCATGTAAAGTATCCGCGGGCCGCCGGGCTTACCTGATCCCCGTCGCGTCCGGCAGCAGTCAAGGAAGTCCCCAGAGCCCGGCTAGTACAAGCTCTGGGGTCCCGCCGCGATCCCCAGAGCTGTACTGGCGTCGCGGCGCCAGCGGGGAGAAGGAGCGGCAGCGTGGACGTCCTAAAGGACAGTCTGATGCTGCCGCTCTAAAAGTGTATAAAAAAGTAGAAAAAAAAATAAAAAATTTCTCTTTTAAAATAAAGCTTAGGGGCTGCTCCTGCAGCCCCACTGCGACAGGGTGACCCGACTCCGGCCGGGCACCAACTAAAACTGAGGTGCCTGTGGCCGGGGCGGGGTATAGAGGAGGACGGACCCAAGTGCATCCTGGGAGCAGCAAAGCTTTAACTGCGTGGTGCCCGTGGATCCAGATCCAGCTATACCCCAAGGTCAACCCTGTGGACCCCCTATGGACCCTGAAGTAGAAATCACCATTTTTATAAACCTTTTGTGTGGGGGAAACACTTGGACTGCTTTTAAATTGCTTCCAAGGTTGAAGCACCCAGGGAGGTGGGTGCTCCTCTGTGACGTTGATGTTGGACCTTTTTCTAGAGCTGTGTACTAATGTACTTTCTCCACAGACACTATGGGGTATATTCAATTACCCGCGGGACTTCTCCCGCGAGTAATTGTGCTCGAAAGTCCCGCGGCGCGGGGTAAAGCTATTCAATAAAATAGCCTTTTCCCCGCGCTGGTAAATGTGCTCTCGCTCGCGGGAACACACTGTTTCCGCGAGAAGTGCTGAAACAGTGTGTTATTCTGTCGCACGCGAGGCCGACAAGGGCGGCTTCCTGCAGCTGTTACCTCGCACCTACATGAGGTGCGAGGTAAAGCACGACAGCGGGGGACTCGCGCGTGGGGTCTCGTGGACCCCCGCGCGTGGAATCCCCATTAATTGACTCACCACCATCACGACAATTAGTCGGGGGGTAAACCCCGCGGCTGATTGTGTATACCCCAAAGTTTTGAAACTGCGATGGCAGAGGAATCCCTATCACAGTGCCCAGTGTTTCAAGGCTACGCTGCATGAGGGATCCTTCAACCATGGCTACCAGTCGAGGAAGCTGTCACAGACTTCCATTTACAGGTAATGTGGATGTTAACTTACCAGTTTACAGCTCCCGGTAAGTTAGAGTCTTCCATGGTCCGGCGGACTAATGTGCAGGTCTCCTTCCTACAAGAAGGATCACACCTGCAGTAGAGCCAGGTATATGCAGCACTCCTTCACTTATTCAGCACAGGAGTGTGTGATGCTAGCCAGCAGAGGCATGGCTCAGCACAGGTCTGTCAGCGCTAGGCCCTGTCTGGTTGTGAATCCTCGGTACAGGCTGCATTCTCCAGATCCTTAGAGGTAGACACCCTGATAGGGACGAAGGCTTCAGAATTATTTCAGTACCTTTAAACATAACAGCCCTCTGGTCTAAAGCACAGGTACTTAAAACAGACATCTCTTCTCATCAATTTAATATCGGATACGCACCCTAGCTGGGGGCCATATATTTAATGGTTTAGAACAGGGAGCTTGCTCTGTCCACTCCACACATTAACCTGGTATTGCAGTAGTAGCTTGTGGACCTCCTAGCGGAGGCTTTTGGATATCTAAGCACATTGCTTCAGTGTATCTGCTACCAGCAACGGATCAGTCACTGTGGCTTGTTAAATCTGCTATCCTAGGCAGCTGTATAGTTTTCCCAGAATTATCTAGTCCAGGGCGCATCCCTAGCTTTGCTTGGGCAACTACGGCTAGGGGCCATTGGACAGATGCCAGATAGGATCTCAGTTCAGGGACAAATGTTTTTGGGGCAGTCTGGCTACTACCTAGTTAATTAGGAGGTCACCTCTTAAGTGCGAACATCTGCCGTGGTGGCCAGGGCAGTCCTCTGGCCACGTTCCTGGTATGCTGCCATGGACTCCTTCAGTACTTAGAGGCTCAGCACAGCCCAGGTTAGAGTCCTATACGGGACTCATATATGCCTTAGTGAGTTTCACAAGCTATCGTCTAACCTCCATGGTTATTGTCCAGGTCCTTGCATCTAAAGGTGAAAGTTACTTTACCAGTCTCTTACTGGTCAGATACCGGACTACTTGTTCTAGCCCATCCTCATTCTCTGGGTAATAGCAGTGACTCCAGGATTCTCAGGTTTCTAATGGAGTCGTTATGTTCCATCATGGTTAGTACTTGGATGGGAAACCGCCTGGGAATACCAGGTGCTGTAGCTTCCTCGGGTATTCTGTGCAGTACAATAGTTTCCAGTTCCGGTATCTCTGTTACAGTAGGTTCTCAGCCCCTCCTGGTTTTCATGAGGATCAGGAGTGTCGGTATCCGATCTTTAGGTCTACATTGTCTAGATAGACAGTGTTTAGGTAGACAATGGAAGATAGACAGGCAATAGACAGACAGGGACTGAAGGTCGACAGGGTCTGAAGGTCGACACACTAAATGTCGACTGGTGACAAGGTCGACGGGTACTGAAGGGCGACAGGCAATAGGTCGACAGTGACTGATGGTCGACACAATAGGTCGACTGACTGAAGGTCGACAGGGTCAGATGGTCGACACACTAAAGGTCGACTGGTAACAAGGCCGACGGGTATGAAGGTAGACAGGCAGAAGGTTGACAGGGACTGAAGGTCGACCGGTCATTAGGTCGACACTCATAGTCGACACAATGGTCGACGCGGGCGACACGCAAATAGACATGGAAATGGTCGACACGCACCACCAAATAGTCGACATGAAATTGGTCGGCACATGTGGAGGTGAAAATAGTCACATGTCGACACTCATATAATCGCCATGCAAATGGTCGCCACTGGTCGACACTCAGTCGACATGCAAATGGTTGACATGTTTTTTTTTTTTTTTCCCTAATCTTTATTCCTAACCCTCCTCTTGGTGCCTAGCCCTAACTGCCGGGGTAAGTGCCTAACCCTAACCGTCGGGGTAAGTGCCTAACCCTAACCGTCGGGGTAAGTGCCTAACCCTGACACTAACCCTGAAAAAAAATGTGTTGACCATTTGACTGAGTGTCGACCTACTGCCCATATACCTTCATACCTGTCGACCTTGTTACTAGTCGACCCATCGGCACCCTAAGTCCCCCCCGGGAGCCCTAAACCTAAACCCCCCCGCGGCTGTCCGCAAGCAACACGCGGCATCCCTTCGATCGGTCTCCCGGCGTCGGTGAAATGAGCGGTGTCTGCATCTAGACTAGCCGGTCATTTCACCCTCACTGGGATATGACAGTCGGGAAGCCGGCTGTCGGTATAATGTCAGCCGGCTTCCCCATTGCATCCCATTTGGATGACTTTTACCTTGGAGGAGAGCTTTGCTGCATTCCAACGGTTGGGGGGTATACCTCCCTGCCATTAGACTAATGGTCTTCCGGTTACCGTTCCCTCCTTTCTGGCATCTCTACTGATTGTTCTTACAGGCAGTTCTTGGGCTCTGTAATCTATCCCTTTGACAGGACGGATTTACGGCAGTTTGCTTTGTTTCACTCCCTGCCTTTTCACAGGGAAATTTGGGCCCTATGACATAAATCCAGTCCGATTTTTGATTATGCATAGCTAAACTGTTGGGACCCAGAACAGGGGTCCTTCTGACCACCGATGCACACCTTCATGTGTGGAAGGCAGTAACCTGTCATTAGTCCTTTAGGATCGGTGGACACCTCAGGGGAGTTGTTACAGATTTTCATTCTGCTGTTCTGGTTGGTTTTCAGAGCTCTCTGTCTAGTTCTACACCTCCTCCCGCATCATCCGGTACTAGTCTGGCCTGGCAGCGTGATACCTGTTGCCCACATAAGCCATCAGGGTGGTGCTCTCAGTTGCGGTTCCATTAAGATGGTCAGCCGCTCCCCAGTTAGGTGGAGTATTATCTTATGGCTCTGTAAGAGGCCTTCCTTCCTACAGTTCACCTGGAGCAGAGGACTCCTAGGCTGCCAGGTCGTTCACTCAGGTGAGTGGGCTCTACATTCTGACGCTTTTTGGTGCCTTGTGATTGCTGGGGCCTGACAGACATCGAGATCATAGTGTCTCGCATAACAAGTAGTTACCAAGATACTGATCCGGCTCCAAAGTTCCTGGAGCACTCCAATTGGTAGCTCTGGCAGTACAGTGGAAGTTTCCACTGTTATTTAATTTTCATCCCGTTCATGCTTCACGGATCGCATTTGGAAGGAAGCATGGTGATCCTTGTGGCTTAACTTGGCCACGACGGCTGTAGTATGCAGCTCTTCTGCCTCTCAGTCGGCGCCTAATGAGTCTTCCTCGGAGGTTAGTTTTTTATCTCAGAGCCTGTGTTTTAATTGGATTCTGGCCCGCCTCGCTTTGCCAGCTTGGCTCGTCACCAGTCTTCAAAGCTAGGAGGGTTTTTTCCAGAGGGGTCAGTTGTACCCTACGGCACCTTTCTGGTCAGAATTCTTTCCGAATTAGAGGACCTATTGAGGAGTTGGGGTTCTTCCCCAGATCATTCCAGCTATCTTGAATCCTCTTTCTGTGAATTTGAGCCTTTGACCCTCTTCCTGGGGATACAAGTCTCAGACCTGTTATTTCTAACTACTGCTTTTGCGCCTACCAGAGGTTCGGATGTTCTCTTTTGTTAGGGCGTCCTCTGTGTGCAGTCACCGGTCGTTCTTACCAGGTGGCTCCATCTAACCTTTTCTTGGTTCATTGGACTCTTCGGTAGGCTCCCTTAGGAGTCCTTGATTGTGGTTGGTTTACTGGGACAGCGATCTTGCTTCTTGCCATTGCTTAGAGCAGTGGGTGTCGGTTTGAGCGCCGTGTCTTGATGCTCCCCCTATCTGATCTTATACTTAGATCAGACTGTTCTGCGGTATCGCTTGGGTCCCTCCCCCAGAGTTGTGTCTCGGTTCCTCTCATACCTGGGTTTTTGTGTTCCGGACTCTTCACTGGAAGACGTATCTAGGAATGTAGGCTTCTAGAAATTTTTTCCGTGAACAGACCTGGAGCTCAGTTCGGGGCTGGACGGTTTCTGAATAGATTATTCTGGTGGCCCCGCTAGCCTATCCGCCACACTCTGTGGCAGATCTCTTGCCCCTACTGTGGTAACTACTCATCCCGCAGCTTAGTGGGACCTTCTTGGGTGGCTTAACATGGCGTTTCTGCGGTACAACTTGTACGGCTGCCATGTGGTTATCTGCCCACACTTTTATTCGTTACTATGCAGTTATCACCTTCGCGTCTTTGGACGCTGTATTTGAGCACAAAGGGGATTCCCAGTGCAGCCCAGGAGTGTCCCCTCCCATTGTGGGAGCTTTAGGACAACCCATACTGATCCCTGTGACCCCTAGTGGAGGAAGAAGAAAGGAGAATTTATTGTGAACCTTGTTAAATCCTTTTCTTCAACTCCATAGGGGGCAGAGGGCGCCCACCCTGACGCACTTGGCTTGCAGCGTTTATTTCCTCTGATGCTGGTTCTTGGCGCACCATACTCTAATGTAGGTTCTGCGCATGTGCTGGTTTTCCTTCGCCCTCTTCTTCTCCTCGCTCCTGTCATTGGCTTGCTAACTTAAACTGGTTGCCATGTGGCTGGGGTATAGTGGAGAGGGAGCCAGTTGGCTGCAGGGAAGAAAATTAGTAACAGTTTGGTGCTGAGATTTTCCCTCTCCAGGCTATACCCAGAGTGATTCAACAAGGTAAGACCATAAATTCTCCTTTTAAAGTCAGACAGTCATTGACGCTGGTTGAGTGCAGAGTGCTACCTTCAGCACCTGAAAAGCCTTTTCTACCTCAGGATTCCACTTAGTCATTCCCCAGTGTTTTAAAATTCCAAAATGTTCATCTGATTTCTGTGTTTTCTTCCACATTTTTAAATTCATGTTACCAATTTTTTTTATTTATCCCCATTACAAAAGACAGCATCTGCATCCCATGTGATGGTGTAAATAGGTGATCAGAGAGCAGCTATGAGCCGGGGCAGTGCTCAGATGAAAGAGTATGAGCAGGCCCCCATGTCACTAGGTGACAAGATGCCCCACCACATCCTTGGGTCACATGTCTGCAATATCCCCCTGCTCAGGGAACATGGATGACCCTGGCCCCAAGTGAAAATATCATATGGAACAGAAAACAAAACTTAATATCTCCATTATGGTTAAAAGGTGCCTTGGACTTTGTCCTAATATTAAATACTCAAAAAGGCCTGTCTTAAGAAGAGTTTATGGAAAAAGCTTTTCTTTTACTCACTCAACCAATGCATGGGCAAGAGATTCTATATTTTCACGATCCAAATTGGTGGTAGGCTCGTCCAGGGCAAGTATTCCACAGTTCAAACAGAAAGTCTCTGCCAGCGCCAGACGAATAATGAGAGAGGCCAAAACCTGGGAAACATTAATCATACTTTTACATGGAAAAGAGAATATTTTTACTTATGTTAAATACATTTCTCTTACTCCATTGCAGGACACTACAATAATGGGGTAGAAGCTGGTCCAGAAGGTAGGCATTTCATTTGAATTGGCACAAGTTCCTCCCCTCCAATCAGGTAACCTCAGTTATACAAAATATCAGAGAACAGATTCTCACCTTTTCAGAATGTATAAACTTATTGCAGAATAAAATTAGCCCAAAAAGAAATCCCCAATAAGTATGCAGTTAATGGGTGATAACACAGAGTTAATGCATACGTCTGAACTTTTCACAGACTATGTGTTAACGCCCTTTAACTGCACTTAGTAGCCCATTTTAACACTTGTTAAAAAGAGGTTCGGGTAAAATAGGGAGTCTATTTAATAGCCTAAGGTGATAAAATCCGGGGCTACCTCCCTTTTCACCAGTTCAAAGTTATCGGGTCTAACTGAATTCCTCCCTTACAGTAGTAATACAAAAAAGCAGGACAAGAGTGTAAAAGGGTGGTAGTTTCTCTCATGGATTTAATGAAAGTGCACATTCCAAAGCTGCCCATACAACACCATTGACAACAAGCCTCTTTGGACGCAAATACATTAAAACAGTAAAAACTTGAATAAAATAACTGTTTAATCTAGCAATAGTTTGTTTAGCTGCTGGACAACCCCAATTCATTTAATTACGCTGACTATGAAGTACATGGACTTTACAGCTTCCTTACAGAGAAGTCACATGACGTTAGAAGTGCAAAGCCTTACAGGCAAATGGAAGACCATGTACCTTTTGCCCTGCACTGCAGCGCCCTCTCATGTCCAGTGCAGTATCTCCTCTTATCATCACTACCCTATAGTTGTATGATCTTCTTTTATCTGTAGCCGACACACTTTCATCAGCATCTGATCGGATCTCGATGTACTCAATGTCTGAAAAAGATCACACATTTCAGAATCAATACATCATTGATATTGTTTTTTTGTATGTTCATTTCACATTTTTATTTCTGTAAATTAGTATTTTGAATAATCATACAAATAATCAAAGAAATATTTATCAATTGATACAGCATAAAACATCACCTATATTCTTCTTATTGAAAACACGGATGTTGGAAACTGGTTAAATTCAACATAGAAAAATGTCATCAGTGTTATTATGATAAGTAGACTGTGCAGCGTATGTGAACATAACAGAAACCAGGCAACAAATACTCCAGGTTATGCTCATACACTATGTACCCTGCACAATCCTCTTATAGGGATCAAATGTGGCGGTAACTATTCCAATCACATTTTATTAGCAGAGTTTAAATCTGTAATAACTGTACCATATAAGAAATAACTTCAGTACAGATGTGTCCTCATACACCTGGTTGCCATGCGGTGGGAGAGTCCTGTGCGACTCAGCTTGTGCCAAGCATCTTCCGCCCTAAAATACGTCTTAGTCACAAACAGATGCGACAATGCTTCATAAGACTACACTGAGTAATTTGATATGTGACACTTGTACATCTGTGTGCGAGTGACTCAGTATACGAAGCACAACAGACCTTGGTGTGGAAAATGCAGCACTTCATATACAGATTCAGACTCAGTCACACATACGTATACAGTACAAGTGTTGCATAGCAAATTAATCAGAGCAGTCTCGAATAAAATGCATTTTCTGCCAAAGAAGACGGTCAGCCCAAGCCGAGTCGCCCAGGACCTGGTGCGCTGAGAAGGGCTGTTTAGCCTGACTGCTGCAATAGTGTATGAAGACACCTCTGTATAAGTTTTTACAAGTAATACTATATCTGGAGCTTGTGAGATATAGAGTATAAGTATACCCTTTTGCACTCCTACTCAGTGGTCTCTAGATTTAGCCCAGTAAGTGAAAGGTGCCTCACGTCTCCCATTAGACTGCACCTGGACTAGCAGCCTCAGAGAATGCCGCATCCATACTAGCTCAGTCCTGAGGATACCCTGAGAATGACGCATCCATACTAGCTCAGAGTCCTGAGGATGCCCTGAGAATGACGCATTCATACTAGCTCAGAGTCCTGAGGATGCCCCGAGAATGACGCATTCATACTAGCTCAGAGTCCTGAGGATACCCTGAGAATGACGCATCAATACTAGCTCAGAGTCCTGAGGATGCCCTGAGAATGACGCATTCATACTAGCTCAGAGTCCTGAAGATGCACTGAGAATGACGCATTCATACTAGCTCAGAGTCCTGAAGATGCACTGAGAATGACGCATCCATACTAGCTCAGAGTCCTGAAGATGCCCTGAGAATGACGCATTCATACTAGCTCAGAGTCCTGAAGATGCACTGAGAATGACGCATTCATATTAGCTCAGAGTCCTGAAGATGCACTGAGAATGACGCATTCATATTAGCTCAGAGTCCTGAGGATGCCCTGAGAAGCTGGGCACAGTGAGAGAAACCTGGAATCATCACCAGGTTATTTTCCCATTCACCCAATTTCGTTGCCATGTACCGAACATTAATATAGAAAAGTTTTATTGGCACGAACAAAAAGGAGTATAAGGTGAAGTACTGTACCTTGTCCTCGGTATGTGCTGCGCCAAAGATCACGAATAATTTTATTGATCTCTTCCATTTTCATGCTGTGGAACTTCATTATAGCTCTATAAAAATAAATACGGTTCAGTGTGATTAAATCAATAAATTAGTTGCCCCAAATCCTACATTACTGTATGCACCATTTATTTATTAAACACACATTATCAATGTAATGTCTGGTCTAGTTGGAACAAAATACTGCAGGTGTATTTATTAAATGTGGCTGCTAATAATTTAATGTCACTGATTGCTTAAGGGTGGTTTATTTATTGCTATTAGTTTAGTGTTGGGGCGAGGGAGGCTTAGAATGTTCAGTCGGAGAGTCCCATCTAGAATGATGGCCCTGGAAATATCCAATAAAGCACTAACAATCAAAGTGCTCTCAGAAGGCATTCCAGAGACATGCAAGGGAGCTATATATGGGAATTCTACATACGTAGAACACATACACATGAAAATGGGGATTTGGGAGACAAAGGAAAAGATTAGTAATGCAAACTGATTTACACTCACAGATCAATACACATATACTGTATAGCAGGGGCACAAATCAGAACAATGGTGATCATCTATGTTGAGACACCGTATAGAATTATAGAATAGATTATGCCATATTTCCTTTGACATGCATCCACTACCAAGGCTTCTTCTGGATGAGGTGCAGGATCCCTGGTGAGGCTGTGAGCATGGCTGGACCGTCCTGAGTAAATACCTCTTACACAGTTTGCCTCACCCTTCACTTACATTTTTTTTTTCTAATAATGCGTTTTGAAGCTTGTGCCTGGTTTGCACAAATATTTGTCCTGCACCTTTATATGAAAGTCATAAATCTAACTTAAAAAATCCAAAAGAAAACCCCTATTAGAGCTTTGTATGAGAGGTGAAATTTATATAGCTTTAGAACACTTATGCTGGGCATACACGGCCAGATAAAATGCATGTCAGACCGACAGACATTTTATCTGGCCGGCTGCCAGCCGCAGATGTCGCCGGCATACACTATAAGATTTCTCTCACAGTGTATTCGGCAGACATCCACGCTCCACCCCCGGGGGAGGAGACACAGGAAATGTCTGTCTGTTGGCCGCGGCTGGGCATACACTGCCCGATGCGGCCGACAGTTTACCAGGAAATATCGCATCGGACGGGCATGCTGGACAATCCGGCATGCCCGACCGAGCAATATTTAACCCTCGGTCGCCCCCCCCCCCCCCACGCTACAATTATCGGCGGATCGCCCCGATAATTGTAGCGTGTATGGCCAGCATTAGTAAATTGATGTCATATGCAGGATTGTCTCCTGTCTAAGAGTTTTTAGATTCATAAATCTAACTTGTTTACAATAATGTAAGGATTTATAATTCTGAAGATGTTCATAGGGCAAACACAGACTTATGGCACATGATATAGTAAGCAGAGAGGTTTAGGAATACCTCTATAATCTCTGTTTTTCCTATGATATCCTTCCCCTCTGCCATCACATGACGTTGAAATCCGTGAGTCTGTCTGGAAACAATACAGATTTCCCTTAAGACTTGGAAATAGTGTTGGAAATATGGAGCAAAATAGCAGGAGTAGGTAGATGGAATGGATGGTGGATTTGACAGCTTTAAGGTATGTATGGTAATGGAGCGTACACACGGTCAGATTTGTCAGACTTGTCAGATGAACGACTGAACGATTAAACGATTTAAACGATTTGGACGATTTGACCAAAGTTTTGAACGATTTGAACGATTGAACGATTTTTGACTGCATTAAATGAATGGAATCGTCCAAGTCTGACTGCAAACCCATCAGATGTCAGATATCGTTATCTGACAAACGGGAACGCGCATCGTTGATCGTCCATCGTTCAGGCATGTCAGATATGAACGATTTTCCATCAGATATGAACGACTGAACGATTTTTAAATCGTTATCGTCCATATCTGAAGAAAAAATCTGATCGTGTGTATGCACCATTAGTCTAACTAGGGGAACTGGCCCACTAATTGATTTAACTGTACTGCAGCATGATGTGCAATTGCACATGTTTGCCAGAGTTGGCCTACTTGTAAAGCACTGTATGGTGTAGTAAAGCAAGTTGCATAGTTACATATGGGTTCTTATTTTGAAAGCAGAGAATCTGCAGCTAACTGACTGATGTGCATGTACCTTAAAAGAGAAATGTTAAGGACTCTGGAAATGAACAGAAGACATGTTGACCAGGAACGTTTAGTGGCTGTACTAAATAAATATACAGATGTGTCCTTACACATCTTTGCTGCAGTCGCGCCAAAAAGCCACTCTCAGCGTGACACGTCGAACATCTTTTATGAGGTTTTTGCAATGCGATGAGACTATGATGCAAGAGCAGACTGCTATTAATTTGATATACGATACTTGAATATGTGTGTGCGACAGAGTCCCGGAATCTGTATTCAATTTAGCGGCTGCAGCTTTTTTCATTCAAAGCTCCGTTGTGGTTCATATTCAAACTCAGGTGCACACAGATAATGTGTGTTGCATATCAAATTAATCAGCACAGTCTGTTGGTGCATCCTATTCACATCGCATTGAGAGACTTAAGGTGCCCATCCACTAGCAGACATGAAAACGACTGCACGATTACAACATTGTAATCGTGCAGTAGTTTGTCAGTCTGTGATGAGCCTGCACTGAACGAGCAGTCGTGCAGTGCAGGCTCATCAATCATCTGTAAACATGCGCAACCTGACGTTATCATCAGGTTGACCATCATGATAGATGTCTAAACGACCAGCGGGTACGAGCATCGCTGGTCGTTTAAGACATTTTTGCAAACGATTTGCAAACGATTGAATCATCGTTATCGTTCAATCGCTCAACTTAATCGTCTAGTGGACGGGCACCTTCAGTCACATTTTCTGCAAAAAAAAAAAAAGACCGGAGTAGCACAGGACCTGGCGGCTAACTCACGCCATGCAATACACACTGTGTGGGGTATTGAGGCTAGATGAGGACATCTGTAAACTACATAAGCAATGACTTAAAGCAAGGAGGAGCCAGTTATCAATAAAAGTTGACCATAGGCATATTTAATGGCAAATATGACACTTGGTATTGATCCACAGCATACAGTGCCAAGTGTAGTGAGCTATGCAAAAGTTTCCTATGTGTATATTCTATTATTACTATGAATTCACCCAGTCATAAGGAGGTTGATGCAGAGTTGTTTTACAACTGAAAAAATTAAAGTTATGGTAAAACTTAGCTTGGTTAACTCTCTTTCTTTAAAGTGCACAGGGTCCACAGGGGGACATTGGGGTATAGGTGGGACCTGGAGGACCGGACACCAACAGCAAAGCTTTTCAATCCCAGGATGCTCCGGTCCTTCCCCCTATACCCCACCCACAGCCTGAGGGCACTTCAGTTTTGTTAACAAGCCCAAGGCAGGAGCAGGATAGGAGAGAAGACAGACTGGTACACTGAGGAATCACACTTTCACACAGAGAAGGAAACAAGTGACCAGGAAAAAAAAACCCATATAAGCTAGGAGCGTCAGGGCGGGTGCCCTGTGGACCCCATGGACTTCGAAGAAAGAGTTAAAAGGTAAGGTTTTACTATAACTCTCCTTTTCTTTTCAGGGTCCATAGGGCTCCACAGGGAGACATTGGGGATGTCCCAAAGCAGTTGTTCAAGGGCAGGAACCCTACACCCGAAGGAAGCATCCTGAGAGGCAAATGTATCAAAGGCAGAAACCTAAGAAAGGTGTGTACCGAAGACCAGTTGGCCGCCCTGCATAGCTGTTCAGCTGAGGCGCCACGTCGGGCTTCCCATGTGGGACCCACAGAGCGAGTACAATGAGCAGAGACTGTAGTCGGCACAAGAAGGCCCATCTGCGTGTAAGCCTGTGAGGTAGTCATGCGAATCCATCTGGCCATAGCCCGTTTGTTAGCTGGCCATCCCTTCTTGTGGAATCCATGTAGGACAAAGAGGGAGTCCGATTTCCGGATGGAAGCAGTACAGTCGACGTAGATCTTTAGAGCACGGACCACATCCAAAGAGGCCTCACCTGCCGAGAGGTCTGGTGAATTAAAGGCCGGAACCACAATTTCCTCACTCAAGTGGAAGCAAGAAACCACCATGGGAAGGAAGCCTGGGCGTGTTCCAAGAACAGTCCTGTCCTGATGAAATATCAAAAAGGGGGAGCGACATAAAAGCGCCCCTAAATCCGATACGTTACGAGCAGATGCTATAGCCAGAAGAAACAGTCTTCGCAGTGAGCCATTTAACATCCAATGATTCCAGGGGTTCGAATGGAGGTTCCTGAAGTGCTTGGAGCACCACTGACAAATCCCATGCAGCCACAGGAGGGACAAGGGAGGTTGTATTCGTAGAACACCCTGCATGAAGGTGTGAACATCCGGTCTAGGAGCAATTCTGCGCTGAAACCAGATAGCAGAGAACTGCACTAATGTCTTTCAGATATGCTAGGCGGAGGCCTAGATCCAATCCAGCTTGAAGAAAGGCAAGAATTCTAGAAACCTTAAAGACCTGAGGGTCATAGTTTCTTGGAGCACACCATTGGAAATATGTATGCCATATTCTGTGGTAAATCCTGGCTGAGGCTAGTTTATGTGCTTTTAGTATGGTTGGGTCCACAGAACTGGATAAACTCGTAGCTGTTAGAAGGGATATCTCATGAGCCAAGCCCTTAAAGACAGATGGGCTAGGTTCGGATGTAGACACGGACCCTGAGACAACAGGTCTACTCGTAGAGGAAGGTGAAGAGGAATGTCTATGGAGAGCCTTTGAAGATCGGAGTACTAGTGACGTCTTGGCCAGACCGGAGCTATTAACATGACTGCCTCCCTCCTGTCTAAACTTTCAAAGCACTCGAGGATGCAGGGATATTGGAGGGATGAGATATGCTAAATGGAAGTTCCATTTCACCGACAATACGTCTATGAAGGCCATGTTGGGGTCCTTTGTTCTGGCTCCATAAATTGGAAGTTTGTTGTTGTGTCTGGAGGCCATGAGATCCACCTCCGGAAGACTCCATTTGTCCACTAGAAGCTGAAAAAATTCTGGATGTAGAGACCATTCACCTGTATGCACGTCGTGACGGCGGAGGAAATCCGCCTGCCAATTGAGAATCCCCGGGATGAACACTGCGGAGATGGCTGGGATACTGCGCTCGGCCCATATGAGAATACAGAACACTTCTGTCATTGCCGACTGACTTCGAGTGCCCCCTTGGTGATTGAGATAGGCCACAGCCGTGGTGTTGTCGGACTGTACTTGTACTGGCCTGTTTTTCTGAATATTCTGAGAGAGAGTGAGAGCTCTGTAGATGGCTCGAAGTTCCAGGATGTTGATTGGCAACACTGCCTTGACTGGTGACAATCGGCCCTGGAAGGAGTGCTGGACGGTTACTGCGCCCCACCCTCAAAGGCTTGCGTCTGTGGTGAGGAGAGCCCAGTCCAGGATCCAAAAGGGATGACCCTGGTTCAAATGGGAAGTCTGTAGCCACCAGGCTAGGGACAGGCAAACTTCTGGGAAGAGGCTCATCGTTTGGGATTTGAGCAGATGGGGTAGCCCATTCCACCTGGAGAGGATCAAGTTTTGGAGGGGCCTGGAGTGAAACTGGGCGAACTCCACCATCCCGAGGCCTGCAATCTGCGTTAGTCTGTCTTGTAGTGCTGAAATCTTGTCCGCTGTTGGGAAGATTCTATGAACTCGAGAGTCCAGGGAAGATGTTTCCCAGTTGATCAGGCAACCGTGAATTTGTAGAAAAGCAATGGTTACCTGCAGATGGTTGTGAAGAGTCTCTGGGGAGCTTGCCAACAGCAAGAGATGGGAGCAGTCTGATCCCTTGACGACGAAGAGAGGCTGCCATAACTGCCATGATCTTGGTAAAGACCCGAGGGGCAGTTGAGAGGACAAATGACAAAGTCTGGAATTGGTAATGTCGCTGCAGTGTAGCAAACCGAAGATATTGTTGATGAGAAGGCGCTATAGGTACATGCAGGTAAGCATCCTGAATGTCTAGGGATACCATAAAATCTCCAGGCTCCATAGCTAGGATAATATAACTAAGGGTTTCCAAACGAAACTTGGGCACGCTGATAAACTTGTTCAGAGACTTGAGGTTGAGGATAGGCCGATGAGATCCATTGGCCTTCTGAACTAAGAAAAGGGTAGAATAATAGCCCTTGCCCCGTTGTGAGGAAAGGACCCGAATTATTACTCCTAAATTCAGTAAGGACTGTATGGCTTTTTGGAGCAGCAGGGCCTTGGTTGAGTCCGATGGAGGTCCTGTGCAAAAGAACTGTTGGGGGGGGGGGGGTCGCCTCAGGGAGGATACCACTTCTCTTACCCAGGCATTTGATGTGGTTTAATGCCAAATTTGGGTGACTTTAAGAAGTCAGCCTCCCACCCTGGAGGGGTGAGGCCCGCCCGGTCAGGCTTGTCCTCAGACTTAGCAGGTGGATGTCTAGTAGCCCAGGCTTGTTTGGCCCTAGGCTTGGAGGCCTTGGCTGATGTCTGCTGCCGTGGAAAGGACTGACCCTTGGCTTTGCCTCGAGGGCAAAACGACACCGCCTGCGGCTTTGTATTATATGCAGAGGAAAGGAATGCAGTCTTGTTAGTCGCCAAAGTACACAATTTTATCCAATTCTGGACCAAATAGGATGTCTCCTGCATAAGGCAAAAACTCTAGAACCCGTTTTGATTCTGAATCTGCTTTCCAGGAACGTACCCAAAAAAATACGGCGGGCCACTATCGAAGTGGCAGATATCCTGGAAGCCAGAAGAGCTGTAACTATAGCTGCTTCAAGTAGGATGCTGCATCTCTAATGCAAGATATGTAGGACAGCTGTTCCCTCAAAGTATCAGGGGGAAAAGTCTCTTCTAGGACTTCTGCCCAACTCTCAAAGGATTTTGCCACCCAGGCCGTAGCCCTAGCAGGACGAGTAATAGCTCCTGTAAGAGAGTATATAGATTTATGACAAGCTTCTATAAGTCTATCTGTGGTCTCCTTGAAGGAGGTTGCAGTATGAGTGGGCAAGGTGGCATTTTTAACCAGACGTGTTACATGAGAATCCACCGTTGGGGGAACTTCCCATTTAGTACCATCAGTAGCTGGAAGCGTGTAAAAGGAACTGAACCATTTTGGAATTTGAAACCTTTTACCAGGCATAATCCATGCTTCATTCATGTGATTAGATTGCTGGTCAGAGTGAGGAAACTCTGGTAAAACAACCTTCTGTCACTTAAAAAGTGCGTGTTTTTTTCTTAGGAGCAGGTTCATCCTCTTCTATTTGTAGAATAGTTTTAACAGCACTCACAAGAACAGGTATAATTTAGTTTAGAGGGTGGCTCCTCTTCTTCCAAGATGGAGTCAGAGTGAGAGAGATCAGAGTCTTCTGCCTCCCCAGATGATATCTCAGAATCCGATAACTGTGTGGATTGGGAAGATATCCTAGTACGTTTAGTAGGTAAAGGCTTTTCCTTTTGCAGCATTTGCTGAAAAACCGTAGAGGTATTAGCCAAACTCTGTACTGAGGTAGAGGTCTATCCATGGGGAGACAAAGGATTTGCAGGGGGTACCTGCTGCGGCCATCCCATAGGGGCAGCTACCACGGGGACTGCTACTTGGTCCACAAGTTTTGCCAGCATTTGTGAAAAGGCAGCCCAGGGTGGGTCCTGAAGGAGAGACACTGGGCTGATGGGCCTGGGGTTGTGTAACAAATAATACAGAGACCATCCTGAATGAGGTCCTCTGTGGCTAAACCCGCAGAGCAGGACTTACAAGGTATCAGAGTAAGAGGAGCAGTATCGGGCTGCTTGTAATTCTTTCCTCTGCCAGCCATAGCCATAAGAATAAAATACACAGTATGATACAATGAACACCTTGCAGTATGTGTAATATGGCACAATGTATTCTGCAACTGCGCTATATATGGCACAGTAGTGTGCAACCGCGCTATATAGTATGTGATAGTCCTCACACTTAAATAGCAGATGTGAGGTACAATGGAATCCCCTATACCTTAGTATGTCAGGGTATAGTAGAAAAAAGAAACAGGTATAAGCCAACAGTATAGAAAATAGAGATTAGCACTAGTACAAGTCACATACAAACGCAGAAAAAAAAAAGTCTGCAATGGGCACTAAAATCAACTACACAGACCAAAGTGGCTAGTAAGAAATAGCGCTGTATAACCTGGCCCAAGGGAGAGGTATACAGGGAGACTGGGCCCAGCATTTCCCAGAGACCCGCTTGCCTAAAACGGCTGCCACGCGTCTCTGAGGGGGAGGGAAGAGCAGCTCAGGGATCACCAAGACCGCAGTGGAAAGGCGTTCTGAGCTACGGGGAGGGGCTGCAGGGAGAGCGCCTTATCCCCTGGTCTTTATAATATGCCTATGCCTCTGCGCCAGTATCATTATGCCCCTGGTGGTCTAGTGCAGTAGTGGGCGAGCTAGTGTCCACATCGGCGCCTCCGGTCTGTCTCCTGAGACCGGAGGCAAGACTGCACTAAGACGCGGGTCTCCGCGAACGGGGTTCCGCCTTACCTGTCCCCTGGATCCCGGGCTGCAGTTTGGGGTCCGGGGAGCCTGCTAGCTAGACCCCCTCGGAGCCCCGCCAGGAGTACCTAGCACAGGCTTGGTGTCAAGGCGCCGCGGAGGGGTGATGGGGCGGCAGCACAGACATCCAGAGGACAGTCTGGTGCTGCTCGCCCGTTTGGTAAAAAATGAAAAGTAAATTAAATCATAAAATTAAAGCTTGGGCTGCTTAATGCAGCCCTGTTATAATGGTGGTCCAGCTCCTGTCGGACACCAACGAAGCTGAAGTACCCTCAGGCTGTGGGCTGGGTATAGAGGGAAGGACCAGAACTTCCTGGCATTGAGAAGCTTTGCTGTTGGTGTCCGGTCCTCCAGGTCCCACCTACACCCCAATGTGGAGCCCTATGGACCCTGAAGAAGAAAATTGTATTTCCACCCATATGTAAAGCCAGATATGAAAAAGGTTGAAAATCACTGCCCAAGGAGCTCCCAACCCTCACTTGGAAGTGCCTACCCTCAGGCATTGCGCCTCCACCCTGAGTGAATCTAATATTGACAGGCATCAAGTGGAGTAGCATTCTCAACTCCTCAAAAAGTATTTTGGGGCTTGGGTGTGCGTTCATAGCCAAGCGCCTCACTCCATATACAGTGTATGCAGTCATATGCAAGAAGCTGCTGGCTGCTTGTTCTTCATATCAGCAGCTGGTGCTCCTTGTAGGTGCGCCATGGCAGGAGCTTCTGGAACCCCCCATCCAGCTAGGGAATAGCACGATGACTGACTAACAGGTTGGTTCCTTAATCAGAACCAGCCACTTCACTGTCAGCCACGCAAATAGAGCGAGGAGGAACGGATGGAACACCCCCTAACAATCTGTAGCCACCCCTTTCTCCCCCACTGCCAGCTTGTGTCATGTGCTCCTACTACGGGTTGGGATGAGAAAGACTGCCATGATGCTCGTACAGATGTTTCCACATACATCTAGCCTCCTTGCGCGTTAAACAGTCCTTCTAGTCGCACCATGTCGTGGCATAACTTGACAGCACTAGGCGTCTTTTCATGCAACTTTTCCCCTTAAAATGCGTCGCACAAAATGACGCTTGACGCTACCAAGTTACACGTCCCTCACACGCTTTGTGTAACGCAACTTGTAGCGCATGGAGGATAGATTTGTGGACACATCTGTAGCAGTTATTGAGGGCGATTCAATTCAGTGCAATGTTGAATAGTTTCAGGAAGGAGTTGTTAAGTCCGACCAGAATGCTGGTTACGACGCTTTAAGATGGGTGTTTAGTCGCGCTAACTGACATTCTCTGAGTAAAGTGCTGGCCACAAAGCTGTTAGCGCTGCGCTAAGCTGGAAAACAGCATTGCGGGCGGCACGTAAATTGGATTTCTGCTCGCACTTCAGGAGGCTGCGAGCAGAAATCCTGTAGTTGGACTTAACAGTGTGGTCAAACTTCTTCACAGGGCTATTCAGCATCGTGCTGAATTGAATCGCCCCCATTAGCTAGTGTTGCCCACACAGAGACTGACTCCTAAATCATCTGCTCTATACAGCAGCAGTTTCTGAACCCTCTGGGTATATAAAAGCTAATTTGGAGTCTTAACTTCCTCACTAAATAACGTAGTATCTCTTTGCTAGCAGTGTGTGGTTTGGACATAAAGAAATGTCCTCATACATCTAGCCTCAATACGCCAAGCAGTGTGACTTGCCTGGCATGAGTCGCCAGGTCCCGTGCAACTCTGCTAAAGTCGGGCATCTTTTTTTGCCGACAATGCGATGCAAGCAGGACGCAGCAATAGACTGTGCGGATTAATCTGATATGCGACACTTGTGTATCTGTGTGTACCCGAGGCTGTATATGAAGCACAATGCAGCTTGGAATGAAAACTGCGGCTGCTACATTGTAGCACTGTATACAGATTCAGGGACACACATATACATAAGTGTCACCTATCAAATTAATCAGCACAGTTGCTGGTGCGTCCTAGTCACATAGCGACAGACGTATTTTCGGAAAAAAAAAAAGGCGCAAAGTAGACACCCGGCGCTAGCAGAGTCTCACGGGACCTGGCTTGTCGAGGGGGGATTTTTGGCATGACTGCAGCATAGGTGTGTAAGAACACATCTGTAGTCGGCTGCAGAGTTAAGGTTTTATCAATTAATTTTAAGAACAATTGTGGTTAGGTGATTGGCAGTTATGTATACATGTTGACACCATTGCAAATTAAACATTTGTAATGGTGGGGGCAGTGGTGGATCCAGGGGGGGGTGATTGGAGCGATCGCCCCCCGTATCACAGACCGTCCGTATCATGCACTGAGCTGAGCAGTCTGTGTTCAGCCTGTGCTGTGATCGGAGCCTGTGTAATGCGCGGAGAACATTACACAGCATTGGCTGAACACAGACAGCTCAGCGCACGATGCGGACTGTACGGTAGCCGGAGGCTGGAGTTCTCCCCTGAACTCCAGCTTCTGGCTCTCCCCACGGGCACTATGGGAGAGACGTCATGACATCTCTCCCATAGCTCCGAGGAGCAGCTTGGCAGACCAGAGGGCGGAGGACGCAGGAGCGGGTTCAAGGTAAATTGTGTGTGTGTGTGTGTGTGTGTGTGTCAGCGGCTATAAGGGCACTACAGGGGGCATTTCTATAAGGGCACTACAGGGGGGCATTTCTATAAGGGCACTACAGGGGGGCATTTCTATAAGGGCACTACAGGGGGGCATTTCTATAAGGGCACTACAGGGGGGCATTTCTATAAGGGCACTACAGGGGGGCATTTCTATAAGGGCACTACAGGGGGGCATTACTATAAGGGCACTACAGGGGGGCATTACTATAAGGGCACTACAGGGAGCATTACTATAAGGGCACTACAGGGAGCATTACTATAAGGGCACTACAGGGGGGCATTACTATAAGGGCACTACAGGGGGGCATTACTATAAGGGCACTACAGGGGGGCATTACTATAAGGGCACTACAGGGGGGCATTACGATAAGGGCACTACAGGGGGGCATTACGATAAGGGCACTACAGGGGGCTTTACTATAAGGGCACTACAGGGGGCATTACTATAAGGGCACTACAGGGGGGCATTACTATAAGGGCACTACAGGGGGCTATTACTATAAGGGCACTACAGGGGCTATTACTATGAGGGCACTACAGGGGCTATTACTATAAGGGCACTACAGGGGCTATTACTATAAGGGCACTACAGGGGGTATTACTATAAGGGCACTACAGGGGGGCACTACAGGGGGCTTTACTATAAGGGCACTACAGGGGGCATTACTATAAGGGCACTACAGGGGGCATTACTATAAGGGCACTACAGGGGGGCATTACTATAAGGGCACTACAGGGGCTATTACTATAAGGGCACTACAGGGGCTATTACTATAAGGGCACTACAGGGGCTATTACTATAAGGGCACTACAGGGGCTATTACTATAAGGGCACTACAGGGGGCATTACTGTAAGGGCACTACAGGGGGGCACTACAGGGGGCTTTACTATAAGGGCACTACAGGGGGCATTACTATAGTAGTAGTAGTGGTAAAGGCGACTCCAGCAACCACCTACAGTAGGTTTGCCTATTGGTTGCATTGGCCTATTAACTACTTCCACCTAAATATTAGGGAATATGGCTTAAAGCACTATTAGGTAACCATCAGGGGACCTGATAAGGAGGCCATACAACCATCAAAAGGGCCATATCTTAGTTTTAGTCTCAGTAGTAAGTTAAATATATTTAACCAATGAAATACACACTTCTCTGTAATAACATATCAGCAGGTCTTTTAAACAATCATTGAAAGTTATAACAAACAAATAGGAGAAAAAAGTAGAAACAAGCTGGGGGCCGCAAGTGAGGAGTTGGATTGCTGCATGCGACCCCAGGGCAGCCTGATGCCCATCACTTGCTTAAAGTGCCCAACCAATTAAATAACATGAAAGTGATGTGAAATTAAACTTGTGATCGTAATACATCACAATTAATATTTTCTGACCCAAAATATGAACAGTGGAAATACAGAAGAGTTCTGAGTATCAACATAATTATATCACATAAGTAATTTCCTATAATGATAAGCATCACTTAAGGAATTTCCTTCCCTTGCATTGAGATCCAATGAGTTAATTACAAGTCAGAGCAATATAAGACTAGGAAACCATTGCAGTTATCTATCATCAAGGGTGAACCACTTGTCTATAAACTGTAATATGACGAAAAACAAGAGTTGATAAGTCTAAAAATAGCTACTGTGTCAGTGTCAACATACATGGAAATACAAGCAAGTTAGAATCAGAAGAAAAACCTTATCTACCAAACAATGTACTAGATGCTGTGTAGGATACTTTCTGTAAACTAAAACAAATAATTAAAAGTATATCTTAATATATACAGTCAGGTGCATAAATATTGGGACAGAATTTTCATATTTTGGCCTCTATTCACCACCACAAAGGCTTTGAAATGAAACAAACAAGATGTGCTTTACCTGCAGACTTTCAGATTTAATTTGAGGGTAATTACATCCAAATCAGGTGAACGGTGTAGGAATTACAACGGTTTCTATATGTGCCTCCCACTTTTTGTTGTAATTCCTACACCGTTCACCTGATTTGGATGTAATTACCCTCAAATTAAATCTGAAAGTCTGCAGGTAAAGCACATCTTGTTTGTTTCATTTCAAAGCCTTTGTGGTGGTGAATAGAGGCCAAAATATGAAAATTCTGTCAATGTCCCAATATTTATGCACCTGACTGCATGCAGATGTTGTAATTAGATAGAATATTGAAAACCTGCGCAGGGATTTCAAATCACTCCTTATTACATGAGAGTACAGTCTAGAGGTTTGTATCATACAATAAAAGGAGTCTGAAGGTAAAATGCAAAGTGTATTTTAAAAGTTATTTTGAATATAGTAACTGAATAATTTATAAAGTTCACTAAGGAAGACTAATGTATATTATTTGAGTTCTATTTTATTATTTTCTTGGATGATTAGGGTTTTTTTTTCCCGCCCTGTGACCATACTTAAGTGTAAACTTTCAGCAAATGTACTGTAGGTGTTAATAGACAGCCACGTACAGTAAAGGCCCCCCAGACACGGAGGGATATAGTGGCCAATCCGACAGATTGGAACGATATTGCAGCTATATTATTCCGCGTGTGGGCATGATATTGTCTGCTGTGCACTCTCGTGGGGTCGTCAGTCGCTCCTCCACATCTTTGTGCATGCACAAGAGCTGGAGAATCGACTAACAATCCCATGCTGGTCTATGCGTAGGGGGGAGGGGCGGCATATCGAGTGGTCGGGCACTGGAGAGCTCCGTTGTGTGGGGACCGTCCAATATGTCGGCTGTCGGATCCTTGATCGCATCGCTGGGTACATATCGAACCGTGTGTACCCAGCTTAAGTGTGGGAAAACCCAGAAATGTGTAATAAGGTTTACATATCAACATGAAAATTGGGGGATATAATTTAAAAAGTACCTAGACAATTTGTTATGAAAATTTGGATAAATGTAATTTTTTTAAAAAAAATGTAAGCATGAGATAAAATGTAATGAGTTCCTTACTGCATGGGGACAAAACATTTAAAAGATGTTCTTAAACAGAGATGCCATCAGAGATGTATGCAATGGCGTAATTTACACAGAACGAGTGTTTTTTTGCTTTTACGCAGAGAACCCATTCGCAAAGTGAGTGACAGGTTGTCAGCGTTTGGGGGAGGCAATGGGGGTGGGGGGGGGATGGGGGGAAACGTCCACTGGCTTAAGGCTGCTGCCTGCATATGAAGACGCAACCGTCGGACGCACATTGGTCAATAACTGACCATCTGAGCATCCCTATGGTCGCGCACAATATCGGTGAGAACAGTTGCAGGCTGAAACACGCCCCCAAAACAGTTGCAACACTCATGTGTTTGAGCCTCCACTCCCCCGTTACCTCCCATAAACTCTCTCTGACTGTCAATCACATTGCATCCAAATCCTTGTTGCGACTGCAATGAAACTTGATGCATGTGAAGTGCGACTCACATGCATGCGCGGACCACAGATAATCACTCAGCTGTAAAAACATTAATGCATTTATCTCTGAATCAGGCCTTATGCCATCTATGCTAACTGCAAAAAGGAGACTTATTTCTTACCTGGTTAAGTCCTTTCCTTCCAACTCCATAATGGACACAGGCTTAGACCATGGGTATAGGGTGAACAGGAGTCGTCCAGGCACCAAATAGTTTATCTTCTCCCAGCTGCCCTGGCTCCTTCCACCCTATACCCCACCCAGGCCAGTTAAGTAGCAAGCCCAAGGCAGGAGCGAGAAAGAGAAGGAATACCGACTTACACATACTGGTCCAAACACCCAGAAACACCAAAGGAGAACTAGAAGCAGATTAAAAAACCCTGCCAACCCGGTGCATCGGGGTGGGCGGCCTGTGTCCCTTATGGAGTTCGAAGAAAAGGACTTAACCGGGTAAGACATAAGTCTCCTTTTCTTCTTCACACTTCCATAGGGGACACATGTTAAGACCATGGGACATCCCAAAGTTATCCCATTATGAAAGGGGATGGGCTGGAGCTGTGCTGTGAAGCCCTTCGCCAAAAGCCGCGACTGCGGTAGCGAAGGTGGCAAATTAATAGAACCAGAATAAAGCATGGGCGGAGGACGATAAGGCCTCTCTTACGAAGCTGCTCAGCACCACTGGTGAGCCACCCAAGAAGTACAATCCGGTAAAAAAATCCACCTGTAAAGATGGAAAAGAAAGGACTGCCATCGCAAAAGCGTAACGGAACATCATACGGAGCCAACTGGCTAAGTCCTGCGTGGAATCCGGCCAGTCCCATTTACGAAATTCGTATAGGATTAAAGTGGGACCGTCCCACTGAGAACTCAAGTCCGAACCCCACAGATTCGGAGGGCCGGCACAATCCAAAGAGGCCTCCTTTGTAGAAAAATAAGTGCCTGAGCACAGGAACCAAACCATCCTGGTGATCAGAAACCCGAGGGACCACAGAAGGAAGGTAGCCTAAGCCAATTCAAAGGACAGCACGGTCCCAGTGAAACAACACCATGGCAAGGGAAAGGACAACACGCCCCAGAGAAACACTCGCCGGAAGCAGGAAAGCAGTCATCCATGTAAGCCAACAAATGTCAGCAGAGCCCAAGGGCTCAAAGGGCGACAACTGAAGAGCTCGAAGCACCAAAGTCAAAGTCCATGGAGCCGAGGAAATACACTGTCCGAGGAGGAAAGATCATATGTCATGTATCCAAGCAAACTGCTTCTGAAGAGGATAGAAAGTGTAGGAACCTGCAACTTCCAAGAAGAGAGGCGGAGGGACAAATCCAGCCCCACCAGCTGAAGGGAGAGGACCAAAGAGAGCGAAACCTGCTGGGAATAAAATTCCAGGCGGAACTCCAAGCAAAGTAAATCCGCTAAAGCAGCGACAAGGGCTTGCAGAGGACAGCATAGTACGAATGACCAACCTGGAGAACTCGGAAGTGCTCAATACTGAGTCAAGAGCAACGAGACGGGCCAGATTCAGATAGAAGCACGGGCCCTGAGACAGAAGATCCAGCCACAAAGAAGATACAGCAGAGCGTGGATAGAGGATCTGTGTAACAAGCTTAACAAGGCCCATATGAGGCAACCAGGATTGCCATGCCTCCCCTCCCACTGCAACTTGCAGAGGACCCGCTCATCCACAAAATCGGAGGGAAGGCATATGAGAGAAGGAACTCCTGCCAGACCGGCAAGACGTCCACCTTAACTGCTCCCGGAACCCAGGTACGGGTAGGTAAAATAATCTTAACCCGGATTCGAACCGTTGGTATCTGGTATGCTAAATGCTGTGACTTAGCCCTTTGAGCCACAGCAGGTTCATAGCAGTACCTCTGTGTCTTCATGCAGAGATGCCACCAAGGCGATGTCTGGCCACCCCCAGCAAAGAATTATGATCCGAAAAGGCGTGTGGACAAAGCCCCCATTTGCCTGGGTAGGTGCCCAGGTGACTGAGGACGCACTCTTCCACAACCCGGACTCTGGGGAGGAAGACTACAACAGAGCCAGAAGCTGACATACTGTCCATGTGAGAACTCGACTCACCTTTTTCAATGTGCCGTGACTGCGAGTGCCACTGGTTTTATGTAGGCGATGGCAGTGACACAATCGGATTGAACCTGGATCAGACCAGGCTGTAGGAGCAGCCGAGCCAGGTAGAGGGCTCTGAAGATTGTTCGGAGATCTACAAAGTTGATCGCCATTCAGAGGCTGTTCACTGACCCTGTAAGTTGCTGACATCGGTGGTGAGGACGAGCCTGTATGGAGTCCCAAAGGGGGCGGGCCCCAGTTTAAGCGGGCCGTCTGAACCACCAGAGGAAGAGCCTAACCTCCCAGGAAGGTGTGAGCTATTGGTGGGAACTGTTCCACAGCAACCATCCTTCATCCGAAGAGGTAGGGAGAAACTGGGCATACTCGCCATGACGAATTTGGAGACAAACGAGCCCAAGATTTGAATGAAAGAGTATGATGACACTCAGCAATGACTAAAAACCTTGTGAATCCTTCATATGGTACATCTCCTGCGACGGAGTCCAGGTGGAATACATCCCAGTGATGATCTTTCAGTGGGACTGGAGAGACCTAAAGAGAAATCGATGTGTTCCTTGAGAACATCTGGAAACCGCCAAGAATCAAAAATTTGTTTAGAGAAGGTACAAATCTAATGCCCCTGCGGTGTAAATGAGTTACCATGACTTTTGTTAAAAGTCTGTGGGCTCTGGAAAGACCAATAGGAAATGTCTGAAAATGAAAGTGCTCTTCTCGGACCGCCAGCCAGAGGAAAACTCTGGTGACTGGGCCAGAAAGGAACCTGGAAAGATGCCTTCCAGAAAACCAAGGAAGCCCCGAGATCCCACAGAGCCAGAATGATGGATAGAGACTCTCTGGTTCACCAAAAAGCCTGTTGAGAAATTACAGTTGAACAACGAAGAGACTAGCAAAAAGTCTTACTCAGGAGGCCAGCAGGGCGTGACCAGTAGGAAGAAATAGCGCTAGCCTTAGGGGTCTGTCGCCTACCGCACCTGGTAATCCCAGGAGGACCAAGAACTAACCAAGACCTGTCCCTGTTTAGTTTCCAAGATCAGCCTATATCGGGCTGAGTAACCTTGAAGCTAAGAACAGTTCTTATCCCGTTAAACCAGGCGCTACATTTAGCTGCGGTATCGGATAGACAAAGGTCTGAAATATTAGACATAGTTTCCCAGTGAGGTGAGGAACTTCCAAATCCCAGACAGGAATGCAACACTATTTATAGACTGTCACAGCACTATCTAGACTGGTGTGGGAGAGAACCGAAGCACCCTGAGGAAACCCACGCAAGCACAGAGAGAATATAAAAACGGAATCAGTATGAGATGCTCAAATACAGACTCCCTCAGTGGTGCCTAACTCCAACCTTCCCCCGATGGTGCCTGACCCTAACCTTCCCCCGCTGGTGGCTAACTCACACCCCCCCCCCCTTCCCGCACCCTAATCCTAACGCTCCCGGGGCGGAGATGCCTAACCCCTACCCTCCCTCCCTGAAACCTAACCCTAAGTCCTCCTGGGGGTGACTAATCCTAACCACACCATCCCCGGCTAAGCACGCATACTTACTGCCATCCGGGCTTCAAGGGGTCAGGATGCTGACGCTGGTATCCCAACGTCTATCGGGCTATCGGCATTATGCCAGGCGTCAGAATTCTGGCGTCGGTAATTCGATTGCCGGCATCCCAACTGCATCCCTATACCAACTCCACCCAGTTAGGGCCGTAGTGGGAATCAAACACAGTGCTATGAGGCATGCCTGAAGTGCGGCTCCTATCCAGCCTCAGCTGGAAAGATGCAGGAACCTGTGCTTAAAGCGAGAAGGGCTGCATCTCAAGCACATAAAGCAGAATGCTTTAAGGTACCCAGCTAGGCCTGAGTAAGTATACTAGTAGGGGGAGCGGACCTTGGGGTTGCCAGTCTGTGTGATGGGCACACTCTGACACTGTTCTTAGCCAACTGCAACTTTACCTATAAGAGAGGTAGTCCAGGCCGGCTCCAGGTGGAAGTCATGGCTGACTGACATTCTGCTGCAAATCTGCGAAACACCGTACACAGAGCCCATCATGGTACGGAGTGTGAAAATAAAGTACAGAGGTACAAGTCCTGCAGTTACACAACACTGAAGCACCCCCATCCCTAGGTGCATTGCCACTGGAGAACCTGATCAGCAATACAGGGCAGTCCCCACACACCAGTTAGAAAAACTACTGTGTGCAATAAAAGGGGGAGTGCAATGAATGTGACCTCACCCCACAATAAGCGGGGCTTTACAGGCGAGGGATTTACATAACTGTCAGAAGCAATTGAAAAATAAAATGTACTTCTGAACACAAACACACAGAAACATTCAATGCTGTATAAATGGACAGTTAATGCTCAGCAATCCATACCCCAGTCGGTAGGAAGGTGCATAGTGTATAACCTGACCCCATGGGAATACAGTAGGTATACAGGGAGATAGGAGCCCTTTACTGCTCTTCAGAGACTGACTGAAGCAGGCACAGGGTAAAATGGCAGCTCAGTGTCTCAGTTGGGAAGGGAAAGAGGAGGGGCAGAATGGGGAGAGCCTGCCTCCCCCTTGCTGATACTAGATCTCCCAGGGCAATGGCTGCTTCTAATGAAGCGCACCATTGCCTGTGCCCTGGTAGTCTAGCAGAGGCACCAGGCGGCCTGGGCGACCGCTGTCAGCACCACCGGTGGTCTCCGACAATGGCGGTAACAGCCACTGCAGCGCAGTTCCTATAAACAGGGAGCCACATCTTACCTTAGAGCACCACCCGTGCTCCTTCACCGGCATCAGGTCACCGGTGTGTGCTGTGGGACCGGCCGAGGTCACTGACCTGCACACCAGTGCGGGCGTCCTATAGGACGCCTAGCGCTGCCCGCCCAATATAAAAGATAGAGAAAATAAATAAAATTAAATAAAACGTTTAGACTGCAGAACAGTCTCCACTCGTGCCTTGCTCCTGCAGGGCACCAAACTGAACTGGCCTGTCTGGGGGCGGGATAAAGGGGAGGAGGAGCTGGGGCTCACAAACATTTGAGAGGCGCCAGTGGAGTGGCGGCTATGGACAGTCAGGGGCTGTGCATTTAGAAATAGGCTGCACAGCCCCTGCACTGCACTGAGGAGGTGTAATGAGCAGACTAGGTTAAAAGACTGCACATTACACCTCTTTCCCTGTACAGTGCAGTGGTTGTAGCTGTGCAGCCTATAGCTACAATGTGCACAGCCCGTCTCCTGCCTATTCCTCCCTGATGGTCCCGCCTTCCCCTTCTTCCGTGGTGGCGGCCGCCTCCTCCTTCGTGCTACCGACCAGCAACAGGTAAGTTGGAGTGAGAAGGAAGGGTGGCATGCTAAAATTAATCCTCCCAACATAAAATCATTGTGATGCCCCCCCGTTTGATATCAATAAATTGTACAGCTAGTTAATCATATCAGCTTGGTAAAGTTTTCATGTTTCAAAAAAATAAATTGCCAATTTGCTGTTGTTCTAAGCAAACAGTACTGTACATGTATCTGTATTGTTCATCATTGCAGCTGAGGGCAGAAAGTTACATTTTGCAGTATGATTAAAATACCAACTAAAAATGGTGCTAGAAGCAGAGAGATACATTTGTGATACTAATCTTATCAGTTCCTAATCAGTCATGGTTAAGTTTATATCACCATCTGCTTTCAGAGCATCACAAATGGGATTTATTTTATTATTATTCTTCGTATTATTATACTTTTAATGAATTGATGACAAATCACTAGAAGAAACAAGACTCTTGGGAAAAGCATTTCCTACTATGAATAATTTACTCCCTATTTCAATGAATGGGATATTCTCTATAGATAGGGCTGCCACAAGCCGAGGGAGGTACCCAAAGGCAACGGCGTGGCCCTTTTACCACTTAGAAGGGGCACATCCACACTCACTTCTTGCTACATTGGCAGACATTAGATGGTATCCCCAGCTGCTCAGACAGGCAGTGTGGCGATTGGCTGGGATATCACAGCCAAGCAGCACATTCCCAACATAGTGCTGACATGTTGGGGGTAGCACCATAACGTGAAAGAAGCTGATGGCTGCATCTCCTGCATACCAGCATTTGGCACTCTGTGTGGTGTGGCCATGGGGGCATTAAAAACACTAAACAATTGTCACTAATCCAGTGTTTTAGGCACTGCCTAAATTCCTCCAATGGTAGCTCCTGCCTAGTGTGCAGCCCCCTTCAGGGGAAAGCCCACCTACAGGACTGCACATCTATTTCTAATTGAATTTGAAATAAATAGACCTAACTCTTTGAAAAGGAAGCACAATAAGCAGAACACACTAAAAGGCACCACTAATTGCAACAGTAAATAACTATTCGTACAATTTAATAAATTAAGCTAAATAATCACTATGGCTACAAAAATAATAAGTTCTTCATGCAACAATTTTGGTGGGGAAGGGGGGGGGGGGTGGTAATCTATTCAACAGACTCTTCAAGGGTTGTTTTGGAATCATCCATTTAATATATGGGTAAATATGGGTATACGCTTGTAAGAAGAATGACGTCTACACAGTACCAGCATAGGATTCCTATTTTCGGTGAACAGAATAATTATTCCAAATACTCACTGGTCCAGAGTCTTATAATAAATATCCAGGTCTTTGTTGGCCAGTTCTGTAGTCCTCATAATGATCATCATCTCCTTGTGTTTCTCTTCTGCATCCTTATACTGAGGTTCACGCAGCTCCTTCTTAAAACGAATGATCTCATCCTCAAATCCCTTCTGTCGGCCAAGTGCCAGGTTCTGGTTTGATTTCAGTGTTTCAATTTGCTTTTCCAACTCTTGCTGCTCTCTAGAAAGCAAATAAACATACACATTAATTGAAGAATATTTAGTAAGAATTTTGTTTTCCCAAAGGTTTGATATTTGTCTTTCTAAATACCAATTATTGAAACTAGAACAAATACAAAATTGCACTCTCTCTCATCAACAGGTTATTTATTTATTTATTTATTACCAGTTATTTATATAGCGCACACATATTCCGCAGCCAGGTGCGTCAGGGCGGTGCCCTGTGGACCCTATGGACTTCGTAGAAACAGAGATAACAAAGATAAGTTCTTACCATATCTCTTGTTTTCTACTTCAGGGTCCATAGGGGGTCCACAGGGTTGACCTTGGGGATGTCCCAAAGCAGTTCAACTAAGGGCGGGGACGCTCCTGTGCTGGAAGGAGTACCCGGCGCCCGAAGGATGCATCCTGAGAGGCGAAGGTGTCAAACGCATAGAACCTCAAAAACGTCTGAATCGAAGACCAAGTGGCCGCCTTACACAGCTGAACAGCAGAGGCGCCACGTCTAGCAGCCCAAGAGGGACCCACAGAACGAGTGGAATGAGCCTTAACAGAAGCTGGCACAGGTAAACCCTCCTGTGCATAAGCCTCACAAATAACAGAACAAATAACATTTGTTTGTTGGCAGGCCAACCCCTCTTGTGAAAACCGAAGAGGACAAACAATGAATCAGACTTCCTAACCGAAGCAGTCCGGTCCACATAGATTCTAAGCGCCCGGACTACATCTAAGGAAGCCTCACCAGCAGAAAGATCAGGTGACTGAAAAGCTGGCACAACAAGTTCCTGATTAATGTGGAACTTCGAGACCACTTTAGGCAAAGATTCAGGACGAGTGCGGAGCATCGCTCTGTCCTGGTGAAAAATCAGAAAAGGAGGACGACAGGAAAGCGCCCCCAATTCTGACACCCTCCTGGCAGAAGCAATCGCCAGGAGAAAAACGGTCTTAAACGTCAGCCACTTGATTTCCACTGACTCAAGAGGCTCAAAAGGAGGACCCTGCAAGACCCGTAGGACCACCGCCAAGTCCCAAGGAGCCACAGGAGGCACGAAGGGAGGCTGGATCCTGAGAACACCTTGGAAAAAGGTGTGAACATCTGGCAGTGTAGCAATCCGGCGTTGAAACCACACGGACAAAACAGACACATGAACCTTCAGAGAGGCAAGGAGTAAGTCGAGGTCCAAACCTGATTGAAGAATTTCCAAGATTCTAGAAACTCGGAACACCTGAGGATCATAGTTTCTGGACTCACACCACTGAAAGTAAGTGCGCCACACCCTGTGGTAAATCCGTGCGGAAGCAGGCTTGCGTGCCCTGAGCATGGTACCAATAACCGAACTGGAGAAACCCCGAGACCTCAAGACGGCTGTCTCAAGAGCCACGCCGTCAAAGACAGCCGACCCAGATCCGGGTAAAGGCAGGGCCCTTGAGACAACAGTTCCCGACATTGAGGAAGGAGGTACGGAGCGTCGATGCAGAGGGTTCTCAGATCGGAGTACAAAGGACGTCTGGGCCACGCCGGAGCCACCAGCACGAGCGTGCCGTCGTCCTGCTTGAATTTCCGCAGAACCCGAGGAAGTAGGGATATCGGAGGAAACAGATACGCCAGGTGAAACGTCCATTTCACCGACAGCGCGTCTACCAGACATGCGCCTGCGTCTCTTGTCCTTGACCCGTAAACGGCCAACTTGTATTGACCAAAAAGCAACTCTCCATTAAAAGTTAGACCATCAAGTCCAGCTCCGGCAGCCCCCATCTGTCCACGAGTAGCTGAAACACCTCTGGGTGAAGCGAACATTCCCCGGGATGCACGTCGTGACGGCTGAGGAAGTCCGCCTCCCAATTGAGGACTCCGGGGATGAAGACCGCCGAGATCGCTGGACCGCCCAAGCAAGGATGCAAGACACCTCCGACATTGCTGCCCGACTGCGAGTTCTTCCTTGGTGGTTGATATATGCCACCGTGGTGGCGTTGTTGGACTGCACCTGAACCGCCCTTCCGTGAAGAGCAGGGCTGGACGACTACAGGGCCCTGTATACTGCCCGCAGTTCCAGGATGTTGATGGGGAGAAGTGCTTCTTCCGCAGACCAACGACCCTGAAGCGACAATGAGCCGGTCACTGCCCCCCAAACCCCGGAGACTGGCATCCGTCGTGAGCAGGACCCAGTCCAGGATCCAAAAGGGGCACCCCTCGACCAGATGAGCTGTCTGAAGCCACCAAGCCAAAGACTGCCGAACCTCCGGGGACAACACCAGCATCTGAGAGCGGATCCGGTGAGGTAACCCGTTCCATTCCGATAGAATCAGCCCCTGCAGGGGCCGGGAATGGAACTGGGCAAATTCCACCATGTCGAATGTCGACACCATGGACCCCAAAACTCTCATAGCTGAATAAACAGACAGGCGGCAACTGCTCAAGCAACTGTGTATCCGCAGCTGTAGGGAGGAGACCTTCTCCGGAGTCAGGAAGATCCTTTGCTGACGAGAATCCAGCAGGGCTCCCAAATGAACCATCCGCTGTGATGGAATCAGGGAGGACTTTCTCCAATTTATCAACCACCCGTGCGCTTGCAGGCAAGCGATCGTCAGGTGGAGATGTTGAAGCAGTACCTCTGGGGGGCTCGCCAGTAACAGGAGGTCGTCCAGATAAGGCAGCAGCCGCACATTCTGGTTCCGAAGATGTGCGGCCACGACTGCCATAATCTTTGTGAATACCCTCGGTGCCGTGGAGAGGCCAAAGGGTAGCACCTGGAACTGATAATTATGTTGAAGGACATCGAACCTCAGATACCGCTGGTGCGAAGGTGCTATCGGAACATGGAGGTAGGCGTCCTGGATATCCAGTGACACCATGTAATCCCCAGGTTCCATTGCCAGAATGATGGAACGTAACGTTTCCATCCTGAATTTGGGAATTCTGAGGAATTTGTTCAGAGACTTCAAATTGAGGATAGGGCGATGAGAACCATTGGGTTTCTGCACCAGAAACAGAGAAGAATAGTACCCCGTCCCTCGTTGTGATTGAGGAACGGGAACAATGACCCCTGCGTTCAGCAAGGACTCTATAGCTTCCTGAATCTGTAAAGCCTTGGTCTTGTCCTGAGAAGGACTCGTGCAGAAAAACTGGTGGGGCGGTCTGTGCCGAAAAGACAGGGCGTACCCCTGGGAGACCACTTCTCGAACCCAGGCATCCGTGGTGGTATTGTGCCAGCACTGGGCAAATTAAAGAAGTCGGCCTCCCACTCTGGGGTCCCCCCAGAGGGAGGCCCGTCCCATCAGGCAGAAGGTTTATCTTCCTGCTTGGAAGAAGGGCGCCTGGCACTTCAGGTCTGCTTCATGGGCTTAGAAGCGGCCTTGGTCGCCGACTGCCTCGGGAAGGACTGACCTTTGGCCTTGCCCTGAACCCGAAAGGCAGAGCTCCGTACCTTGGTAGGTGCAGAAGCCGAAGGGAGGAAGGCTGATTTAGACTTAGCTAGAGTATCCACTATTTTGTCCAAGTCTGGACCAAAAAGCAACTCTCCATTAAAAGGTAAGGCCTCCAGGCCCTTTTTGGAGTCTGCGTCAGCTCTCCAAGACCACACCACATGGACCGACGCACCGACACAGCTGCCGCTGACACCCTAGAGGTCAGCAAGCTTGCATCCAACGATGCTTCCCCAATGTAGGAAACCGCATCCCTCATTTGTCCTATCAATACTCTCTGGATATCCGGATCATCATCCGGAAAGGTATCCTCTAAAGCGTTGGCCCAACTCTCGATGGCCTTAGCCACCCAAGAGATGGCCATGGACGGACGGGCCACAGCCCCAGAGAGAGAGTAGATCGACTTTAAGCAAGTCTCCACTTTCCGGTCTGTGGGATCTTTCAGGGAGATTGACGGCAAAGGCAACGCAGCGCTTTTAATTAAGCGGGTGACATGGGAATCCACCGCAGGCGGAGTTTCCCATTTCCTACAATGAGCCTCAGGAAAAGGATAGTTGGAAGCCAACCTTTTCTGCGGTTGGAATCTCTTGCTGGGCAACTGCCAGGCCCCCGCCATATGATCCGTCAACTGGTCGGACAGGGGAAAAACCGTCTAAGCTACTTTGGCCTTTTTAAAATTAGGGTACTTCGACCTGGGAGCCGGCGCATCCTCCTCTATGTGAAGGATGGACCGCACCGCCCTAACCAAAGCCGGCACATTAATGGAGGACTTAGCCTCCAACTCCTGGGCCCCGGCATCCGAGTCAGAATCCTCATGGATCTCTCAGTCATCCGAAGACACGTCCGTGTCCGTGAACTGCGCCGCCAGTGAAGTCGGAACGGGTCGCTTGGACGCCTTAGGGGGCAAGTCACTGTGCAACAGTGACTGAAAAGCCAATGAGGAGGCCGCCAGGCTCTGAACAGAGCTGGAGAGGACATCCACCCAGAGAGGGGGTACCGTCTGAGGGTACCCCTGAAAGGGTACCACTGACTGCTGCGTCACCGTGGGAGACTGTATGTATACAGGCAATCCCGCATAAGGACCCACAGTCTGAGACCTGGGAGGAGACTGCACCAGATGCGTAACCCCCGGGGAACGGGGGATGGTAGGCTGGGGCAACACCCTAGAAGGAACCGCAGTCTTACGGTCCGCGATCGACGCCAGCACTTGTGTAAACATCGCCCAAGGAGGATCCTGCGCCACCGGGGGTTTAGAGGGACCAGGTACCAGCTGGCACCGCCCACACAGACCGTCCTGAGACAAATCCACCCCATCAACCCCTGCCGAACAGCGCCAGCAGGAAAACAACACAGGAGCCACGGAGCGCTCATTCTCCTCATCAGACATGACTCTATAACTTTTGCAATAAAAGTGTATCACTGAAAAGAGGTGAGGCGTAAAACTCCCACGCACTCCCACGTATGCAACACAAACAGCCCACAATATGGTACTGTGTAGCACACCGCTGTATGTGACGGACCTCACAAATACGTAGATCTATATAAGTGAGGTACACAGGGAACACCCCTCCCCCATGCAATTGCGGGCCGTAGGAGAAGGAAAGGGATAGGTATAAGCTGACAGTAAGAATAAAATAAGCACAGACAGCAGCACTAACAAAAGTCACATACCATGCAGAGAAGTTATACTCACTGCACCTTTCGCTACAATCAACCTCCCAGATTCAGTGTCTGGGAGGGCTATAGCGCTGCGAACACAATCCGTCTGCAGGGGAGAGGTACGCAGGGAGACCGGACCATGCACCGCCTGGGAGATCTGCGTTGCCACTGAGAAGATGGCCGCCGGAGAGCTCTGAGGAGTGGCCGAAGCAGGAACAGCCCAGCGACGCCAGAACGCATGAGAGAAGGCGCACTGGGCTGAGGGGAGGAGCCGCTAAACCAGGGAAGGCTGCCTCCCCTGGCTAGCGATTAACCCCAGGGACGCTGGTTCCCTTCCAGCCATTACTCCCTGGTGATCCAGCGGTCACGCAGGGTATGCCACAGAGGGGGAGCCCGCCGCCGCTACTAGCGCCGCCGGTCTGTCCCCAGAGACCGGCGGCAAGACTGCATTTTATCCCCGCGCGCAGCGCAAAGCGCTAAACACGGCTTCCCTGGCCGCGTAGAATCCGGCAGCAGTCAGTGGGAGGTCCGGAGCCACGCTAGTACTGACTCCGGGGTCCCGCTGCGATCCCCAGATCAGTACTGGTGTTGCAGCGCCAGCGAGGCTGTTGGAGTGGCAGCGTGGACGTCCAGTCTGATGCTGCAGCTCTGAAGATAGTAAAAAATAAAATAATAAAATCTTCTTCAAAAAATAAAAATAAAGCTTAGGGGCTGCTTATGCAGCCCCACTGCGCCAGGGTGACCCGACTGCGGCCGGGCACCAACTAAAATTGAGGTGCTGTGGCTCGGGGGCGGGGTATAGAGGAGGACGGAAATATTTGATTTTGCAAGAGACAGTAACCGGTTTGCTATTACGAGGGGACAGGGCTGCATGTGACCTGGGCTCAGTGTCATGATGTGAGAAGTGGAATGGAGCAAGATTTTAACAACAGCAAATGGTAAATACGACAGACTCCCAACAAGCTTCAGCAGGAAGATTACTATGTCAAACACAATTCTAAGTGAACTATACACAACAAGCCCTGCAACATAAATACATTTAAAGATTTATGAAGCTGTACACAAGCGGCACTTGTGTTTCATTAACATCTTAACGTTTTTGAGGTACTAACAATTTAAAAGTAAGCTTGTACAGTACATAAAACATCATGCTGTAATACATGCAATAGGAAAAGTCAAAAGATTTATCAAAATGGTACCAAAAGCAAAACAAAATATACCTACTCTCTCAGCTGCACAACTTTCATCTGTCCCCTTTCCTTTAATAGTTGTTCTCTTTCCTCTTTAACTTTCTTAAGCTCCTCTATTCGTTTTCGAAGGGTTAAGTTGTCCTGTAGACATCGTTCCTGTATCTATCATGGAAAATTGGGTTCATTAAATAGGGAAAATGTAACATTCAATATTCCATTGATTAAAAAAACTAAATGCCCATTTTGTGGACATACTTTTTACTGCCAATTCATCGCTTTTGTACATTATACTGCCTGTTGATAAGGTCTTCTTTGTTATATACATTACTCGTATAGACGTGTGTATGTAACCTGCAGTAGAGAAATTGTCCATAGGATCCCAAGAACAAGGCAGAGACATGTGCAGCCATCATACTGTATCTAAAGATGTGGTACAGGACAAGGCTTGGCACGTACCAAGGTGCCAGTTACGGACAGGTACTTACTTTCTGTGTGTCAATATCCTGTCTAATAGTGATCATCTCTTTATTAATTTTTTCTTTCTGTTTTTCACAATCGTTCAGACGTGCGATTAATTCCTGTAGTTCAGTTTCTTTTTGCTGTTTAAAATAAATAAGTACCAGTAAAGGTAATAACTTGAGCTCATGGTAACGCCTTTTGAGTCATTTTAATTCAATTAAAAATAAGAAGTACCTCTTTAAATTCTTCTTTTCCATTATGTATATAACTTTCAATCTCTTTTATATACAAACTGATTTTTTTCACCTTTTCTCTAATATCATTAAGCTGGAAAGAAACAAATGAAAACATTTTCAGACAGGTCAGCAAAGTGTGTGTGTGAGATGTCTGGTCTGGAAAGCAGTTGAACATAATAAAGGGGTGTCGTATGACTGGTCCATAGTCTTAAGGTCAACAGGTTCTGAATGACGACCGGATAACTACCTACCTAAAGAGTGGGTGATATAATGACATCATTTAAGACCAGAAGAGCGAGACAATGTTTTGTGGCAACCCAAAGTGAAGATAAGAAATGCCTCTCAATGGGATTTAATCAGCTGCAAGTTTCTGTAGTAGCCTTAAGCATTATATTTCTGTGCACAATACCTGCGATTACTGTGATGAATACATTGCTCATGTTTGCTTCTACCAACTAAGGTGTGAGCTCTGTACTAATCATCACTTGGAAGCAGAACGCACAATGCTTCTACCGGGACCTCATCGCTAACTGAATCTGTCCTGATATGTCAGTATAAGTAGTGATGTACAATAGAATGTATTCATTTGTGTGTTCTCAAGCGCACATGTGAACCTTAGGACATAGTTATTGTTCTGATTCCAGCTTCTCTGAGTGAGCACTCTGCCAATATGTAAAGTGCTCTGAGTTCTATTGAGAGAAATGCTCTATATTTATAATATAAAGTGCAAAGTGAAGAGCCTAGAACACTACAACATTGCTCCCTGGCTGTTAGAAATGTAATAACAGACGAGGGGATGTCACAGACGGATGATGAGAAGAAGGGTCACCCTTTCTTGTGCGGCTCTGTAGCTGGAGTCCTTTCTCTCCAGAATGTCCCGTTTCTCCTGTTGAAGCTTTTCTAGTGTGGATTCCAATGGGAAAACTTGCTCTCTGGATTCCTGAATGAATTAAGGAAGAAAATTAAATACACTTGGTTACTGCATGTACAAAACAAAAAAGTTAAGGTAACCCTACTACATAAACAATCTTTATTTCATTTATTCTTGTGCTTAAATCAGAATTGATGTACACTGATATATATTTCTGTGCCAGTGGTAGTGTGTGATCTCATATACAGTAAGTGGTCATTATGGAAAGTGATGAATATTGTTACAGGCATACTTCATGCCTTGCATGTCTTGGAAGGGGGCAGATAATGTGCCCATTAGATCTGGTTAGGAACACTCACTTGTGGAGTGTTAGAAGTGTGGACGATCCTGGTCAGCAGTAATCTTTGGGGCTACCACTATTATGGTTATATGCCGTTTTGTTTTATAAACCATGTGAGTGCAATGTGTGACTAAAACTTTTTTGATCATCATTCTACTGTTTTGCACTACGATTTTCCTTTTCTTTTGAGATAATTACCTCATAAGAACAATGTCAACTGAAGTGAAAGAACACTGGTTTATCGTTCGCCCTTAATAAGGATTCCAGATTACAGAAAATAAATTACTGTTTATTACTGGACGGACTCTTGATATCTGTGAATTAATGTAAGATATTGATTCTCAAGTGTATGTTTATTTGCCTGAGATAGAGATATAATGGCACCATTCCATGGCCACTATTTTCTGTTTATGTCCTTTCACCAGATGTTATCAGAATTTGACCTGTACGATACATTGCGCATTAAACACCTCGGCACTAAAGATTACTTCTTTTACTCTAATGGCCTATTCCTGTATTGATCTATTACTTATTGATAAATTGTCTCTACAACATATATCCTCTATCTCCCTGCTCCCTATTACATGGTCTTACATTATCTGTCCATGCCCATTTGATATGGTGTTGGGATATGTTCTTACAGGACTGCCTCCTGAGACTGTGGAGGTTGCTGGCCTATATACTATCAGATTCAGAAGGAGTCTGTATTTCTGGACTCTCATCTTCAGACCAATGATCCCTGTGATACCTCATTTGATACCCAATGGTGTGCTCTGAAGGCAGTCCTGAGGGAATCAGTATGTAATACCACCGGCCGTGGTAGGGGGAGGGGGGGGTTGCCTAGCCCTAAGTCCTTCTGGGAGCCTTAAGACCTAACCCTCCTTCCCCTGCAGGTGTCTGCGCCCGGCTTACCTTCGTTCGGTATGCCGGGCGTCGGGCTCCCGGTGTAGGTCTAATAACAGGCGTCGTTAGTACATTGCCGGGATTTGACAATCAGGAAGCTGGCGGTCGGCATTTTGACTGTCAGCTTCCTGACTGCATCCCGTCCTGAGAGGGGCATCCATTGAGACTGCGGCTAGATTTAGAAAGATAGCTAATGAAATTCTAATACCATATGAAACAGTTGTGCTCCTGGAGATGATAACACAATTTAAACACCTCAAACTCACATCTTAAAGCCGAACTAGATGAAAATCAGCACTCGAAAATGATGCAATTTTTATTTATGGCTGGGGGTGAGCATTTAGCTAATAGCATATGTTTTTTTCTGTATTATAAACATTTTGAAATGTTGAGCTCATTGTAACTACAGTAAGCAGGCTATGCAGGATAGTGTTACAATCCCATTGTGTCACTTAACTGTATTTGAATAGAACATGGTGATTTGCATTTTTACTATTTCTTTCCTAAATACTAACTAATAAAGCCTGGTGAATAAGGTTAGGTGTAAAAAATGTTAGCAAAAAACTAGGACTGAGCTCTATAGCATTCAAATTGTGAAATGGCAGTCAGAATTTCCATAAACCTTTGTTTTAATCAGTTGTAGATAGTCATAGAATATATATACAGGTTGAGTCTCCCATATCCGTAATTCTATTATCCGAAATATTCCAAAAACCAAAGTTTTTTTTGCAGCCGTGACGTCATGACGTGACCTGGCGTCATGACATCACAGATTAATGACCAATCACTAGCAGCGTGGGCGTGGTCTATATGCCACGCTCCCCCCACTGCAGTGCACGCCAGGCATTTCGTGACACCCGCCGGACTCCCCTGCAACACCTGAGGGACCCTATTGCAGGACCCGCACATGACACCTGCCGGACTTCACCCGACACCTGCCGGATCACTCGCGACATCCACCGGACACCCCAGCAGCACACACCAGGCCTCCTGTAACACCTGCCGGACCCCTCTGCTGCACACGCCAGGCCTCCTGTGACATCTCCCGGACCCCCCCTGCAAGGTATTCTGAAAACAGAAATTATCCAAAATCCGAAATGCTCCTGGTCCCTAGCATTTCGGATATGGGAGACTCAACCTGTAATTGCAATACACAGTATACTACAAATATTGCTGAAAATTACTTTCAAATTTATAAAAGTCTAAACATCAATCCAGACTAACATGTAACATTTCTTATAGATTATATATATATATATATATATATCACAGAATAATGTCCGCAAACACATGGTATGCTAAAATTGTAGACTCTTTGATAAAGCCCTCAATGGTAAGGGTGAAACACATCAGAGGACTTCTTTATAGAAAGGACCTGGATTCGGGACTTGGACACTGGAGTGTCACCCTGTTCCATTGATTGCAACGGGAGAGACGCGGCAGGCTCACACGCCGCTGCACTTGCCAATCGGCCTGGTTCACACTGTGTAGCTGGATTGCCCGGAGGACTGTGGGAGCCAAGCAACACTGCCGGTGCAGTAAATAGGCTACCTTGTATCACTTGGTCCCATTGAATACAACAGGAGATACGCAGCAAGTTTACACGCCACTCACCGATACACATGCCAATTGGCTCTGGTCGCGCTGTGTGGCTGGACTGCCTGGAGAACTGTGGGAGCCAATTGATATCAAAGTGAATAAGCTGCCTTGGAGTTACCCAATTGACCAGGTATATTTCACGTGACTGTCTATTGTGGTACTATAAGACCAATCATATTAGTACCAAGGTCCCATGCCTTGCAGAGACGGACAGTTTATTTGGGATATTTTATCCCTGTGCACACCATTTACCACGGATTACTTTTTTTATATATATTTTTTATAATTTTTTTTATTGAAACTTCAAGTATATATCAAGGATACTTTATTTTCTAAGGAGATTAATACCTACAATTTTAGCATACCATCAGGGGTATTCAATTTGGAGCGAAAAGTCCATGCTGGACTTTTCGCTCCACATCGCTGATTTTCCTGGGATAAAAGGATAGGGGGCGCGCCCGCTTTATCCCCGTATTCAATTAAAATGCTACGGAAACGGGAGCCGGCGAAATAGGATCGGTGAAAAAAAAACGGGATTTACCTGGAATAAATTGTAGAACCCCCCTAAAGCTGTCAAAACATGGGGGATCACTATGGGTACCCCCGTTTTAGCCTGCAAATGAAAGTCGGGGTTTTAAATAGCAGCGGCAGGTGTTTTTTTTCCGACATTAACCACTTGCCTGGCATGGTCGCATCAGATACGACTATACCGGATTGGGCTTTCCCTGACATGGTCGTATCTGATACGACCAGTCAGGAAACCTCCTGGTCCCTCTGCACACTGTCCCTCCCCGTGGGCTGGCCGATCACTTCTAGCAGCCTTGCGGCTGCTGACAGGGCAGAGAAGGCAGCGCTAAGAGCGCTGTGGTCCTCTCCCTCCTCCGGAGCTAGCAGCAGCCAGGCGGCTGATGGCAGAGCAGAGCAGCCGCCGGGCATAGAAGGACAGTGCCATCAGCGCTGTCCTTCTCTCTCTCCACCCCCGCTAGCAGCAGCCCGGCGGCTGCAAACTAGACAGAACAGCCGCCGGGCAACGCTACCTTTTCTCTGCCCCCTCCCTGTCCCGACGCCCTGTTAGCGGCTCCCCAGCGGCTGCAAACAGTAGAGGGAGCAGCCGCTGGCCAAAGAGCCAACCCCTCCTCTCCCCCCAATTTTTGCAAGCTCCACCCCATGTAAAAACAGCAAACCCCTATATATATATATATATACACAAACATATACACACACGTGTGATCTATACATATATATATATAGTTAGTGTGTGTGGAGCCCCAACCGATGTCGGACAATCGATTGGTTCAGCCATCGATGGAAACAATCGGCCGTCGATGGTACAGCTGTCAATGACCAGAACTACAGTATACCATAAAAATTTTAATTTTTATGGTATATGGGGTTTAAAAAAAAAAAAAAAATGAGTTGAAATAGTTTTAAAAAGATGTTCTTGCCCTACTTCAATCAAAAAAACCGACAATTTCGGAGCGGTTTTTGGAAAAAAAAATAGTCAGTTAAGTGGCTAAAGAAGTGATGCAGAAGAGCACTTAGGTTATTTTTTTATTTTTTTTAAGTGGTCCCATCAAATTTGGGGTACATGAAAATGGGTACTAGCATATTTTTATGTCCCTAAAGTAATTTTTTTAAAAATCTGCAAAAGTGCACCTGCCGCTAATAGCCTTTTCTAGAAAACACATGCCGCATACTTACAGAATAGCCCTGAACCTATTCCCCTATTTTTAAACACTTTTTTCACCCCAATTTTAAATTTTATTTTTTTTACTTTTTTTGACAGTTTATTTTTAAATGACATTCCCAGGGTTGCAGGCTATTTTTTTTAAGCCTGCACCCCTAAACCCCAATTCTGCACTTTTTTTCGCCACCTATTCAGTGTTGAAAAGTTATCCGTTTTTTTTCATAGACTTTTCGAACCTGCGAAAAGTCTGACATTGAATACGGGGATAATTGAAATCGGCGAAAATGACGTCATCGGAGATAATTTATCGCCGATTCTGAAATTTTCGCTCCAAATTGAATACCCCTGCATGTGTTTGCGGGAAATTATTCTGTGATATATACAAGGCATTTTACATGTTAGTCTGGATTGGTGTTCAGACTTTTATAAATTTGAGAGTAATATTTAGCAATATTGTAGTATACTGTGTATTGCAATTATATACAGTATATTCTATGACTTTCTACATATGATTAAAACAAAGGTTTCTGGAAATTCTGATTGCTATATGATTTTTTTCTGCCATTTCACAATTTGAATGCTATTTAGAGCGCAGTCCCAGTTTTTTGTTCAAATTTAATGTTTCTATTGGGGTGTTCACACACCTCCAAAGTGGACATGCAGCTGATTTATACGTAGTAATTACCAAGGAAATTAATTATTTTTATTCTGAAACGTGTCATCTAAGTGATCTCAGTGACTCTAAGGAGTTAAACTAGCACCGAGGTCATCTGTTGTTATAGGTGTAAAAAAAAAAACTAATCTAAAATGCAATTTATGGTGTAAGCTATAACTACTGAAAAATAAGGACATTCCCAGAGACAATCTTTACAACCTAGAACATACAGTAGGGACAAATGACAACTATGCAATTATAAAGGGAACACAGTAAATACATGTGTTCCAAGATTCTACAAAATAAATGAGGCTTGTAAAACAGTTTAGTAAAATAAACTACTATGCAGTGTTCTCCCCACGCTTTATTTGTCGGGCGGTCCGCCGGGCAAAAATCCCCCACCGCCCGGCAGCTGAACTGCACTGAGAACTAGCGGCGGTGCAGCCGATGCATTGCACCGGGGCCCGCACCCGCCGCTAGTGTCCCACAAGTGTAGGGCAGACCGCAGTGAGTAGCGGTCTGCCCTACACAGAAACAAACACACAGCTGCCAGCGGTAGCTGTGCGTTTGTCATAGCAGCGCAGCCAGCCAATGAGAGAGTCATACAGACTCTGATTGGCTAATGCGGCCACGGAGGGAGCCGGCTAGAGCTTACTCATGAGCTCCCATTCCGCCCCCCCCCCCCCCGGTTGATGGGAGAGCAGGCCGGGAGCAGTGGACACCGGCGGTCGTCGGCTGGAGCGGGGATCGGGTAAGTCGTCTATTTTTTTTCCTTTTGTGAGTATGCGTTACTGTATAAAGGGGGCTGCTAATGGGGGCACTGTATAGGGGGGCTGCTACTGGGGGCGCTGTATCATGGGGCTGCTACTGGGGGCACTGTATAAAGGGGGCTGCTACTGGGGGCATTGTATAAAGGGGGCTGCTACTGGGGGCACTGTATCAAGGGGGCAGCTACTGGGGGCACTGTATCAAGGGGGCAGCTACTGGGGGCACTGTATAAAGGGGGCTGCTACTGGGGGCACTGTATAAAGGGGGCTGCTACTGGGGGCACTGTATAAAGGAGGCTGCTACTGGGGGCACTGTATAAAGGGGGCTGCTACTGGGGGCACTGTTTAGGGGACTGCTACTGGGGAAACTCTACAGGGGGCTGCTACTGGGGACACTGCATAAGGGGCCAGCCTGGGGGCATTGCATAAGGGACACTATTTAAGCCTGGGGGTACTGCATAAGGGGCCAGTCTGGGGGCACTATTTAAGCCTGGGGGCACTACATAAGGGACCAGTCTGGTGGCACTACATAGGTGCACTACTTCAGCCTGGGGGCACTGCATAAGGGCAAAGCTAAACTACAGGGGGCACTGTATAAAGGGGAAAACTAATAGGGGGCACTGTATAAAGGGCACAAATACAGGGGACACTGTATAATGGGCACTTTTGACTGAGAGCCAGTGGGGAAGCAGCCCGAGACCTATCGGGCTGGATTGGTAAGGGAGGTACCCCTTTTCCCGGCGCGCATAATTGCTAAGGCCCCCACCCTGCTACTTTTTGATGCCACCCAGCTGGAAAAAATTTCTGGGGAGAACACTGCTATGCTTTATTGATTAGCATATTGCATTTCCTCAAATAATTTCACAGTTTTAAACAAATGTTTAAAAATTTAGATGTCAGTCCGCTTCCATTAAAACAATGATGAAATCTTGTTTTAATATACATATAATGCACACAATAAAAGTTGTTTTTCCATTTCACATGAATGAAAAGCTACACAAACTGTAAATTGTATACTCTTATACACACACACACACACACATATATATATAAATTATGATCAGGATCGGTGGCACTCTGACTTCGAGAATAAATGTGACAAACTTTTTAACCAACATTTTAATGCATCAAACATTTTAATGTCTAGTACACTGAAATGTTGGTAAAACAGGTGGTCCTGTCATTTATCCCAGCTAGGTTCTAAATCCGAGTGCCACCGATCCTGAACATAAAAACACATATACAATATATATATATATATATATATATATACACACACACACACATATTTATATAGAAATATATATATTTTTGAAGGTTTTTCAAATTATAACCACAAGCATGGGGGATTGTAATTTTTATTTGTGAATTACAAGTGTAAAAAACCCCCAAAAAACATAACATAGGGATTATTTGAATGTAGTGACTACGTAAAATAATACTTTCTAGAAACTTGTGATGCAAAGGTTATATACTCAGAACTTCACAGAGCTATCAATTAACTACCCATGAGTAACAATTTTGTATACAAAAAAAAAAAACCACATCCTCTGTAGGCTTTATTCATTTCACACTGGCTGTTCTACATTTTATAGACCATTCCCTACTGTGACACATAATGATGAATACTGATTTCTGTAATAGAAAAGAAAACACATTCATAAGAGTGTGTAATGCTGTAAGGTTTAAGACCTTATGAAGCTCTTGTAAAGGAAGGAGTCTCTTCTGCAAAGAAGCAGAAAAGATTAAAGAAAATAACTCCTTTTTGGGGCATACTTATAACGTAGTTAAAACATAACTTAACATTATTTTTTTTTAAATCTTTTACTAAAAATTTAACACTGGATGAAGTGTGTCATGTAGATGTTAGAGAGTATTAAGTACTCTTCTATTGGTTACAGACAAATCACTGCCAAAAGAGCAATGCAGCAAGTAACAGATCTCGTATAGCAAACACAGGTATGTTTCGGCTGAGTTCTAAAACACCACTCAAATGAAAATATTGTTTGTCTAATTAACAAAATTACTGTAGCAAACTATAAGCAGTAGCTCAGTAAAACATTTTCTTTCATTTAAATTTTCAGGCTGTTAACTTCCATGGCAACCACAGTCACATGGCACATGTATTGAGCAGATAGGCTTTGGAATGCACCTCTGAGCTCAGTATAGTTATGCACTGTAAATTCGTCTCCATGGAAATCATAAGAAAAAAACAAAACTAATTTTCATCACCAATGTCACTTTAATATGGAAATTGTAAAAATTGTATTCAGTTCAGGTGACTATATATTACACCAAGCACAACATAGCAGCATTTTAAGATACTAGCTTCTAAACTTTTTATTTTAAGTTGTGTATAATATGAATACGCTTTATAGGTTTTTTGTTTTGCTCTTGGTACATTTTATTTTTAATTAGTTATAAAACTATTTTTCCAATCAAATGAAAACAGAAACCAAATATAATTACATATTGTTTTTTAACAGATGCTTAATTGGTTCTCAACACACCAGAAAATTGCTGCAGGACATATGGAAGGGAGGAGGAAGACAATACAATTAGCTTTTTGCTCAGTTGTTTCACTTCTACTTGTTGCATACACAATTTTGCCTTGTCACTTTTGCAATATGCCCTAAAGGTGCATACACACGTAAAGATTTTCTGTCCAACCATCCAACTAGTTGATTGGTTGGAATGAAAATCTGATAACGTATGGGCGTAACTGATGATCAGCAATTTGTTCCTAAATGCCAGAAAACAGATGAAAATGGTCGTCAGACAAGTTTGTTAAATGTTTGATCTAAACAATTTGTTCAAACAACAGTTTTTGTCCATTTTCCGGCGTTTGGGAGCAAATTGCTGATTGTCATTTACTTTCATTCCTTACCAGATTTTCATTCCAACCAATCAACTAGCTGGATGGTTGGACAGAAAATCTTTACGTGTGTATGCAGCTTAAGATTGGACATACAGTACTATATGACACCCAACTAGCATTGCCAAAACCCCTGTGATAGCTTTTAATATTGTAACTGTCAATAACACCAAAGACATTTGTCAGTAATGTTTAACACCAGGTTAATTGTTAACTAAACATTTATACATCTGGGGACAAACCAAAATTTCCAGCATGCCCTCATAGTAACTGAGTTTATGAAATATATACGAAATATTATAACATAATACATCATAATGTGTGTGTGTGTAATATATTATATATATATATATATATATATATATATAAAAAATAGCACTAGTGTCAAGGAACAACCCCTCTCTTAGTTCAGCATGCATCCCTACAGCAATATACAAACAAGTATCTATTTATGGGCTGCAAACAGGCTACACATTACATGTAGTTTAAAAAATAAAATAAAAAAATGCTTAAAATAAGGCTTTGACTATGATCCGTTATCAGATAACATCTGAGGACCCCTGCCATTAAACATCAGTATTAAACATCATTGTGAAAATCATATACTCATGTTAATACTGGTGGTGTTAAATTTGTCAACAAGCATTGTGTTAATTTCCCAATCTCTAAACACAGATCAGACATTTTAGGTCAAATGAAATGATGTAAATTTAATTGATTCTCATTATTTGGGCACATATCACTGGCCCATCGTGCCCTTTACAGTTTTGCTGCACTGAACTCTTACAGTTGTATTGAACTCACTGGATGCCGGACCCGGCAGGAATCTTTCAACACAACAGAAGAGAACAAAGCAACCGGGAAGCCAGTCAGTAAGAATATAAGACTGATAAAAGACTAGGTACTCGATATCGCTATATGTATGTACCAGATATAATAATACACAGTAGACTTGGTACCTTATTTGTTTCTTTTATAGATATATCCCTGGGAACCATATATCCCTCAAAAATAAAGACCTGGCTGCTATCCTACATAAAGCATCGCTGCCATTTGTGTTTGCCAATTGGGATGACCTGGTCACTGCCTACTGAATGGAATGACTCTGAATGGTCTTGGGCTTTGATGATCTCCACAATTGAGTACGGCTACTAAGTAGAGTAGCTCCATTTCAGTTGGTAGCAGCTTAAAACTAAAGAATTGGAACTAGGAGGTATATTTACTAAAGTGTGGGTTTTTACAAGTGGAAATGTTTCTCATAGTAACCAATCAGATTCTAGCTATTATCTTCTAAAAGTGCTAGTCAAATGTTAAGTACAAACTGATTGGTTGCCATGTGCAACATCTCCACTAAATATACCCCTAGTTGTGTCCTACTTACCAGAATGCAATAACTCAAATATAAGAAAAACAAATAGTTTCTCACCGTTTGTATTCTGTAATTAATATGCAATTAGCACTTATATCTGCTATTTTGAACCAGTCAGTAATTTTCCTGCATGTTAGTAAAAATGACAACAATGACCTGTTTCCTGTACAACTATATCCATAATAATCCACATCACAATTGTTTATATTTTACTGTACTTACAGCAATACAAACACTTGTTTATACCTACAGATGTGTCTCATACATCTAACCTCAATACGCCACACAGCGCGAGTGAGCCGCCAGGTCTAGTGTAACTTTGCTAGCATTAGGTATTTTGTTTTGGTTTTTTTCCCCCATGAAAATGCATCGTCGACACAATGCAATGGGACTAGGACGAACCAGGAGAATATGCTCATTAATTTGATATGCGACACTTGTATATCTGTGTGAATCTGAATACTGTATACGAAACACAACAGGACATGGAATTAGTCGTAGATTCAGAGACTCAGTCGCACACAGATATACATGTGTCGCAAATCAAATTAACCAGTGCAGTCTATCACTGTGTCCTAGCTGCATCACATTGCGACTAAGATGCATTTTCAGCAAAAAGATCCCTGCCACTAGCAGAGTTACACGGGACTCGGCACACCAAGAGGATCTGTTTGGCGCGACTGTAGCAATGATGTATGAGACACATCTGTATCTTTACTGCTCACACTGGTAAATGACCACGTTACCATTGCAGGTGTACTGTACAGCCGTGGCCAAAAGTTTTGAGAATGACAAGTATTGGTTTTCACAAAGTTTGCTGTTTCAGTGTTTTTATACCATTGAGAACTTGTGGTCAATCCTCAAGCGGCAGGTGGACAAACAAAAACCCAGAAATTTTGACAAACTCCAAGCATTGATTAGGCAAGAATGGGCGGCCATCAGTCAGTATGTGGCCCAGAAGTTGATTGACAGCATGCCAGGGGGCGAATTGCAGGGGTCTTGAAAAAGAAGGGTCAGCACTGCAAATATTGACTCTTTGCATAAACTTCATGTAATTGTCAATAAAAGCCTATGACACTTATGAAATGCTTGTAATTTTACTTCAGTATACCATAGTAACATCTGACAAAAAGGTCTAAAAACACTGAAGCAGCAAACTTTGTGAAAACCAATACTTTTGTCATTCTCAAAACTTTTGGCCACGTATGTATATCACACTGTGATTATATAAATGAGTGAATGAAACTGTCCAGGTATGGTGCAGCTGTGAGGGACTGAACATACATATAAACTTTCAGTCTCAAATTCTATTTTGATATATGTAGCAACAGATATACAGTATGAGACATTGCAGCACAATAGCCATTTTCTCACCTTGATCTCTCTCGCCAGACACTGTAACTCAGTCGTCAGCTCCACATTCTGCTCTTCCAGCTGCTGACGACGCTGGAGGTTACTAGAAATATGAAGTTTCTCTGCTCTTAGCTCATTGGCTGAACTCTTCAGTTGCTGGACTTGCTCTTGCTGGTCCTGTATCCGCTTACGTAACAGCTCAATTTTACCAGAAACTGGCGATTATTAAAAATGAGGGAAATCATTATGTATTCTATAATAAAAAAATATACATGAATAGAAACAGCCTTATTTCCATTTGCAAACACTAAACTGAATTTAGTTTTGAAACTAGCAACTTTTCTAGCATTTGAACAACAAATAAAACAATATAGAGACTGTGGGTAAATATTATTCTAGCAATCTAGCAAACATACAGCAAGCGAGTTGAACATGCTCAAGTGTGATTATTACATAAAAGAACACAATATGGCCAGTACGTTCAGACTTCTGAGGAACACTGGCCTTAGCAAGCCCTTTATTACACCTATTATGTAATCAGTTGTAAAACATTCATTTGAAAGAACTTATTCATAATTTTTCAACTTGATATGCTGTAAGTGTGCATGTTAAAGTATGTAAACTGGGTTACACGAGTCAATTGTAATAAACTTTTTTAATGGTAGCAGGTTGGCTGTTAGGAAATGTCAGGTTACATTCATCTTTTAGTACAGACTAGCTGCAGCACCCGGCTCCACTCGGGTGGAAGTCAGTGATCTGTCTCTCCCTATGCAGCCAGCTCCCTCCCTCAGTGGGCAGCACTCTGGTGATCTCTACCACTTGGACACCAGCTCCCTTGTACTGAGGTGCACCCGCTGCACAGGAACCACCTCTAGGGACTTGCACTGAGCCGGCCCCTCTGTTCTCCTCAGTGACTGCCAAACGGTGTTCTCGTCACTGAGGACAGTGCTGCAGCCTCCTCAGATAACAGGGAGAATCACCGTTCACCGCACAGAACGGGTCCCTGAACAGCAGGTACACCAGCGCTTTTGTAATGGGTCTCCTCAGGTGTCAGCTGCCCTCTTTACTGCAGGCTCTGGACTCCCCTCACTGCTTACAGAAAAAGCTATTCTGCAGAGCATAGGGCTGAAAATAATTTAGGCTTGCGGAGAGCAGTGCAGGGGACCCCTCCCTGCGGAGCCCTGCCCAGTGTCCCCTGACAAGGGATTGTGATGAACCTTAGCCTAAAACCTGCCTGGGAAATTACCTACACAAATGGTGAAAACTGCATCACCATCAGTTCAGTGGTTGCAAAGTTTATCGGATGTTAGCAGTGAACTGGAGCCTGCCTGCACAGTCTCACCATTATCCAAGCTGTGCTGCTTTTCTTGCTTCTCCTGGTTCACCTGCTGGACAGTGCGGTTAAGGTCCACTCCCTGCAATTTAGTGGCATACTGCGCTATCTTTCTCTCTACATCTCTCAGTTCCATCTGAAAAAAACAGTATTGCCACAACAATTTCAGTATAGGAAAAATAAATGATCCACAATCGATTTTTCGATTTCACAAATGTTTTCACTTGGTAGATGTTACTTGTTTGCCACACAGCTCAGAATAAACAATGTGGGACTACTTTATTAGAGTTGGTCATATGTATGCGACTTTGTGAAAAATCTGCATTTCCATACCGTGCAAGTTCGCATACGAACATACATCACTTTGTATCGGTTATTTCTTTCCTTAAATCTAGATGGTTGTAACAAGGGCAGGTAAAATGCGAGTATTCAGAGTATTTTTTTGTTATTATGACAAGTAAATCTGTGCGCATCAGCATATACAACAGTGACCAAAAAATAAAGTCAAACCAGTGCCAAATACAATAAAATCAAACAATGTTAATTAAATACTTATTATAATGCAATTATATAACCATTTCGGCCAGATCGTTCAGTGTGTATGGCCAATCTGCATGCTCCCGCAGTCGTTAGCGATATCTTCCGGTCAGCCATGTTGCACAGCTACAAACACCAATTACAATCCACGTTTTAAGGATATTGATGCTTCAGTCAATTTGATTTAACCATCCGGACTCAAGCATGGATATCCTTAAAACCTGGACTGTTATGGCAGAGATTGGGAACCTCTGCAATAAGGGCTTGTTTGTGTAACTACAAAATGAGGCAGGTGCACACAAAGACTCAGATACGCTAGTCAATAGTTGTACCATTTATGGGTGCCTGAGCGCTGGGTGAAAATACAGACTGAAGCTTTTCTTATTGCTCATTCTCCATGACACAGTAAATGCAAGAGATTCCAGTGCAGAAGTGTACCGCATGTAGAAAAAGAAAGTAAATTAGGATGTACCTCGCCCTGTGCTCCTTCACAAACATTTGGTGTTGAATACTTTATACAATCTCATCCTCAGTGGGATCTGAACAGAGCAGTAACGAAAATGAGGTTTGGCTTCTTCGTTAATACTTAATGCCCAGGGTTTCAAACAAAATAAACAGTTATATAGCTATAAATATGAGAATTTCTCTCATAAGTATAGTATTTAAGTATTGTCAAATTAAAAAATGTAGTAACAAAGGGTGAAATCCCAGTATATCAGCATTGCTCTTTTTGCAGGGATTTAATCTGTGGAGTCCCAGTAAACCAGTCAGTCCTTTCAGCAGATCCCAACGTTTCATGGTCCTCCAACCACTTTATTATTATTTATTACCAGTTATTTATACAGCGCACACATATCCCACAGCGCTTTACAGAGAATATTTGGCCATTCACATCAGTCTCTGCCCCAGTGGAGCTTACAACCTATATTCCCTATCATATGCACACACTAGGGGTAATTTTGCTGGGAGCCAATAAACCTACCAGTATATTTTTCGAGTGTGGGAGGAAACCGGAGCACCCGGAGGAAACCCACACAAGCACAGGGAGAATATACAAACCACTTCTTCAGTTTAAACTCAAGACCAAATAGTTGCCAAGCAGCACAGTGAGCACTATATGTTTTTTTTATTTTATTTTCTACAGGTGATGCACTTCTGTACTGGAATCCCTGATGCATTCACCGCCTCAGCAAATGTGTCTTTTAGGAGGTCTATATACCGGTAACTACCCTGGAAATAACAGATGATAGCAGGTGAATACTATAAGTATGTTTTAAAATAATGACGAGCAGTGCATGATACTCTTACTGCATGCCCACAAATGTTTAGATGCTACAGGAGTTCTATTTTCAACATTTCCTTCAAAAGGAGATAAATTCAACCAAGAAGTTATTAAATGAATCATATGCTTTACTAAGTAACATGAAACAGCAAAATGCTCACATGAGCAGCATACAGAACATATTAAATTGTTGTAAAAATATAATGCATATATAGATATATACACTCTCCGATTACTTCACTAGGTACAACTCATGGCATAAATGCATGCAAACATGGTCAAGATGTTCAGTTGTTGTTCAGACCAAACACCATAATGGGGAAGAAATGTGAGTCAAGTGATTTTGACCATAGAATATTGGCTGGTCTCCAGATATTTTCCTGCACAACAGTCTCTATAGTTTACGGAGAATGGTGCACAATACAAAAAGAAATATCCAGTGATTGGCAGTTTTATGGGCGAGACTGGATCAAGCTGACAGGAAGATGACAGTAGGTCAACGTTTTATACCAGTTGTATGAATAATGGTATCTCTGGATGTACAGCCCAATGAACCTCGAAGTGGATGGGCAATACTAGCAGAAGACCACAATGTGTTCCATCCCTGCCAGCTAAGAATTGGAAACAGAAGCTGCAGTGGGCACAGGCTCACCAAAACTGGACAGTTGCAAATTGGAAATAAATGTTGCCTGGTCTGACTAATCTCAGTTTCTGCTGTGACATCCAGATGGGTCAGAATTTGCCTTAATCAATACGAATCCATCCTGAATTGTGCCAACAGTATAGGCTGGTGGTGTAATGCTGGGGGAAAGAGTATTGTTGCTGAACACGTGCGTTAATTTATGGCCACAATCTACCCATCTTCTAATGCCTACTTCCATCAGGATAATGCTCCATGTCACAAAGCATGCGTCATCTCAAACTGGTCCCATGAACAGGATGAGACAATAGCTTCTACAGTCATCAGATCTCAATTCAAAGCAGCAACTTTGGGAAGTAGTAGAGCGTGAGGTTAACATAATGAATCTAGACACTTTGGTTAAAATAAAGTTTTTCCTGCAACACAAACAGTGCAAATTGTGTATTTTTTTCAATATTCTATGTTAGAAATGTTATATTAGAAAGGTATAACTCTACTAGTGGATGTTAATGTTTAACTTTAAGAGGACCCCTTGGTATAAGAACATAAATTACAGCCCAACCTCCTTCCGCCTCCAAGTAATTACAGTGGCATTAAAAAGATAACTACTCTCACTGGCATTTGTCTTACATCATGGAATCAAAACTGATTTGGGAATACTTACAACTGATCAACACAAAAACAAGAGATATGGTAAGAACTTACCTTTGTTATCTCTGTTTCTACGAAGTCCATAGGGTCCACAGGGTGACCTTGGGGTATAGCTGGATCCTGGATCCTCGGGCACCACGGAGTTAAAGCTTTCAGCTGCTCCCAGGATGCACTTGGGTCCAACCTCCCCTATACCCCTCCCCCGAGCCACAGGCACCTCAGTTGGTAAGCAGCCCAGGCCGGAGGAGGAGACGAAACAGAGAGAAGGAAGACTGGAACACACAAGAACCATACTCACAGAAATGGGAGACGGAAAACCGGTGACCAGTCACAGAGCCCATATGAAGCCAGGTGCGTCAGGGCGGGTGCCCTGTGGACCCTATGGACTTCGTAGAAACAGAGATAACAAAGGTAAGTTCTTACCATATCTCTTGTTTTCTACTTCAGGGTCCATAGGGGTCCACAGGGTGACCTTGGGGATGTCCCAAAGCAGTCCAACTAAGGGCGGGGACGCTCCTGTGCTGATAGGAGAACCCGGCGCCCAAAGGATGCATCCTGAGAGGCAAAGGTGTCAAACGCATAGAACCTCAAAAAGGTCTGAATGGAAGACCAGGTGGCCGCCTTACAGAGCTGAACAGCAGAGGCGCCACGGCTAGCAGCCCAAGAAGGACCCACGGACCGAGTGGAATGAGCCTTAACAGAGGCTGGAACAGGTAAACCCTCCTGCATATAAGCCTCAATAATAACAGAACGAAGCCAACGGGCTAGAGTCTGTTTGTTGGCAGGCCAACCCCTCTTGTGAAAACCAAAGAGGATAAACAAAGAATCCGACTTCCTCACAGAACTAGTCCGGTCCACATAAACCTGGAGTGCCCTTACAACGTCTAAGGAAGTCTCCCCAGCCGAAAGATCAGGTGACTGAAAGGCTGGTACAACAATTTCCTGATTAATGTGGAACCTGGAAACCACCTTAGGCAGGAAATCAGGACGAGTGCGAAGCACCGCTCTGTCCTGATGAAAAATCAGAAAAGGGGGACGACAAGAAAGCGCCCCCAAATCTGAAACCCTCCTGGCAGAAGCAATTGCCAAGAGGAAAACAGTTTTAAAAGTTAGCCACTTGAGCTCCACTGACTCCAAGGGCTCAAAAGGAGGACCCTGTAAGGCCCTAAGAACCACCGCCAAATCCCACGGGGCCACAGGTGGCACAAAGGGAGGCTGGATTCTCAAAACACCCTGGAAAAAGGTGTGTACGTCCGGCATAGCAGCGATCCTGCGCTGGAACCACACCGACAGACCAGACACGTGTACCTTCAGTGAAGAAAGACGTAATCCTAAGTCCAAACCGGACTGAAGGAAAGCCAGAATACGCGAAACTCGGAACACCTGGGGATCATAGTTTCTGGCCTCGCACCACTGAAAGTAAGTGTGCCACACTCTGTGATAGATCCTCGCGGAAGCAGGCTTGCGCGCCCTCAGCATGGTGGTAATAACGGAGCTAGAAAAGCCCCGAGACCTCAGGACGGCTGTCTCAAGAGCCACGCCGTCAAAGATAGTCGACCCAGATCCGGGTGAAGACAGGGCCCCTGAGACAACAGGTCCCGCCGTTGAGGTAGGAGGTACGGAGCGTCGATGGACAGGCTCCGCAGATCGGAGTACCACGGCCTTCTGGGCCACGCTGGGGCCACCAGGATCAGTGTGCCTCCGTCCTGTTTGAACTTGCGCAGGACCCGAGGCAGCAGAGATATCGGAGGGAACAAGTAAGCCAGTTGAAACAGCCATTTCACCGACAGCGCGTCTATCAGACTTGCGCCTGCGTCCCTTGTCCTTGACCCGTACACAGGCAGCTTGTGATTGTAACGGGATGCCATCAGGTCCAGCTCTGGCAGCCCCCACTTGTCCACGAGTAGTTGGAATACCTCTGGATGAAGCGACCATTCCCCGGGATGCACATCGTAACGGCTGAGGAAGTCTGCCTCCCAATTGAGGACTCCTGGGATGAAAACTGCCGAGAGAGCTGGAAGATAGCGCTCCGCCCAAGCCAGGACGCGGGACACCTCCGACATCGCAGCTCGACTGCGAGTCCCTCCCTGGTGATTGATGTACGCCACCGTGGTGGCGTTGTCCGACTGTACCTGAACGGCCCTTCCGTGAAGAGCGGTGCCGGACGACTGCAGGGCTCTGTATACTGCCCGCAGTTCCAGGATGTTGATGGGAAGAATCGCTTCCTCCGCCGACCAACGACCCTGAAGTGACAAGGAGCCTGTCACCGCCCCCCAACCCCGGAGACTGGCATCTGTCGTGAGCAGAACCCATTCCGGGATCCAAAAGGGGCGCCCCTCCAGGAGATGCGCTGTCTGCAGCCACCAGGCTAGGGACAGACGCACCTCCGAGGACAACACCAGCATCTGAGAGCGGATCCTGTGTGGCAATCCGTTCCATTCTGAAAGAATCAGCCCCTGCAGGGGCCTGGAATGGAACTGGGCAAACTCCACCATGTCGAATGCCGACACCATGGACCCCAAAACTCTCATCGCTGAGTGCACCGACACTCTGCCACTGCTCAGACAACTGTGAATCCGCAGCTGTAAGGAGGAGACCTTCTCTGGAGTCAGAAAAGTCCGTTGCTGACGAGAGTCCAGCAGGGCCCCCAAATGAACCATCCGTTGTGATGGGATGAGGGAGGATTTCTTCCAGTTGATCAACCAGCCGTGCGCCTGTAGACAAGCGACCGTCAGGTGGAGATGCTGGATCAGTACCTCCGGGGAGCTTGCCAGCAAGAGGAGGTCGTCTAGATACGGTAGCAACCGTATCCCCTGGCTCCGAAGGTGAGCCGCCATGACCGCCATCACCTTGGTAAATACCCTTGGTGCCGTGGAGAGACCAAAGGGTAGAGCCCTGAATTGGTAGTGGTTGTGGAGAATAGCAAACCGCAGAAACCGTTGGTGCGATGTTGCTATAGGCACATGGAGGTAGGCGTCCTGGATATCCAGGGAGACCATATAATCCCCCGGTTCCATCGCCAGTATGACGGAACGCAAAGTTTCCATCCTGAATTTGGGAACCCTGAGAAACCTGTTCAGGGACTTCAAATTGAGGATGGGGCGATGAGAGCCATTGGGTTTCTGCACCAGAAACAGCGTAGAGTAATACCCCATCCCACGTTGAGACTGTGGTACGGGTATAATGACCCCCGCCGTCAGCAAGGCCTCTATGGCTTCCTGAACCTGCAAGGCCTTGGTTTTGTCCTGAGAAGGACTTGTGCAAAAAAACTGGCAAGGCGGCCTGTGCCGAAAAGACAGGGCGTACCCCTGGGAGACCACTTCTCGCACCCAGGCATCCGTGGTGGTATTGTGCCAGCACTGGGCGAATTGAAGAAGTCGGCCTCCCACTCTGGGGTCCCCCAGAGGGAGGCCCGTCCCATCACGCAGAAGGCTTATCTTCTGGCTTGGAAGAAGGGCGCCTAGCACTCCAGGCTTGCTTCTTTGGCTTTGAGGCGGTCTTGGGTGCGGACTGCCTCGGGAAGGACTGACCCTTTGCCTTGCCCTGAACCCGAAAGGAACGAAACGCCGAGCTCCGGACCTTAGCAGGTGTAGTAGCTGAAGGGAGGAAGGCTGACTTGGATTTTGCCAGGGTATCTACTATTTTGTCCAGGTCCGGACCAAATAGTAATTCCCCATTAAAAGGTAAGGCCTCCAAGCCTTTCTTTGAATCCGCGTCTGCTCTCCAAGACCGCAACCACAAGGATCTACGAGCAGACACTGCTGCCGCCGAAACCCTAGAGGTCAACAGGCTAGCATCCAAAGATGCTTCTCCAATGTAGGAGGCGGCATCTCTCATCTGTCCTAACAACGCCCTCTGGACGTCCGGAGATTCATCCGTAAACGTGTCCTCCAAGGCGTTGGCCCACCCCTCAATGGCCTTGGCCACCCAGGAGATGGCCATGGACGGCCGGGCTACAGCCCCTGAGAGAGAATAAATAGACTTTAGACAAGTCTCCACCTTCCTGTCCGTAGGATCCTTCAGCGAGGATATAGACGGCAATGGCAAAGTAGCACTCCTGATGAGGCGTGTTACATGGGAATCGACTGCAGGCGGAGTTTCCCATTTCTTACAATGCGCTTCCGGGAATGGATAATTGGACGCCAAGCGTTTCTGTGGCAGGAAACGCTTACTGGGCGTCTGCCAGGCCACCGCCATGTGATCAGTCAACTGATCAGACAAGGGGAACGCTGTAGAAGTAACCTTAGCTTTTTTAAAACTAGGATACCTTGACTTGGGAGCGGGTGCCTCATCCTCAATCAGAAGAATAGCCCGCACCGCCTTAACCAGAGCCCGCACATTGATGGAAGACTTAGTGTCTACCTCCTGGACTGAGGCATCTGAGGCTGAGTCATCCTGTACCTCACCATCATCCGAGAACCCTTCAGAATCCGAAAGATGCGCAGCCTGTGCCATGACTGAGCGTTTAGACGCCCTGGAGGGCACGTCACTGCGCAACATCGACTGAAAAGCCGAAGATGCTGCCGCCAAATCTTGGACAGTGTGGGAAAGCGCATCCACCCAGGGTGGAGGAGCTGTCACAGGAGCCTGAAACGGCACCACAGCCGGCTGTGCCACAGGGGTGGACTGAATATACATTGGCAACCCCGCATAGGGACCAACAGGCTGAGACCCCGGGGGAGTCTGCAATAATTGTGGGACACCCGGGGAATGGGGGATGGCAGGCTGGGGCAACGCCCTAGTAGGGGCGGCAGTCGGGACCGACAGACGGTCCGCGATGGACACCAGCACCTGGGAAAACATCGCCCATGGTGGCTCCTGCGAAATGGGAGGTTTAGACGTACCAGGGACCGCCTGGCACCGTCCGCACAGGCCGTCCTGTGACAAATCCTCCCTATCCACTCCTGCAGAACAGCGCCTGCAGGAGAACAATGCTGGAGCCCCGGAGTGCTCAATCTCCTCCTCAGACATGACTTAGGAAGAAAACGTGCGCACTCACCAGTGTGCTGAACAACAGCCCACAATATGGCACCGTGTAGCACACAACTGTATGTGACGGACCTCACAAATACGTGATCTATATAGGTGAGGTCAGTAGAAACACCCTTCCCCCGCACACCTGTAGGGCTTGTAGGAGAAGGAAAGGGATAGGTACAGGCTGACAGTAAGTAGAAAAAAGACACAGACAGGCAGCACTAGCAAAAGTCACATACCATGCAGGAAGATATACTCACTGCACCTTTCCACTACAATCAACCTGCCCAGATTCAGTGTCTGGGAGGGCTATAGTGCTGTGTACACTGTCCTTCTGCAGGGGAGAGGTACACAGGGGGACCGGTCCGCGTGCTCCCTGAGAGTATCCACGCTGCCAGTAAGAAAATGGCCGCTGGAGACCTCAGAGGAGGAGTGGCCGTGTAGCTGCAGCTCAGCGACGCCAGACTACGAGCTGAAAGGCACGCTGAGCTGAGGGGAGGAGCCGCTAGACAGGGAAGGCTTCCTCCCCTGGCTAGCATATTTAACCCCCGGGTTGCCGGCATCCCGCTTGCCGCTTAATTTACCCTGGTGGTCTAGTGGTCTGGCGGGGTATGCCTCCGCTGGAGGGGGGGCCCGCCGCCACCACTAGCGCCCCCGGTCTGTCCCCTAGAACCGGGGGCATGGGACTGCATTTGAAAGGAACCCGCGCACCGCCGCTAATCAGCGGTGCGCGGCTTACCTGATCTCCCCGGCGTCTTCCGGCAGCAGTCCCGGGGGAAACCAGAGTCCGGCTAGTACAGACTCTGGCTTCCCCCGCCGCGATCCCCAGTTCAGTGCTGGCGTCGCGGCGCCAGCAGGGAGAAGGAGCGGCAGCGTGGGCGTCTGTACAGACAGCCCAGCGCTGCCGCTCTGTAGAAAAACTGTAGTAAAAAATAAATAAATAAATTTAACTAAGTTAAATAAAAAATTAAAAGCTTTAGGGGGCTGCTCCAGCAGCCCACCCCGCAGGGTGACCCGACTCCGGCCGGGCACCATCTAAAACTGAGGTGCCTGTGGCTCGGGGGCGGGATATAGGGGAGGTTGGACCCAAGTGCATCCTGGGAGCAGCTGAAAGCTTTAACTCCGTGGTGCCCGAGGATCCAGGATCCAGCTATACCCCAAGGTCACCCTGTGGACCCCTATGGACCCTGAAGTAGAAATACTTTGTAACGTGACCTACTATTACTCCTCCCCTCTCCATAAACTACTATATGTTTCTTCATTGATTACAAATTAAAAACAGACAAACGATTATAAAGTATTAGGTTGATTGAACATTTTGTGGCACGCTGTGTGTCAAGCCCTGCTTTGTACCCTTGGAAATTAACTTGATGCATCCACGTCTTGGAAGCCACTGTTCTTAATAAAACACAGTCGGGGTTATTGCCAGAGCTTTGGTATACTTGGAAGCTACAAAGTTAATAATAAGCACAGTAAGAGTTAATGCTAGAGGTGCAGTACATGTGGAAGCCAGAAAGTTTATAATAAGTACAGTAAAGGGCAATGCAAGGGGTTTGGTATACTTGGAAGCTACGAAGTTAATAATAAGCACAGTAAGAGTTAATGCTAGAGGTGCAGTACATTTGGAAGCCAGGGAATTATTAATAAGTACAGTAAGGGGCAATGCAAGAGGTTTGGTATACTTGGAAGCTACGAAGTTAATAATAAGCACAGTAAGAGTTAATGCTAGAGGTGTAGTACATGTGGAAGCCAGGGAATTATTAACAAACACAGTCAGAGGTCAGGATGTCATGTACAGTACACTTGTGATCAGTAAACAGCACATAAGGCAGAAATAGACACTGGAAGGTAGATGCAATAATGTGGCAATGATACAGCCAGTATGCCAGGATAATAGAACGCCTGAGGCGTGCAAGGCTCTGGTGGTGACATAGAGCCTGATTCAGAGGAAATCCTGCCGCGACTGCGATTCTATAAGCAACGGTTCAGTGAAAATATGCTAATGCCACAGCTGCTAGGATTTATACAGGGACGCCCACCGCAGGTATCTCTAATCTGTTGCTTGCATACAAAGACGCCCCATCAGCCGCGCCATCGATCCTCTGAGAAACCCTATAAATTTGACTCACCAACCCCCCCATCATCTCCCACAAGTGCTCCCTGACCTTCAATCACTCTGCGTCCAAGTCCTCACTGTGACAACCATCAGTAATTAAACTTGGCGCATGCGCAGTGCGACTCGTATGCATTCGCATTACAAAAATAATCACCGCAAACATTGGCATCGAGTCCACCTCTGAATCAGGCCCATAACTTCTAAGTCCACAGTAACTTCCGAAGAGCACATGCATACAGTATGTGAGGCTCAGTGAAAAACAGAATTTTCTTGCAGTAACACGGCTGACCCCCGGCTGTCACTGGAGACCTGTGCGTCACCTGCACTGCCAGGGACAGAAAGTCTTGTTAGTATATATATATATATATATATATATATATATATATATATATATATATATATTTATTTATTTTTAATTTGTGGTTTAAATAAATGAGCCCCTTGGCATTTTGCATGACAATTATTAGAGGGTCATTATTATTATTGAATACATTGGGGTAACTGATACATACACAATTGAATAAGCTATGAATACTGGTGCGGTTGTACCTCTCCTAAAGTAGACTAAAGAGACCTTTTGTAACTTACCTGGTATCTTTCCATGAGGGAAATATCCTGCAAACAGGCCTTGGCGCTTTCCTCTTCAGACATAAATGTTGCTATTAGAGTTTCTTGCTCTTCCACATCGTTTTTCAGCCGCTGTATTTCCCTGTTTATAGCTATAAGCTTGTTTCTCAGTTCTGGGATCTCCTTTTCTTTAAGCTCAATCAGCATTTGTCTAAAAAAAAATATTCCATTGTACCACATTATAGTAGACAACTTATGCAATGAGTGTGTTTATGATTGGTATATATATATATCTTACCCACACAATTATGAATAGTGTTCTGCTCTATGAGCTATCTTACACAGGTCAGTCCTTTATGTTTACACATTTTAGTCTTCATCAAGCTAAAAAAAATAAAACAGCTATAATGCTGTAGCAACTCTGGGCCTGATTCTGCAAGGATCTTCATTGCAAAGCTGCATGCAGGCTATAGATATGATGTGTGCACGCAGGAAGCTTTGCAATTGTGACCCTTGCATATATGGTAATGAAGCAGGAGGCATTACGCCCCCTGTGCATTACTTATCCAAGCTGCATTGTCCAACGCAGCATTGGATAATCTGCGTACCATCGGCCGGCTGCAGTGACCCATGGGGTCCCTCAGCCGGCCACCGCAGTTTAGAGGAAGAGGCCAGGAAATTTCAGTCAGCAGATGGAGATCCTGGTTTCTTCCCTCCCCCGCAACGGCGGTGACACGCCTCAGTTTCGGGAAACGGAGAGCATCGCGGCCCACAAACGGCAGCAGACTGTCAGTCTGCAATCAAGTTAGCGGGACCCATTCTGCACACTCGCAGAATGGGTCCTATGTCTGCGCAGATTCCCAAACATCGGGAATCTGCATTCAGTGTACTGCTGAAATCAGGCCCTTAATACCCACATTTCCTCAGTGGTTTGCAAAAGTATAAAAAAAAACAAAAAAAACCAGAATTAATTATGACCATGTTGTTATCTCAAAATACCTTTGGGAGCCATTATACACTGTAGAAGTGTCCTAAAATGCACCACTGAGCCAGTTTCCCGACACTCACATTCTCAGACTGTCAATCCCTCCCCATTATAGTGCATGCTCAGCAGGGCCCTCTTTCTTCTGGTAATTCACACCCCGATTACAAATCCTCTCCGGCTTTGAAACGTCGGCCTCAATAAAGATGCACTAACATCGTTTTCACAAGTCACCGCCTGCTTCTACTTATGGAAGCCAATTCTTGGTGTGTATATATTTATATATATATATATATATACATATATATACACACACACACTAATATATATATATATATATCACATACATATACACACACAGTGCTTGAAGTGTGGCGAACGGTATGTTATACCTTCACTTCGGCACCCGTATGGCACTGGGACTGTCGCTGTCCCAGCACCGGTCAACAAGTGGCTGCTCGTTGCTTCTTTAAAATTTGGCTCTCAGCCAGCGCTGGGACAATCACAGTACCAGCACCGGTCACCAAGCAGCTGCATGTTTAAATTTGGCACCGGCCGCGAGCCAATCACGTTTCAAGGACCGGAAGCCAATCATGATACAGGACGAAGACTTTTGGAGGATGGCCTGGTGTCAAGAAGGGCAGCAAAGAAGTCACTTCTCTCCAGGAACATCATCAGGGACAGACTGATATTCTGCAGAGGGTACAGGGATTGGACTGCTGAGGACTGGGGTAAAGTTATTTTGTCTGATGAATCCCCCGTCAGATTGTTTGGGTCATCTGGAAAAACGCTTGTCCAGAGAAGGAAAGGTGAGCAATACCTCCAGTCCTGTGTCATGCCAACATTAAAGCATCCTGAGACCATTCCTGTGTGGGGTTGCTTCTCAGCCAAGGGAGTGGGCTCACTCACAATTTTGCCTAAGAACACAGCCATGAATAAAGAATGGTACCAAAACATCCTCCAAGAGCAACTTCTCTCAACCATCCAAGAACAGTTGGATGACTAACCATGTCTTTTCCAGCATGATGAAGCACCTTGCCATAAGGCAAAAGGAATAACTAAGTGGCTCGGGGAACAAAAATCGAAATTTTGGGTCTACAGCCAGGAAACACCCCAGACCTTCATACCATTGAGAACTTGTGGTCAATCCTCAAGCGGCAGATAGAAAAACAAATTGTGACAAGCTCCAAGCATTAATTAGGCAACAATGAGCGTCCATCGGTAAGTATGTGGCCCAGAAGTTGACTGACAGCATGCCAGGGCGAATTGCAGAGGTCTTGAAATAGAAGGGTCTACACTGCAAATATTGACTTTTTGCATAAACTTATAACTTGTAATTGTCAATAAAAGCCTTTGACACTTATGAAATGCTTGTCATTTTACTTCAGTATACCATAGTAACATCTGACAAAAAGGTCTAAACTTTGTGAAATACAATACAAGTGTCATTCTCAAAACTTTTGCCCATGGCGGTATATGGACAGCCATGTATATGGGCCTATGGACACGTGCGGGTGCAAAACAACCCCCCCCCTCCCCAAACCAACGGTTTAATTTTTTTTATATAATAAATGTAAACATATTTTTAAAATACATTCAAAACCGTATTACATTTAGAAAAGAAAAAAAAAAACTATATATGGCCGTTTTTTGAGAAATGCAAATCTATCGGGGGTTCAGCTGAAAGAGTACTCAAGGAGCACTCTTGTTCAACGCACTGCTGAATGTTAGGCACCTTTCTTCAGTATTTCTGAGATGAGAGAAAAATATTCTGTGTCTGAGAGGTCAGACCCGATACTTAGGGCCTCATTCAGAGGCGGTCGGAGGATGCAAGCGGTCGCTCAGAAACTGGGCGGCCACTTGCATCCTGACCGCCCGCCTCTGTTTCGGTCGTTAGGCTGTGGGTTTACACCCACAGCTCTAACGACCGCTAGGGTGATGGTCGCGATGGTCAGAGACCATCGCGACTTACAACGAGACCCTAGGGTAGGGTTTCACTTGTCGTAAGCCCCGGAGAGCTTCTGGCTCTGTCAGAGCCGGAAGCTCTCCACTGACCTCACTAGTGATATCAGTGGGGCCTCCCCCAAACGGTAGGCGTTCCCATGGGAACGCCTCCATTTGGGCTGCCACCCCCCTGGCCTGCCTTCCAAACGGGGCGAGCTGTCAATCAACATCGACAGCTGGCCCCCTTTGGAAAGAGACACGCTACGACCGGCGCTGTCGGTCGTAGCGGGTCTCACGCATGCGCACTTGACAAACATCGAGGCAGCCTCTGAATGAAGGTCTCTATCCTCCGGGGATACAATCACCAGTGATTACAGCAATGCCCGATACATCCTGAGGATGCTCGGGGGAGCTGTAAGGACACACCAGGCGGCACTGCTGCATAGATTCTGGCTGCAGGGTGCCATTATAGGCACACTGCTAGCTAGATGAGGTTGTGCTTTATATACAAACTCAGATGCACACCGATATACTCATATCAAATTAATTAGTGCAGTCTCATGAAGCAGTTTGTAACTTCCAATATCGACTAAGATGCATTTTCGGGTGAAAAAGACGACGCATAGGACCTGGGAACTCACCAGGCGTCTTGAGCCATATGGCGTATTGCGACTAGGTGTATGAGGACACGTGTGTGTGTGTACACTGTACATATCTATATGTGTACTTGCCTCATTGGTTTCAGCTCCATCATTTCATCCTTTCTTTTCTCTCGTCTCTTTAGTTCACCTTCAGTAGACTTGAGTTTGTCTGGTACTAGTCGGAGCTTGGATTGCATGTCATTAATTACGTCCTGCAGCTCAGCCTCTGAAGGAAATATTCTCTGGCAAACTGGACAGCAGGGCTGGTTATCTTCTGTCAGCTGGGTGATGAACTGAGTGTATACTGCTGTTGCTCCAGCCAGCATTGCTGTTCAGATATGAATAACATATTCCACTTATTCCTGCTATACATAATGTTTTATGAAACACAATTTATTCTGAGACAACTAAAGCAGAAGTAGTATCAAAAACTTATAGGAAAATGGTTCCATACTCTATCAACTTTTAATGAGAGGAAATAATGAGGATGATAATAACACAACAGCGATGCCTAGGAGCCCCAGAGACTGGTGTCCAGGCAAATTGAAAGTAAAGCTGAAATAAAGTTGGTCAGGAAGAACGGAGAAGCTATTTTCCCAGTGCAAACCATTTGCTTAGTGAGACAACTCAGACATCATTGTGTGTCACCAGTGTAAAGCCCTATACAGTAGCTCTGGGCTATAAGTTAGAGAAGAGGAGGGGCCTAGTAGTAGTCTAGGATGACTGTATAATTTTCAGGCTATGGAGGTGAATCAGGTATAAAGCATTGGGTGGCATCAGTAAGGGGTGTAGATGAGTGAGGTATGTAATTTACAGTGGAGTGGAAGCAATATGCGTAAAGTCCTGTAAAAAGTGTTTTTGGTGAAGTGACATCATGCAGAGTCAGGAGGAACTGAAATAACACGGTTTATTTTTTAATCAAAGGCAATAGATGAACATATTGGAAAAGGACGAGTAAGTGAGAACAGTGGAAGTGCAAGGAGGAGATCCATTATACACCCTGGGCTATATGTACAGTGCATCCGGAAAGTATTCACAGCGCTTCACTTTTTCCACATTTTGCTATGTTACGGCCTTATTTCAAAATGGAATTCATTTTTGTCCTCAAAATTCTACACACAATACCCCATAATGACAACGTGTGAAAAGTTTTGTTGAGATTTTTGCAAATTTATAAAAAAATAAAAATAAATCATATGTACATAAATATGCACAGCCTTTGCTCAATACTTTGTTGATGCACCTTTGGCAGCAATTACAGCCTCAAGTCTTTTTGAATATGATGCCACAAGCTCGGCACACCTATCTTTGGGTAGTTTTGCCCATTCCTCTTTGCAGCACCTCTCAAGCTCCATCAGGTTGGATGGGAAGCGTCGGTGCACAGCCATTTTCAGATCTCTCCAGAGATGTTCAATCGGATTCAAGTCTGGGCTCTGGCTGGGGCACTCAAGGACATACACAGAGTTGTCCTGAAGCCACTCCTTTGATATCTTGGCTGTGTGCTTAGGGTCATTGTCCTGCTGAAAGATGAACAGTCACCCCAGTCTGAGGTCAAGAGCGCTCTGGAGCAGGTTTTCATCCAGGATGTCTCTGTACATTGCTGCATTCATCTTCCCCTCTATCCTGGCTAGTCTCCCAGTTCCTGCTGCTGAAAAACATCCCCACAGCATGATGCTGCCACCACCATGCTTCACTATAGGGATGGTATTGGCCTGGTGATGAGCGGTGCCTGGTTTCTTCCAAACATAACGCCTGGCATTCACGCCAAAGAGTTCAATCTTTGTCTCATCAGACCAGATAATTTTGTTTTTCATGGTCTGAGAGTCCTTCAGGTGCATTTTGGCAAACTCCAGGCGGGCTGCCATGTGCTTTTTACTAAGGAGTGGCTTCCGTCTGGCCACTCTACCATACAGGCCTGATTGGTGGATTGCTGCAGAGATGGTGGTTCTTCTGGAAGACTCTCCTCTCTCCACAGAGAAATGCTGTAGCTATGACAGTGTGACCATCGGGTTCTTGGTCACCTCCCTGACTAGGGCCCTTCTCCCCCGATCTCTCGGTTTAGACGGCCGGCCAACTCTAGGAAGAGTCCTGGTGGTTCCGAACTTGATCCATTTACGGACGATGGAGGCCACTGTGCTCATTGAGACCTTCAAAGCAGCAGATATTTTTCTATACCCTTCCCCAGATTGTGCCTTGAGACAATCCTGTCTTGGAGGTCTACAGACAATTCCTTGGACTTCATGCTTGGTTTGTGCTCTGACATGCACTGTCAAGTGTGGGACCTTATATAGACAGGTGTATGCCTTTCAAAATCATGTCCAATCAACTGAATTTACCACAGGTAGACTCCAATTAAGCTGTAGGAACATCTCAAGGATGAACAGTGGAAACAGAATGCACCTGAGCACAATTTTGAGCTTCATGGCAAAGGCTGTGAATACTTATGTACATGTGATTTCTTATGCTGGGCATACACTCTACAATTATCTGTCAGATATCTGTCAAATCTGTCTGGTGGGAAGCAAAATCTTGTCCGTTTTCTAGTGTTTAGGAGCAAATTTCTAATGTTATTTGCTCCCAATACATTACCAGATTATCATTCCAACCAGCCAGATTGGACAGATAATTGCATAGCGTATGCCCAGCATAAGTTTTTTTTTTTTAAATTAAATTTGAAAAAGTCTCAAAAAAACTTTTTATACGTTGTCATTATGGGGTATTGTGTGTAGAATTTTGAGGACAAAAATTAATTTATTCCATTTTGGAATAAGGCTGTAACATAAAAAAATGTGTAAAAAGTGAAGCAATGTGAATACTTTCCGGATACACTGTATGTAGGTTAATGTGCGTGTTTGTCAGGCAAGGAACTTACGTAATTAGCAGTCACTTCATATATTTGTCACTGCTTTATGTATATACACTGTAACTTTGGATTTCACTTTTTTCATTTGACTCCACTTGAAATAGACACATGAGAGATATTCTCTTAGAAAAACACTTCTAGAGAAGAAAAGCGTTCATGACATCATACAAAGGACATTCGGATACAACTTCCTAAGCCATATAATAAGACAGACTCGCCTCGCTGTTTAGAGGTCTTTTCTATATCATCCTGCAGTCGCGTCAGATCGCTGTCAAAGTCCTGGCTGCCACACACATCAAACACCTTCTCCTCATACGATGTACACTGCTCCTCTTTCTTCCGCAGCTCATTGCTCATGTGGTTTTTATTCTGTTCAGCTGAAGCCAATTCCTTGCTGTAATATATTAAGATTTATTTTTACCTACTGAATTATGCAATCCTGTATTACCGAAATAGGCCCATATTCAATTAGAGGCGAAAAGTCGGAAAAGTTTCACCTGTCCGTCTTTCCGCCTCCTTCGCCTGTTTCAGAGGCGAAAACTTCACGCACGCGTCCCCGCTTTTCGTCCTATTCAATTCCTAAGCAGGCGAAAACATGAATCGGCGAATGCGGAACACACGGAAAGTACTGTTAGAATTGGGGAATTCAGTCTGTACCCCAGAAAAAGATGCACTAACATAGGGAAACAACGTAGAGGTGTACTAATAGTCCTAATGAAAGTGTTTGGGGGACTTACGTTGTTTAAATTGCTTCTTATTAGTGTCTTTGCAAAACTGGTGAAGAATGGCATAAAGCAGTAATTTTAGGTGAAAATTAGTAGTCCAGGCAAATTTGGGGTACTTGAAAATGGGTGCTGGCATAATTTTATGTCTCTAAAGTGAACTTTTCAAAAAGCGTGAAAAACCCACCTGCTGCATGCACCTGCAATCCCACAAAACACCTGACCCATCCTTACAGACCCCCAAGAAGTCTATTTTGCTAGTTTTTATGCTTGTCCCCCCACGTTATACCTTTTTGCCCCCAAAATGAAAGTACTTTTTTGGGGTGTTCTTATGGGGGTTTTTTTTTGCACATTTGTCCTTTAGGGGGCTGTCCCAAAGGTCCTGGGTCGTTTCCCTACGTTTGGTCCCCAAAATAAAGATTTTGCACTTCTTTTCACCTGCTATTCAGGGGAGATACTTTTTCGCCTGACACATTGCATTTAATTTCCGCTTAGGTGAAAAATCACTGGAATTGAATATAGAGATAAGTCGTGAACAGCGGCAATAGGCAAAACTATTTCGCCGATGACGGCTTTTCGCGTCTAAATTGAATCCAGCCCATAAATGTAAATACAAATAAAATAGTATTTTCCTTAATAAATTTCAAAATATATAAAAGAACATTAAACACACTACTGTTTTAGTATGTATATTAGGCAAGGTGAGAAGAATCAGTTCCTATATTACCCATTACCAAGTGTAAGAATCCAATTGTGATTTTAAATGACATGGACAGCATAAAGATGTGATAGGTCACAGGATAAAGGGACTATTTCTGAAAGTGTTGAATGTGAAATCGTGAAATTTCTTGCTGTGGATAATGTGAATGAATAGAGGAAGCCTGTGTCGTATTGCAGCATGAAGCAACGAATGCCAGGTCTTTTTCCATGTCGCAAGAATTACATATGCAAATGAGAAAAAATATGAGATATGGTAAGAACTTACCTTTGTTATCTCTATTTCTACGAAGTCCATAGGGTTCCACAGGATACCTTGGGGTATAGGTGATGACGTCAGGCATCGGGCACCATAGAGTTAAGTTTTCAGTCCTCCCAGGATGCACTAGGGTCCCCCTCCTATACCCCGCCCCCGAGCCAAGGCATCTCAGTTAGTTACCAAGCCATAGGCCGGAGGAGGAGAAGGTAGAGAGAGAAAAAAGATCTGGACACACACAAGAATCACATTCTCACCAGAGGGAGACGGAAAAACCGGTGACCAGAGTAAAGCCCATCTGCAGCACAGGTGCGACAGGGCGGGAGTCCTGTGGAACCCTATGGACTTCGTAGAAATAGAGATAACAAAGGTAAGTTCTTACCATATCTCATATTTTCTACTTCAGGGTCCATAGGGTATCCACAGGATACCTTGGGGATGTCCCAAAGCAGTATCCTTTAAGCGTGGAGACGCTCCTGTGCTGAAAGGGGAATCCGCCGCCCGAAGGAAGCATCCTGAGAGGCGAAGGTGTCAAGCCTGTAATACCTCACGAAGCTATGGACAGAGGACCACGTAGCAGCCTTGCAGATCTGGACTGCAGAGGCACCACGTCGAGCTGCCCACGAAGGACCCACAGACCTAGTGGAATGAGCCTTTACAGAAGGAGGAACCGGCAGACCTTCATGAAGATAAGCTTCAGAAATAGCCATACGGATCAAGGCTGCCAAAGTTTGCTTTGAAGCAGGCCAACCCTTTTTAAGGAAGCCATAGAGGACAAACAAGGCGTCCGACTTCCTAAACGAAGAAGTGCGGTCAACATAAGTCCTTAAGGCCCGCACAAAATCCAAAGTGGCCTCACCCACTGAAAGGCCAGGTGAGTTAAAGGCCGGAACAACTATTTCCTCGTTAACATGAAACTGGGAAACAACTTTGGGAAGAAATTCAGGACGAGTGCGTAGCACTGCCCTGTTCCCATGAAAAATCAAGAAAGGGGGTCTACAAGAAAGAGCCCCTAAATCCGAAACACGTCTGGCCGAAGCTATGGCCAGAAGGAAAACAGTCTTCGCTGTTAGCCATTTAAGATCCACTGAGCCCAGTGGTTCAAACGGCGGTCCCTGGAGAGCCCTCAGGACCACAGCCAAATCCCAAGGCGCCACAGGTGGAACAAAGGGTGGCTGAATGCGTAGAACACCTTGCATAAAGGTGCGCACATCCGGGATTGTAGCAATCCTACAATGGAACCAGACAGACAGGGCCGAAACCTGCACCTTCAAAGAAGCAAGGCGAAGCCCATGGTCTAGTCCCGCTTGCAGGAAGGTGAGAACCCGAGACAGACGAAACTCCTGCGGTGCATAACCTCTCGGCCGACACCACTGGAAGAACGTATGCCACACACGATGGTATATTCTCGCGGAAGACGGTTTCCGAGCTCTGAGCATGGTACGCACTACAGAGCTGGAAAACCCCCTGGACCTTAACATGGCCGTCTCAACAGCCACGCCGTCAAAGACAGCCGAGTTAGGTCCGGGTGAAGACAAGGACCCTGTGACAGAAGGTCCGGACGTAGCAGCAACCGCAGAGGACTGTCCACGGACAGACCCTGAAGGTCTGAGAACCAGTGCCATCTGGGCCATGCGGGAGCTATCAACAGGAGCGTCCCTCCTTCCTGTTTGAATTTCCGGATTACCCGTGGAAGAAGGGAAACCGGCGGAAAGAGATAAGCAAACCGGAACGTCCACCGGACGGACAGAGCATCCACCAGACACGCCTCTTCGTCTCTTGTGCGAGACCCGTACACCGGCAACTTGTTGTTGTGCCGTGACGCCATGAGGTCGATCTCCGGAAGACCCCACCTGTCCACCAGCAGTTGAAAAAAGTCCGGGTGCAGGGACCATTCTCCCGGATGAACGTCCTGGCGACTGAGAAAGTCCGCCTCCCAGTTTAGCACTCCCGGGATGAAGACAGCTGATATGGTCGGAAGATTGCGCTCCATCCATACCAGGATCCGAGACACCTCTACAAGAGCCGCCCGACTTCGGGTTCCTCCTTGCCGGTTTATGTAGGCCACGGTAGTAGCGTTGTCCGACTGGACCTGCACTGGGTGACCTTGGAGAACCAGACGTGCCTGCTGGAGAGCGTTGAACACCGCTCGGAGTTCCAAGATGTTTATTGGAAGCTCTGCTTCTGCCGGAGTCCACCTGCCTTGGAACAAGTGTGGACCCGAAACTGCTCCCCAGCCCCGAAGACTGGCGTCCGTCGTCAACAAGACCCAATTCGCCACCCAGAACGGACGACCCTTGTTGAGATGGGTCGTCTGCAACCACCAGGCAAGGGACAGGCGAACCTCCGGAGTGAGCACTATCGTCTGGGATTTTAGAGACTGAGGCAGTCCATTCCACTTGGACAGGATCAGGTGCTGCAGAGGTCTGGAGTGAAACTGGGCATATTCCACCATGTCGAATACCTACACCATGGAGCCCAGTAACCTCATCGCCGAGTGTAGAGACACCCAGCGGCTCTGCAGACAACTGCGCACCCTCGACTGTAAGGCAGAGATCTTTTCCCCCGTCACAAAGATCCTTTGCTGTCCCGAGTCCAATAAGGAGGTGCAGAATCCGCTGAGACGGGACCAGGGTGGACTTCTGCCAATGGTCAGGTCCAAGTGGCGCAGAAGGAGCTCCGTAGATCCTGCCACTAATAGAAGGTCGTCCAAGTACGGCAACATGCGGACCCCCTGCAGCCGCAGGGAAGCCGCCATGACCGCCATCACCTTGGTAAAAACACGTGATGCTGTCGCCAGGCCAAAAGGTAACGCCCGGAACTGAAAGAGGTCGCTGCGGATTGCAAACCTGAGGAACCGCTGATGGCGCAAAAGAATAGGGACATGCAGGTAAGCGTCCTGTATGTCCAATGACACCATGTAGTCCCCAGGTTCCAGCGCCAGAATGATGGACCGTAGGGTCTCCATCCGAAACTTCGGCACCCGCAAAGATTTGTTGAGAGCTTTGAGGTTGAGAATCGGACGAAACGACCCATTGGGTTTCTGCACCAAAAACAGATTGGAATAGAAACCCTGGCCCTTCTGGGAGAGTGGAACGGGCACTATAACTCCAGCCTGGAGCATAGTGTGCAAAACTTTCCGCAGCTCCGTGGCTTTGTTCCGGTCTGATGGTAGACCCGTGGTGAAGAATCGAGCCGGAGGTCTGTGCCGGAAGGAGAGGGCATACCCGTGTGAGACCACCTCGAGAACCCAAGTGTCTGTCGTGGTGACCGACCAACACCGGGCGAACTGCAGCAGGCGGCCTCCCACTTTGGGATCCTCCAAAGGGAGGCCCGGACCGTCAGGCCGCAGGCTTGTCATCTGGCTTAGGGGCCGGACGTCTGGTACTCCAGGCCTGCTTCCGGGGCTTGGCCGATTTCTTGGGGCCAGCCTGTCGGGGAAAGGACTGTGTCTTAGGCCTACCCTGGGCCCTATAAGACCGAAAGGACGGATTACCTGAACGGGAAGGAACAGCAGCTGACGGGAGACATGCCGATTTAGCTGCCGCCAGCGTGGCTACAATTTTGTCCAGGTCCGGACCGAAGAGAACTTCTCCGTTAAAAGGCAACGCCTCCAAACCCTTTTTGGAATCTGTGCCCGCCTTCCAGGATCGTAACCACAAGGTGCGACGAGCAGCCACAGCTGCCGAAGAAATTCGAGACGCCAGGGTACTAACATCCAAGGCCGCTTCGTTGATATAAGTGGCCGAATCCCGGAGATTGCCGATCAACTCCGTCTGCTCAGCCGAACAGTCGGAATCGAAGGACGCCTCCAACGTATCAGCCCAGCGCTCCATAGCTCGGGCAACCCAGCAAATGGCCATAGCCGTCCGCGCAGCCCCCCCCCTGCAAGGGAATAGACGGACTTCAGGCAGATCTCCACCTTGCGGTCCGTAGCATCTTTAAGGGAGGACATGGATGGCATGGGTAATGTGGCACTACGGACAAGGCGTGTCACATGAGAATCCACCTGAGGAGGGGATTCCCACTTTGCAAAATAATTGTCCGCAAACGGATACGCCACTGCTAAACGCCTTTGAGGCTGATATCGTTTGCCTGGCTGTTTCCACCGCTCCTCTAGGTGGTCAACTAATTGCCCCGAAAGAGGAAACACTGTGGTATCTCCTTTAACATCTTTGAAAAAGGCGTATTTGGACTTTGATACCGGAGGCTCCTCATCCTCAATAACTAAAGCAGTACGGATGCACGAATAAGGCCAGGTATATACACCTTAGACTTAGCGTCCGACTCTTTAGGGCAGGAAGTTGCCTGGTCAGAAAGATCCAGAAACTCCCCATCATCGGACGTCCCGTCATCATCCTCATAAGGAGCAGACAGAGACGCCACCAGCCGCTTGTGAGGCCGCATCACAGACTCGACTTGTAACACTTCTGACAACTGCTGTACAGAGCTTGTTAACAAATTAACCCACGCAGGCTCATGAGAGACCTGAGAAGGGGAAATAGGGAGACTGTGGGGTACCATCAATTGTCTTGGGAAACCCTGCATGGGTGACGACACCACTGACTGCTGGGACAAACCCATCTGAGTGAGGGCAGGCTGCGGAGCTAACTGGCCCACGAGGGTTGTAAGCGCTTTGGCAAAACAAGCCCAGGGCGGCTCCTGTACCGGAGCTGTGACCGTAATCGTCGCGTCAACGAATAACACAGTCGACATAGTCCTTCCGCACTGCCGTCCCCCTCCGCTATAGGTACCTTGCATGTAGTACATAAAAGCTGGAGAGGAAAATCACTTTCAGACATAATGGTAAGTATGTGACCCCTCTCACTGATACTCGTTAGTATAGTGTGAGACCACCCTGCAAGCACCGCACCGCAAGGGCTTTAGCAGAAAGAACAGGGACAGTAAAATGCTGACAGATAGAAAATGAAAGTACAGGCAGCAGACGCTAGCATATGTCACATACAATGCAAAAGAAATCAATTCCTGCACTATCAGCGCTGATCCTCAACTACACAGACTCAGAGCCTGGTAGGACACAGCGCTGCATACACAGACCTTATCCAACGGAGGAGAGGTATGCAGGGGCACCCAGACCACGATGCCACCGTTCTTCAGCGTCCAGCAGCGCTCACCATGCTTCTTCCAAAGATGGCCACCGAAGAGCAGAGAGGAGGCCGGCCTGGGGGAGGAGCGCTGACACAGGACCAGTCAGCGTGTGCAGAGAGGGCTGTGTGCAGCGGGGGAGGCGCCGGCTGTGAGACAGGGAAGGCGCGCTCCCCTGGCATGCATTTAACCCCTGGGACGCCGCAGCGCTACCGCTCTGCCGCGGTTCTGCTGTCCCAGGGGGGTAGTGGAAGCGCAGGTTAGAACCTGGCTCCACGCTGCAGCCAGTCCCCAGGGAGCCCCCTGCCTGGGGGCTCTGGACCATGTGTTTCAGCGGGGACCCACCGCGGGACCCCGCTGCTTACCTTTGTCCCCCTTGATTCCGGCCATGGTCCTAAACATCTGGGGTCACCGCTAGCTGTGACCCCAAATGCCTACCAGCATCCCCGGATCAGTAACGGCGTTCTGGTACCGGCGAGGGTGTAGGGAAGACAGCATGGACGTCAGGACTGACTGTCCATGCTGTACTTCCAGATGTGCAGCCACAGCTGCTTCAATAAAACTTCAGGGGCTCTTCTTAGCCCCCACTCCAACAGGTGCATCCGACTCCGGCCGGGCACCAAACTAAACTGAGATGCCTTGGCTCGGGGGCGGGGTATAGGAGGGGGACCCTAGTGCATCCTTGGAGGACTGAAAACTTAACTCTATGGTGCCCGATGCCTGACATCATCACCTATACACCAAGGTATCCTGTGGATACCCTATGGACCCTGAAGTAAAAACATGAATAAGGGGGATAGATGTCCTGTCTATGCCATCAGGACTTCTATTACAGTATTTCTATCAAAGCTTTAGGAAGCAGTTTGATGGAATGGTTTTCTTGCCATTATTTAGCAACAATTCAATGTATTACAAAGTCCTACTTAATATTTGACAATTTGGTTTGTACCATGGATCCAATCAATTTTTCTGAGTAGTATATGAATGATCATTGTTTTTTGGGTTCATATGCATATTCTACATTTCACATGGATATTTTATTACAGGGCTTGACAAATTTTTCTAAAATCTAGGAGCCAGGATGAAAGTGTAGGAGCCAGACCACTGTCCCCCCCAAAAAATTACAGGAGTGAGTGAGGAGCACAGCTGTGTGTGTTATGCAACTGTTATACACACTATACTAGTCCACAAAATGGTCACAGTTGAATGGATACAGTAAAATGGAGGCCCCCTCACTGCTCTGCACAGCTCCCCTGCTCCACCCCCCAACCTGCAGTAATAACTGACCATATTTCACATAAAACAATCGTGCCAGAAAGTACAACAAAACCCCCTCCCCTCGTGGTCACACCAATATCCCTCTGAAGCCGCTCCACAATCCCTGGCCACCAGAGCCGGCCCTAGGCATAGACAAACTAAGCAAATACCTAGGGGCACCCAAACCTGCTTAGGGAGAAGGGTGCTGTGATGAGTGCTGTGATCTGTGCTGGTAGCGCAGCACAATGGGGAAAGGGGCCACAGCACAGTGAGACCACACCCCTTCTGAGAGGCCACAAGCATTTTTCAGGATCCCATGGGGGGCACCACCCAAAATCTTGCCTAGGGCACTAATTGGGCTAGGGCCGGCTCTGCTGGCCACGCATAGACCCTACCAGAGAGCTCTATGCAGCCGGAGATAGAAGACAGTAGACAGCCGGGACGTACAGGAGGATCAGCGCAGACTGGGACAGGCAGCAGGGAACAGAGCAGACCAGGATGGAGAGGAGTCGTCAGTGCAGGCCGGAACGGACAGAGACACAGCAGTCACTGCAGGCGACACTCAGCACATACACTCCCGTGCATGATATGAACACCGCAATACTATAGGCACGAATCTCCACCGGAGCTGATGAGGATCTGCATCCTCCCTCACTGCAAAAATCTAGTAGCCAGGCAGAAAAATCTGGTAGCCATGGCGACCTGGCCCCCGGGATTTGTTGAGCCCTGCTTTAATGTATATGTATAAAGCATGATGACAACCCTAACAGTTACTTATTTTATACACGCTGCATACAATATGTTTATAAGACATAGTACAGCATAAAGGGATTGTATTTACTACATTAGCTCACACTTACTTCAACTTAGCCAGTTTGTCCCGAGTTAAATTGATATCTTTCTGCTTAGCATAAAGCCAGTCTTCAAGTTGCTTCTTGTTTGGAAAATATCCCAATAAAGACGTCAGCTCATCATTATGTCTGGATTTTATTTTTCTAATCTGATCATCTTTTTCAGCCTACATCACACAGAAATGAACATATTGATAGAAATTACCCACCAACTGTAAATACAAATGTGTTTCTTCATAAGAGGACAAGATATGAGCACGCAGAAAAGCTTTACCTTATCCTTCTTCAGCATGTCCATCTGTGTGCGGGTCATTGTGTGTGCATTTAACTGCTCCATCTCTTGATCCAGCTTACGCACTGTTCTGTCTAACTCCAACTTCTGGTTCTGGAGCTGCCCAACTTCTGTTCTCAAAGCTTCCACATTGCAGCTCCTTTCCACGCTCTCCAATTCACGTTCCTATACCAAAGATCCCATTACATAATCTTCCAAAGCAAGATTTAGTTTCACAACGTTAACTCCATAATAGTGTGTACAAGTTTAGGTTTTTGTCTTTATTTACTATTAAATCCATTCACATGAATATTTAGGCACCATTAGTCACTTAAAGAAAAGAGACCATTCTCTCCCCAGAGCAAGCACAAAGATGATAAAACCAGAGACTGGCAGGGAACATATAATACATATAAGAAAAAAGGTCTTTCTACATACCAATAAAACTGTTACTCTGGCCATTGTCGGCAAACAGGATTTCTGTACTAATTGGGGGACACTGGACAATCATGACTTTGACACTCTGAATAAACTCAAAGGCAATTTGGAAAGTCATCTGGGGCAGGCAAACATTTTTGCCAATGTCACTCACCCAAAGCTTGGCCCTGGACCTTAGCCAGATATAGACAAATTGTAGCAACAAAGGGGCAGTGCAGAGCAGCAGTTGCACAATCCAAGAGGACACAGATAGAGACAGGGAAGAGCCCGAGCACATTGAAAAATTAAGCATTCCAATACACATCACTAATACTGCCCTGCAGATGAGAGGGCAGAAGGGGAAGAGACCAAGCTGCTCCCAATAAAACAACTTCTGTGTCTATTCTGTTGGGCATCCCTAGCTGAGAACACTAGCTGTCACACTAGGGAAGAAATGCTAAAGAGATAACAGCTCCTTCCCAGGCCCATTGCTGAGAATTGGCTATCATCCCAAAGACGAAGTGGTTGAATTAGGCAGTCAGATAAAAAGAGAAGTCCAGCTCTGGTTGATATTACAAAACTGACATTCTCAGGAAGAAAATAGGGGGTTAAAGTGTGAGGAGCTTGATCTTTAAAAGTAAATTTAAAGATCCCAAGATCCTGCCACTGCACTTTATTCCCCCGTGTATCCAGTGTCCTCCATAGGATGAATAAGAAATAAGAGAATATATAAAATTATCAAGTGTAAGGGTATTCCTACATATTTGTGTTAATTGTGTGTTGCCCAGTTCCATTACATGTACACATCTTACAGTCTTTGAGAGTTCATCATCAAGTTCCTGTAACCGATCTGAGGAACCGTCCAGTTGCTGGAGTTCTGTCTTCACATTCCTCAGGTCAGCCTGTTTCTTGCTCTGCATAGAAGACTTCAACTCAATGGTTCGTTCCAAGCCGGTCTTCTTGTCCCTTATTTCATCTATTTGTCTCTGCTTCATTATCTCTTTATCTGAAAATTCTTTCTTCAGTAATACAAAAATGTCTGTTAGTATTCATAGTGCAGAGAAAAAGTTTAAAATAAGGAACTTCATTAAAAACAGGATTTTGGTACTTACCGATAAATCCCTTTCTCCGATTCCACAGGGGACACTGGAGTTCAAGACAGTGGGGTATAGACGGTGGTAGAGCAGAGCCTGGCACTTTAAATAATTCTGAAGTGTGACTGGCTCCTCCCCCTCTATGCCCCATCAGCCCCAGTTTTAAGAACTGAGCCCGAGAGGAGACGGTAAGGAGAAGACCACAGAACGGAACAATACCGACTGAAGGAGAACAGAGGAACCCACTGCAGGGAACACATGCAGTCACACAACTAGATAAGGACCCAACAAAACGGCAGGAACGCAGCGCTGGGCGGGCGTCCAGTGTCCCCTGTGGAATCGGAGAAAGGGATTTATCGGTAAGTACCAAAATCCTGTTTTCTCCTTCATCCACTAGGGGACACTGGAGTTCAAGACAGTGGGGACGTCCCAAAGCCAACCTCCCGGGTGGGAAGCGCGGAGAACTTGCCGACCTTTCGGCCAACCGAAACAGAGACAGCCCAAGACTGGAGGCATGTCGTAGAGCCAGGAGACAATCAGAGCTCCTTGCTGAACAGTCACAGACATTCCACAACTTACAGCGTAAATTCAATGGAATACAGCTAGAGAGTAGCCGCAGATGAGAAGCATCAGAACACCGTAAGCTCAGCCAAAAACAGACCAAGCAAGACCGCTGGGAGCAGAAAAACCCCAACTAGAATCCATAGAATGGCCGTAACATGAGAACAAAACTCGAGAAAACCGTACCAGCGACAACTACAGGAAGCTGCAACAGTCTCAGACAGCAGAATCCCAGCACTGCGGGACATCAATCATATAGATAAAAGTATAATGATGCCAATATACAGAGACGGAGCTGAACCCGTCCACAGACTCCTAACCAAGCAAACAAGGAGGCAAGAGTCACGACCTAACAGTCGCCCTGAACCATTCTCGAGGTCCAACTACTAAAGGGTTGGTAACCAGTGTAAGGTTTAGACCATAGAAGTTGTCAACGAGTGGCGATCCCACTGGGCATGAGGCGGATACGAGAGGATTGAGACTACACTTCCTTCCAGTGGGTCAGACGGCAGTACCACCCCTCCTGTCAAACAGCAGACAACTTCCTACATGATGGTAGAGTGTAATCAGTACCAACTACTGGCCTGAACATAGTATGAAAACACCCAGGATACCCTTAGCAGAAAAAGAGCACGGATGCCACCTCCACCCAGGGAGAGTTACCAATATAGGGAAGTATCCCATCCGCAAGGCTAAAGCACTAGGACAACTATGAAGGTACCATTCAGGTACCTGTCAGTGTGCTGAATTTATCAACAGATACTGAACAGGAAACAAACCAGGCCCCCTGTATGGAACATAGAGACTGTCACACTTTATAGTAAAAATGTGCATTAGCCCATAGATGCGCTTCAGTCCATAAACCCAACAGATTCCAGTAGAATAGGGTCACAAATCTCAATGTTACAACTATGCACCTACATACCAGGAAAGCTCTAAAGTGTACAGCCAACTGATTTAAAAGAACTGAAGGCTGCTAGGACAGCAGCTAGGGTGCGTAAGATAGAATAACAGCTATGTCAGGATGCATGAAAAGGAAGCATCTTCCGAGGCATTAGTGGGGTAAGCCCGCTTACCTGTGAGCGACCAGAAACCCTCTGGACGCTATGTAGAATGTCACTGACCTTATTCATCTCACAGCAACCCACCACGACAGGTACAGAGAGTAGCCTCAGTGGGCAAAGATCAATGCTCTACAGCACGGACTTCAGTCTGGAGATGCTGCAGAAGAAAATACTGTAGAAACTAGCAAATTGTTAGTGGAGACAAGAAGGCCGTACAACAGGACGCTATACCTGAGCCTGTTCCATTAGGGATATGTATCCATATAGAGATTACACATACCCCAAAAACGGTCTGCTAGTGTATCCTTACATTAACACTTATAATGGTGAAGTGTGTATTACGCCCACAATCTGATACAACTCAGGCCAGACCCTGCCTATATCGGCGGGTGGCCCTAGGCCTCATGTAAATTAACTAATAAGCCATGAGGATGGAATAGATCCTGGATTCTCTATGTACTGATAGGAAATGTACCCAAGGGACCATCAGATACCCATTTTATTGAGATATGCGACAAGACAATAATATAAAGTACCAGAATCGATACTGGGAAAGGTACCTGTACATAGACATAGAATGCGTTAATTATCCCAAGTAAGAAGAGATATATATATGTAGTGATAACGCCAGACAGGGCCAAAAACAGATTTCTCCAATTATTAGGAAAATTCATACAAGGAACGGGAATATATCAGTATATATACACATACACACACATAAACATAGCTGCATGAAAAGGCAAACTCTTTGAAAGGAAGAGTTAGTACCGACATAGTAAGTCAGTTGTCAAACTCCTGCACCAGGAGATCAGCACGCTACATACATATACACACATATATATATCCCGCAATAGGAGATCAGCATGCTATATCTATATATACACACACTGCATTCCTAGTGTCTTACAAGTTGGTTACTAAGTGCGCCCTAGAGTGTAGTTGTAATTAATAGGTCCCCCGAAGTGGACGCCGTAGATATAGACTGATGGAAACAGGACTATAACCCGAGGCGGGTGTAAGTACATATACATGTGTGGACATACAGGAAGGCCCCAGGACATGTATAGAGTCCATACTAGAAGCGATGCCGTAGGAGCCTGTGACTATCCTATGTAAGCTGCAGAACATGACTCTAGTCTATAGAGCCACCATATAATATGTATAACAGACAGCTTCTGGTAAACCCTGGCAGCTTTCCAGACGTGGAATAATATGTACCTTAATGATTGTGGAAGTATAGGCATACCTACACATATCCATAATTATATACATATACACACACACCACCCAATCCCTAGGGAGAGATGGTGCTAAGCAGAGTTATAGAACAAACTACCGGATCAGGAGAGTCCAGCCTCTCGTCGCAGCATCCTCTTTAAATATGCTAGGTATCAGACATAAAACTGAGAAGAACATATCCTACCCCTGCTTTAATGGTAAGGATAAGAAGCAAAACATATATATATATATATACACATACACACACACATACATATATTACACACACAAATCCCCACATGCCTACGCGTACCTACATACAAGATTAGTAGGTGACGATATAATTTGAAAAATATAACATGGGCAATAGTTAGAGCCATGGAAGGAACTGAGCCCCAGGTCTTAACGCCGGGTTTAGTTTAAAATACAAGTATATACATACATGTGGCTTACCTCCACGCAGGGAGACTGCTCATGTGCCGTGCGTGGCTGTCATTCTGCTACGGCGTTGGGGCAGGAAATGTTAGCAACGTACTATCCCAGACTGATTGCCATCCTGGGACCCTTCCGTTACCGGTGTACTCGCCTTATCAGGTGTGCCCTTCTGGCTCCAGATGATGGAAATCAAAAGATGACCTCAGTGATGCGAGACAGCAATGCCAACCACCACAACGGCCATATGTTACTACTTCGTGTTGTGTGTGCTGCCGAAGGGAATAAATAAGATATAAATCCATATAGATGCACAGATGCATACCTTCTAAGGTAAGCACCGAAGGCTGTTGAGATTTAACATATGTGCAGCCACATATGTGCCCTTCTTATGCATGAGAAGAGTACGGCTCATTGTTAAGGCGAGCCAATGTGAGGCATAAGCCTGAGGATGGGACGCACCCTTTTTGTAACCTTGAGTTAAAGATATGCAATAACCGTAATTTCTGGCAGCAGCCAGAACAGTGGCCCGACTATGCATACTATACACATTTAGGCAGAGTGATCTCTGGCAGCTATAGATGGAAGAAACACACTGCATTATTCTGTTACACATCAAGCATATTTGCCCCAGATGTTCAATGTAATAAGCCTGCCGCACCTGGTATACCCAGGCGGTCTCCCATCCAAGTACTACCCAGGCCTGGCGCTGCTTAGCGTCCAAGATCAGACGAGATCGGGCGTGTGGCCGTAGGCGCTGATAGATATGTGGTGGGCAAAGTGGCGTGGACACAACCTCTATATTAGCCTGTGACATGTTCCTCCCTGTGCTTCATTTTTTTTTTTTTTTTTAAATATAATATTAAACCAGTACACTACCCAGTTCCGTAGGGGAACTACCGACGTGCAATATAACAGAGATGAGGCAGAGCCAGAATCTATATAAAGACTGCAGGTTAAATTACAAACTCCACAGTTGTGCTGTTAAACCTAATAAGACCAGGTGCTGTAGGTTTAAGTAAAGAAAAAAACGGAAGAGGCCATATGCAAGCACAGGGAGAACATACAAACTCCAAACAGTTAGGGACGTACTGGGAATAAAACCCACAACCCTGTTAAGGGTTGCACCCCCCACAGAACTCCAGAGTGAGGATGCAGGAGATGCTGGCAATAAGCCCCGGCTCCTTTTAAGGCAGGTGCATATGCTGTTTAAGAATACTCGCTGGAGGTAATGGCGGCATCTGTGCACGCCAGCATGGACTAGACTCCGCCCCTTATCAATAAGCTGGCGGGGTGCAAACAATGGCTGGTATAGCAGCGCGAGTGGGGGAGCGGGAACGTAATAGCCAGCGCCGGTGCATCTTCATACAAGCACCGGCGCCGCAACCAGCAGCCGAGAGCGCTGTGAATAACAGCCTTGCTCTCCGGCGGCTGTGTGCAGAAGCCAGCGCTTCTACAAGCACCAGCGCGGCAGGGAACAGCCGCGCTGAGCAGCTCCCTAAACCCCGCCATGCGGCCAATTGTAGCCAGCGCCGGTGCAATCTCCGGCGCCGCAACCAGCAGCCGAGGGCGCTGTGAATAACAGCATCGCTCTCCGGCGGCTGTGCTCCTCCCCCTGCAGAAGCCCAGTGCTTCTTCAAGCACCAGCGCGGCAGGGAACAGCCGCGCTGCTGCGCAATGTAGACTCCCTTATGGGAGTAGCGGGTCGCGGCAGGCTCCCTCCCCGTGGGGATATAGCAGAGGGAGGATTCGGCTCTCGTGAGAGCAGCAAACAGAGCGCTGTCAGGCTCTATAAAGTAAGACAGCGCTCATCGTGCAGGGATCAGGCATGCTGCTAGGCAGCAACATTACAGACTGTCTGAACAGTCTCCCTGTACATGTATCCGCGCTCTATGCGCGGTACCTCCGCCCCTTGTAACAACGCTAGCGGCGTTATAACAGGATTCCAGGAGGGGTTATACTACAGTATATACCACCTGAGCCTGGGAGGGGGCAGAGGGGCCGCAGATTAAACTCCGTTCCCCATAAGGGGAACAGAGCTATACTTACCACTGCTGGCATCAGGGCTGCGGCTAGGCATTCGGAAGCACGGACACAGCCTCTATATTAAGCTGTGGCGTGTCCTCCCTGAGCTACTGCCAGGGTGCCTGGGACTCCGACACACACTCTTTTTAGTGGAGGCGGGTCTCCTGATGCCTCCATGTAGCAGGCTGACAGACGCAGTACTCTGTCAGCCTGTCCTCAATGCTTTGTGAAAGCTAGAAATTAAAATAAAGTTGAAATAAAAGAAAAAATACTAAGTGTGGGCTGGAGCTCAGCCCTATGTGACCGGCTCTCTCGGGCACATTCTAAAAACTGGGGCTGATGGGGCATAGAGGGGGAGGAGCCAGTCACACTTCAGAATTATTTAAAGTGCCAGGCTCTGCTCTACCACCGTCTATACCCCACTGTCTTGAACTCCAGTGTCCCCTAGTGGATGAAGGAGAAATACTATTAAACAGTAAATAAAATAAAAACATAAACACCCTCTCCAAATGAATTTGGTAAGATTCGTCGACACTTAAGGTGCCTAACACAATAGACAATTTTTTGCACTATTTGGCAGATTCCGACGCATCGTAACGACAAATCGTGTAGTGTCCACGAACAATAGCAATCCCGATGCGTGGTTTCACAGGTCGTTTCTCGTATCCTCAGTTCTTATGTACATGCAGTAAGGTCTGGCAATCTCGTTAACGAAATTAAGGTAGTCGGTCAGGTCGTTGGTCAGAGTGCACAGTTTCATGCATAAATCGTTTGTCCGGGAGTGCCAGGAAGATGAAGGGAAATCGTTGATGACATTGCATGGTTTGTGAGTCGGCTAGTGTGTAGGCACCATTACAATGTCAACAGTTACAATTCAATGTCACTGTGAATATAAGGCACTTACCTGGATCTGTTTCACATCGGCTTCATCTTTTTCTTGCCTTTCCTTTACCAGTTTCTGAAAGCTGTCCGTCTGTCTCCGATTAAATGGAGTATGGTCAAATCCATCAAGTTCCAGCTGTACTGCCAAGGTCCTTATGAGTGAGTCGCGTGTTTTTATGCGCTGCTGGTGCTGGTCAGCCTCACTTTGCAGCCGTCCTGAAAAAAATCCCACGCGTCATGTGACATTTATACACAGCAGAACAAGTTCCAACTTACATTTTTTGATGTTGATAAATCTTAGCATTTTTGGGCACACTTTAATGACTTATGCATATTATTGAAGACAACATAACGGGAACATACAAGGAGAATGAGATTTTATTTTATTTCCTACATTTGATACTTTCCCACCACTCAAAAAAACCACAGGAATTACAAACAGAATTCTCCAAAAAAGTAAATACTGAATATCTGAAAAGCTTGAAACTGAAAATGCCTTGTGTGGTGCCACATCCTTTACAATAAAGGAGAATAATCACTATAAAATTCTCCTGGCAATATGTAATATTCTAATGTTAGGAAACAGTCTTTATGAACGCAACCTATGCATTTTATATACTCATGGATTCATATTCTGAGAATACATGGCAATGTGTGAGACTATTAGTATTACTGGGTTTAGTACTTTTATGCTGGTGTACACAGGTGGGAAGGATGAGACTCACAGTTTAGACACCAAGGGCCAAATATAATATGGTTGAGAGTTTAGCAGTAAACTCTCACACTTTTTAAACTCGGCCAAGAACATGCAAACTCGCATGTTTTTAGACAAAAAAAAAACCTCACAAATTAAACTCTCATCCAGATGTTTTCCTATTTTGAAGATAAAACTCGACCAATGAGAGAGTTTACTGCTAAACTCTCACCCTGTTACATTTGGTATTAAGACTCCTATGAGAGGGTAAGTGTTCTACAACAAAAAGCATGCCTAATTACCTTGCTGGACCAGCAGTTCCCCCTTTTCTCGGTTTAGTCTTTGGCTATCTTTAATTGCTCTATCTATTTCACGTTGATGTTCATTCAGCTTCCTCTCCTTCTCTCTCACAGTTCTTTGGTGGTTATGGTACATCTCATTGAGCTCTTCATCTGTCCCTTGGAAAACCTAGAACCACAGCATATTAAAGGAACTAAAAACAAGCTATCCATTAGAGGTCCTTTTTGCACAGCAGCTATAAGTTATTAATCATTACAGGATAGCCTTAAATTATGGAATGTCAACAATGAACATTTTCTATGAAGATAGAGATCATGCCTCTTGTTGCATCAGTTACTGTTACAGTATTCCCATCCAGTTCTCATGCAGTGTTACCTTTTTTTCCATTCACAAGTTTGCGGATTCTGGCCATCTTATAGGAACATGTAAATACTAGTAAAGCGGAGGACAGAAAAGCCCTGGGAACCCTTCCTTTTAGATCTGGCATACTTCCTATCTGAAATTAGCTTTCTAGCCTTAAGCGTGGTCTGAACCACAACGTGAGACGAATTCCTTATGAATCATGGCATCAATGGCTACAGTAGCTGGGCTACACCTTGGTGATAAAAGGATCCCCAACTTAACAGGAAGCAGAAGTTTTGGAGGCAGATGCAACAACAGGTTTGCCACCATGTTTAGAATGTCCATATACCACAAACCTTGCCCAATTGTGTCCTACCAGAATCACAATATTGACTATATTTTTACATTTATTTAAGGATTTGTGGAAGTATTGCTCCCAGAGGGAACAAGTAAAATCAGACAAAAGTTCCAAGGGATGGACATGGCATCTATCAACAGAACCTTTGAATACCTCGCCCTGAATCAAAAATACACCACCTTATGATTCAACTAATATACCATAATGTCAACATCTTACTAACCCTATCTTTCGACAATCTACTGAAACACTACAGATGTGTCCACACACATCTTACTTCCTTGCACGTTAAACATCCCTTCAAATTGTGCCATGCCATGGCTTGAATCGGTAGCGCCAAGTGTCCTTTCGTGCAACTTTTTACCCTGAAATGCGTCTTATTCACATTTGAGTCTACTCCAGGTGTGGAAAACTGTGAAGCAAACTATTTAAGCGGACAGGATCTGCACCCTGGGGAACGGCCTCTTCACACTTACAGATGTGTCCACATACATCTTACCTCTGTGCGCTACAAGTTGCGTTAAACATTATGCATGAGCGCCGTGTGAATCCGTAGCGCTGAATGTCATTTAGTGTGGCTTTTTATCTTCAAATGCGTCTTATCCGCAAAGAGATGTGAATCGGATACACAAGCAGCGCTTCTGCTGATTAAAATGATATGTGGCATGCCTGCAATCTGTGTGCAACTGAGGGTGTATCTGCATGCGAAATGCTACGTTATTGTGTCACAGTCGCTGACACTGTATGTAGCATTTCAATGCAGATAATCATCATGATCATAATCAAATCATTATGGTCCTTCCTCACATCCTCCGACTAGAGCACTATACACAGCTGATGACAGCTCATTTATTGGGAGTTTGACTCCTCTGGAATCCGAACACTGTAAAAGCAGCACTGAAGAGTTATAGACCCAAACCCCAAAGGCATACTGTTTATGAATGACCTCACTGAAGAGTTATAGACCCGAACCCCAAAGGCATACTGTTTATGAATGACCTCACTGAAAAGTTATAGACCCAAACCCCAAAGGCATACTGTTTATGAATGACCTCAAGTACTCAATCGTAAAACTGTCCACCAGAATTTAGGCATCTAGGAATTTCAGGTTCAGAATTGGATGAAAGCATCAGCATGCTATTTAAACAAAGGCAAAAAGGTGTAAGTTTTTATCTCCTCCTCTGTCTGTGACTACTACTAAGATATAAAGGCCTGAATGATTTCCTATAGAGAAAAAAAGTTTTGCTTTGTCTTTAGGCTAGTCATTTGTGAAAAACCACATGGGCGCGGGGACTTCAGGAGATCTATAATGTTTCCGCAATTTATGATGCGTCCTACCATTGTTCCCAGAAAAGAAGCAGGCAGGCTCCGGGTGGGCAGCCTGCTATTCATACCAACTGTTTAAAAAAGGGTTTTACAGCTGGATACTTTGCTGCTAAGCTTGCTTTCCTCTATGTTAACTTCTACTATTTCACTTGTGAAATTTTGACTCAGTTTTTGTTGTAAGGAAATGGATATAAAGGAGGTATTCTCTCCGTGACCAAAGGAATAATCAAATAAGGTATTGCCAGAGAAATTTAGACACGCCAAAGTACATTTGAACACTCTGCCCACCTCCCAGGGGGATACAGTCAGGAAGTCGACGGTCGCAATGCCGACTGCCGGCTTCCCGACTGTCAAATCCCGGCAAGGTACTAATGACAGGCGTCGAAATCCCAACGCTTGTCATTAGACCAACACCAGGAGCCCGACACCCGGCATACTGATCGAAGGTAAGCCGGGCGCTGACAGCCTCGGTGGGGGGTGGGGGGGGAGTTTTAGGTTAGGGGCTCCTGGGGGGGACTTAGGGTTAGGCTAGGGGAAGGGGAGGTTAAGCATCCCCAGGGGGAGGTTAAGCATCCCCAGGGGGAGGTTATTGTTAGTCACCCCTCCTGGGAGACTTAGGTTTAAGCTGCGGGGTAGGGGAGGGGTTAGGCACTTAGGGGAGGTTAGGGATAGGCACCCCTAAAGGAGGGTTAGGGGGTAGAATAGGGTTAGTTGTACTTACCTTGTTTTTAGCTTCGGGATCTTCACCCCTGCCGGGCTTACGCTGTCGGGATTTGAACCGCGGACCAGAGACCTAAGCCAGAGAGCCTAGTGTGCGGAGGTTAAAATCCTGGCCTAAATAAACCTACCGTATATACTCGAGTATAAGTCGACCCGAATATAAGCCGAGGTACCTAATTTTACCACAAAAAACTGGGAAAACTTATTGACTCGAGTATAAGCCTAGGGTGGGAAATGCAGCAGCTACTGGTAGTAATCCCCCCTCTGGTACTGTCCCCAGTAGTAATCCCCCCCTGGTAGTGCCCCCAGTAGTAATATCCCCCCCTGGTAGTGCCCCCAGTAGTAATACCCCCCCTGGTAGTGCCCCCAGTAGTAATATCCCCCCCTGGTAGTGCCCCCAGTAGTAATCCCCCCCCTGGTAGTGCCCCCAGCAGCAATATCCCCCCCTGGTAGTGCCCCCAGTATTAATCCCCCCCCTGGTAGTGCCCCCAGTAGTAATATCCCCCCCTGGTAGTGCCCCCAGTAGTAATATCCCCCCCTGGTAGTGCCCCCAGTAGTAATACCCCCCCTGGTAGTGCCCCCAGTAGCAATATCCCCCCCTGGTAGTGCCCCCAGTATTAATCCCCCCCTGGTAGTGCCCCCAGTATTAATCCACCCCCTGGTAGAGCCCCCATTAGCAACATCCCCCCTGGTAGTGCCCCCAATATTAATTCCCCCCCTGGTAGTGCCCCCAGTAGCAATATCCCCCCCTGGTAGTGCCCCCAGTAGCAATATCCCCCCCTGGTAGTGCCCCCAGTATTAACCCCCCCTGGTAGTGCCCCCAGTAGCAACATCCCCCCCCTGGTAGTTCCCCCATTATTAATCCCCCCCCTCTGGTAGTGCCCCCAGTAGCGATATCCCCCCCTGGTAGTACCCCCCGGTAGTAGCCCCCCCAGTAGAAAGAAATGTAAAAAAAAAAAAAACACTTACCTGTAACCCCGCTCCTGGTCCCGACGCTGCTACAGGCTCCTCCGCCGCTTTGCATAATGGGAGAGACGTCGTCATGACGACGTCTCTCCCATTACCCACTGCGGGAGCCGGAAGATGGCTCCCGCAGTGGGAGCAGCAGTAGCCGCTGAGAGTCTGACAGACTCTCAGCGCCTGCTGATTACAACAAATACACACCTCCTGGCTCCGGCGGCTGTGTGTTTGGCAGTGTGTAGTGCTGACCGAACTCCGTCCGGTCAGCACTACACACGCGGTGCAGGCTGTGTCACAGTGACACAGTCTGCACCACGGCCCGCATGATATGCTACTCAGCAGCGTACCATGCGGGCATGACTCGAGTATAAGCCGAGGGGGTGCTTTTTCAGCACAAAAAATGTGCTGAAAAACTCGGCTTATACTCGAGTATATACGGTACCTCAATAGCCACAACCACCAAATATTTGAAAGCCTAATGGAAATGGTCCACAAAAGTTACAGATGTGTAATTTTGCTGCAGTCAAGCCAAACAGCCCCTCTTGGTGTGCCAGGTCCTGTGTGACTCTGCTGGCGCCGGGTGTGTTTTTCGCCCGAAAATGTGTCTTAGTCGCAATGCAATGCAACAAGGACGCACCAGCAGACGGTGCTGATTAATTTGATATGTAACTGCTTTATATCTGTGTGCAACAGAATCTATATATGAAGTGCTATGATGCAGCAACTCCTTTTTTTCCATTCCAAGTTCAGTTGTGCTGCATTTACAGATACGCACACAGATATACAAGTGTCGCATATCAAATTAATCAGCACAGACTCCTGGTGCTTCCTAGTACATCATTGCAACTAAGATGCATTTCGTGCGAAAAAGACGCCAGGCGCAAGCAGAGTCGCACTGGACCTGGCAGCACACTCGTGCCAGGCATCTTGCACCACATGGTGCATTCAGGCTAGGTGTATGAGGACACATCCGTACTTGAACCGATCTGGTGATCCCGACAGCCCCTCTGCCAGTTGTTCCAACATCATCTCTACAGTCTTTATTAAAAAAAAGCTATATCTAGAATGGGTTTAAAGTTAACTTAAATGAGACCTTCGCCTTCCTATCCATAGTGTAATTTAAAGGCACCAGCATCGGGAATCAAACCGGTGGTGGCCTTAGACATGCATATTATATCTACGCATGGGAGAACTAGAATTTCCCTGTAACAAATATTATTTACAGAAAAACAAAAACAGGCCATACAAAAACAGATTGTTAACAAACCTTTTCCATCTTCTCTTCTAAATCTTGATTGTCTTTTTCCATTATTTTTTCTCTGCTGTCCAAAGATCCAATGCTATTGTCAAGCTTGGCTACTTTAGAGCGGTTCCTCTGAACCTCAGCAAAACGAGTCTAAAATGGGACAATTAATAATTTGACATTATTCAATTTATAACCACAAGGATACACTTTATTAGGATATTTTACTATGTAAACACTGCACTCTGATGAGTATTATTATAGAGAACCAAGTTGTAATTTAGCCTGTAAAAAGTAAATAATAAAACAATTCACATTAGTGGCCAGAAAATGAAACCGAAGGTGCAGTAGAGCCTGCTCCATCTATAAATTAAGGGGATTTCAAGGCATATTACTGTGCATTTTGTATATGATGGTGCTTTCATATGACACATTCAGAGGTATACAGAGGTGTATGTAGGGAAGTTATTGCAAAACACCAATATACTATAAAAATAGTAAACTGATAAAACGTTAATTTCATAGATATGTTACACTAAATGTTACCATATCAGCTTCACAATAACCTCCAATTGCTACGGTGTGCTGTTTAAGGACTATGTTCTTTCAAATATCAAAACAATCAGTGTGTTGCAACCCACTGCCTCCATCCTCTCCACATCATGATGAGGTCATACTAAAACCTTAAGTATATATGTACTGTAAGTAGGGATGTGCAGGCTCGGATAGGTTCGAGTTTGCACGTTGAGTTCGGATTTTTCCCTCCAAAAAAACGGAACTCAGAAAGAGGCTAAACGTCATCTTACATGGACGAACATCATCATTCCTGGACAAAAGTCCAGGAATGATGATGTTCGTCCATGTAAGATGACGTTTAGCCTCTTTCTGAGTTCCGTTTTTTTGGAGGGAAAAATCCGAACTCAACGTGCAAACTCGAACCTATCCGAGCCTGCACATCCCTAACTGTAAGTAAAGATATTAAGTCCTCAATCCCTTACTTTAGCGGTTAGCTGTGAATTGTCATGTTAACACTGCAGTATAAGTTACTGATTCGAGCCAACTATATAGTCATTGAAGCTGCTTTATTTATACACTGAAAAGTGTGACAAAACATTATAACATTTTTGTAGGGGCTCTTTCCTTCTTCATGAGGTGTTAAATTAAATGGGTGCTTATTACACTTCTACTTTAAAAAAAAGTTTTTCTGTACTTACCGCAAAATCAATTCCCCGAATCCATCTGGGGGACACTGCTGGCTCTGGGTGAAGTGGGCGGCTGAAGAGTAGGCACCAAATAGTTAATTATTGAAGTTGAACCCTCCCCCCCTCTTCCATCCTTAAACCCTCCTACCTCCTCCAGCCGATCAGTTATTTTTCTAACAATGCCAAATGAGAACACAACATAGTGAAAATATGAACTCCAGGACATACGGAAGTGAAGCCAGAAGAGTCTGAAAAAGGAAGAAACCTGACCTTGCAACAGGGAGAGGCGAAGGCCAGGACACAAACGCTCCTGTAAAAAAGGCAAGGAGGTGCGGTAAGTGTAACAGAGAAGCTGAAACACCTCGGCGCTCAGACCAACCAATGTAAGTTTTCAAAAGCAGATGGTAAATGGCACCAATGGTTGGTTTACGAACCTGGAGCAAAGTCCTCGTGACAGACTCAGAAAATCCTTTGGACATTAAGATACTGGTTTCAAGTGCCACACCGACAAATCCACCCTAGGCAGATCTGTGTGTAGGAAAGATCCTTTAGTGAGATCGTCCCGCAGTGGCAGCCACCACGTTGGTTAGCCCGATAGAGCCAGAAGGTCTGCATCCCATACTTGTCGTGGCAATCTGGAGCAATTAGGACATGTGCCATCTCCCTTCTGATACAGCAAAATACCATTCCGTGGTGGGATCATCCACAAAGACCGCCTGAGGACCTCTGGACCATGCGTCGTAATGAGGCAATTCTTGTTCAGTCTGCTCGCTATGAAGTCTATGTCTGGTAGACCCCAACGTTTTAGAATGAGGTGGAACGTGTCCTGATGCAGAGCCCACTCACCCAGATGACCCCTGTGCCGCCTGAGGAAACTGGCTTCCCAATTCTCCACCCCTTGGATGAAGATGGCAGAGTTGGCAGGAACAAACCTCTCCGCCCACTGCAGGATTCGAACAGTCACCACCATGGCCTGTTGACTCCTCATCCCGTTCTGGCGGTTGATATATGCCATAGCCTTGGCATTGTCTGACTGAACCCGTAGAGATCTGCCCATGCAGAAGCCGTTGAGCCAGTTACAGGACATTTCAAATCGCCGAAGTTTCAGTATAATGATGGTCTTCTCCCTGGACCAGAAATCCTGGAACTGGAATCCCATTTTTACGGCTTTCCTCTGAAAGACAGGTGTGACCACGGTCCAGTCTCATATTCAGAACTGGCAACCGTTGGACAGGGTTGGGGTGCAAAGCCACAAAATCAAGATATAACTGTCCTGAAGCGATAGAGGAAACCTTTGTCTGTCTAGACAAAAGTCTGATTTCCTCCAACACAGGAAGATAAGACACTGGAAATCTCTGGAGTGGAAGCAAGCAAAAGGTACTGCTTTGAAGGTAACCACTATCTTCCCCAGTAACTGCATACACTGCTGGATGGACACCCGACGAGGAAGCATTACAAACTGCACCCAGGATTGTAGTGTTAAAATCTTTTCTACTGGGAGAAAGACCCAACTAGTTGTGTTGAACAGGAGCCACAGAAAGTCCATTCTCTGGGCCGGAACTAGGTTGGATTTGGGAAAATTGTGAATCCAACCATGTTCCTCCAACGTGCTTACTACCACTGACTGATTAGCAAAGTTTGAAGATGCAACAGGTCGTCTAAGTAAAGGATGATGGTAATTCCCCTGCGTCGCAAGAGTGGGATCAAGGGGGCAAAGACCTTGTGCAGTACAGTAAGAATGATAGATCCTGAAAATGAAAATGACAGGATCCAATGGCGAACCCAAGGAACCTGTTACATTTAGAATTTTTGCATCCTGAGATCAGAATTTAACCATTTTAGATAAAGAATGGGGCGATAGAACCGCATTCGGTATGAAAAGCCGGCTGCCGCATGACCGGCAGTTCGATTCCTGGCTGCGGCAGCCCGACAAAAGAGCATAGCCCAGCAGAGGAAGCCCGACAGCGCTAGAAATCCTGATCGTCCCTAAGGTAAGAACTTACTAACCTAACCAACCCCCCTAACCCCCCTTAGGGGTACCTAACCCTAACCTCCCCCTAAGTGCCTAATCCCCCCTTCCCCGCTGCCTAAACCTAAGTCCCCCGGGAGGGGGGGGGTGCCTAACCCTCCCTCCCCCTAGTCTAACCCTCCCGGGGGGGTGCCTAACCCTACTACCTCCCCCTAAATCTAACCCCCCCTCGGGAAAATGACAGGCGTCTAGATTTTAGACGCCTGTCATTTAACCCTAGGCGGGATAGAGGATTCGGGAAGTCTACGGTCGTAGTTACGGCCGCCGGCTTCCTAAACGTATCCCATAAAACCTGTCCAGTTTCTGCATTAGAAAAAGATTGAAGTAAAACCCTAACCCTCATTCGGGTGCAGGAACCGGAGCTACCACAAGTCAGAAGAGATTCTACTGCCCTGGGCAAAGCAGACCACCGGATCAGGTTCCCTGGAAGAGGGGTTACTAAGTGAGAGTGAAGACTAAGTCCCAGAATATCCAGGGCATACCCTCAAGACAGAAAGTCTTGAACCCAGAGAGCCGTATAAGACCGGAACCAGATATTCCGACACAGGAGAGGACAGGCTCCTATGTGTCATGCAGACTGCTTGTCACCCTGTCCAGGGCCAGGTCTACGTGATGCCATACCCATACAACCTCGGCCAGCTCTATAGCCTCCGCAAAGGACCACTGGTGGGTGGAGGACAGTCCCTACCAGGAAAACTAATGGACTAAAAGCGGGGAGATTTGGTACGGGCAGGAACAACTAAATATGTACTCTTGCCTGATCGATAATGCACTTTATTTTTTTTAAACTAAGAAAACTAAATACGTAAACTTTAACTAATCTACAATGATCTAACTACTTTTATATACTAACTAAAACTACAGGCTAAAAGCTAGCCTTACTCCTCAACATTCCCTACTGTAGGACCCCCAGGGCTAGTGGAGTCTGTCGTCACAGCCCATTACTGGGAGCTGGAAGGGCTAAGTCCAGCCCCCTGCTAAGGGAGTGCTGAGATGATGGCGCCTGTATCCGGAACCGGAGATCAACTCTTACATTCCAGTCCCAGGAAAGCTGTCCCACGTTGTAGGCTGCTGCAGCAGCCTGTGAGAGCGTGGCTTCCGGAATGCTGTGGTTTTCACAACCAAACACAGACTCCATGCCTGCCTAGGCATCCACTTTATATTAGTGTCCCAAAGTGCCCGTGGATGCCTGGTGACCCTCTGCCGATGCCGGGCTTCGGTCAGGATACAGTTGCTGGCTCAGTTACTAATGCAGTCTCTATACTAAGCCAGACCCCATAAGGGTATTCAGGCTATCCTTAAAAAACAAAAGATAAAAATTAAAGATAAAACAAACTCCTAACTCCAATATCTTATTTCTCTCACTGCAGACACTAAAACAAAACAGAAGGGTTGGGGGCAGTTTAGCTATTTAATGCCTGTTCCTCACTTGATTAGACGACAGAGGATACTTTTTTGTTTCTGATTTGTATTAATATAGAGTAAAGTATTGATATAATAGGTTTCACATTGCAACAATAATGTATTTATTTCACCTCCTCCTTGTGGTATTCTCACTGCTTCTACTATTTGCCATCAAAGTTGGGATATATTGGGCCTAATTCCGAGTCGCACGCTTGCTGCATGCAATGCCAATGTTCACAAAGTTGGGCGATGTTATAAGTACTGAGCATGCGCCTGAGTCACCTGTGTCCTGATAGTTACCACACCGAGACGCAGAACGTATCTGAGCTCAGAGTGTATGGATTATAGTGGCTGTACTTGGATGGTAACAGGGGGAGGTCAGGCAGACACGGGCAAGTCGCCGACAGCAGCTGTGTCCAAAGCCGTTCACGCAGGAGGCCATGTTTAGACGGAGAAACTGCACCAGCCATAGGGCTGGTGTAAGTTTAAATGGTGTGTCTTTATAAGCACGGAGATGGATTTCCAGAGGCGCTAGGCGCTGCCAGTGGCCGTTTATGTTTTATAGAAATCGGTCGCAGCATTATCATAAGATGTAGACGGGCTGCGGAATAAGATGCATCCATGTGCGACTCAGAATCAGGGCCATTATATCTATAGTCCCAGTGAATCCTAATCCACATAGTTCTCACACTTCAGGTCTTCTCCTACTATATTTTTATAGTTCCATATAGCCCTTATGCACTAAATAAATATTCATCATAATTTGTTTACGAACACGCAAAAAAAATTGCCCTGATCTTGGGAGAATATTCTCTACATTCTTAGATGCACAATTATGACAGGGAAAAGGGACATTGTTTAGCAAATGGTTATTTTTCTATTTGCACTGTACTTCTGTCCTTTATAAGAAATATTACATGCATAAGAACAATATACTGTATGTATTATAATTTAGGTACACGCGGCTTAAATTACTTTTACATTTTACACTGAATTAATGATTTTTAAAGGAACAGGAGCAGCCAGATCTGTGAAAATGTATGCTTGCTGAATGCTGACAAATGCTGCATAGCGTTTTACTGGAAGTTGCAAGTGTTTTTCTCCAAACTTGTATATACACACTTATATATCACTATAGAGACACTTTAATGTACCCAAAAATACACACACTTGTTTCCTGAAATACACATGCTGGCTATCATTTTGCCGTTAATTTTTAAAGTTGCAAAAATCCACTATTTGACACTATGTCACTGCCTACAATACTTTGCTTACGGCCACTAACAGCCTTCTACACTGTCCTGCTATGTTATTTAGGGGGGTGGGAAGGTTTCTAGGTGATTTCCCCTATGTTTCTTGTACTTCACACACAATAGGTCGCACAATGTAGAATTAACGCACAACAAGTGTTGATTGCCATTTCTAATTCAATTGCTGTGGAATTAAAAATATCCCAAGAAATGCGCATGATGTTCCTTAATGAGCACAGAGCCTCTACAGGAAGATCAGACTATTGTAACTTACATTGAGTGGCTCAAGTTTGCAATCGATAGACTTGACATTTTCTCTGGAAGCTGCTAACTGTGCTTCTTTACCCTGGAGGTTGTCTTTGATTTCCCGAGCTTTTTCTTTGTTCTGTTTCAGATACTTAAGTTCTGCTTGACACTCTTTTACACGCTGTCCTTGTTTCAACCGTACTTGACGCAAAGTTTCCAAGGCTTTAATATACCTTTATAGACAAGACCATAGAAAAGTTACTTTTCATGCACAGTTAAATACTTATGTGAAGTGTCACCGTATCTTAGAAAACATGCAATATTTACATAGATCATTTTGTGAAAATGTATGTAAAAATAAATAAATAACCCAATTTACATATAAAACACTCCAACTCCGGACAACGGTCCCAGGGTTTTCTACTGGAAATAAACCGCTCTGCAAAATAATCCTCAAACCAATGTTTAAGTTGATTTCAAATCTTCTTCAGGGAAAGGCACCTAGGCATTACATGACTTTTCAGACAAGTGCCATATAAACCATAGGTGAGGAGACAGCGCCCTCTGGTGTGATATTCTAAAAAAACATGCTTCTGTGTAATAAGTAGGGGTGAGCGGGTTCGGTTTTACTCGGATCTTTTTATTGGCTATCGCCGAACACGTGTTTTGGATAGCGAATAAAATCGAGCCAAATTTGCGGTAAAGTGGGTTTAAGAACCGAGTAAAACCGAACCCGCTCACCCCTAGCAAAAAGTGGCCTCATACTAAAAATAAAGAAAACTCTGCTCATTTGTATTAAGTTATACCTCCCAGTATGGGTTAAGATCCACTCCAAACAAACAGGATTTAAAATCAATTGGTTCCAAGGACGGCCTTACAGAGATCTCTGACCTCCTAGGCGGAACTAGGCAACATAGCACATGGGCCCTCTCCACAAGCAGACAGCTAGTCCAGACTCCTAAATTCCTGCACACCTCGTCAGCCCAGTGCACGAGTTCTGACTGGGTACTGGCTATTCATACAGTGACAATATACAAATAATAATAGTTTTAAAAAAAAAAAATGCTACAAACCATATATTGTAATTTCTTTACATAATGATCAGTTCTGTACTAGAAGACAATAGTGCAAGGATATTCCAAGCAGTGTCACAAAAAAGTGATAAAAACCTGAAAATTTTTTGTCTCAATACATAGGGGTAAATTTACTAAAGTGAGTTTTTAGAAGTGGAGATGTTGCCCATAGCAACCAATCAGATTCTACCTAACATTTTACTAGTACCTTCTAGAAGATAATAGCTAGAATCTATTTGGTTGCTATGGGCAACAACTCCATTTCTGGAGGACTAGAAAAAGAAGCTTTAATTGCTCAATTCTGACTGCTAATTAATGTGCATCGTCCTCCATTGTACATTATGACGTCACTGAGAAACCGGAAGAAATATATCTCATGCATGTAAGATAAAGTCCGTCCTGAAAGACGGATTTTCGGAGCGGAGTATATGCTATACAAGGATTAAGCCAGCAACAGATTGGTAAAGGAACCGGTTGTATACAGCGCATGCGTGCTCTCATACAAGTATTGTGAGTATAGTTTCATCAAACTGCACAATGTTGTAGATTGCCATCTTTTTGGCATTACCGGATCTGGCGAAATTTTGAGGAGGATTTTGATTCTTAACCCAAACTCCTAATGGCAATGATTACACTAGAACACAGGTTCTCAAACTCGGTCCTCAGGATCCCAAACACTGCATGTTTTCCAGGTCTCCTCACAGAATCACTAGTGAAATAATTAGCTACACTGGTGGATCTTTTAAAATATGTCAGTGAAGTGAGAAATGAATACACCTGTGCACCTGCCGAGAGACCTGGAAAATGTGAACTGTGCGGGGTCCTGAGGACAGAGTTTGAGAACCACTGCATTATTAGATGATAATAAATTATTCCCATTCTCTTAGTAACAGAAAATACCGAAGCCTATCATAATACGGACAGCGGGATCTGGAAAAACGCCAGCTCGAACGAATGTAAATCTGGGGCGTCTTAGCTGTTAGCTGACGGGTGGGGGGGGGGAGGGGAGGGTTAGATTTAGGCAGCGTAGCGGGGTTAGCCTATATATATATATATATATATATATATATATTCAATAGAAAACAGTGCCAAATTTATCCACTCTGTTTAACGTGAAATATCTTTCACAATTGTGTGTTTTATAATGGCTTATATAATAGTAATAATATGTGTACATATACATATACTATTTGTATATGTAGCACTCCCTTATTAAGTGTAAGGTGTCTGCTTGGTCAACAAAAAATGGTGGCCGTGGCTGAGCCACCTTAATACAAGAATCAATTCAGCAATGTAACTGACCACAAGCGCCTCCTAGTGCATATACAGTGAACCAATAAAATATGTGCAAAATCTTGAAACCTGTGCAAAAAGTATATCTATATCCTTGTCCTTATCCAGGACAGTGACAGAAAAGTGACTTAGTGCAATAAATACAGAAGTGTAATTATATATGGGTATAAATAGATAGATATATTTAAAACCTCAATCAATATGCATAAAAAAAATATATTTTTAATTAAGTAAAACATTTCATAGACAATACACAATATATAATACATAAATACGCAGAGATAGATAAAAAGCAGATACTAAAAGACAATAAATAACGATTTTTAGTTAAAAAATATAAATATATTTTTAAATAAATTGGATTTATAGCTTATCTTTTCCAAATGTTTTTTTAGGAAGAGTTCATAAAGTGCAAGGTCAGGGACCCAACGCGTTTCGTCCTCTCATCTGGACTTCATCAAGGGGAATGGGTGCATAGAGACAAAACAGGGTTTATATACCTTGAATACAGGACTAAACTGGAGTCACATGTCCTCAATTCATTACATCATTTCCTTTTAAGTTTTAACACTAAAACTTATATTATGGCACTCAATATGAACAATATAAAGCAAGGAAGGCAAATGAAGTGTGTGAGCAAGTATTCCTCTTGCTTCACGATCATAATTCTGTCCCTGTGGAACGCATGTGAAGCGCACCACGTCATTTCCGGTTTCTGTCACTGTCCTGGATAAAGACAAGGACATAGATATACTTTTTGCACAGGTTGCAAGATTTTGCAAATATTTTATTGGTTCACTGTATATGCACTAGGAGGCGCTTGTGGTCAGCTACATTGCTGAATATATATATATATATATATATATATATATATATATATATATATATAGTGACACAGTCAGATTAGGGGTTCCTCTCCTGGGTAGAGGACTCCTTCCTTACACACACAGCAGCTGGGAAACAGTACGCCAGACTGGATTCAAGTACAAGCTGGTCGGCGCCAGTCTTTATTGTGCAAAACAGAAATAACATAAAGAAATCATAAACGTAAATCCTAGCCCTGGCTGGGCTTCTAACTTCACAGGTAGTTCCCTCACTACAAGAACCTGGCAGGGCCTAATGCCCTCACCAGCAACAAGGCACAGCACAGTACTCACAAATAGGTTTTCCAAGTGTCTCTGAGCAAACTCCCTGCCTGCTCTCCCAGGTGAGACAATCAGCCCTAAACACACTAGGCTTATATTGGCCACTCTCAGGTGGAAACCCTAACAAGCCTGTTACCAGGCTAAGAGAACCAAAACCTGGAGTGGCCGTGGGTGGAGCCCTCCTTCTCCTCTCACCCACAACCCCCAGGTCCCAAACCGGCTTTTCAAAAAGCCGAAACTCAAGCCTGCTACACTGCAGACTTTCTCCTGGGGGTTTAAAACACAAAAGACAGGAATCTGGGACAAATGTACCTGCCACAGACCACTTTACCAGTGATCCTATCACATATCCCCCCCCTTTGTTTCGACCTGTGGGGCGGAACAACTGAAGCCCCCAAACAATGAACGCGTGACAACGCGTCAGCATTGGCCAGCTGGCTTCCTGGCCTGTGTTCCACTGAAAATTTAAAAGTTTGTAACGCCAAGAACCATCTTGTAATTCTCGCATTACTGTCCTTATTTTCAGACATCCACTTCAGAGGGGCATGGTCAGTGATCAATTTGAACTTTCTTCCGACCAAGTAGTACCTGAGAGCCTCTAACGCCCACTTTATGGCCAACGCCTCCTTCTCCACTGTGGCATAGTTTCTCTCATGTACATTCAACTTTCTGCTAAGATAGAAAATAGGGTGTTTCTCACCCTCCTCGTTCTGGGACAGGACTGCTCCTATACCTACTTCTGATGCATCGGTTTGTACTATGAATTCCCTTTCAAAATTAGGAGTCATCAGGACTGGTTGGGAACACAACGCTACTTTCAACTCCTGAAAAGCTTTCTCTGCCTCAGGACTCCATTCTACCATGACTTTTTGTTTGCCTTTGGTCAGGTCAGTCAGTGGGACTGCCATGGTGGCAAAGTTGGGTATAAACCTCCTGTAGTACCCCGTAATTCCCAAGAAGGCTCTCACCGGCTTCTTATTCAGAGGCCGTGGCCAGTTTTGTATGGCATCAACTTTATTGAGCTGAGGCTTTATCAGGCCTCTGCCAATGGTGTATCCCAGATATTTGACTTCCTCCATGCCTAGACAACACTTTTTTGGGTTGGCTGTCAAACCTGCCTTATAGATGGAGTCCAACACTGCTTGTACCCTGGGTAAGTGAGACTGCCAATCAGGACTATGAACGACCACGTCATCCAGATAAGCAGCCGCATACAGTCTATGGGGCCTTAGAATCCTGTCCATCATTCTTTGGAAGGTAGCAGGTGCCCCATGTAGCCCGAAGGGCAACATCTTGTACTGAAACAAGCCCTCTGGCGCTGAAAAAGCTGTCTTTTGTTTGGCACTCTCGGTTAACGGTACTTGCCAATACCCTTTGGTTAGGTCAAGAGTGGTTAAATATCTTGCCGTCCCTACTCTCTCAATCAGTTCATCCACTCTTGGCATCGGGTAGGCATCGAACTTTGAAACACTGTTCAACTTTCGGAAGTCATTGCAGAAACGCACACTCCCGTCGGGCTTTGGAATCAACACAATGGGACTTGACCATTCACTATGTGATTCTTCAATAACCCCTAACTCTAGCATATTTTTAATTTCTTTCGACACCGATTCTCTTTGTGCTTCTGGTAACCTATAGGGCTTTAGATTAACTTTAACCCCTGGGTCAGTGATGAGGTCATGTTTAATGACCGAGGTTTTCCCAGGTACGTCAGAGAACAGCACCCTATTTCTAATCAGAAACTCCTTGACCTCTTGTTGTTGAATTGCCGACAGGGTTTTTGCCACTGTCACTTCGGGAACTAAGGGCCCTGGACTTACTGGAGGTTCTCGGACGGCCGACAGTACCGTTCTATCTTTCCAGGGCTTTAACAGATTTATATGGTATATCTGTTCCGGCTTTCTTTTCCCCGGCTGGTAAACTTTGTAATTGACCTGCCCCACTCTTTCTAAGATTTCAAAGGGCCCTTGCCATTTAGCCAAAAGTTTATTTTCCACAGTGGGAACCAATACTAACACTCTGTCCCCAGGAGCAAAGCTGCGTAACCGAGCATTGCGGTTGTATACCCTCTGCTGTGCCTGTTGAGCCTGTTCCAGGTGCTCTCTCACTATCGGCACTACCGCAGCAATTCTCTCCTGCATTTGAGAAACATACTCAATCACCGTTTTGTAAGGACTAGACTGCCCCTCCCATGTCTCTTTGGCAATGTCTAGTAACCCCCTTGGGTGTCTCCCATACAACAAGTCGAAGGGTGAAAACCCGGTGGAGGACTGGGGAACTTCTCTTATGGCCAACAATAAATACGGCAATAAGTAATCCCAATCCCTACCATCCTTGTCCACCAGCCCATCGGTTTGGGGGTGATAAACCGAAGTTTTTAACTGTTCGATTTTGAACAGGCAGCATAACTCTTTCATGACTTTGACCAGGGTACACCGTTTATGTCCAGTTAGTATCTCCTTAGGTATACCCAGCCTGCTAAAGACATGAACTAGCTCTCTGGCAATGGTCTTGGTTGACGTATTGCGCAACGGGATCGCTTCTGGGTACCTGGTAGCGTAATCCATTATGACCAGAATATACTGGTGTCCCCTGGCAGACTTCATTAAGGGTCCAACCAAATCCATTGCTATTCTTTCAAACGGCACCTCTATGATAGGCAATGGAACTAGTGGACCCTTAAAATGTGGCCTGGGAGCATGATACTGACACTCAGGGCAGGATGCGCAAAAGTCAGATACCTCTTTATGAAGCCCGGGCCAGAAAAACCTCTGTATTATTCGCTCAGTGGTTTTCTCTACCCCTAGATGGCCTGCCGTTATATGACCATGGGTCAGATCCAACACTGTTCTTCTGTAGGCTTTGGGAACTATTAGTTGTTCCACAACATCTTCCCCCTTCTTAGTCACCTGATATAACAAATCCTGCCACATTGCCATGTGGGGATAGGACAAAGGACTATCAGGGTCTACGGGTTTACCATCAACTACTTTTACATTCTCCCTGGCTTTTACCAAAGTAGGTTCATTCAACTGCTCCACGGCAAAGACCTCTCTTCTGACCTCTAAATCAGGCAGACGATCACCTGGCCCAACAACACTTCCCACCTCAATGGGAGGCACATCAGTTGGCGGGCCACCGTCACGCTCCGCATTCTCTAGTTAGCCAATCATAGTAGAAAAAGGGAATAACTCTGACTCAGAAGAAACTCCCTCCTCCACTACATCGACAACCTTCTCAAATGGATCGGGGTTGTTCACCTCTGGAACAAAACGGCTTTCCCACAACTTCCAGAAGTGAGCAAAGTCTCTCCCCAATAATGCATCGTACATCAGACCATGTACCAAACCTACAGAAACTATAGCAGAACCACATGGTGTCTCGATGTTCACCTCGGCAGTAACATAATATCGAGTATCCCCATGTATGCAGGTCACACCAACAGTTTTCCCCTCACGCTGCAAGGGGTTCACCAGCTCAGCTTTTATAAGTGTCACCAAGCTACCAGAGTCTAACAGTGCATCTACTCGGTTGCCATCTACAGTGAGTACACACATGTGCTTATCAGTCACAGCCTGCCGGTCAGCTGTACAGGCTATCTGTGCAAAGAAAGACCCCCTGCGGTAGACATGAGCAGTATCACATTGCATAGGTTCAGTTGTAAGTGCACAATTAGCGGCAAATCGGCTAATTGTGCACTTACAACTGAACCTATGCAATGTGATACTGCTCATGTCTACAAAGCCACCACATCGGAAACACAGTCATATTAATGTCTAGTCGTTTACGAGGCAAGAACCTTCCCGGCCTGGCAGGCCTGTCTCCAGGTTCTACACCCTCAATCTTAGGTACATTCCACCGCCCAGCACCCTTCTCCCCTGGAACAGTCTTACCAGTGTCTGTGGGAGTTTGCCGGTGCGCCATCGGGGCTCAGTGGGGCATACTCATCAGCTCCTCAGCCGCCACGTACCTCTCCACCAGCTCGACCAACTGGTCCGCGGACTTAGGGTCTGCATGGCTCACCCACTTGCGCAGAGTCACAGGTAATGATCGCAGGTACCAGTCCATCACGACCCTTTCCACGATCTGTGGTCCCGTCAGCATCTCGGGCTGTAGCCATTTTGAGGACAGATGGACGAGGTCATGCATCTGTGAACGTGGAGGCTTGTCCTTATGGAACTCCCAGCGGTGGACCCGTTGGGCACGAACAAAGGTGGTGACTCCCAAGCGAGTTAGGATCTCCTGTTTTAGTTTTTTATAGTCCTTGGCATCAGCCAGGCATAAGTCGAAATATGCTTTTTGTGGCTCCCCAGACAAAAAAGGTGCCACCAGACTTGCCCACTGCTCCTTGGGCCAACTCTCCCTTTCGGCCGTTCTTTCAAATGCGGCGAGATAGGCCTCCACATCATCGCCCGAAGTCATCTTTTGGAGGAAGTGACTGGCTCGTACGGAGTGAGTGGTGGTGGGAGGACCAGTAGTAACATCTCTGGGCCGGGCGACCAGGTGCTGTACCACCTCTCTTATGGCCTGGCTGTTTTCCGCTAAGGCCTGGCAGGTTTCCTCATTGGCGACCTGTTGTTGCCTGATAGATTCCAGCTGAAGTTGGTTCGTCTCCTGCTGAGCTCTGGTAGATTCCCGCTGAAGTTTGTTTGTCTCCTGCTGAGCTGCTGTAGCTTGGAGCAAGGCCTTAATAATTTCCTCCATTTTGTCCTGGGGTGTAGGTTGGAAGCTGAACCTTGCCTCTCTGAGCATTGGCTGACGCCTCCTCTATGGGACTCCAAGGACACAGTGTTATTTCCACACTCACAAATTGGGTGTCTGTCAGTTTAATTTTTAAAAGGAAAGTTTTCCTCTTGCTGCAACTTCAGTGTGTGTGGGTGCCCGCATTCTCCACCATATTGTGACAGTCAGATTAGGGGTTCCTCTCCTGGGTAGAGGACTCCTTCCTTACACACACAGCAGCTGGGAAACAGTACGCCAGACTGGATTCAAGTACAAGCTGGTCGGCGCCAGTCTTTATTGTGCAAAACAGAAATAACATAAAGAAATCAAAAACGTAAATCCTAGCCCTGGCTGGGCTTCTAACTTCACAGGTAGTTCCCTCACTACAAGAACCTGGCAGGGCCTAATGCCCTCACCAGCAACAAGGCACAGCACAGTACTCACAAATAGGTTTTCCAAGTGTCTCTGAGCAAACTCCCTGCCTGCTCTCCCAGGTGAGACAATCAGCCCTAAACACACTAGGCTTATATTGGCCACTCTCAGGTGGAAACCCTAACAAGCCTGTTACCAGGCTAAGAGAACCAAAACCTGGAGTGGCCGTGGGTGGAGCCATCCCTCTCCTCCCACCCACAACCCCCAGGTCCCAAACCGGCTTTTCAAAAAGCTGAAACTCAAGCCTGCTACACTGCAGACTTTCTCCTGGGGGTTTAAAACACAAAAGACAGGAATCTGGGACAAATGTACCTGCCACAGACCACTTTACCAGTGATCCTATCACAATATACACACACACACACAAATGGATTACTGATGGGGCGCTAAATCGCAACACAATTTTTTTTTAAAACTTGTAAAATACAATGCAATTTCTCCAAAGGCTTATGCTTATATTGATGTATACACATGTATTTAATGTACAACCAAAAATTAGGCAATTCTTTGGATCAGAAACTGTGGGACCTATTTAATATTAAAAATACATATATTCAATAATAATAATTTTATCATGTATTTTTAAAAACTACTTTCTGATCTCATATATCTATATTACATACCTCGTACTTGATGTCTAAAACACGGTATCCGTAGTTACTGACAGACCATCTGATGGTCGATTCATTGAACCAAAACCGTGCAACCTATTTAATATTAAAACAAATGTTTCAATAATAAGCTACAAATTCAAGGTTCACCATAATGTAATAGCTTATTTCCTCAGCATTATTAGAATATATTTTCTTTAATTTACATAATACATTTTTTTATATACTTTAATTTTTATAAAATATTTTTGTTTATCATCATATAGTAATTTTATATTGTCATATATAATTTTTGTATATACCATATGTCCCATTACCTTAACATATTATATCGCTAAAACCAGTATATCTTTATATATTACATATGTATCTTTTTATCCAATAAACATTTTAAAGGGATAAACATTAGTCTCCATAACAGAATGACCATAAATTATTAAACAAAGTACATAGATTTTACAAGTATACTATATAAAAATAACAGCAAGATTCATTTGGGAATTCCTTTTCCTACTTACTGAATAGATGCTTATGCTTCTGAGTCCAACTGCTACACTAACCTTTCTCATTCAATCCTCCTTTTTAACCTCTAGCAACTATGTCATCACTTCCTCCTAGATTTCATTGGTGGTTCAGTGCAACCTTAAAAAACTTTTTTATTTCCTAAAGTACATTAATCTTAGTAATGAAGCCTTGTTGGGGATTCACAATATCAATAAACCGCTTGGTTTATAATAGCATAAACCTTTTTATTCGTTTGGAATCATTTAATTGATAAGAATTAATAAAAAAGTCCCAGCATCCATCTTGATTTTGTAGTTTTTTTCCCCCATTGGTTAAGTAAGCCCGTGTGATAGACCTACTTCCGATCCATGTTGCCGTTGTCATGGTTCCCGACTCCGGCTATCAATCGCATAAGTAGGAACTCCCAGTGAAGATTCTTGTCACGTGTGGCTCCAACTTAACCGCCCCATACTGTTGACATGGTTACAGACGCCGCAACACAGTGACGTCACTCCTCATATGCGGACTCTGTCCACCTCCACCGACTCCACACATCGGTTACAATACAACCCTCAAATAACACTTCACCGCTCCACACCCTAACGGCCAAGTGCACGGAGACACTCATGCCTACCGCAGTGATCGATTGATCTTCGATCTCTCACAATCAACAAGCGTCTCGTTGTTATGGGGACAGACGCCATTTTGGATTTATGGGGATCCGTAATGCTGTTATCCATTTATAGATTAACCTCATACAAACCATAGAAACAGAAGCCATCTTTAAATTTGATTACAAATGTTACATAACTAAATCTATTTGTTTTTGTAATGTCTATTAACCCAATATATAGTGATTCTAAATATCACACCATATAAATACTATTAATTTAATTCAAATAATGATAGCTTATACCAATAAATTATACTAACATTACATGGATCCTTATTTAATCTATATTGACTATACTTTATATGTATTAAACAAAGTGCCTTTATTATATATACATTATTTTAACTAAATATTTAAATCGTGTGCTTATTCGTATCCTTACACAACCTACTATCACCTACGTGGATAATACCTATTTATATATGTATATTCAATACTCCCTTATGTAATAAATAACAGGTATATACATATGTGACCCCCTAATGTTAATTATAAATTATTCACCTTAAATATATTTTTATTGATATCATATTATTTCAGCCAATCTGTTATCATATTAATTCCCAAAAAAATCTTGCAGTTTTACATTAACACACAATTCTTTACAAAAATAATTTATTACCGAAATTTTATTTACACATACCAGAAACAACCATATTATTACACACATTTTCAATTAGTTCATTTAGAATGTTCAGCTAATATAATCTCCATTCAATGAAAAGAAACTATGTCTATCCCTTCATTTAATCCCCCCGGGGAAAGGGTGTTTAGCATATAGATCCAGTATGTCTCTCTTTTGGCTAGTGTTAACTCTCTACTCCCCCCTCTCGGATCTTCTTTAATATGTTCAAGAATTGTAAACGTGAACCCATTTGTTTCTGATCTGTGAACTTCCGAAAATGTCTAGGTAGACTATGATTTTTTTACATTATTTTTAATATTTCGCAAATGCTCTTGAATACGTAATTTGACACCTGTTTGTTTTCCCGACATAAGCTAGCCCGCATTTACATGTAATTCTATATACAACGAAGTTAGTCATACACGTGACTACTTCCCGTAATTTATGATTTTTTTCCCCCTAACCCCTGCTGAATAAAGCTAGTTTTCTCCATAAACTTGCAACATATGCATTTGTTGCAAGGATAACAACCTGGTTTTTTAACAAGGAATTGGCCCACATTTATATCTTTCTTAATGGAGATTAAATTTTTTTGGGATTTCATTCTACTGTGGGCTAGTATGTTCTTCATGTTTGTAGCTTTCCTATAGGTTATATTAGGTTTATTTGGAAGGTGAGGACCCAATATTGTGTGAATGTAAAACTGCAAGATTTTTTTGGGAATTAATATGATAACAGATTGGCTGAAATAATATGATATCAATAAAAATATATTTAAGGTGAATAATTTATAATTAACATTAGGGGGTCACATATGTATAAACCTGTTATTTATTACATAAGGGAGTACTGAATATACATATATAAATAGGTATTATCCACGTAGGTGATAGTAGGTTGTGTAAGGATACGAATAAGCACACGATTTAAATATTTAATTAAAATAATGTATATATAATAAAGGCACTTTGTTTAATACATATAAAGTATAGTCAATATAGATTAAATATGGATCCATGTAATGTTAGTATAATTTATTGGTATAAGCTATCATTATTTGAATGAAATTAATAGTATTTATATGGTGTGATATTTAGAATCACTATATATTGGGTTAATAGACATTACAAAAACAAATAGATTTAGTTATGTAACATTTGTAATCATATTTAAAGATGGCTTCTGTTTCTATGGAGCCAGTACACTATGGAGCCACATAAATTTAAAATGGTGCCTGTCCCCATGGTTACGGGATGCACATTACACATTAGTTTAATAGGCATTATAAAAAAACATAGCGGTATAGTACGGGAACATTTGTAATTAAAATTAAAAGAATGAGTCAGTTTGTATGAGGTTAATCTATAAATGGATAACAGCATTACGGATCCCCATAAATCCAAAATGGCGTCTGTCCCCATAGCAACGAGACGCTCGTTGATTGTGAGAGATCGAAGATCAATCGATCACTGCGGTAGGCATGAGGGTCTCCGTGCACTTGGCCGTTAGGGTGTGGAGCGGTGAAGTGTTATTTGAGGGTTGTATTGTAACCGATGTGTGGAGTCGGTGGAGGTGGACAGAGTCCGCATATGAGGAGTGACGTCACTGTGTTGCGGCGTCTGTAACCATGTCAACAGTATGGGGCGGTTATGTTGGAGCCACACGTGACAAGAATCTTCACTGGGAGTTCCTACTTATGCGATTGATAGCCGGAGTCGGGAACCATGACAACGGCAACATGGATCGGAAGTAGGTCTATCACACGGGCTTACTTAACCAATGGGGGAAAAAAACTACAAAATCAAGATGGATGCTGGGACTTTTTTATTAATTCTTATCAATTAGATGATTCCAAACGAATAAAAAGGTTTATGCTATTATAAACCAAGCGGTTTGTTGATATTGTGAATCCCCAACAAGGCTTCATTACTAAGATTAATGTACTTTAGGAAATAAAAAAGTTTTTTAAGGTTGCACTGAACCACCAATGAAATCTAGGAGGAAGTGATGACATAGTTGCTAGAGGTTAAAAAGGAGGATTGAATGAGAAAGGTTAGTGTAGCAGTTGGACTCAGAAGCATAAGCATCTATTCAGTAAGTAGGAAAAGGAATTCCCAAATGAATCTTGCTGTTATTTTTATATAGTATACTTGTAAAATCTATGTACTTTGTTTAATAATTTATGGTCATTCTGTTATGGAGACTAATGTTTATCCCTTTAAAATGTTTATTGGATAAAAAGATACATATGTAATATATAAAGATATACTGATTTTAGTGATATAATATGTTAAGGTAATGGGACATATGATATATACAAAAATTATATATGACAATATAAAATTACTATATGATGATAAACAAAAATATTTTATAAAAATTAAAAAAGTATATAAAAAAATGTATTATGTAAATTAAAGAAAATATATTCTAATAATGCTGAGGAAATAAGCTATTACATTATGGTGAACCTTGAATTTGTAGCTTATTATTGAAACATTTGTTTTAATATTAAATAGGTTGCACGGTTTTGGTTCAATGAATCGACCATCAGATGGTCTGTCAGTAACTACGGGTACCGTGTTTTAGTCATCAAGTACGAGGTATGTAATATAGATATATGAGATCAGAAAGTAGTTTTTAAAAATACATGATAAAATTATTATTATTGAATATATGTATTTTTAATATTAAATAGGTCCCACAGTTTCTGATCCAAAGAATTGCCTAATTTTTGGATGTACATTAAATACATGTGTATACATCAATATTGAGGTATGTAATTTTAAAAGAGATGTATTTGAACATTGTTTTACTTTGAGCTCAATTTATTACCAGTGACACCCAGTACAAATATTGTATATTATGTATTTTAGATTTACCCCTGAAGAAGTCTCATAAAGAGACGAAACGCGTAGGGTTTAAATAAAAGGTGGACATTACATATAAACATCTGCCGATCGAAAGGTGTATGGATACCCTTCTTCTAAGATTGGAAGGCTGTGCAATACCAAATTGTGTAAGATTGTCCATCTAGCATATTGTTAAATTTTAATAAAGAAATATTTTATTTTTTATTGTTCTAATTTTTATTAATGTGGGCCTTGGGCCTTTGTTTGGGTGTCTTGGTACGAGGGTATCTTTTTTAGAACCTCGAGGAGGATTTAATGCAAACTCATTGTTTGGACTAATTGATCAAAACTGAGAACGAGTAGAAATAACAGTGAAGTCGTCTCTTCAAAAGAAAAAGACGCATAAGCCTTTGGAGAAATTGCATTGTATTTTACAAGTTTTTAAAAAAAATTGTGTTGCGATTTAGCGCCCCATCAGTAATCCATTTGTATATCTCTAAACTAGTCCTCCTAACAGGGGACTTACTGAATGGTGCTGCTGTATTTGAAGTAATCAGCGCAGGGTGGGATTTTTTTGTGATATATATATATATATATATATGAGTAAGGTATTGCAACCCCACAACAATGAGGGAAAAAGAGACAGCACTCCCACATAAACAAGTGAAAAAATTGTTATTAATACGGTGAAGACATCAGTACAGAGACATGTCAAAGTTTCAGAGGTCCTAAGACCTTTTCTTCAGGACTGTACAACAGCATCTTTTTCACTATCTTGTGGCTGCGTCATCTGCCAGCGCACTTTGGAGCGCTGCCGAAGGTAGTACTCGCGCCCTGGTTGTCTGGGGAGGGGACATCACGCTCTGTTGTCAGGTATTTAAGTTTGTATGTATTGTATGTCTCATTATATGTCAGTGTCTTGAGAAAGGAGGTTCGTCCTCCGAAATGTCGACGGCATTAAACTGAAGTTTTTTTCAACTTGAGTGGAAGTCTCTGAGTGCCGCCTCATTGGATAGCTATTTGGAGGTTGTTTGCTTAAAACCGGAGGGAGGCACCGGAGCACAGCCCTTGGAGTGCCGGTCCATTGGAATATATATGATATATATACACACACACATGTACAGTCAAGTGCATAAATATTGGGACATTGACAGCATTTTCATATTTTGGCATCTATTCACCACCACAATGGATTTGAAATAAAACAAACAAGATTTGCTTTAACTGCAGACTTTCAGATTTAATTTGAGGGTAATTACATCCAAATCAGGTGAACGGTGTAGGAATTACAACGGTTTCTATATGTGCTTCCCTCTTTTTAAGGGGCCAAAAGTAATGGGACAAACTAAACAATCCTAAATCTAACTTTCACTTTTTAATACTTTGTTGCAAATCCTTTGCAGGCAATTACAGCCTGAAGTCTGGAACGCATAGACATCACCAGACGCTGGGTTTCATCCCTGGTGATGCTCTGCCAGGCCTCTACTGCAAATGTCTTCAGTTCCTGCTTGTTTTTGGGGCATTTTCCCTTCAGTTTTGTCTTCCATCAAGTGAAATGCATGCTCAATTGGATTCAGGTCAGGGGATTGACTTGGCCATTGTAGAACATTCCACTTTTTAGCCTTAAAAAACTCTTTGGTTGCTTTTGCAGTATGCTTCGGTCATTGTCCATCTGCACTGTAAAGCGCCGTCCAATGAGTTCTGAAGCAGTTGACTGAATATGAGCATATAATATTGCCCGAAACACTTCAGAATTCATTCTGCTGCTTTTGTCAGCAGTCACATCATCAATAAATACAAGGGAACCAGTTCCATTGGCAGCCATACATGCCCATGCCATGACACTACCACCACCATGCTTCACTGATGAGGTGGTATGTTTTGGATCATGAGCAGTTCCTTTCCTTCTCCATACTCTTCTCATCACTCTGGTACAAGTTGATCTTTGTCTCATCTGTCCATAGGATGTTGTTCCAGAACTGTAATGGCTTTTTTAGATGTTGTTTGGCAAACTGTAATCTGGTCTTCCTGTTTTTGTGGCTCACCATTGGTTTACATCTTGTGGTGAACCCTCTATATTCACTCTTGTGAAGTCTTCTCTTGATTGTTGACTTTGACACATATATACCTACCTCCTGGAGAGTGTTCTTGATTTGGCCAACTGTTGTGAAAGGGTTTTTCTTCACCAGGGAAATAATTCTTCTGTCATCCACCACAGTTGTTTACCGTGGTCTTCCGGGTCTTTTGGTGTTGCTGAGCTCTCCGGTGCGTTCTTTCTTTTTAAGAATGTTCCAAACAGTTGATTTGGCCACACCTAATGTTTTTGCTATCTCTCTGATGGGTTTGTTTTGATTTTTCAGCCTAATGATGGCTTGCTTCACTGATAGTGAGTTCTTTGGATCTCATATTGAGAGTCGACAGCAACTGATTCCAAATGCAAATGTCACACCTAGAATCAACTCCAGACCTTTTACCTGCTTAATTGATAATGAAATAAGGGAAAAGCCCACACCTGTCCATGAAATAGCTTTTGAGTTGATAGTCCCATTACTTTTGGCCCCTTAAAAAGTGCGAGGCACATATAGAAACCGTTGTAATTTGTACACCGTTCACCTGATTTGGATGTAATTACCCTCAAATTAAATCTGAAAGTCTGCAGTGAAAGCACATATTGTTTGTTTCATTTGAAAGCCATTGTGGTGGTGAATAGAGGCCAAAATATGACAATTCTGTCAATGTCCCAATATTTATGCACCTGACTGTGTGTGTGTGTGTGTGTGTGTGTGTGTGTGTGTGTGTGTGTATGTGTGTGTATATATATATATATATATATATATATATATATATATATACACACACACACATATATATATACACACACACACGTAAATACACACCAATCAGCCATAACATTAAACCACCCGCCTAATATTGTGTAGGTTCCCCCGTCGAGGCATGGACTACAAAAGACCATTGTAGGTATCCTGTGGTATCTGTCACCAAGCCATCAGCAGCAAATCCTTTAAGACCTGTAAGCTGCGAGGTGAGGCCTCCGTGGCTCTAACTTTATTTTCCAGCACATACCACAGATGCGCCAATCGGACTGAGATCTGGGGAATTTGGAGGCCAAGTCAACACATTGAACTCTTTGTCATGTTCATCAAACCATTCCTGTACAATGTTTGCAGTGTGGCAGTACGCATTATACTGCTGTAAGATGCACTTTGTCTGCAACAATGTTTAGGTAAGTGGTACAATGTCAAAGTAACCACAAAAATGCCAGGACCCAAGGTTTCTCAGCAGTACATTGCCCAGAGGATCACACTGCCTGCACAGGCTGGCCTACTTTTCATAGTACGCCCAGGTGCCATCTCTTCCCCAGGTAAATGAAGCAAAGCATCTGGCCATCCACTTGATGTAAAAAATGTGATTCATCGGACCAGGCCACCTTCTTCCACTGCTCCATTGTCCAATTCCGAAGCTTAGGTGCAATTTCGGCAGTGTACAGGGGTCAGCATGGACATTCTGACCCTTCTACGGAAACACTGCAAGCTGCGGTGTGTTCTGACACCTTTCTATCATAGTTAGCATACATTTTTTCAGCAATTTGTGCTACAGTACCTCTTCTGTGGGATCGGACCAGACAGGCTGGCCTTCACTTCCCAGGCGCATCAATGAGCCTTGGGTGCCCTTTTGCTGGTTCACTAGCTGTCCTTCCTTGGACTACTTTTGGTGGGTACTAACCACTGCATAACGCGAACACCCCACAAGACCTGCCATTTTGGAGATGCTCTGACCCAGTCATCTAGCCATCACAATTTGGCCCTTGTCGAAGTTGCTCAGATCCATATGCTTGCCCATTTTTCCTGCTTGCAACACATAAACTTTACAAAGTGTGAGTTCACATGCTGCCTAATATCCTCCACCCCTTGACAGGTGCCATCGTGACGAGATAATCAATGTCATTCATTAACCTGTCAGTTATTTTAATGTTAAGGCTGATCGTTATACTTTATAACATATTCTATTTCTCCCTCAGGAGTACAGAGGATGTGTTATATTTCACTGCTAGAGTAAAGTGTGTCGATGAGAAAAATATATTTTATAAAAGTGCACTAACATAGAGACTTGAAATTTCCACTTTTTCTCTAGCAGACCTGTGAGGGCAAACCAGTGATTTCAACAAAATGGAAAAAAAGAGTTCGTACATGCCTACAGTTAGAATAAATTGTCTCTCTGTAATGTAATGTTATAGGTCTCTGATCCTGAACTATATTCAATATTGTCATCCTAAATATATACAAAATGAGAAGCTGGCAGTATGATTTCATAACCCTTAATGCCCAGTTAACCAAAGAAAAACAAGACCATATTTGTGGAACATTTGTATGAGTACTATACATACAGCTGCACACAGGACCAAGTTGCAGAGATTTGGTCAGTCAGCAGATCCACAGTATTGAATGAATGATTAGATCACAAATTGCTGCTAGTACTTTCAAGTTATTGAGATGGGCATCAATAAATTTTAATTTTGCCCCTTCTAAATAAAAAAAAAAGGGCTAGACTCTGATCAAACAAAGGAAACAAATCATTTTTAACTTACTGTAAAGCTGTTTCTTTGTAGCTGTAAGGGGTGACAGGGAGTGAAATATACTGTATACCAAAGTCTAGGAGCCAGAACATTGGAACTAACCATAACATGAATAGACACCTAATCTTCCCTATAGCCCCCTAAGGGAATCACCTTCTTTTCAAAGTAAACCAGATATGGTGATCGAAAAATTGTTGGGGAGGACACCTCAAGAAAGTGGGGGCGTACCCCTTAGAAACCACTTCTCGGACCCAGGCGTCTGTTGTTTGATGCCAAGAGTCGGCATATTGAAGAAGTCGGCCACCCACCCTGAGATCCCCCAGGAGGAGGCTCACCTTATCAGACATAAGGTTTGTCGTCAGGCCTGGCAGCTGGACGTCTGGCTGTCCAAGGCTGCCTGACTCACGGCTTGTTGGTCTTGAGCGAACTAGACTGCCTGGGATTACTCTGAGGGCTAAAGGACCGATAAGAGGACAACCTAGGCTTAGGGGCAGTTGCTGATGGCAGAAAGGCAGACTTTGAAGCTGCCACAGTAGCCACAATCTTGCCCTATTCTGCACCGAACACCCTGTCTCCACAAAAGGGTAACTATTTGAGTGCTTTCTTGGATCCCATGTCTGCCTTCCAGGACCGTAGCCAAAGGACCCAAACTTCTCCCATGAGCTCAGTGAGCTGCTCTGATTGAGGGAATTCTGCCTTAACCACCTTCTGACGTTTAAACATCGGGGTTTTAGGTTTAGGGGCCGGTTCATCCTTTATATTTAGGACTGATTTAACCGGCCTCACTAAAGCAGGAACATCCACTGTTGATTGACGGTGCTCCTCATCAGAGTATGACTCAGAGACAGAGCCTTGTGCGTCATCTGCCTCCTCAGATGATGCGGCAGAATCCAAAGGCTGGGTGGACTGAGAGGAGGATACAGTCCGCCCATGTGCCTTGGTGGCTAATGGTCTGCCCGCCTGTAACTTTTGCTGAGAGGCGGCAGACGTTTGAGCCATATTCTGATGGGCATAAACATCCATCCAAGGAGAATGCATAGGGGGTACACATACATTGTAGGTTGTAACAGCTGTGGGTACTCCATGGTAAGAAGCAGCATGGGAGTTGATAAACGACCCGCTAGCTGTGTCAAAACCTGGGATAAGGAGGACACACAGGGTGGCTTTTATAGCGGGGTTGGTAGGGTGAATTGGTGAGCAGATTTATAACAATTAGCACATAGACCAGTGTTGGCTAACCTTGACACTTCAGCTGTTGTGGAACTATATATCCCAGCATGCCCTGCCACAGTTTTAGCATGCCCTAATAGCAAAACTGTAGCAGTGCATGCTGGGTTATGTAGTTCCATAACAGCTGGAGTGTCAAGGTTAGCCAACACTGACATACAACCTCCTGCATGAAATCCTGAGGGGGCAAGCCTGCAAAACATGATTTACATGTAACCAGCACAGTAGCCTCAGCCTCCTGTTTATCCTTGCCTTTGGAAGACCTAGAAATAGCCAAAAAGTAGCACACAAAAATGTCTAGTTAATAATACAATGTGACACCCTTCACAAATACATGTAAATGTGAAGTACAAATACCACTACACACCTTGTAATTTAGGGTTTGAGAAAAGAGCAGCAGGGATAGATATAACTGACAGTTAGAAAGTTTAAGACAGTATCTCACACAAATGGGCTAGCACAAGTCTCATACAATGCATATAAATATACTTATAATGGGCACTAAATCAACTGTGCACTGTATAACCTGGCCCCAGGGAGAGGTAATACAGGGAGACTGGACCCAACACTCCTGAGACCTGTAGCTTCAGAAAACCATTGATTAATGGCTACCGAGCGTCTCATATAGAAGGAGGGTGAGTAGGAGGCACAGCCCAGAAACGAGAACACTTTTCTGTGGGATTGCGCTCTGGGCTGGGGGAGAGCCTACCTCCCCATGCAGAATCAACCACCAGGTGCCGCTGGCCTCACCTGGTCCCTGACGCCAGCTTTTAACCGCCCCGGTGGTCTAGTGGGGGAGCGGAGGCACCAGTCGCCCCAATACAGCGTCTTCCGGCGGGTCTCCACCGCCGTTTGTAAGGACTGTCAACACACGATGCCCCCCACAAGTGAGGAATCGTTTTACCGAATCTTCTCTGTTGCCCAGCTGCAGCCCTGGGTCCCCACTGGAGCGGCTAACAAAGCCCCCCTGGCGCCCGCTGAAATCACTAGACCACTTAGCGGTGTTGCGGCGTGGCGGAGTTAGTTGGAGCCGTGGCACAGGTGCCCATTAGGACGCCTTGCTGCTTGCTCAGATGACAGAAAATAAAATGACTAATAAAATGAAAAGCTTGGGAAAGCTAAAAGCAGTCCCCGTTATAAAAAAAAGGTGCGACTGATCCTGTAAAGCACCAAACGAAAAACGGTCTGCCTGTGGCTGGGGACGGAGTATATGTGAAGGAGGGCCGAGGCATCCTGGGAGCTAAAGCTTAACTGTTTGGTGCATAGATCACTACAACCACACCCCCCTCCCATGGTATCCCTGTGGATCCTGAAGAAATAATTATATTAGCAGGTAACACACATCTACACTGGATACTCATGGTTCTCGTTAAACATATAGGTGCTGATGCTAAGGTGACGGGGCATGTGGCATATATACGTGCTCTAGCACTGCGTGCACACATCTTTGGTGCGTCTGCCCCTATCAGTAAATTTGTTTTGTTACTTATGATACAAACCTGCACCAACCAATACTAGGTCCAAAAGATAAGCCTAAAGGAAGCAAGCAAAGTAATCTAACGCGTGTGACTCTGCTTTGTTTGTGCTTGGTTGCGGAGAATGCGCAGTGCAAGCACACGCAAGATATGCTACACCAACATGTCTATATTCAATTCAGCATCGGCCCCAAAAAGTAGAGCCACATATATTGGAGGAATAATATAGCTGACTCTAATGTTTCTGCATTAACCCAATTTCAATTTTTATCATATATGTAAAAAGTATGAAAAACACAATTGATGGCGCTTTGTATAATTTTCATTCAGTGGCGATTTGTAAATAAGAGGTCTTGAAATTATCAAGGTAGGTTTGATAAATCTAATTATTCACTCTTTAAAAAAAAAAAAGAAGAAAAAAAAAAAAGCTTTACCTGGTTGCTGAAAAGATTTCATCAAATTTGATCTTTAGCTGCCTCCCCTCGCTCAGAGGCCAGTTAGAATCCTCCTGGTGGCAGAAGATTACGTTGTTGAGCACAGCGGGGGACACTCCTAAGCAACTGATCAACTCTCTGTCCATCTCTGCACATTTTGTGCTTAGGCTGACTTTCTCTCCATGCCTAACGAATCAAAACAGAATAGACTGTAAGCACCCAGGAAAATAAAACCCCAGAACAGTTCTGACCACTAAAGCTGCATACACACACAATGATTGAGTTAATGAATGATTTTAGTAAATGATTTTCTACCTTGAAAAAATGAACTAAAATAGTTTACTAAAGTTGTTCATTTACTATGTTCATTTTAAATGTAATGAACGATTTTTATGAACTAAACGATTTTTGCATATTAACTTAATGAAAATCGTTGAGTTGACAAGTCTGACTGAACTACAAACTACAAACGTGAACGCCCATGAACAATGATCGTTTATCGTTTGACTCAGAAAGTGAACGATTTTTTTAAACGATATCGTTTAACGATAATCGCTCAAAATCGTGTGTGTATGCACCTTTAGGCTTAATATTTCAAAACACCCAAGTTCAAGTGTATACAATACGCGATAGTGAAACACAAAGAAATCACTGGGCAAGTGCATTCTCAAAGGAAGGATGCAATTTTTCCATTATAGAGATCAGTTCTATGACTAACTTTATTTGTAGCCTTAATCTAGGTAAACACTATGTGATATTCAGGCCGATCAGCCGTTTTTCAGCTGTTCGGTCTGATAATCTCAGAGTGTGTAGGCATTACCCAGGGCCAATCATAGTTCCAATAGCAGTCGGATAGGATGATGGATATGACCAGCTGCACGTTTCTCCAAACGATGAGCAGATATCGTGCACATTTTATATTGTGTGTGAATTTCTGATGATCGTTCATTCAGATTGGAATGATAAATGTAAACAAAGTGCCTGATTCAGAGATTTACGCTAAGCTGATGGTTAGCGAACATCTCTGAAGCTATAGGGTCTGCACATGCACAGGACCCGTTCTGTACATGTGCAGAAAGGATCCTGCGATCTCGTTCGCAGACCCCCCTAAGCCGCAGTAGGATTGCCATGCTACAGCGTTTGGGGGGGCGTGGCTGGTCACCATTCCCGGAAACAGGGGCATGTTGTCCCCGCTTTCCGGGAGGGACGAGGTCAGGGTCTGCGCCGGCAGCTGCCAGGACTCGGCCAGGCTGCGGTAAGCTTCAGCTGGTCAAAGGAGAAACCATCGCTCGCGATGGTGATTCCAGACTGTGATCTCGGTTGCAGCGATGGGCTGTTTCCTACATACACCTCCTGCTGAATTTGCATTTTAGATGGACGGAATTGCACAGCTGCTTGTGTGCTGCTCTGTAATTCCATCCATCTCTGAAACAGGCCCAAAATCTGATGAATCTCAAGATTGTATAATCTCTCTGACAATCAGTCAGATCATGAGTGAAATTATTCAGGTGTGTACCTAGCATAAGAGCTGATGCAGAATTATTTACAGCTCCTTCCTTAAAACACTTATTATTTTACTCATTTGACATCTTACAGAGGCAAATTTGATACTTGTGGACAAGAGAATGTTTTGTAGTCATTTAATGTTTCTTTACAAAGCTAAATTCATTTGATACAAGTGCAACAACTATTTTTGAAAGCAAATCGAACACTGCCCACTCCTTTTAAAAAGCATACCTACTGTGCAGTATAGTGGTGGTAGCAGTATGCCATGGAGCTGGTTTTCATCAGCAGGGACAGGACAAATTGTTAAAACCGAAAGAAAAAATAAATAATGCAGAGCACCAGGATTTGCCAGGGTTCTGAATACTTACTGTACTCTGCAACTTACTGTACAAACCAGGGTTTCCCAAACTTCGCCATTACAGTCCAGGGTTTAAGGATATGTATGCCCGAGTCCACATAGTTAAAGTAAATTGACTGAGGTACTAATTAAGTCACCTGTGCTCAAGCATGGATAGATTTAAAACCTGGACTGTAATGGCGAAGTTTGAGAACCTCTGGTATTGACTATTAGTTTGTGCAAAAGAAGAAAGGATAGGGAGGCACTGTAACACTTACTTCATTCGGGTAATCACACCTTCCAATGTTTTAAATTCTGTTTTTTTCCCTTTCTGAGTGCACACCATGGACCGCTGAACAGCCACAATTTCACCATTGACATCTCGGAGCTGCAAACGAATCTGGGCTCTAACATCCGTCTCATGAGCAATCTAGAAAAAAATAAAATAAATCAAAAACAATTACCATACCTTCTCCGATTAGTCAGAGATGTCAGTGTGACCATACTGTAGTACATCTACAATATATGTACAATATTTATTGCTGCAGTAGCGTCAAACAACCTTTCTTGGCGTGCCAGGTCCTGTTTGACCCGGCTTGCACTGAGCTTTTTTGCCCGGAAATGCTTCAGCCTCAAACTGATACACAAAACGGCCTCACTAGACTGACCCGATTAATTTGATATGCAACACTTGTATAATTGTGTGCGTCTGAATCTGTATACAAAGCTCTACTGTGCAACGGCCGCAGCTTTTTCCATGCCAAGGTCCGATATGTTTCGTATACAGACTCAGTCGCACACAGATATACAAGTGTCGCATATCAAATTAATCAATTTTATTATGCGTTTGCGAGTCCCTTTGGAGGTAAAGTAATATACTGCCTTTTAGGCGCCAAATAATGCAATGACCGCCCTACTCTCTGCAATCCTCATTTCTTATTCATAATATACAATATGCCACTTTAAAAGGCATCTGAGAAAATTACCTTTAAGTTCTTTGTTATTAAAACAATTTTTAGATTTTGTTAATGATGTATAATTCTGACTTCTGAGATTTGGCAAATATGTAAAACAAGAGCTATGGTAAGAAATTACCTTATCTCTGTTTCTACGAGGTCCTTAGGGTCCACAGGGCCTTGACCTTGGGGTATAGATAGGCTGGGCAACCAGTCCGGGCACCACACACAGTTAATCTCTTTAAGCCTGCCAAGATGCAGCAGGCTCCCCTCCTATACACCCCCCGGCCAAGGCACCCTCAGTTACGTTACCAAGCCAGAGGCCGGATGAAGAGAAAATATAAAGGAGAAAGTCCGGTACAAACAAGAATTCCATACTCACAGACAAGAGACAGAAAATTGGCGACCAGAACCAGACCCTTCTGAAGCACAGGGCGTCAGGGCGGGCGCCCTGTGGACCTCGCAGAAACAGAGATAACAAACGTAAGTTCTTACCATATCTCTTGTTTTCTACATAAGGGTCCACAGGGCCTTGACGTTGGGGATGTCCCAAAGCTGTACCCTTCAAGGGCGGGGACGCATCTGTGCAGAAAGGAGAATCTGCCGCCCGAAGGAAGCATCCTGAGAGGCGAAGGTATCGAAAGCAGAATACCTCACAAAGGTCTGAACCGTAGACCACGTGGCTGCCTTACAGAGAAACTGAGGCGCCATGCTGAGCTGCCCACGAGGGACCTACAGACCTCGTAGAATGAGCAATGACCGAGGTGGAACAGGAATGCCCTCATGAACATAGGCCTCGGAAATTGTCAAACAAATCCAACGGGCCAAAGTTTGCTTATTGGTCGGCCAACCTTTTTTTACGAAAACCGTACAACACAAACAATCTGATTTCCGGAAACAGGTGCGCTCCACATAAATGCGAAGAGCGCAAACCACATCCAACGTGGCCTCACCCGCCGACAAACCAGGAGAGTGAAAGGCCGGAACAATGATCTCCTCATTGATGTGGAAACTGGATACCACCTTAGGGAGAAAACCAGGGCGAGTCCTAAGAATCTCCCTAGCTTTATGAAAAATCAAATAAGGGGGACGACAATAAAGAGCCCCCAAATCCGACACTCTTCTAGCAGATTCTATAGCCAAAAGAAAAACGACCTTAGTCGTAAGCTATTTGAGGTCCACTGAGCCCAGTGGTTCAAATGGGGGACCCTGGAGAGCCTTCAGCACCACCGCCAAGTCCCATGGTGCCACCGGAGGGACAAAGGGGGGCTGAATGCGAATTACCCCTTGCATAAAAGTGCGGACATCAGCCAGAGGAGCAATCCTATGCTGAAACCACACCAACAAGGCAGACACCTGCACCTTCAAAGAAGCAAGGCGCAGACCCTTATCCAAGCCCGCCAGAAGGAAGGCGAGGACTATAGAAACACGAAACACCAAAGGATCATATTTCTGGGGTTGGCACAACTCAAAATAGGCATGCCAGACCCTTTGGTAAATCCTGTCCCGAAGCCGGCTTCCTAGCCCGGAGCATGGTGGTAACCACCGACCTTGAGAAACCCTTTGACCTTAAGAGGGATGTCTCAAGAGCCACGCCATCAAAGACAGCCGACCCAGATCCGGGTAAAGACACGGACCCTGAGACAACAGGTCTGGACGCTGAGGAAGGAGCCACGGAGTGTCTATGGAAAGACTCCGTAGATCGGAGTGCCAGTGACGTCTGGGCCACGCCGGAGCCACCAGTAGAATCATGCCTCCGTCCTGCTTGAGCTTTCACAACACGCGAGGAAGCAGGGAGAACGGAGGAAATAGGTACGCGAACTGAAAGGGCCAACGTACCGACAGAGCATCTACAAGGAGAGCTCCTGCATCTCTTGTTCGGGAACCGTACACCCGCAGCTTGCGATTGTGTCTGGATGCCATTAGATCTATTTCCGGAAGTCCCCACCTGTCCACCAGGAGATGAAATACGTCCTGGTGAAGAGAGCATTCACCTGGATGCACGTTGTGACGGTTGAGGAAATCCGCTTCCCAATTTAGTACTCCCGGAATAAAGACTGCCGAGATGGCCTGTAGATTGCGAGATTGCAGAATGCGAGACACCTCTCTTAGAGCTGCCTGACTTACAGTTCCTCCTTTATGATTTATATAAGCCACCGTCGTGGCGTTGTCTGACAATCTGTACGGGATGACCCTGTAGAAACAGTCTCGCCTGTTGTAAGGCCCGAAGAACTGCCCAAAGTTCCAAAATGTTGATCGGAAGAGCAGACTCCACCGTGGTCCACCAGCCCTGAAACACATGTGGACCCGACACAGCGTCCCACCCGCTGAGACAGGCATCCGTCGTCAAGAGAGTCAAATCAGATATCCAGAAGGAGCGTCCTCTGGTGAGATGAGACTTCTGAAGCCACCAGGTCAATGACAGACGTACCTCCGGAGACAGCACCAGCGTCTGAACCTTTAGCCGAAAAGGTATCCCGTCCTATTTGGATAGGATCAGTTTCTGTAGAGGTCTCGAGTCAAACTGGGCATATTCCACCATGTCGAACGTCGACACCATGGACCCCAGTAACCTCATTGCAGAATGGATCGAGATCCTGCGATCCATCAGGGAAGTTTGAATCCTTGCCTGTAACACTGAGATCCTTTCCTCCGTCAGAAAGATCCGCTGTTGCCGAGTGTCCAGCAGAGCTCCTAGATGAAGCATCCTCTGAGAAGGCATTAGTGACGACTTCTTCCCATTTATCAGCCATCCGTGACACTGCAACACCTGAATAGTTAGTTGCATGTGCTGTTGAAGCACCTCTGGAGAATCTGCCAGGAGTAGCAGATCGTCCAGGTAAGGTAGGAGGCGTACCCCCTGCAGGCGCAGGTGGGCCGCCATTACCGCCATGACCTTGGTAAACACCCTCAGGGTTGTAGAAAGGCCAAACTGTAAAGCCTGAAACTGATCATGTTGATTTGCTGCCGCAAATCGGAGAAAGCGCTGATGAGAGACCGCTATTGGGACATGCAGGTAGGCATCTTGGATGTCCAGAGACACCATAAAGTCCCCAGGTTCCATAGCCAAGATAATGGAACGCAGGGTCTCCATCCTGAACCGAGGCACCCTCAGATATTTGTTGAGAGCATTCAAGTTGAGGATAGGCCTGTATGATCCATTCGGTTTTTGCATCAGGAAGAGATTGGAGTAATAACCCATCCCCCTCTGGGGTAGCGGGACCGGCACAATAACACCCTCCTGGAGCATGGATTGTACAATGTTGTGAATTTCCAGAGCCTTCTCCGGATTTGAATGCAGATACGTGGAAAAAATATGAGATATGGTAAGAACTTACCCTTGTTATCTCTATTTCTACGAAGTCCATAGGGTTCCACAGGATACCTTGGGGTATAGGTGTGACGTCAGTCGCAGGGCACCAAAGAGTTAAGCTTTCAGCCTCCCAGGATGCACTAGGTCCCCCTCCTATACCCCGCCCCCGGGCCAAGGCACCTCAGTTAGTTACCAAGCCATAGGCCGGAGGAGGAGAAGGAAGAGAGAGAACAAAGATCTGGACACATACAAGAATCACATTCTCACCAGAGGGAGACTGAAAACCGGTGACCAGAGCAAAGCCCATCTGCAGCACAGGTGCGACAGGGCGGGAGTCCTGTGGAACCCTATGGACTTCGTAGAAATAGAGATAACAAGGGTAAGTTCTTACCATATCTCATATTTTCTACTTCAGGGTCCATAGGGTATCCACAGGATACCTTGGGGATGTCCCAAAGCAGTATCCTTTAAGGGTGGGGACGCTCCTGTGCAGAAAGGAGAATCCGCCGCCCGAAGGAAGCATCCTGAGAGGCGAAGGTGTCAAACCTGTAATACCTCACGAAGGTATGGACAGAAGACCACGTAGCAGCCTTGCAGATCTGAACTGCCGAGGCACCACGTCGAGCTGCCCACGAAGGACCCACAGACCTAGTGGAATGAGCCTTCAGAGAAGGAGGGACCGGTAGGCCTTCATGAAGATAAGCTTCAGAAATAGCCATACGGATCCAGGCTGCCAAAGTTTGCTTTGAAGCAGGCCAACCCTTTTTACAGAAGCCATAGAGGACAACAAAGCGTCCGACTTCCTAGACAAAGAAGTGCGGTCAACATAAGTCCTTAAGGCCCGCACAACATCCAAAGAGGCCTCACCCACGGAAAGACCCGGTGAGTTAAAGGCCGGAACAACTATTTCCTCGTTAACATGAAACTGGGAAACAACTTTGGGAAGAAACTCGGGCCGAGTGCGGAGCACTGCCCTGTTCCCATGAAAAACCAAGAAAGGGGGTCTACAAGAAAGAGCCCCTAACTCAGAAACACGTCTGGCTGAAGCAACGGCCAGAAGGAAAACAGTCTTAGCTGTTAGCCATTTAAGATCCACTGAGCCCAGTGGTTCAAACGGCGGTCCTTGGAGAGCCCTCAGGACCACAGCCAAATCCCAAGGCGCCACAGGTGGAACAAAGGGCGGCTGAATACGGAGAACACCTTGCATAAAGGTGCGCACATCCGGGATTGTAGCAATCCTACGGTGAAACCAGACAGATAGGGCCGAAACCTGTACCTTCAAAGAAGCAAGGCGAAGCCCATGATCTAGTCCCGCTTGCAGGAAGGCGAGAATCCGAGACAGACGAAACTCCCGCGGTGCATAACCTCTCGGTCGACACCACTGGAAGAACGTATGCCACACGCGATGGTATATCCTCGCGGAAGACGGTTTCCGAGCTCGTAACATGGTACGCACCACAGAGCTGGAAAACCCCCAGGACCTCAGCATGGCCGTCTCAACAGCCACGCCGCCAAAGACAGCCGAGTCAGGTCCGGGTGAAGACAAGGACCCTGAGACAGAAGGTCCGGTCGTAGCGGCAACCGCAGAGGACTGTCCACGGACAGACCCTGAAGGTCTGAGAACCAGTGCCGTCTGGGCCACGCGGGAGCTATCAACAGGAGCGTCCCTCCTTCCTGTTTGAATTTCCGGATTACCCGTGGAAGAAGGGAGACCGGAGGGAACAGGTATGCGAACCTGAACGTCCACCGGACGGACAGAGCATCCACCAGAGACGCCCCTTCGTCTCTTGTGCGAGACCCGTACACCGGCAACTTGTTGTTGTGCCAGGACGCCATGAGGTCGATTTCTGGAAGACCCCACCTGTCCACCAGTAGTTGAAAAACGTCCGGGTGCAGGGACCATTCCCCTGGATGAACGTCCTGGCGACTTAGAAAGTCCGCCTCCCAATTTAGCACCCCCGGGATGAAGACCGCTGATATGGCCGGAAGATTGCGCTCCGCCCAAACCAGGATCCGAGAGACCTCTACGAGAGCCGCCCGACTGCGAGTTCCTCCTTGCCTGTTTATGTAGGCCACGGTGGTAGCATTGTCCGACTGGACCTGCACCGGGTGACCCTGGAGAAACCGCTGTGCCTGCAGGAGAGCATTGAAGACCGCACGGAGTTCCAAGATATTTATTGGAAGCTCCGCTTCTGTCGGTGTCCACCTGCCCTGGAACAAGTGTGGACCCGAAACTGCTCCCCAGCCCCGAAGACTGGCGTCCGTTGTCAACAGGACCCAATTTGGAACCCAGAACGGACGTCCCTTGTTGAGGTGGGTCGTCTTTAACCACCACGCAAGGGACAGGCGAACCTCCGGGGTGAGCACAATCGTCTGGAACTTCAGAGACTGAGGCAGCCCGTTCCACTTGGACAGGATCAGGTGCTGCAGAGGTCTGGAGTGAAACTGGGCGTATTCCACCATGTCGAACACCGACACCATGGAGCCCAGTAACCTCATCGCCGAGTGTAAGGACACCCGGCGGCTGTACAGACAACTGCGCACCCTTGACTGTAAAGCAGAGATCTTGTCCTCCGTCACGAAGATCCTTTGCTGTCCCGAGTCCAATAAGGCTCCAAGATGCAGAATCCTCCGAGACGGGATTAGAGTGGACTTCTGCCAGTTGATTAGCCAGCCGTGCCGTTGCAGCAGTGCAATGGTCAGGTCCAAGTGGTGTAACAGGAGCTCTGGAGATCCTGCCACCAATAACAGGTCGTCCAAGTACGGCAACATGCGGACTCCTTGCAGCCGCAGAGAAGCCGCCATGACCGCCATAGCGTCCTGTATGTCCAATGACACCATGTAGTCCCCAGGTTCCAGCGCCAGAATGATGGACCGTAGGGTCTCCATCCGAAACTTCGGGACCCGCAAAGACTTGTTGAGTGCTTTGAGGTTGAGAATCGGACGATATGACCCATTGGGTTTCTGTACCAAAAATAGATTTGAATAGAAACCCTGGCCCCTCTGGGAGAATGGAACAGGCACTATAACTCCAGCCTGGAGCATAGTGTGCAATACCTTCCGCAGCTCCGTAGCCTTGTTCCGGTCTGATGGTAGACCCGTGGTGAAGAATCGAGCCGGGGGTCTGTGCCGGAAGGAGAGGGCGTACCCGTGAGAGACCACCTCCAGAACCCAAGTGTCTGTCGTAGTGAACGACCAACACCGGGAGAACTGCAGCAGGCGGCCTCCCACCCTGGGATCCCCCAAGGGGAGACCCGGACCGTCAGGCCGCAGGCTTGTCATCTGGCTTGGGGGCCGGACGTCTGGTACTCCATGCCTGTTTCCGGGGCTTGACCGATTTCTTAGGGCCAGCCTGTCGAGGAAACGACTGTGGTTTGGGCCTGCCCTGGGCCCTAGATGACCGAAAGGACGATGGTCCAGAACCAGAAGGAGCAGCGGCCGACAGGAGACAAGCAGATTTGGCTGCCGCCAGCGTGGCCACAATCTTATCCAGATCCGGACCGAAGAGAACTTCTCCGGTAAACGGCAACGCTTCCAGACCTTTCTTGGATCTGCGTCCGCCTTCCAGGATCGCAGCCACAAGGTGCGACGAGCAGCTACCGCTGCTGAAGAAATTCTAGACACCAGAGTACTAATGTCTAGAGCCGCCTCGTTGATGTAGGTGGCCGAATCACGGAGATTGCCAATCAACTCCGCCTGTTCGGCCGGACAGTCGGATTCAAAAGAAGCCTCTAATGAATCCGCCCAGCGCTCCATCGCTCTGGCAACCCAGCAAATGGCCATAGCCTGCCGTGCTGCCCCCCCTGCAAGGGAATAAGCGGACTTCAGGCAGATTTCTACCTTGCGGTCCGTAGCATCCTTAAGGGAGGACATGGATGGCATCGGCAATGTGGCACTACGGACAAGACGGGTGACGTGAGAATCCACCTGTGGAGGGGATTCACACTTAGCAAAATAATTATCCGCGAACGGATAAGCCACCGCCAGGCGTCTCTGCGGCTGGTATCTTTTGCCAGGTTGTTTCCACGCCTCCTCTAAATGGTCCACCAACTGACCCGAAAGAGGAAAGACTGTGGCATCGCCCTTCACATCTTTGAAAAAGGCATACTTAGATTTAGCCGCTGGGGGAACTTCGTCCTCAATCACCAAGGCTGTGCGGACCGCCCGAATAAGTCCAGGAATATATACTTTGGACTTAGCATCAGCGTCCTTAGTATGGAAAGGTTCCTGATCGTAAGGATCCAGAATCTCCCCATCATCAGACGTCCCTTCGTCATCCTCATAAGGAGCGGACAGAGACGCCACCGGCCTTTTATGAGGCCGCATCACAGACTCCCCTTGCAACACATCCGACAAGTGCTGTACAGAACTCGTCAGGGAGTTAACCCACGCTGGCTCCTGAGAACCCGGGAGCGGGGAAATAGGGAGACTGTGGGGTACCACCAATTGTCGTGGGAACCCCTGCATGGGTGACGACACCACAGACTGCTGGGACAAACCCATCGGAGTAAACGCGGGCTGCGGAGCTAACTGGCCCACTAAAGCTGTTAACGCCTGAGCGAAACAAGCCCAGGGCGGCTCCTGTACCGGTGCTGTAACCGTAATAGGCCGCGCCATGGACAAACACTGCCGGCAAAGGCCCTCCGCGCTACCCTCCCCCTCCGCTAACGGTACTTTGCACGTGGTACACTGTAGCCGGAGGGGAAAATCACTTTCAGACATGATGGCACCACGTATGTGACCTCTCTCACCAATTAAGTATTAAATAGGCGAGAGACCACCCTGCAGCACCGCACCGCAAGGGCTTTAGCAGAAAGAACAGGGACAGTAATAAAGCTGACAGTTTAGAGAAGAAAAGTTACAGGCAGCGCTAGCACAGTCACATACAATGCAGAGAAATAACAATTCCTGCACTAACAGCGCTGATCACTCAACTACACAGACACAGGGCCTGGTAGGACACAGCGCTGCATACACAGACCTGAGCCACAGCGGAGGAGAGGTATGCGGGGGGACCCAGACCACGATGCTTCCTTCCAGACTTCCAGCAGCGTTCACCATGCGTTGCAGAGAAGATGGCCGCCGAGGAGCAGAGAGAAGCTGGCCTGGGGGAGGAGCGCTGACACAGGACCAGTCAGCACAGTGCAGAGAGGGCTGTGTGCAGCGGGGGAGGCGCCGGCTGTGAGACAGGGAAGGCGCGCTCCCCTGGCATGCATTTAACCCCTGGGACGCCGCAGCGCTACCGCTCTGCTGCGGTCCGCTGTCCCAGGGGGTAGTGGAAGCGCAGGTTGGTCGCCTGGCTCCACGCTGCAGCCAGTCCCCAGGGAGCCCCCTGCCTGGGGACTTAGGACCATGTGATCAGCGGGGACCCACCGCGGGACCCCGCTGCTTACCTCTGTCCCCCTTGAATCCGGCCATGGTCCGGAGCATCTGGGGTCACCGCTAGCTGTGACCCCAGACGCCCACCAGCATCCCCGGATCAGTACCGGCGTTCTGGTACCGGCGGGGTGTAGGGAAGACAGCATGGACGTCAGGACTGACTGTCCATGCTGTTCATCCAGATGTGCAGCCACAGCTGCATGAAGAAAAAGCTTCAGGGGCTCTTCTAGCCCCCACTCCAACAGGTGCACCCGACTCCGGCCGGGCACCAAACTAAAACTGAGGTGCCTTGGCCCGGGGGCGGGGTATAGGAGGGGGACCTAGTGCATCCTGGGAGGCTGAAAGCTTAACTCTTTGGTGCCCTGCGACTGACGTCACACCTATACCCCAAGGTATCCTGTGGATACCCTATGGACCCTGAAGTAGAAAAATTGATGAGGAGGTCTTTTCCGAAAGGAGAGGGCGTACCTGTGAGAGACCACTTCCCTTACCCAAGCGTCCGAGGTGGTCTGACACCAACACTGGGCGAACTGAAGAAGGTCGGCCTCCCACCTTGGAGTCCCCCAAGAGGAGGCCCGTCCAGTCAGGCTATGGGCTTGTCGTCAGGCATGGTAGTCGGACGTCTGGTGCTCCAAGCCTGTTTCCTAGGCTTAGAGGGCTTCTTGTTTCCTGATGGTCTCGGGAAGGATTGGACCCTTGACTTACCCGGAAGCCTATAGGACCGAAAGGACGACGTCCCCGACCCAGAGGTGAACGGAGTCGAAGGCAAGCATGCAGATTTTGCCGCTGCCAGCGTATCCACAATCTTGTCCAGAGCCGGCCCAAACAGTACCACCTTTCCATTGTACAGGAGACATTCCAGACCCCTCTTGGAATCCGCATCCGCTCTCCAAGATCTGAGCCACAAGGAGGTTGCCTATCAGAATTATCTGCTCGCTGGTAGCCCCGGAAGATAGCGAGGCTTCCAAAGCATTGGCCCATTTTTCCATGGCTCTAGCCACCTAGCACACTGCCATTGCAGGTCTGGCGACCCCTCCAGCAAGAGATTAAATAGATTTCAGACGTACCTCCACTTTGCGGTCCGTAGGATGATTTAGAGAAGACACTGACGTTATAGGCAGAGTCGCGCTCTGGGAATCCACCTGAGGAGACTCCCATTTAGAAAAATAATTGTCCGCAAAAGGGTATGCAGAAGCCAAACGCTTTTGCGACTGAAACCTTTTACCAGGAGTCTTCCACGCTTCCTCTAGGTGATGAACTAACTGACCAGATAAAGGAAACACTGCATTGGGGTTCTTAACACTCTTGAAATAAGCATGCGTAAGCTCAGTATCTGCAGACGTCTTGTCCTCAATCACCATGATCTCCCGGACCGCCCGTATAAGTTCCGGGATATATATAGACGACCTAGCTTCCACCTCTTTAGCGGGAGCTTCAGTGTCAGACAAATCTAGTATTTCTCCTTCATCTGAGGTAACATCATCCTCGTCATACTGAGGCTGGGATGACAATAATGGCCTCTTTGCGGGTCTAAGCGGGAATTCCTCCGTAAGGAAATTAACCGCCTTGGGAAATTTGTCCACCCAACTAGGGGCAGAGGACACCTGATGCACAGGTACCAGCTGGCTCTGTGTCACCATCTGACCAGGGCTCCCCTGAGAAGGGCCCGGTACATTCGGCTGCTGTGTGAACCCCATAGAGGGGTACACAAACGGAGCCGCTAAACATCCTGCCAGTATGGACATAGCCTGAGGCTTTTTGCCCAAGGAGACTCTTGCGGCAAGCCGGCGGCCTGAGAAGGGCTAGGTAGCATACATGTAGTACATAGGCCCCCTCTCTCTGCCTCTTCCTCCCCAATACCTGCCTTACATCTAATGCAGGAATACAGGGCAGGTGCAGCAAGCTTCACAGGTTCATCATCACCTGACATGATAACGGTAAATAGACCAAATGTATGTGACTATTAAACACAGACCTGGTCTAAATACAAACTATCCCGCCCCTTGTACTATAAAGGTCAATATTTTTGGAGAAAGACAAAAACAGGGATAGCTAAAATGGCTGACAGTAAAAGAAAGGATTGACACAGGCAACAGCACTCAGCAGAAACAGTGTCTATCAGCGCTTCTAGTCAACTATCCAGGCACTGGACCTGCACCTCTCAGTCCTGAGGGAGAGGTATGCAGGAGAGGGACCTGGCTCCACCGCTGACTGAAGCTCCTGTCTCATAAAATGGCCGCCGGAGCTCAGACAGAAGGAGGAGCCCAACAAAGAGCGCGTAAACAAGGAAGGCATCCTCCCCCGGCCTGCAATTAACCCAAGGGACGCCAGAGCGGTACCGCTACTGCTCTGGTCCGCTGTCCCTGCAGGCTAGGTGGAGCGCAGGACTCAGTGCCTGGCTCCACCAGCAAACCTGCACCCCGGGAGCCCCCAGCTCTGGGTGAACATATGACTGACGGCAGATGCCCGACGCGGATGTCCGCCTTTACTTACCCATCCCCCGTAGACCCGGCCACAGTCAGGGATCCTCCGGGGTCCCTGTCAGCAGAAAACAACCCCCAGAGGCCCGCCGAGATCCCCAGATCAGTACTGGGGTCTCGGCACCGGCGGGGCAGTGATGTGGACGTCCACCGTACTGTCCACATTACCTACTCTAAGTCTTCAGGGGCTGCGAACAGCCCCCCTTGCGTGGTACACCAGACTCCCTCCGAGCACCGACGAAACAGAGTGCCTTGGCCGGGAGGCGGGGTATAGGAGGTGAGCTTGCTGCATCCTGGGAGGCTCAAAGAGATTAACTGTGTGGTGCCCGGACTGGTTACCCAGCCTACCTATACCCCAAGGTCAAGGACCTGTGGACTCTAAGGACCCTGATGAAGAAAAAGGTATTGATTCACCTAAGTAATTATTATGCAAGACTGATCCTTAAAGTGATCTTTTCAAGAAACATTTACTGTACATTGGGCCGACTACAATTACCCGCAATATGTTACTGCATGAGGAAAAGGGTTGTAGCCTCGAGTTAAAACACCTGGAGCTATTCAATTACAAGCCCTTTTCCTTGCACGGTAAAGATGCAGCCGACGCCTGTTTACTCATAGATTTTGGGATAAATACCCAGAGTTATACAGTGCATCCGGAAAGTATTCACAGTTCTTCACTTTTTCCACATTTTGTTATGTTACAGCCTTATTCCAAAATGGAATAAATTCATTTTTGTCCTCAAATTTCTACACACAATACCGCATAATGACAATGTGTAAAAAGTTTTTTTTGAGATTTTTGCAAATTTAATAATAAAAAAAAAAAAGAAATCACATGTACATAAGTATTCACAGCCTTTGCCATGAAGCTCAAAATTGAGCTCAGGTCCCACACTTGCCTGTGCATGCCAGAGCACAAACCAAGCATGAAGTCCAAGGAATTGTCTGTAGACCTCAGAGACAAATCCGGGGAAGGGTACAGAAAAATATCTGCTGCTTTGAAGGTCCCAATGGCCTCCATCATCCGTAAATGGAAGAAGTTCGGAAGCACCAGGACTCTTCCAAGAGTTGGCCGTCCGTCTAAACTGAGCGATCAGGTGAGAAGGGCCCTAGTCAGGGAGGTGACCCGATGGTCACTCTGTCAGAGCTACAGCATTCCTCTGTGGAGAGAGGAGAACCTTCCAGAAGGACAACCATCTCTGCAGCAATCCACCAATCAGGCCTGTATGGTACAGTGGCCAGACGGCAGCCACTCCTTAGTAAAAAGCACATGGTAGCCCGCCTGGAGTTTGCCAAAATGCACCTGAAGGACTCTCAGACCATGAGAAACAAAATTCTCTGGTCTGATGAGACAAAGATTGAACTCTTTGGCGTGAATGCCAGGCGCTATGTTTGGAGAAAACCAGGCACCGCTCATCACCAGGCCAATACCATCCCTATAGTGAAGCATGGTGGTGGCAGCATCAAGCTGTGGGGATGTTTTTCAGCAGCAGGAACTGGGAGACTAGTCAGGATATAGGTTAAGATGAATGCAGCAATGTACAGAGACATCGTGGATGAAAACCTGCTCCAGAGCGCTCTTGACCTCAGACTGGGGCGACTGTTCATCTTTCAGCAGGACAACAACCCTAAGCACACAGCCAAGATGTCAAAGGAGTGGTTTCAGGACAACTCTGTGAATGTCCTTGAGTGGCCCAGCCAGAGCCCAGACTTGAATCCGATTGAACACCTCTGGAGAGATCTGAAAATGTCTGTGCACCGACACTTCCCATCCAACCTGATGGGAGCTTGAGAGGCACTGCAAAGAGGAATGGGCAAAATTGCCCAAAGATAGGTGTGCCAAGCTTGTGGCATCATATTCAAAAAGACTTGAGGCTGTAATTGCTGCCAAAAGTGCATCAACAAAGTACTGAGCAAAGGCTGTGAATACTTACGTACATGTGATTTTTTTAAATTAAATTTACAAAAATCTCCCCAAAAATTTTTTACACATTGCCATTATGGGGTATTGTGTGTAGAATTTTTAGGACAAAAATTTATTTATTCCATTTTGGAATAAGGCTGTAACAAAAGAAACACTCTAGGTTAACGTGTTCACTAGGGCCGCGATAAGAGCAGAAAGTCCAACTTAATGTCAAATTTTGTCCAAGCCTCAGCAGGAACTAAACAGAAATCTGCAATGGGTGCAGCCTGTGAGCTGCAATTGAATAGCCCTGGGCACTGCTCGTGCCAATCCTCAATTTGAGGATAATTGATTTCAGCCCATTGTCTTGTACATGCCTCATTAGTGAGCTTATATAAACGCTAGCAAAGTCAACATGGTAGGTGTCTTGTAAAACCACTGCACAATTCTGCAGCACTATGAATATGACTAATACCTTTGGATCATGGACAAATGATCCACCTTTCGTTCCAGGTGGAAAATCCCCAGTTGTAATATACTTGAGACACTCAATAATGGTCTGAAAAATAGCAATAAATAAATTATTAACATCTTAAATGTTTATCTTTCAATTCTAGACATTCAAATTTCACAAGAGATGCGTAAATTTAAAATGGTCGCCAAGACTGCATTACGTACCAAGGATAGTCCGTTAGTCTTTATTTACAAAGCCATAGACATTTTTTTTAAAAAGGATAATTAAATCTGTGCAATAAATTAGTTAATTAAAGCTTCAAATAGCAGTTTAGGTCACAAGATGATAGAAGAATACATGGAAACTATAAACAGCAGGATGAGTTAATTATATTGTGTAATGTGTGATGGTTGCATCTGGTAACTGGTAATTATGGAAGTGTAGTTAGTGAGTGCAGCATGGGGTGATTATTGAAGGCTAGTCGTAGGCAATGGCGGCAGCATCCGGTAATTATAATGGTATAATATATTACTTTGCCAAACTCTTCTTTGGACAGAAATAGTCCTTAAATGTAAATAGAGGAATAATTTAATTAATCCAAACAAACCTAGAGTGACCACTTTTGCCAACAAGTAATTGATTACTTACCTATGAGTTACAGTAGAGTAATTAAATACACAATTTCATTGCCACAGTAAAGAATGTACAATGATGCTAATACTCACCCTGCTCAAAGGCATTTAAAAAAATGAGAATGGCCTGCATGCAGTGGCCCCCTCACCATACCTGCATTGGTGGAGACCGGGAATGGTTGTGTTTGTCTGGCTGCTCCCTACCCTATTCCATCTCATAGTGGTGCGGCCATCTCTGCAGCGATGTATTCCGAAATACGGCACAAGCGGCGTAGGTCAGAGCAAAGTGCTGTGCCGCCATTTTTCCAAATACATAGATAGGAAGATGGCAGCACTGCTGTGAGCTAGAATAGGGGAAGAGTGTACTGCGCGCGACACCGTGAGCAATGCACACCTGCACTCATTACAGATACACCACTACCCCTGTTGTACGAATATTAGTTTAGTACTCCTTAGCTATTCCTGACCTGTACTGTACCACTACCAATTATTAGTGTCATATTATGTTACTTACTTACTCAAACACAGATCAGTATGGACAAAAGACACTATTGGCTTTCTCCTCCATTTAGAGTTCCTTTTCTGTTAATGAACAGGCTCATGTGTACAGAGATGCATAGAACTGACCTGGAGGAGTGCCCTAGAAATGGGGAATGAGGAGTCATAATCGCATGTACATGCGTTAGTGTGATCACTGATATTTATATTGTATTATAAGGATTTATTTTAAAGCTGGATGGGGTAGATTGTCCCCTGTGTAAACACATTCTGAAGGAGAAATCACATACAAGTCATTGTTCATGTTTTGTACAGGAATTTTTATCTATTGCTCAAGTTTAGTTCAGAAACACACACAGTGCAGAAACCAATTGCACACTTTGCGAAACACCAACAATGGCTGGTAATTTGTTCACATACCACAAGTTACATAATTTAGCTTTTGCCACAAAGTGTTCAACTATATTACAACACTACACACATTTGTACTACGCCCAGGACTAATGATTACATAGTATTAAACAAACAAAAAGAAACCTTAAGTTGCAAAAAGTAGATCAGCTATAGTAGAGCTTAATTGAAGAATCACTGTTATATCTTTAAGCATGTAACCTGTAATATGAAAAGACTAACCACTGTACAATGTAACACATAGGTCTGATTTGAACGAAGTACTGAGTAAAGCTTTATACTGCAATTAAAATTGCCTTAAAGTGCCCATACACAGTGCGATATGCACCTTGCGATGCGATGGGAGATCCGACGTCCGACATATTAAGCGTTCCCCACACATGGAGCAATCTGGTGGTCGACCGCCGAAATGTCAACTCCCCCCTCCCCCACCCGCATAGCGCTGCATGGGATCGTACCTCGCACTCCCCAGATCAACTGAACATGCAGAAGATCTGGGGGTGTGATGTACGACCCCACGGGAGCGCGTACTGGCCGATATCATGCCCACACACAGTACGATATAGCAGCGATATCGTACCAATCCTCAGGGTATATAGCGGTACTGGTGTTTTCGGCCCCAGCGGAGGTAGAAGTCGCAGTATAATTTATAGCAGTCTACACATTATCCCATATATAATACAAATTACCTGAATATGTTTAAAGTAGGGATGTGCAGGCTCTGATAGGTTCGAATTTGCACGCCGAGTTCGGATTTTTCCCTCCAAAAATCAGGTCTCAGAAAGAGGCAAAACGTCATCTTTCATGGACAAAACAAGAGATATGGTAAGAACTTACCTTTGTTATCTCTGTTTCTACGAAGTCCATAGGGTCCACAGGGTTGACCTTGGGGGTATAGCTGGATCTGGATCCACGGGCACCACGCAGTTAAAGCTTTGCTGCTCCCAGGATGCACTTGGGTCCGTCCTCCTCTATACCCCGCCCCGGCCACAGGCACCTCAGTTGGTAAGCAGCTAAGGCCGGAGGAGGAGACTAAACAGAGAGAAGGAAGACTGGAACACACAAGAAACCATACTCACAGAAATGGGAGACGGAAAACCGGTGACCAGCCACACAGCCCATTTGAAGCCAGGTGCGTCAGGGCGGGCGCCCTGTGGACCCTATGGACTTCGTAGAAACAGAGATAACAAAGGTAAGTTCTTACCATATCTCTTGTTTTCTACTTCAGGGTCCACAGGGTTGACCTTGGGGATGTCCCAAAGCAGTTCAACTAAGGGCGGGGACGCTCCTGTGCTGAAAGAAGTACCCGGCGCCCAAAGGATGCATCCTGAGAGGCGAAGGTGTCAAACGCATAAAACCTCAAAAACGTCTGAATTGAAGACCAAGTAGCCGCCTTACACAGCTGTACAGCGGAGGCGCCACGTCTAGCAGCCCAAGAGGGACCCACAGAACGAGTGGAATGAGCCTTAACAGAGGCTGGCACAGGTAAACCCTCCTGCGCATAAGCCTCACAAATAACTGAACGAAGCCAACGGGCTAACGTTTGCTTGTTGGCAGGCCAACCCCTCTTGTGAAAACCGAAGAGGACAAACAAAGAATCCGACTTCCTAACCGAAGAAGTCCACATAGATTCTAAGTGCCCGGACCACATCCAAGGAAGCCTCACCAGCAGAAAGATCAGGTGACTGAAAAGCTGGCACAACAAGTTCCTGATTAATGTGGAACTTTGAAACCACCTTGGGCAAAAACTCAGGGCGCGTGCGGAGCACTGCCCTGTCCTGGTGAAAAATCAGAAAAGGAGGGCGACAGGAAAGCGCCCCCAATTCTGAAACCCTCCTGGCCGAAGCAATTGCCAGGAGAAAAATGGTCTTAAACGTCAGCCACTTGAGCTCCACCGACTCAAGCGGCTCAAAAGGAGGACCCTGCAAGACCCTCAGTACCACCGTCAAATCCCACGGAGCCACCGGAGGCACGAAGGGAGGCTGGATCATGAGAACACCTTGGAAAAAGGTGTAAACATCTGGCAGTGTAGCAATCCGTCGCTGAAACCACACGGACAAAGCAGACACATGAACCTTCAGAGAGGCCAGGCGTAAGCCGAGGTCCAAACCCGATTGAAGAAATTCCAAGATTCTGGAAACCCGGAACACCTGCGGATCATAGTTTCTGGATTCACACCACTGAAAATAAGTGCGCCACACCCTGTGGTAAATCCGCGCGGAGGCAGGCTTGCGTGCCCTAAGCATGGTACCAATCACTGAACTGGAGAAACCCCTAGACCTCAAGACGGCTGTCTCAAGAGCCACGCCGTCAAAGACAGCCGACCCAGGTCCGGGTAAAGGCAGGGCCCCTGAGACAACAGGTCCCGACGCTGAGGAAGAAGGTACGGAGCGTCGATGGAGAGGCACCTCAGATCGGAGTACCAAGGACGTCTGGGCCACGCCGGAGCCACCAGCACGAGCGTGCCGTCGTCCTGCTTGAATTTCCGCAGAACCCGAGGAAGTAAGGATATCGGAGGAAACAGATACGCCAGGTGAAACGTCCATTTCACCGACAGAGCGTCTACCAGACAGGCGCCTGCGTCTCTTGTCCTTGACCCGTAAACAGGCAACTTGTGATTGTGACGGGAGGCCATCAAGTCCAGCTCCGGCAGCCCCCACCTGTCCACGAGTAGCTGAAACACCTCTGGGTGAAGCGACCATTCCCCGGGATGCACATCGTGACGGCTGAGGAAGTCCGCCTCCCAATTGAGGACTCCGGGAATGAAGACTGCCGAGATCGCTGGAACGTGACACTCCGCCCAAGCAAGAATGCGAGACACCTCCGACATTGCTGCCCGACTGTGAGTTCCCCCTTGGTGGTTGATGTACGCCACCGTGGTGGCGTTGTCGGACTGCACCTGAACCGCCCTTCCGTGAAGAGCGGGGCCGGACGACTGCAGGGCCCTGTACACAGCCCGCAGTTCCAGGATGTTGATGGGGAGAAGTGCTTCTTCCGCGGACCAACGACCCTGAAGCGATAATGAGCCGGTCACTGCACCCCAACCCCGAAGACTGGCATCCGTCGTGAGCAGGACCCAGTCCGGGATCCAAAAGGGGCGCCCCTCGACCAGATGCACCGTCTGAAGCCACCAAGCCAAAGACTGCCGAACCTCCGCGGACAACACCAGCATCTGAGAGCGGATCCGGTGAGGTAACCCGTTCCATTCCGATAGAATCAGCCCCTGCAGGGGCCGGGAATGGAACTGGGCAAATTCCACCATGTCGAATGTCGACACCATGGACCCCAGAAATCTCATAGCTGAATGGACCGACAGGCGGCAACTGCTCAGGCAACTGTGTATCCGCAGCTGCAGGGAGGCGACCTTCTCTGGAGTCAGGAAAATCCGCTGCTGACGAGAATCCAGCAGGGCTCCCAAATGAACCATCCGCTGTGATGGAATCAGGGAGGACTTCTTCCAGTTTATCAACCACCCGTGTGCTTGAAGACAAGCAATGGTCAGGTGGAGATGTCGAAGAAGCACCTCCGGGGAGCTCGCCAGCAGCAGAAGATCGTCCAGGTACGGCAACAGACGTAGACCCTGACCCCGAAGGTGGGCAGCCATAACCGCCATCACCTTGGTGAACACCCTCAGAGCCGTGGAAAGGCCAAAAGGCAACGCCCGAAATTGGTAGTGATGGTTCAGGATAGCAAACCTCAGATACCGCTGATGTGCCGGTGCTATGGGCACATGGAGATAGGCGTCCTGGATATCGAGGGAGACCATATAATCCCCGGGTTCCATCGCCAGAATGATGGAACGTAACGTTTCCATCCTGAACCTGGGAACTCTGAGGTATCTGTTCAGAGACTTCAAATTCAGGATAGGGCGATGAGAACCATTGGGTTTCTGTACCAGAAACAGAGTAGAATAGTACCCCGTCCCGCGCTGAGACTGCGGAACGGGAACAATGACCCCTGCTTGTAGCAAGGATTCTATAGCTACCTGAATCTGACCAGCTTTGGTCTTGTCCAGAGAAGGACTCGTACAGAAAAACTGGTGGGGCGGCCTGAACCGAAAAGACAGGGCGTACCCCTGAGAGACTACTTCTCGAACCCAGGCATCCGTGGTGGTATTGTGCCAACACTGGGCGAATTGGAGAAGTCGGCCTCCCACTCTGGGGTCCCCCAGAGAGAGGCCCATCCCATCAGGCAGCAGGCTTATCCTCCTGCTTGGAAGAAGGGCGCCGAGCACTCCATGCCTGCTTCTTGGGCTTGGGTGCGGCCTTGGTCGCCGAATGTCTCGGGAAGGACTGGCCCTTGGCCTTACCCTGAACCCGAAAGGACCGAAAGGCAGAGCTCCTCACTTTAGCCGGCGCAGAGGCCGAAGGGAGAAAAGCCGACTTGGACTTAGCCAAAGTATCCACTATTCTGTCCAAATCCGGACCAAATAGTAAATCACCATTAAAAGGCAAGGCCTCCAGAGCCTTTTTTGAATCTGCATCAGCCCTCCAGGACCTCAGCCACAGGGAGCGCCGAGCAGATACCGCTGCAGCCGACACCCTAGAAGTGAGCAGGCTGGCATCCAAAGACGCTTCCCCAATATAGGAAGCTGCATCCCGCATCTGTCCCACTAACGCTCTCTGGATATCCGGAGCCTCATCAGGAAAGGTATCCTCCAAGGCATTGGCCCATGCCTCAATGGCTTTAGCCACCCAGGAGATAGCCATGGACGGGCGAGCCACCGCCCCGGAAAGAGAATAAATGGACTTTAAACAAGTCTCCACCTTCCTGTCCGTGGGATCCTTCAAAGAGGTGATAGACGGCAATGGCAACGTCGCGCTTTTGATCAAGCGGGTAACGTGGGAATCCACCGCCGGCGGAGTTTCCCATTTCCTGCAATGAGCTTCAGGAAAAGGATAGTTCGCCGCCAACCTCTTCTGTGGATGGAACCTCTTACTAGGTAATTGCCAGGCCGCCGCCATATGATCCGATAATTGATCAGACAGGGGGAACACAGTTGAGGTCACCTTGGCCTTTTTAAAATTAGGAAACTTCGACCTAGGAGCCGGCGCATCATCCTCAACATGTAGGATAGCCCGCACCGCCCTAACTAAGGCTGGAACATTAATGGAGGACTTAGCTTCCACCTCCTGCCCCATGACATCAGAGTCAGAGTCCTCATGGATTTCTCCATCATCTGAGGACACTTCCGAGTCCGACAACTGCGCAGCTAGTGAACTCACAACCGGACGTTTAGACACCCTTGGTGGCACATCACCTTGCAACATAGACTGAAACGCCGAGGATGAAGCCGCCAGACTCTGTACGGAGCTGGATAGAACATCCACCCAAGGCGGAGGAGCCGTCGGAGCAACACTCTGCAAAGGCACTACAGACTGACACATCCCTGGGGAAGACTGCACATACACAGGCAGTCCCGAGTAAGGACCCACAGTCTGGGCCCCGGGGGAAGACCGCAACATTTGTGGAACCCTCGGGGAATGGGGGATGGTGGGCTGCGGTAACGCCCTAGAAGGGACCGCTGATGGGACCGATAACCGGTCCGCAATAGACGCCAGCACCTGTGAAAACATCGCCCAAGGAGGGTCCTGTGATACAGGGGGGTTGGAGGGGCCCGGTACCAGCTGGCACCGCCCGCACAGACCATCCTGAGATAAGTCCTCCCCATCAACTCCAGCAGCACAGCGTCTGCAGGAAAATAGCACAGGAGCCACAGAGCGCTCAGTCTCCTCATCAGACATGATACCGTAAATCACAAGAAATAGGTATCACCAGAGGAATTACGGTTTTAACACCCGCGCACTCACCAGTATGCGACACAACAGCCCAGATATGGTACTGTGTAGCACACAACAGTATGTGACTGACCCCACAAATACGTGTTTTATATAAGTGAGGGTCTCAGAAAAACGCCCTTCCCCCACACACCTGCCGGGCCGTAGGAGAAGGAAAGGGATAGTTATAAGCTGACAGTAAGGAGAATAAGTCACAGACAGGCAGCACTAGCAATAGTCACATACAATGCAGAAAAGTTATACTCACTGCACCTTCCGCTACAATCAACCGCCCAGATTCAGTGTCTGGGAGGGCTATAGCGCTGTGTACACTGTCCTTTAGCAGGGGAGAGGTACACAGGGGGACCGGTCCACTTGATACCGCCTGGGAGTCTGCGATGTGCCAGTAAAGATGGCCGCCGGAGACCTCAGAGGAGGAGTGGCCGAGAGATAAGAGCAGCTCAGCGACGCCAGACTGCTTGTTGAAAGGCGCGCTGAGCTGAGGGGAGGAGCCGCTAGACAGGGAAGGCTGCCTCCCCTGGCTAGCAATTAACCCCCGGGTTGCCGGTCCCGCTACCAGCCTGATACCCTGGTGGTCTAGCGGACACGCGGGGTATTCCTCAATTGAGGGGGAGCCCGCCGCCGCCGCTAGCGCCTCCGGTCTGTCCCCAGAGACCGGAGGCTCCTGACTGCATTGAAGTATCCGCGGGCCGCCGCACGCGGCGACCCGCGGCTTACCTGATCCCCGTCGCGTCCGGCAGCAGTCAAGGGAGTCCCCAGAGCCCGGCTAGTACAGGCTCTGGGGTCCCGCCGTGATCCCCAGAGCTGTACTGGCGTCGCGGCGCCAGCGGGGAGAAGGAGCGGCAGCGTGGACGTCCTAAAGGACAGTCTGATGCTGCCGCTCTAACAGTGTAAAAAAATAAAAAATAAAAAAATTTCTCTTTTAAAATAAAGCTTAGGGGCTGCTCCTGCAGCCCCACTGCGACAGGGTGACCCGACTCCGGCCGGGCACCAACTAAAACTGAGGTGCCTGTGGCCGGGGCGGGGTATAGAGGAGGACGGACCCAAGTGCATCCTGGGAGCAGCAAAGCTTTAACTGCGTGGTGCCCGTGGATCCAGATCCAGCTATACCCCCAAGGTCAACCCTGTGGACCCCCTATGGACCCTGAAGTAGAAACATCATCTTCCATGGACTTTTGTCCAAGCATGATGATGTTTGTCCATGAAAGATTACATTTTGCCTCTTTCTGAGACCCGATTTTTGGAGGGAAAAATCCAAACTCGGCGTGCAAATTCGAACTTATCCAAGCCTGCACATCCCTAGTTTAAAGGCATCTACAAGTAAACATTACACAAATAAAGCTTTATTGTCCTCAAATTAATGTTTCAAACACATGCTTTTAATGAACAGACTAAAGATAAATACATGGATTATTTTAAAGTGACATGATGAATGAGATTTTTTCCAAGTGACATGGGCGTGCCTAAATTAGCCATTGCGGCAGCATAGGCAGCTTGAGTACTTACTGCATGCAACGAGGTTAGCAATTTCTAAGTAAGGTCAGGGCTGCTGTAATTCTGTGTGAGGGGCAGGTGGTACTCGATGTTACCGATGTATACGCAAGACTGCAAAGTATTACGGATGTGACATAGCGGTAGTGGGAGGCAGTGGGCGTCTCTATGCTGGCATTGCGTTAGCATTAATTAGCATATTTTCACAGCAGACTTGCAGGCGATTACGGAGCTGCAATAGCGATACTTAATAAATCAGGCCCCGAGTCTTTAGCTCACTAAAAGTTTATTTATAAAAGGTGCCTACATACTAGACCATGTGCTCACAATGTGATATCGTGAGTGATTTCCATTGAAAGCTACCTGGCACATGGTGCTAAATAGTGTCCAATCTGACTAACGATCTATCGTGCACTGTTAACGATCTCACATTAACAGGAAATGCAACAGACAGATAGGAGGGGCAAAGTTTTACATAAAATTTTATCAAGCATTGCATAAGAGCTAACAGTACACTGCAATTCAGATATCACTTACTGTAGGCTATGTTATGAAAGCTAAATATTCCAAGACTGAATGACATGTACATTTTAATTTAAAACGGTTTAATAAAGCGATTAGAGTATGCAACTTGCTGTTGTAGTACACATTCTCATTTGCTGTGCCACAGATGTTCACACAAACCTGCCCTTGTCACACTGTACTTACCACAAACCAGCTATGTGCCCACATGGTATTGGTAAGAATGTGCCCGCAGAGGCCAGAGTGAATAAGACAAGCTCACCAATGTGTAACTACTAGTTATCTGGACCTAGGCTTTATTTATACCATTAAAAAACAACCAATATTCCTGCATATCAAGTTTAAAGCCGTACTGCCGCAAGAATGTTTGCTGGGATATTTGTTAATGAATTCTCAGATAAGACGAGGTGCATGAATGTTTTCTACTGGTTCCCAGGAGTTTTCTCTATTCCTTTCCATTCACAAGGCAGAATGAATATCTGTCTTTTTCTGGAATCTGAAATTTGCTCAACTACTGTATATAAACTCTCCCTGTCCTTTAATTCTGATCGGGGGAATTAGAGCCAGGTTAGAAGATGTTTATTTCCTCATGGTATAAGGCAATTCCACAGAACCAGAAGAACAGCAAATGAATTTGAGCGATGGTTGTGCAAGTTTTTCTTTTTCGTGATTGGCTATACTCTGGGGTCAATTTACTAAATGATTTGGCATCAGTGGCCTGTTGGAGCTTAAAATCAATTGGTCAAAGCTGTCGGCAGCTTTGAAAAACTGACCTTTAGGGCTTAATTCAGAGATGTACGGACACCAGAAATTTCCAGAATTCTGTCTGCGATGATGGTTGAAGTACCCCCTAAGCTGCAGCATGATTGAGATTGAGGGCTGGGAAGGGTTGCGACGGCCAATGTCCCTGACAACGGGTATTCCGAGCCAGTGGCAGCGTCCATAGATGCAGCTTCACTGGCCCCTGCAGTGAAAACACTGGCTATCCTGAATAACCTGAGGATTAGTCAGATGAGCGATGTTCATGCAGATGATATGATGCCGCATCTTTGAACGCAGAAGCAGTGGGCATCTTTCTACTACAGGTGCCTCCTGCTGCTTTTACATATTTTCGCACAGCAGCAATCAGGCCCTTAGTAAAGTTACCGCTCTGTCTCTGAGAATAATGGAGATGGTTGTCATTCTGTGTCAATCTGTTTCTTATGTCTAACCTTGCTTGATGTTGATTAATATACATTTTCCAAATGTCTTTCAGGTTGTTATTGAGTTCCTGGACCACTAGCACATTAATGGGACTGAATGAAATCAGAAATAACTGTGGGTGGTAACTGTAATTCACAAAGAAAGGACTGTGCAGAATGGAAGAATGCTGAGAATTATTATATTAAAATTCAGCGAATGACTAATATTCTGTCCCCAAGTATCTAAGAATGGTTTATGAAGGGTTCAGGCTGGCTGTGGGTAATTCTTCATTAGCCTTGGAACAGAAAACTTCTTTGGGACTCTTAGCGTCCAACTTTCCAGATGTGTTTTCAGGTTCCCGGGAGAACTAACTTGATACATCATAATATTGTGACCTCCCCCCTCCTGGCATGGTAGTTCACCAAAGGCCTTGCAGTTTACCACTTGGCCAAGCATGAACAAGTTATTATTAGATGTGTATGAAAAGTTAAAATTAGGGGTAAAAGGAAAATCCAATACTGAGTGGTGTAGCCCCATTTTCTTGGTCCCTAAGGCGGATGCATGGATTGGTGAATGTAGTCTAAAACTTTGATGTGTATGCAAAGTCCAGAGTGGATGAACTCCTCGATCGGTTGGATTCAGTCAAATTAATTTTGACCCTTGGGGGTAAATTTACTAAGAATCGAGATTGGTCGAGTTTTGTTTTATTAATCTCGATTTGCATTGCCGAATCTCAGGTGATTTTCCCGTTTTTCATCTCGCGAATTTACTAAGAAGTGAGTTTAGCTGAAAGTGAGTTTTCCGATGGTGATGCAGATCGAGATATCTCCCCCCGAGTTGCAAGTGAAGATGAGATTACTCACCCGAGACTGCAGTGTTTTCTCTATGCAAATTTCTCCCGAGATAGCAGACTGGACATATCAGTGAGATATGTGAAGTCTGCTTGTGTGTTGTACCTGTAAAAAACAGGTTAATTGTTCAAAAAAAAAATAAATGACATAGGGTTTTGGGCATGTGACTACTGATATATTCACCTCCAATTATGACACTCAAGTCAATAAGTTATGTGCCTTTGGGAATTAGTAGAGAATCTGAGCACCTTATTTTGTGGTTACAAAATCTGAATGTTAGAAACTCACTTCATGAGACAGCACTGATTAAGTTAACATGTGATACTTGTATATCTGCGTGCGACTAAGTCTGAATATGTATACGTACTGCTACGATGCAGCTGCCGCAGCTTTTTTCAGGCCAAGTTCCCTTGTAGATTCAGACTCAGTCGCACACAGATATAGAATTGTTGCATATCAAAGGAATCAGTGCAGTCTTCAGAAGCAGTTTTGTTACATCTCGTTGCGACTAAGAAGCACATTGGGGAAAAAACACGCAAAGATTATGCTATACCACTTGGAGCAGCTCACTTGCGCCACATGGCGTATATAGGCTCGGTGTGTGAGGACACATCTGTAATTACATTTTTATTTCAGATATATAAATGTCAAACTTAAAATTGCTATTTACCACATCTCATATGTTTCAAATGAATGGCATGTGATGTGTCAATTTAAAATTTGTTTATTAGATACAGGAAAACCTGTGGATAGCATTCCAAGTGTAGGGAATATTAGATTGCTTATTTCTGATTGTTGATGACCGCACAATGATATTTAGTATGTCTAGTAATACAATGGATACACTTTGTTAGGGAGTACGTGGTATTTGTTTTTCCCTTGCCAAAAAGAAGATAACTCAAGCAATTAAGTGTTAAGCAGTGCAAAGAATGTCTTGACTTAATGCACGCACCTAAAACCAGATAATAGTGATAGTATTCTATTCCTTCAACTTCCTGCCATTTGGTTTTAACACCATAAACTACTGTAATCTTCCTCAACTAAAGTGAGTTTCTTTCCCACATGCACACAAAATTATACACACTCAAACAAAGAAAATAAATACTGAACAAAACAAAAAAGCTGAGTACAAACTATACGATGTATCATACAATGTATCGTACACTAAGGGGTCAATCATATTATGTGCGAAGGGTGCGAGCTGCAACAGCATTAAAACCCTGGCAACGGACCGGCACCTCGCTCAGAGCTTGTATTCGCTGAATTCTGCTCAGAGCCCTATAGGGCTGTAAGCAAAATTCAGCAAATCCAGGCTGCCGTAAAGTGCAGCCATTGAAGCGATGACACGCACCAGCGAGGTCATCGTGGTAAGAGGATTGAACTCATTGTATAGTGTGCATGCCCTTTCCGTGGTTGCCAGCTGTCATTTATCGCATTGTCCCCATCAGCTGTGCTGCATAGTAGATGGGATGATGCAAGAACAACCTTGTGCAGTTACATCAAGCATTACGTGATCTTACGTCGGATCATACAGTGTGTACGGAGCAGAAGATGTACAATAGCTATACATTGGTCACCGCACCGTTGTATGGTGTGTACCCAGCTTAACGTCTCATTTATTGTTCTAAGCCATGCATGTAATGCCCTAAATCTAATATAAGTTGACATTTTAGTCAATTAAAAATAAATAAAAAAAATTAGACTTACAGTTTTCCCTGCACCATTAGGACCCACTAAAACTGTAAGCGGGCTGAGAAAGTTTATAACTTGTTTGTCCTTATCTTCCACTCCAAAGCTCCGCACACCAAGGATGCTCATTTTCTCTATTTTAGACATCTTGGAAATCTTGTAAATTTAGTTTTTCTGAAACTTTCCAGAATTCTGAAAGAAAAAACTAGAACATTACATGTGTCCCCCAACTAAGTTGTATTTTACGTCCACTTTTCTAATTACCTACAGAGATTCAAGACAACAGGATTAATTGAAAATAAATGTTACACTGTATATATGCACGACCACATACATATTTAGCATTATAATGCGGTGCGCGTATTAATTTTATACTACAAGTGAAGAAGTCATACAGTACTGTATGTGCAATCTCAGAGGCACACTGTGGCTAGCTACCATTAACACAAACTTCTCTCCACGTTAATTTTGACAGAAGCCCGCCCGGCACTTGGACGCTGGTAGCGGCAAAAACGAAAGTCGCGCTGCACTGACGTCACTGACGCGTCTCATATAGAAACGTCCGGACTACGCGACTTATTGGCTGCGTTTCACGGTCTCATCTCAGCGTCAAGACGGGATGGAGGAGTCAGGTGACAGTCAGACTGGAGGGCACAGCTGATGGTAGTGTCTAAATCTCCTTCACGAAGAGGACCCTGACGTCATCAGCCAGTGTCCAGCGTCATTCCCTGCCATCCAACTGGGCATAGAGGGGGACTATAACCATGTGGCGAGTGATCAATCCCCTACTATGAAAGGAAGGAAAGCGACGCTGCGGCTGCTGGTGGGTAGTCAGTGAAAGGGGGCTGCCTGCTTTGCGTCACTTTCTGCGTTTCACCGGCCGCGTCTTTATAACTGCTCCTGTATGGCCTATTCAAAAAAATATCTGCAGTCTGCATGTGAGCATTATCTGGGCCGCTGTTTAAAAAGTATATAGTTTTCCTGGGCCACTGTTTAAATTGGATTTGTACCCATCCAACAAATGGATATCATCTGGGACACTCTTTAAAATTATATTTAGAACTTTCTTGTAGGCCACTTTATGCATAATTGAGGCCCCAACCCCCACTATACATTGCCGTGATTTGCGGCATTGTACAGCCTTGGACACTGCCACAGTTGACTGCGAATCACATCGTTGAGCACTTGAGCCCAACCTCTCTTTAGGAGTCTTCTGGTCAATACAATAGGGTAAGCAAATGCATATGTAACAACCAGGGACGAAAAGGGGCTGTACATCAGCTCTGGGAGCATGCACCCGTGAAGGGGGCGTGGTTTAGCTTTGAGGGGCCGTGCTGCGAGTCACGGGGCCTGGCATCACGGCACTCCACCTTTTCTTCCCAGCCCACTTCCGCCACCCCTTCCCTCCCCCCTGACCGCATATCATGTATCCGGCGGTGGGGGTACGTCAGCCCCCCTCAAATCGGTCCTTCTGACAAGGAAAGACATATTTCCCCTCCAGATTTTGTACCTGGAAGTGACGTGGACTGAGGGTGTGATTCAGAGCTGGACGCTCTGACAAGAGCGCTCGCTCTGAATCAGGGCCCTCCTACCTAAAATTGGAGCGGCCTCCTGGTCGCTCGCATAGCTGTGGGTGACCACCCACAACTTATGCGAGCGGCCAAAAAGATGGTCGCGATGGTCAAGACCATCGCGACCATCGGGCTTGCGACGAGACCCTGCGGTAGGGTCTCGCTGCCGCAAGCCCAGGAGTGCTATTGGCTCTATCAGAGCCAAAAGCACTCCCACTGACATCACTAGTGATGTCAGTGGGGCCGGAACCAGACGGTAAGCCTTCCCATGGGAACGCCTCTGTCTGGGCTGCTACGCCCCCGGCACGCCCACCAAAGGGGGCGTGCTGTCACCCACCATCGACAGCACGCCCCCTTTGGTGCGAGATCCATGCGCACGATGGAGCTCCCTCCATCATGCGCACTAGGGCACCATCGACCCGCTTGCGAGCGGGTCTCAGGCCCTGAGTTCGGAAGTGCAGTTTCCTTCCCACACAGTCCACCAAAAAAAGAAAGTTGGCCCCTCGCCACGTTTCGAGCTCGGTGGCTCGCTAGATTATATTCCCCCTCTATGCCCACTTGGATGGTAGGGAATGACATTGGACACTGGCTGATGACGTCAGGGTACAAAATCTGAAGAGGATCTATCCACTTCCTTTCTGACAGATGCCAGTAATGCCCAATGGCCAGTCCGGCCCTGGTAACAACACAAGGACAAAGTGCATTAACGACTGGAAGTGTGAAAGCATCCTAATAGAGGCTTATTCTCTATTTATTCACTCCTTTTTCTAATAAATTTAAGGATTTTAAGGGAAAGTCTATGGGGTCACTTAATATGCAATTATGACAGGCTGATGTCAGCCTTTAAGGAAAGTGCTGGCCTTTCAGATAAATGCAACGGGCCCTATAATCGAGAACAAGCGTATGAGGAACAAAACGCAATGATAAAGCAGGCCATACACTGTGCGATGTCCCAACGTTCAGATGTGTTCTACGATTTCCCTTATAATTCTCTATACGATTTGTCAAATGGTGTATGATTGTACATATGTGCATACAATACAGATGCATTGTTTCCGATAGCTAATCATTAAGAATGGATCGTTTGCAGCAAACAACCGCGCAAGACCTCGTGCATCGCACATCGGATCTTTTGCTTGCAAAACCGCGTACGATGTGTGTCGCATCGTACACAATAGGTCGGAATCCTACTGCTTTTCTATAAGATCTACAATGCAGAATTCCGACGGCGGGGACGCGCAACGTAATCACACAAATACTGCATATCGTGCAAAAAATCGCACCGTGTATGGCCTGCTTAAGACTACACACCTGACTTTGGGCCTGATTCAGACCCACTCGCGAGCGGCTGTCCGCTCGCAAGTGGGTCGATGTTATGGACTGAGCATGCGCACGACGGAGGGAGCTCCGTCGTGCGCATGCGCCAGACGCGACGAGCGAAGGAAAGTCCTTCGCTCGTTGTGTCCGATCAAAGGGGGCGTGCTGTCAACGCCTCCCGTCAAAAGCCGGCCCACTGACATCACTAGTGATGTCAGTGGGAGTGATTTTGGCTCTGATAGAGCCAAAATCACTCCGGAGCTTGCGGTTGAAAACCTCAACTGCAGGCTCCGGCTCGCAATTTCGATGGTCGCGGCCATCACAATGCACGCTCGTATAGCCTGTGGGTGGTGACCCACAGCTATACGAGCGTCCAGGAGGACGCTCCATTTTCATGGAGCCCGGCCCTCATTCAGAGCGTGCGCTCTGCTCAGAGCGTACGGCTCTGAATGAGGGCCTTTGTTTTCCTAAATCTGATAGAGATTTTGACAGTGAGGAAATCTAGGATTTTTTCTTGCAAATTTTTGCCATTAAGACACACAGGAACACATCTCCATATTTGTTGAGTTTGCAGAATATTACATACAGTCACCCTTTCCACATCTAAGTTTCTCGTTTTGCAGTAAAATATCACAGAATATGACATATTTGTTTTTGCATTGTTCTTGATTTTTTTTGTTAGAAGTAAATAACAGCACTTTATTTAACACGTTCTGATTGAAATTATATGCCAGTGCCATTAGCACATGTGGGAGCCATAATACATAAGAGAACAGTTTCAACCCATGTACTTATTCTGACTGACAGGGCTCTGATGTCTCTCTGATATATAGGCACTGCAGCACAATGATAATGTGACAAGCTATGCAGTGTAAGGTGTAGATGTGATCTACATGGAAACTGTGGAAGGAAAACATTTTCTGTATTGAGGGCCTGATTCAGTACGGATCGCTATTGCAGCTCCGTAATCGCACACGCAGTTTCACTGCGAAAATATGCTAATGTTTGAAATGGCATTGCAGCAAAACACACATCTGTAATAATTATCAAGTCTGTGAAAGCATCGTTGACATCGAGTACCATCGCAGCCTCACGCACATGGGGGGTCATTCAGACCCACTCGCGAGTGGTAGTACGCTCGCAAGTGGGTCGATGTTCCCCACTGCGCATGTGCATGACGGCGGGAGCTCCGTCGTGCGATTGCACGAGACCCGGGGAGCGACGGGCTTCCCATCGCTCCGGGCCTCGCACCAAAGGGGGCATGCTGTCGATGTTGATTGACAGCACGCCCCCTTTGTTGGGCGTGCTGGGGGCGTGCCTGCCAGACGGAGGCGTTCCCATGGGAACGCCTACCGTCTGAAGCCGGCCCCACTGACATCACTAGTGATGTCAGTGGGAGTGATTTTGGCTCTGATAGAGCCAAAATCACTCCAGGGCTTGTGGCAGGGAGACCCTACCGCAGGGTCTCCGTCGCAAGTCCGATGGTCAAGACCATCGCGACCATCTTTTTGGCCGCTCGCATATGCTGTGGGTGGTCACCCACAACTATGCGATCGGCCAGGAGGCCGCTCCATTTTCATGGAGGAGGGCCCTGATTCAGAGCGAGAGCTCTGGTCAGAGCGTCCGGCTCTGAATCAGGCCCATGGTCTGACCTTACTCAGAAATTGCTAACCTCATCGCACGCAGTGAAAGCCCAAGCTGTGTATGGCATCGCAGTGACTAATTTATGCATGTCCTGTAACGGAGTTCAAACACACTGACACGCCTGCATTTTGTCGACCGCCCCCATCACCACCCCCAAACAATCACTCCCTGTCAATCACTTTGCGATGTCTGCGTAGTCACTGCGATCGCAGTGAGACCGCGCATTGCAATGCATGCGCAGAGCGCAACAATCACACCTGCATGTAAACGCAGTTGCGATCGTTAATGAATCAGCCCCTGAGAGTGAACTAATTTAAGTATGGCAGTCAAATGATGCTACATGATCCCTACTCGCCTGCTCTCCCGGAACGTTCGGGAGACTCGAATTTCAGATGGCTTTTCTGGACCCCAGGAAAAAGAGGCAAGTCTCCCAGAATCACTGCCCACACAGGAAGCGGGCTGGTCCGAGCAGCTTGGTGGACCCTGCACCCACTTTACCAAGCCGGGAATCACGTTTTGTGTCATGGTGACATTAGACTCCATACATACACATGGTTGGGTAAAGTCAGGGAGGACACTAGTGTCACGATACGGTCATATGGCTCGTGGGCATACTGGCAGAGGCAGATTCGTCACTTCATCATCACAGGCAAGGAGCAGGAGGTGTGCTTGGCGGAGCGGTGAGCTTAGCAAGTACACAGTTATGTGAGACATTAAGTATATTTACTAAAGTGCAGGTTTTTAGAAGTGGAGTTGTACTTATTTATCGATCAGCTTCTAGAAGATAATAGCTAGAATCTTATTGGTTGCTAAGGGCAACAACTTCACTTTTAAAAACCTGCACTTTAGTAAATATACCCCTGAGTGACAGTCTGAGATTGTGACTGTTTAGTAGTAGGTCTAGAGGTGATTGGTGACTAAAAAGTGTAAGTAAAAACGTTGGTTAACATCAGAAACCATCTATGTTCCAGATCCAGTGTTCAGAACCAAACAATGTTTTGTGCCCAATGTTAAAAATATTGGTACTACCAATGTTTCTACTTCAGGGTCCATAGGGTATCCACAGGATACCTTGGGGTATAGGTGTGACGTCAGTCATCGGGCACCATAGAGTTAAGCTGTCAGCCTCCCAGGATGCACTAGGGTCCCCCTCCTATACCTCGCCCCCGAGCCAAGGCACCTCAGTTTAGTTTGGTGCCCGGCCGGAGTCGGGTGCACCTGTTGGAGTGGGGGCTAAGAAGAGCCCCTGAAGTTTTCCTGCATGCAGCTGTGGCTGCACATCTGGATGTAACGCATGGACAGTCAGTCCTGACGTCCATGCTGTCTTCCCTACACCCCCGCCGGTACCGATCCGGGGATGCTGGTGAGCATCTGGGGTCACAGCTAGCGGTGACCCCAGATGTTCCGGACCATGGCCGGATTCAAGGGGGACAGCAAGGTAAGCAGCGGGGTCCCGCGGTGGGTCCCCGCTGTTACATGGTCCAGAGTCCCCAGGCAGGGGGCTCCCTGGGGACTGGCTGCAGCATGGAGCCAGGTAAGAACCTGCGCTTCCACTACCCCCCTGGGACAGCGGACCGCAGCTGCGGCGTCCTGGGGGTTAAATGCATGCCAGGGGAGCGCGCCTTCCCTGTCTCACAGCCGGCGCCTCCCCCGCTGCACACAGCCCTCTCTGCACTCTGCCGACTGGCCCTGTGGCAGCGCTCCTCCCCCAGGCCAGCCTCCTCTCTGCTCGGCGGCCATCTTCCTGAACGCATGGTGAACGCTGCTGGTAGCCTGGAAGGAAGCATCGTGGTCTGGGTCCCCCCGCATACCTCTCCTCCGCTGTGGTCAGGTCTGTGTATGCAGCGCTGTGTCCTACCAGACTCTGTGTCTGTGTAGTTGAGTGATCAGCGCTGGTTAGTGCAGGAATTGATTTTCTTTGCATTGTATGTGACTGTGCTAGCGCTGCTGCCTGTATCTTCTATTCTGACTGTCAGCTTTATTACTGTCCCTGTTCTTTCTGCTAAGCCCTTGCGGTGCGGTGCTGCAGGGTGGTCTCTCGCCTCTTTAAAATACAATTGGTGAGAGGGGTCACATACTTAGTACCATCATGTCTGAAAGTGATTTTCCTCTCCGGCTACAGTGTACTACGTGTAAAGTACCTTTAGCGGAGGGGGAGGGTAGCGCGGAGGTCCTCTGCCGGCAGTCTTTGTCAATGTTACAACATCGGTACAGGACCCGCCCTGGGCTTGTTTCGCTCAGGCGCTTACAACCTTAGTGGGCCAGTTAGCTCAGCAGCCCGCGTTTACGCAGATGGGTTTGTCCCAGCAGTCAGTGGTGTCGTCACCCATGCAGGGTTTCCCAAAACAATTGGTGGTACCCCGCAGTCTCCCTATTTCCCCTCTCCCGGTTTCTCAGGAGCCGGCGTGGGTTAACTCCCTGACGAGTTCTGTACAGCACTTGTCGGATGGGGGAGGCTGTGATGCGGCCACATAAACGGCCGGTGGCGTCTCTGTCGGCTCCTTATGAGGATGACGAAGGGACGTCTGATGATGGGGAGATTCTGGATCCTTATGATCAGGAACCTCTCCATACTAAGGACGCTGACGCTAGGTCCAAGGTGTATATTCCTGGACTTATTCGGGCAGTCCGCACAGCCTTGGTGATTGAGGACGAAGTTCCCCCAGCTGCTAAATCCAAGTATGCCTTTTTTAAGGATGTGAAGGGTGACGCCACAGTCTTTCCTCTTTCGGGTCAGTTAATGCACCATTTAGAGGAGGCGTGGAAACAGCCTGGCAAGCGATACCAGCCGCAGAGGCGCCTGGCAGTGGCTTATCCGTTCGCAGATAATTATTTTGCTAAGTGGGAATCCCCTCCACAGGTGGATTCTCATGTGACCCGTCTTGTCCATAGTGCCACATTGCCGATGCCATCCATGTCCTCCCTTAAGGATGCTACGGACCGCAAGGTGGAGATCTGCCTGAAGTCCGCTTATTCCCTTGCGGGGGGGGCAGCGCGGCCGGCTATGGCCATTTGCTGGGTTGCCAGAGCGATGGAGCGCTGGGCGGATTAATTGGAGGCGTCCTTTGATTGCGACTGTCCGGCCGAACAAACGGAGTTGATTGGTAATCTCCGTGATTCGGTCACTTATATCAATAAGGCGGCCTTAGACATTAGTACACTGGTGTCTCGAATTTCTTCAGCAGCGGTGGCTGCTTGTCGCACCTTGTGGTTGCGATCCTGGAAGGCGGACGCTGACTCCAAAAAGGGTTTGGAGGTGTTGCCCTTTAACGGAGAAGTTCTCTTCGGTCCAGATCTGGACAAGATTGTGGCCACGCTGGCGGCAGCCAAATCGGCATGTCTCCCGTCGGCCGCGGTACCTTCTGGTTCAGGACCATCGTCCTTTCGGTCTTATAGGGCCTAGGGCAGGCCCAAACCACAGTCTTTTCCCCGACAGGCTGGTCCCAAGAAATCGGCCAAGCCCCGGAAGCAGGCATGGAGTACTAGATGTCCGGCCCCTAAGCCTGATGACAAGCCTGCGGCCTGACGGTCCGGGCCTCCCGTTGGGGGATCCCAAAGTGGGAGGCCGCCTGCTGCAGATCGCCCGGTGTTGGTCGGTCACCACGACAGACACTTGGGTTCTCGAGGTGGTCTCCCACGGGTACGCCCTCTCTTTCCAGCACAGACCCCCGGCTCGATTCTTCACCACGGGTCTACTATCAGACCGGAACAAGGCCATGGAGCTGCGGAAGGTCTTGCACACTATGCTCCAGGCTGGATTTATAGTGCCTGTTCCATTCTCCCAGAGGGGCCAGGGTTTCTATTCAAATTTTTTTTGGTGCAGAAACCCAATGGGTCGTATCGTCCGATTCTCAACCTCAAAGCTCTCAACAAGTCTTTGCGGGTGCCGAAGTTTCGGATGGAGACCCTACGGTCCATCATTCTGGCGCTGGAACCTGGGGACTACATGGTGTCATTGGACATACAGGACGCTTAACTGCATGTCCCTATTCTTTTGCGCCATCAACAGTTCCTCAGGTTTGCAATCCACAGCGACCACTTTCAATTTTGGGCGTTACCTTTTTGCCTGGCGACAGCACCGCGTGTGTTCACCAAGGTGATGGCGGTCATAGCGGCTTCTCTGCGGCTGCAGGGAGTCCGCATGTTGCCGTACTTGGATGATCTGTTATTAGTGGCAGGATCTCCAGAGCTCCTTCTACGCCACTTGGACCTGAGCATTGCGCTACTGCAACGGCACGGCTGGTTAATCAACTGGCAGAAGTCCACTCTAATCCCGTCTCGGCGGATTCTGCACCTCGGAGCCTTATTGGACTCGGGACAGCAAAGGATCTTTGTGACGGGGGAAAAGATCTCTGCTTTACAGTCGAGGGTGCGCAGTTGTCTGCACAGCCGCCGGGTGTCTCTACACTCGGCGATGAGGTCCTGTTGACAACGGACGCCAGTCTTCGGGGCTGGGGAGCAGTTTCGGGTCCACACTTGTTCCAGGGCAGGTGGACGCCGACAGAAGCGGAGCTTCCAATAAATATCTTGGAACTCCGTGCGGTTTTCAATGCTCTCCAGCCGGGTTCTCCAGGGTCGCCCGGTGCAGGTCCAGTCAGACAACGCTACCACCGTGGCCTACATAAACAGGCAAGGAGGAACCCGAAGTCGGGCGGCTCTCGTAGAGGTGTCTCGGATCCTGGTATGGGCGGAGCGCAATCTTCCGGCCATATCAGCGGTCTTCATCCCGGGAGTGCTAAATTGGGAGGCGGACTTTCTAAGTCGCCAGGACGTTCATCCGGGGGAATGGTCCCTGCACCCGGACGTTTTTCAACTGCTGGTGGACAGGTGGGGTCTTCCAGAGATCGACCTCATGGCGTCCCGGCACAACAACAAGTTGCCGGTGTACGGGTCTCGCGCAAGAGACAAAGAGGCGTCTCTGGTGGATGCTCTGTCCGTCCGGTGGACGTTCCGGTTCGCATACCTGTTTCCTCCGGTTTCCCTTCTTCCACGGGTAATCCGGAAATTCAAACAGGAAGGAGGGACGCTCCTGTTGATAGCTCCCACGTGGCCCAGACGGCACTGGTTCTCAGACCTTCAGGGTCTGTCCGTGGACAGTCCTCTGCGGTTGCCGCTACGACCGGACCTTCTGTCGCAGGGTCCTTGTCTTCACCCGCACCTGGCTCGGCTGTCTTTGACGGCGTGGCTGTTGAGACAGCCATGTTGAGGTCCAAGGGGTTTTCCAGCTCTGTGGTGCGTAAAATGTTGCGAGCTCGGAAACCGTCGTCCGCGAGGATATACCATCACGTGTGGCATACGTTCTTCCAATGGTGTCGACCGAGAGGTTATGCACCGCGGGAGTTTTGTCTGTCTAGGATACTTGCCTTCCTGCAAGCGGGACTAGATCATGGGCTTCGCCTTGCTTCTTTGAAGGTACAGGTTTCGGCCCTGTCTGTCTGGTTTCACCGAAGGATTGCTACAATCCCGGATGTGCGCACCTTTATACAATCCCGGATGTGCGCACCTTTATGCAGCCGCCCTTTGTTCCACCTGTGGCACCTTGGGATTTGGCTGTGGTCCTGAGGGCTCTCCAGGGACCGCCGTTTGAACCACTGGGCTCAGTGGATCTTAAATGGCCATAGCTTCGGCCAGACGTGTTTCTGATTTAGGGGCTCTCTCTTGTAGACCCCCTTTCTTGATTTTTCATGGGAACAGGGCAGTGCTCCGCACTCGGCCTGAATTTCTTCCCAAAGTTGTTTCCCAGTTTCATGTTAACGAGGAAATAGTTGTTCCGGCCTTTAACTCACCTGGTCTTTCAGTGGGTGAGGCCACTTTGGATGTTGTGCGGGCCTTAAGGACTTATGTTGACCGCACTTCTTCGTTTAGGAAGTCGGACGCCTTGTTTGTCCTCTATGGCTTCCATAAAAAGGGTTGGCCTGCTTCAAAGCGAACTTTGGCAGCCTGGATCCGTATGGCTATTTCTGAAGCTTATCTTCATGAAGGTCTGCCGGTTCCTCCTTCTTTGAAGGCTCATTCCACTAGGTCTGTGGGTCCTTCGTGGGCAGCTCGACGTGGTGCCTCTGCAGTTCAGATCTGCAAGGCTGCTACGTGGTCCTCTGTCCATACCTTCGTGAGGTATTACAGGTTTGACGCCTTCGCCTCTCAGGATGCTTCCTTCGGGCGGCGGATTCTCCTTTCAGCACAGGAGCGTCCCCACCCTTAAAGGATACTGCTTTGGGACATCCCCAAGGTATCCTGTGGATACCCTATGGACCCTGAAGTAGAAAATTTGAGATATGGTAAGAACTTACCTTTGTTATCTCTATTTCTACGAAGTCCATAGGGTTCCACAGGACTCCCGCCCTGTCGCACCTGTGCTGCAGATGGGTTTTGGTCTGGTCATCGGTTTTCCCGTCTCCCTCTGGTGAGAGTGTGATTCTTGTTTGTATCCAGATCTTCTTTCTCTCTCTTCCTTCTCCTCCTCCGGCCTATGGCTTGGTAACTAACTGAGGTGCCTTGGCTCGGGGGCGGGGTATAGGAGGGGGACCCTAGTGCATCCTGGGAGGCTGAAAGCTTAACTCTATGGTGCCCGATGACTGACGTCACACCTATACCCCAAGGTATCCTGTGGAACCCTATGGACTTCGTAGAAATAGAGATAACAACGGTAAGTTCTTACCATATCTCATATTTTTCTTTCGATGTCTCAGGGTGAAGGTTGGATAGTCCTGGATGGGATTTAGGGCCTGATTCAGGGTGCACCGCTGATTGCAGATTCCTGATGTTCAGGAATTTGCACAGGCGCCAGACCCGTTCTGCGCATGTGCAGAATGGGTCTGCGAGCCTGCACGCAAACTGGCAGCAGACTGTCTGTGATTGACAGCCTGCTGCCGTTTGGGGGCAGCGACAGCCTCCGATACCCGAAACGGTGGCGTGTCGCCACCGTTGGGCGGATGGAAGAGGCCAGGATCTCCGTCGGCTGATGGAGATTCCCTGGCCTCTTCCTCGCAGCTGTGTGACCCCATGGGTTACCGCAGCCAGCCGATGGTCTGCAGCGTATCTGATCCTGTGTTGGACCACAGAGCTCGGATACATAATGCACCTCCTGCTGCATTAGCATATCAGCACAGACGGAATAGCTAAGCTGCTTGCGGACAGCTTGGCTATTCCGACTGAAGCTGAATCATTCCCTTAAGCCAGTGATTCCCAACCTCGGTCCTCAAGGCACACTAATAGTCCTGGTTTTAGTGATATCCATGGTTAAGCATGGATAGTTAAGTCAAAATAACTGAGGTACTAATTAAGTCAGCTGTGCTCAAGTATGGTTATCCTTAAAACCTGGACTGTTAGTGTGCCTTGAGGACCGTGGTTGGGAACACCTGCCTTAAGCCATTGCAGGCATCCATTTCTATCACCTTTCAAAGGCAAACCAAAGCAGCATCAAATCTATACATAGATAAGCATAAATAAACTAGATTTCTGGCGGGGAGACTGCAGAGATGTGTACAACTCTGTATACAGCAATATATAAATATATTTCCCTGCAAGTGAGTAATTGGCATTCAAATGCTTTATCTACGGTGTACGTGTCTTGTCAAGTTTTACATATTTTTTTTTTTTACCAGTGCACTACAGGTGCCTTGTGTTCTTTATGCCCTGGCATGTTGGCATTTGTAGTTCTTCATGTGCCAGCATACCCTTACAACCATTTAAGTTGTGCATTACAGGGCTAGCTGAGACCGATAGTGCACTAGCAAATTACAATTTTAATTCTATATATTACAAACTTTTAATTAACACCATACCCACTGCACAAGGAGTGTGGGCAGTGGCCTTCGTGGTATTAGCACAGGGCTGGTTGTATAAAGGGGGTAGATATTTCTTTTTAGCAGGCTACAAGAACATACTGTACTTAACACATTCACTAGTGAAATCTATAATCCATTGAGCAGGTTACAGCTTACACTTTATTCAGGCTACTCAAGGAGCATCTCTATATTGAATGAAAAAAACTTAGAAAATTCAGGTACCCCAAGTTAAAATAGATCCCTGTATTAGATTCACAGCCCATGCTGTGTGCAAGACAAGTTCTTATGTATCGGTAGTATGTATCTGCTACTGTTTAAGCTAAACATCCTAGGCAAATGTGCAGATTATGTTTAATCTGAATACCCCTATTGTTAGCGATTTCCAATTTTTTTTTATCGATAGTGAAGAAGACAATGGGGCTGATTTTGAGCTTTTCCATACGCCCAGGACATTCTACTTGCTTTTATATCTGCAGAAGTGTGCAGAAAATCTGTGTGACTGAAAGTGGGAGCCTGTCCCGCCTGCTGGGTATCGTCTGCAGATGCAAGCGTCAGTATCTGGACTTACGGTACATCAGCCCCATGCTAGATGCAAAAGATCCATCAGAAACAGACGTCCTATCTCCATTTGAGCGCTACCATCACCCATAGAAGTTGAATTATGTACGTGCCCACGACACTCCCATGGTAGTCTCAGGAAATGGGGCTGCTCCTTGCGATTGCATGGTCGCCGCCTAATTACACACAGATGCCCATACACAGTTGCAAGCTAAGGGTCTGATTCAGATCCACACAATTCCGATATTTACGCTGATCAAGCGATCGTTAGCCATTGTGCACGCATGTAAGCTGCACTGCGTACGTGCAGCGATTGTTTTGCAATTGCGCACACACAGGATTCACTCGCAAAGTGAATGACAGGTAGTTTGGAGGAGGTAACGGGGGGGCTGGGAGGGGGATTAGAAAAAAGCAGGCATGTAAGACCATTTCCTAGCTCTCAGCAGGAGATCCCTCTGCGTGTCTGGACTTACTCAGAAGACTGATGGCCACCTGATCTGCGCTCGATGTTTCCGGTTATGTGCATGAGCAGCGGAAGTGAGATGCTGTCAGTGGGCATCTAAGCACTGGACGGCTGGTGTGTCATTAGCTTATTTTTACAATTGCGATTTGTGATATTGCAGCTGTGATGGCATTTGCATGTGTGGATCTGAATCAGAAGAAACATACGGTCTGGTATGAGAGCAGAATTTTGTTGGAGGATGAGCCTATCCAGGTGTGATCGATATGATTCTTATTAATGTCTGATATGTCGGTTGGACTGTGTAATCCCCCCTTCTTGTTGCTACTAATCCGCTTTTTGTTTTTGTCCTCTTCTTAGTTATTTCTTTATTTTTTTTCTAGTTTGTATTAAATGTTTCTCTTGTAAGAATGCTCCTTTATATGCGTACACTTCGTACAGGTTGCACAGTTTATCACATGGCTACCATCTACAGTGTATGTATTATATCCTATCTATATTACCAATTACTGAACATGTTGTTCTTTCTTTTCTGTAATGTCAACTGTATTTTTTTGCTCTGTGATATGCACAATAAAAACATGTTAAATAAAACTTTAGGCTCTCATACAGGGGTTGATGCAGAGTGAGCACTGTGCCAGTTTGTGTAGTGTATCTTGTGTGAATTCATAGTGTAAATGCTCAGAAAGCAAATGTGTGCATATGCCACTATGCAGACTCGCACTGTTCATGTATCAAGCCTTATGTGTCACAATCGTGGGATTTGGAAGCTGTGTTCCTGGACTGGGCCTTGGACCTGTATTACTTAGCGCAGACGCTCGCTGGAGGAGACTTGGCTTAATAAAGTTTCTCCGCATGAGAGGGTGCAGCGAACTGATAGGAGTTTGAGGAATGTAGAAGTGGCGTGGTAACTTGGAAGCTACGTGGAGCGGCTGGATAGCCGTGGGTAGACGTTGGTAGCTGGGTGGCTACGTGGAGGGGCTGGATAGCCGTGAGTAGACGTTGGTAGCTGAGTGGCTACGTGGAGCGGCTGGATAGCCATGGGTAGACGTTGGTAGCTGGGTGGCTACGTGGAGTGGCTGGATAGCCGTGGGTAGATGTTGGTAGCTGGGTGGCTACGTGGAGCGGCTGGATAGCCGTGGGTAGACGTTGGTAGCTGAGTGGCTACGTGGAGCGGCTGGATAGCCGTGGGTAGACGGTAGCTGAGTGGCTACGTGGAGCGGCTGGATAGCTGTGGGTAGATGTTGGTAGCTGGGTGGCTACATGGAGCGGCTGGATAGCCGTGGGTAGACGTTGGTAGCTGAGTGGCTACGTGGAGCAGCTGGATAGCCGTGTGGAGACGTTGGTAGCTGGGTGGCTACGTGGAGCGGCTGGATAGCCGTGGGTAGACGTTGGTAGCTGAGTGGCTAGGTGGAGCTGCTGGATAGCCGTTGGTAGGCGCTGGTAGCTGGGGGGTGAATACTAGCAAGAAACACCTTCGGAGCACAGTGGGAAGGCTCACTTAGTAGAACTAAGAAAGTAGTTGCACTGGTAACTTGTGTCAGCATTGGGGATCCTTTTATAGTGGACGCTGAGAGCTGACAGGCTGAGAGAGAAGGAGAAGATTCCTCATTGGTGGAAGTGGAGTCACATGGGCAATCCAAGATGGCCGCTCCCATGGACCGGAGGACAGCGCTTCTAGGAAGAAACCAGCGGGGACCAGCGATCAGCAGGAGCCGGCGAGGAAGCAGCACAGCAGCGGGAACCTCCAGAGGAGAACAGGGAAGACCGCCCTGAGAGAGGAGTACGGCGCGGGTCAGCGCCCGCAAAGGTAAGCAGCGGGGTCTGATTCTGGGGTCTCCAGAGCGACGTGTGACATTATGACTGGAGGGTGATAGGTGCATTCTCACATATGTGTTCACACATATGCAGCACATGCAGACCAGCAATAATGAGCATACTTAACTGCTTCGAGTCATGTATTTTGCTACACGTGTAAATACATACAGTGATGAGGATGCCTCGTGGTAAATCAGTCACATATGCCTCCAATGTGGAGGCGTATGCATCTCCAGATGTACGAGCTCTGCATATGTGCGGAAAAGCGCTGTTTTTCTCTACAGTTTACTTTTCAGCAGTTTATGCCCATTTTGCTACGTAAATCTGCATCAAAGTCTTTAAAGGTGCGTATCCACTAGGCGAGAGAGGAACGACTGTACGAATACAACATTGTAATTGTACAATCATTCATCAATCTGTGCAGTGGATAATGTGCCCACATTGAACGATATGTTGTTCATTGCAGGCACCCTCCCTCATCCCCGAACATGCCCAATCTGTCGATATCGGCAGGTTGGCCTGCATGGTCAGGCGATGTTTGATGTCGAAAATGACCAACGGGAGCACGCATCGCTGGTCGTTTTTCGATATTTCAGTGCACGAATACTGAATGATTAATGAGTGATTAAACGATAATAATGTCGTAATCGTTCAATCACTCATTTTAATCGTCTAGTGGATACGCACCTTTATCAGGATTATCTAATAGGACCTGATTTCACGGAACCAGCAGGATTTCAGCAAGATTGCTGCTAATTTTAAAGCGGCAATCAATTGTAAGGCTGGTTCATCTTAATAATTGATTGCCTCTTTAAATTTAGTAGCACTCTTGCTGAAATCTTGCCGATTCTGTGAGATCAGAACCTATTACATAATCCCCTATATCTGTAATTCAAATATAAAGGTATGGAATATTTGTTTTAAGAGATTAAAATGTGCCACAGTTGCATGTCATATGCCATGATGGGGAACTTGAAATCTGCAGGGATAACATAAACCGGAGGGATGTAAATGTGGCTGCAAAAGGGATTGAGGCATTTGGGGACATGTTTGGTTCTAATGAAAAACTCAGTTATTTACAATTTGTGTATTTTTTTTCTTGGAGGGGGGTTTATTTAGAACTGTGCCATGCAATAAGAACGCAAACAATTTTAAATAACAGTTGGATAGTATTACATTAATGAAACAGAGTGTAACACATTATGACTGACGACTGAGACATACTGTGATCAAGATACCCGGTAGCCAAACCTTGTAAAACACCTTTCAGGAGGCTGTACTTAGTCACTATAATATCTTGACATTCTCGTAATACACAAGGAAGGCCTCATACTGAGCTAAATGTACTGCTGCCTGCAGTGCATATCTTGCATATTTTCATACTGCACATGCTCTGGAACAGCACACACATTTACGAGCTATTCAGAGTTGTGTACAGTACATATCTCCACTCATGTTAGGCAAAGCTCAGGGCCGTATTCGGCTTGGTTCGCAAGGCTGCGTTCGCACACACTAGGTTGATGTTTGCATTCTGCGTATGCATCGCACTGCGCGTGCGCGAACTAGCTACTGCGATCGGGTAAGGGATCGCAGTGAGTACGCAGACCCTTCCGATATTGATTGACAGGAAGTGCCATTTATGGGTGGTGATAGGGGGGTGGTCGGGCGAACAAAGGTGTGCCATTGCATTTGAACGCCATTGCAGGGGCGTGCATAATTTAAGCCCCTGCGGTGGCATATGCAGCCTGAGCTGTAGATACCAACAGGAAGTTTAGCAGTTTGTGAGTGAAGTCATGGGCAGCCACAACAGTGCGTGTGGGACCGATGTCACCGATGTTTTTACACACTTGTGAAGGCATTGCAGATGTAATTAAAGGGAAGTAGGCGGCTCGAGAATGTGGTGGGCGGCTTTGTATAGTGCTGCGATCGCATTGCGATTTTATTTATTTGCAGCGGCCGGTGCGTGTGAACACAGCCTTGCAAACTAAGCTGAATCAGGCTCTTAGTGCATTGTCAGGCAATGTAAAAAAATATGCATGTTTTGAGCCTAGGATATTGCAAGTACACACTGAAGATGATGATTAATATCAAAAGCATATTGGATTGGGACAGGGCCAATGATGTCATTATAGCTGAAATTATTTCATTACCTGTATCCTCCCCTCCCTTCTTAGTTAACAAGGCCTTGGGAAAGGCTGTGGGATGCGGGGAGGGGAAGCTTAGGTTTAGGCACTGGGATGGGAGGGTTATGGCGAGGGGGAGGGTTAGGATACTCACCAATAAGCGTCGGTATCCAAACCCTGTTGGTATGCCGGTATCGGGATTCTGATCGCCGGCATCCCGCACCCAACCAGTGGAGAGCAGCAGCCCCTGTAGCACCTAGCTCATTTGACACTTGTGCTCTACCTATGGTCATGTCTGATTGTATGGGTGCTATGCTCGCATTTCTATCACAGCATTCTCCATGCACACTATTGGTTCCATGACAACTGCAAGTAGCCCCATTGGCACTCCAAAGAGAAGAAAGTGTTCCTTACTCAATGCACAGCCCTTATTATTAAACACACAGTAATATTATTTCTTAATGTTTTTTGTTTTCCCTGTGGCTTCTGTTCACATTAAAATATAGTTTTTATTCAGTTTCTTATTAAAATATATACCCATTGCTAAATTTAAATAAAAACAGAATATATAAAAATAAAGTAATCACCCAATCACTTGGTACAGTAGTTACAGCAAAATATGTTTTAATAAAATATAGAGTGTAATCTAGTAAAGAAATAAGTTAATTAAAATTAAAAACGTGAATCTGCCAATAACACAACATTTTACTTTCCATTCCAATAGATAGCTATTTCTATTTTCTGATATATGTAAGGATTATATTTAAATTCTTCAATAGTATTCTATTACTTCAATATATTTCCTTTTTCAGAACAGTGGTACACTTCTTAATGAATTCCTTTTCGTGTCTCTGGTTGACTATTGGAATTATAGTCTAATGCTACCCTGCTAGTCATTCCTTAATATTTAATGGGGTAGGGCTTTGCTGCTATATTGCACTATGTAGCACTAGTGGTGATACTATGGGGCATATTCAGTTGGGGGTGAGGTTTAGCGAGGAAAGGATCAGTGAGCACCTGGGCTGTATCAGCCAGGAGAATCAATCAGCGTGCACCTGACACTGCACACAGACAGGCAGTAATTAGTGTAGAGCCTCAGCAGTAATCAAGACTGGGACTGCAAACAAAATGCTGCTACGACAGATCCTAAAGACCCCCATTCATCAGCAATTGATTGCAGCAATTTGCAATCGATTGTGTATAAAAATCTCATCCTTTTTCAATCGATTGCAGAATTGCCACAATCGATTGAAAAAGGGAAAGATTTTTATACACAATCGATTGCAAATTGCATAATTGCTGCAATCAATTGCTGATGTATGGGGGCCTTAACAGGAAAAAGGGAAAGATTTTTATACACAATCGATTGCAAATTGCATAATTGCTGCAATCAATTGCTTATGTATGGGGGCCTTAACAGGAGGAGGGAGGAGACTTCAGCGAACGCTTGCCTGGCGTTCACCCCGCACAACATTGGCAGCGTGGTGGCTTGTGACAATTTCCCGACCGTATTTTCTAAAATTATGGATTTTAGGAAAAATTGGTCGTGCTCTGGAGGTGCTCAAATAAAACCTCCAGGCACTCAAAAAAAATCAAAACCCCTGCATCTTATTGAATAGGAAAAATCTAGCGGTCGCAGGATTTTTACTATTCTCGCCCCCAATTAAATATGCCCCTATGGCTCCATTAGATTTCCCTAGATCCTCTTATATTCTAGTGTCTTGCAATATTATAATGTTGATCTCTTACTGACCAATAAGTCCTATCCTAACCCTGTCGGGATGCCGGTGTCAGTTATTCTAACCGTCGGGATCCTGAGTGCCGGCATCCCATACCCAACAAGTGCAGAGCTAAGTCCAGAGTTGTTTGGGGTGCAGGTGCTTCATTGCCTACGCATCCTACAGCTCCTTCTGCAGCATCCCCTTTATCACCTAGCTCAGTTGACACTTCTGCTTTACCTATGGTCATGTCTGATTGTATGGGTGCTACGATCACATTTCTATCACAGCATTCTCCATGCACACTGTTGACCAACTGCAAGTAGCCCCACTCCTTTCTCTTCCGACAAGTTGACTGTAATGGCCAGTCAGTTCTTTTAGGTTTGGGGGTCTTCTGGTGCTTTTTTTTATACTCCTGTTGGCACTACAGCTGCGCGGGCCACTGTTGGATTCTCGGGTTGTCTCTTGGGACCCTGCAGTTGCTCCTGGGTTGGAGCTTTCCACTTCATCGGATACTGATGGGCCTTTGCCTACATTTCCCAATTCTGATGATGATACGTGGTTTGGCATTAGTGAGGATCCTGCAGAGAATCTTCATCTCAGGTATCCAAGTTGACCGTCCTGGCATTGAAGATGTGTGTCTTTCTGAGGATGGGTCTAGTAGATGCAATCATACTGTTTCTCTTCATAGGACCCTTCCTCGTCGCATAGTTCTCAATGGTCCAATAAAACAGCAGTGAAGTTTGCCATGTGTGAGGTTGCCTGAAGGCATACACAAGTTAGATATGATTGTTCCATATGTTGCGCAAACTCGGGCTATTGGGTGGTTCACTGCATCAATAGAGCTGTATTGCATGGTTCATGCACTAGTATTAGGGACAAGATCAGGAAGGGTTGCTATGTGGACATTTTTACCCTTACAGACAAAGGCAAGAAATACTTTAGATCCTATTCTAACAGGATTGCCAGAATTTATGGGGTTGAGCAAATAATATATAGATAAGTAAACAAGTGTGGATCTGTTCAGTTCAAGATGCCCTGCAGCAGTAAAATAGAGGTATGCTAACCTCACCACAAATAGAACAGAAAAGAATATACTGCGCTGGTTTGGCTCAGTCAAGGCATTACAAGTATATATAAAAAGTACATTTAATTTATTAAAATAGGAAAATAAAAATAGCAATAATCTAAAAAAACTAATAAGAATAGCAGCCTATCTCATAGATAGTATGTAGCAGCTCAATTGTATCCTAAACAGTGAATAATAAGTTGCTACATTAATACAACAGTATCTCATTCAGATGTGCAAAATTCATACTATAAAGTATATGTTTTCTGTAGAAAAAACTGTAAACAACGACCGAGCGGAAGCCGCAGATACTGACATTAGTTACTAATAACCCTTTTACACCAGAGCTAAAACCCAGGTTATTGCAGGGTTAACCTGGGTAGCTCCTTGGTGCAAAAGGGGAAAGGGTTGGATTGCTGGGTCCATATGGCGCGAGATGCCCATCGCATATAGGACACTCCAGAAAGAGTAGCATACGATATTTTTCTGTAAAAGTTTTCACCTTATTCGCACTGCAGGTGCAGTGAAAAGCCGCGCATAGTATACTAGAGATGCTAGGCTGCGACATTAACAACACAGGAAATTGTTTAATAAGTTTTGTTTCTCTTCCCACTGTCTTTGCGACTTTGAGATTGATTGGAAGTCAAATTTGCAGGTTTTGGACCAAATCGTGCTCACGACTCCCAGGGAGCTCCATGGAGAGTTCACGGCAAATCGTACACATCGGCTGATCGTCAGCACATCGCTATGTCTGTGGCCAGCTTTGGGCTTGTTACTTGCCACTTTTGTGGTATTGTATCTTGAGGGATTTTTTAATCCGGGGGTTTTAGCTGTAGCCGCTGACACTTTCTCATGGTATTTTTTGCGAAAAATACCATGATAAGTATGCAAATAGGATTTGCAGGGACAGAGCTTTATCGCAAGCTCTGCCTCTGGATGCGGATGTTAGTACATCCATGTGATATTTCAAACTACAACCGCATTTTAAATGCAGATTGTAGTAAATAGGGGCCCAAATCTCTGGGAATATTTGTCTAACTATTTAAGCAATCATATGAGATATGTCTAGTTCAAGTTACACTATGAAAATAAAAGTCTGCTTGCTATGGGCTTTTCAAGTTTCCATTTAGGGACCTATTTTTGATCTTTCGTACTTTTTTGCCATTCGGAATCATCTGTTAGTCTATTTATTTTTGCTAATCACTGTCCTAGAACAATCGTAGAACATTACTCTGAAATATATACGGTACTGTGCAAAAGTTTTGGGGGGAGATGTACTAAGCTCTGAAAAGTGATAAACTGGAAAGTGATAAACCACCAGCCACTCAGCTCCCAACTGTCATGTTACAGGCTGTGTTTGAAAAATGAAAGTAAGAATGCTTTCAAAAATAGAAGAGTTAATAGTTTATTTTAATCAATTAAAAAAATGCAGAAGGACTTGAGCAAGCCTACATCCACAGAAGATCTGTGGTTAGTTTTCCAAGATGTTTGGAACAGCTCCCTTCCGAGTTCTTTCAAAAACTACGTGCAAGTGTACCTAGAAGAATTGATGCTGTTTTGAAGGCAAAGGGTGGTCACACGAAATATTGATTTGATTTAGATTTTTCTTCTGTTCATTCACTTTGCATTTTATTAATTGATAAAAATAACTATTAACACTTCTATTTTTTAAAGCATTCTTACTTTGAAGCATTTTTTTCCACACTTGCCTTAAACTTTTGCACAGTATTGTTTTTCCCAATATATGGACTTAGGATAGTGAGACCATCATGTAGGCAGAATCAAAAGAAATAAAAAATTATTTAATTTCTTCTTCAGGGTTCATAGGGATTCACAGGGATACAATGGGGTAATGTAGTTGGAGAGATCCAGGCACCAAACAGTTAAAGCATTTTAGCTCCCAGGATGCCTCTGGTCCTCCATATATACCCCGCCCCCAGCCATAGGCCTTCAGTTGTTCGTTTGGTGAGGCAGGATTCAGACACACCTTTGTAACGGGACTGCTCAGGCAGTCCTAAGCTTTTATTTTATGTTTTATTTTTTATATTTTTGGATCGGCAGTACCTAGCGTCTGAATTAAGATGCATGTACTGCGACTCCGTCTACCTCCGCCGGACCGCAACACAAGTAACAGGGCTGGTATTTTCAGCGGGTCTCAGCTGTGCTTGCTAGCAGCGATGCTGGGACCCGGACTGCAACCGTACGCCATCAGGTACGGCGATTGCTCGCTTATGGGGAATCGCACGTGGCAGTCCTTGCATCCGGCGTAGTGGATCCACCGTATGCCGCTGCAGTCAGAACTCAGAACGTCCGCTTCCTCTTAATGTTGATGCGATGCTTGTTGATACGTATAGATTTTCGTATCAGTTTCCCTATGTATTGATATCCACAGGGACAGGAGAGCATGTAGATAATTCCTTTAGAGTTACATGTGATTTTTTGTTTTATTCCAAAAATGTTATTCGTAGTGAATGATGTAACACTTCAAATAGATTTGGATGTATGACTCTTTTCTTCCAAGCACTACATCCACCACATTTATAAAAGCCAGGAATATTGTCTTGTAGCCACGTGCTTTTTTCTTTTTCAGAAAGATGGCTCCTGACGAGTGCTTCCTATGTTGGGGGCTCTTCTGTATACAATCCTAGGTACTCTTGGTAGGAGGGGGCTGAGTTCTTCATCCGCCATTCATAATACCAGTGTTTTTTTAGGGATTTTTCCAGGAGTTTGCTTTGTCCTGAAAATTCCGTGATAAAGAGAGTTCCTTCTTCTTGCGTTTTTAAATTCTTATTTTTATATTTTAAAAGGGTATCTCTCTTTAATTGGTGTATTTCCTCCCGATCTTTCTCCAGTATTTCCTCCCGATCTTTCTCCAGTCTTCTCTTTGTCCTTGTTGTAGTTCTTTTCTTCAAAATAGTGGATCAAAAGTCTTGATTGTTCATCCCAATCTTCTTTCTTTGAGCAATTTCTTCTTATCCGCTTAAATTGTCCCTTAGGAATGTTTGCTATCCATTGATGGTGGTGATTGCTTTTAGCATTCAAATAGCTATTGCAGTCCACCGGTTTCGAGAAAGTTTTAGTTTCTATTTAGTTGTTCTCTACAAAGATTGTTAGATCTCAGAAATTAATTGTGGTGTCACTAATTTCGCTCGTGAATTCAAGGTTATCTTCATTCCGGTTGATGTAGGTAGGCGATGAAGTCCTCCAATTCTGCTCTTCCTCCATTCCATATTATAATGACATCATCAATATAGCGTGCCCAAAGGATTCAATTTTCTTGGTAGATGTTATTTGTCCAGATCGTCTACTTTCCCACTGGGCTAGGAACAGATTAACGTATGATGGTTCACCGACATACAGAATCTATCCATAGGCAACCCGTATCCTCTTCCTCTATGGCGGTGTTAGCGCAGGGTCCCTGCCGGCATCCAAACTTACCTCATCTGGCTTTGGTGGAGCGGCTCTTGAATCTTCCATCTTAAGAGCCAAAGGTTTCTCCAGCTCTGTGATTCAAATGATGCTTAGGGCACGAAAGCCTGCCTCTGCTCGCATCTATTATAGCAGGGGTTCCCAACTACGGTCCTCAAGGCACACTAACAGTCCAGGTTTTAAGGATAGCCACACTTGAGCACAGGTGACTTAATTAGTACCTCAATTACTTTGATTTAACTATCTGTGCTTAAGCATGGATATCACTAAAACCAGGACTGTTGGTGTGCCTTGAGGACCGAGGTTGGGAATCACTGTATTATAGGGTTTGGCATTCTTTTTGTCAATTGTGTTCCCACAGGAAGTATGATCCTAAGGTGTTTAGGGTTTCCCAGTTACTGGCTTTTCTCCAGGCTGGTTAACACCTTGGTCTTCGCATGGCCACGTTGAGAGTGCAGGTTTCTGCATTGTCAGTCTATTTCCAGAGAAAGATTGCTTCATTACCAGATGTTAGAATTTTTTGTTCAGGGAGTCCTATAAGCTCAGCCTCATTTTGTCCCACCGGTAGCACTGTGGGATCTGTCTTTGGTTCTTAAGGGGCTACAAGCTCCCCCATTTGAACCTCTAGACTTTTTGTACTTGCTGTCTCTTCTGCATGCAGTCTCTCTGATTTGACAGCGCTCTCTTGTCGCTCCCCATTTTTTACCAGGATAGTGCTGTTCTTCGTACAAAGGAGGTTTACCTTCCTAAGGTAGTGACCCGTTTTCATGTAAATGATGAAATTGTAGTTCCAGCCTTTTAGGCTCCAGACCTCTCTCCGTAGGTGAAGCCTCCCTGGATGCAGTTTGTGTTTTCTGTATGAGGGTGGCCAGCTAACAAGCGGACCTTAGCTCGATGGTTACGTATGACTATCTCTCAGGCATACACACAGGCTAAGCTCCCTGTGACAGCACATTCTACTCGGTCTGTAGGGCCGTCGTGGGCATTTAGTCGTGGTGCTCTGCTGAACAATTGTGCAAGGCAGCCACGTGGTCTTCTGTCCACACTTTTCTTAGGTTCTAAGCCTTTGATACTTTTGCCTTTCAGGATGCTTCCTTTGGGCGACGAGTTCTCCTTTCTGCTTAGGAGCATCCCCCACCCTTAGGGGAACTGCTTTAGGACATGGTATCCCTGTGGATCCCTATGGACCCTGAAGAAGAAAATAAGAGTTATGGTAGACTTACCATTGATAATTCCTTTTCTTCGAGGTCCATAGGATCCACAGGGCACCCACCCTGATGCACCTGGCTGCATTGGGTATTTTTTCTATCGGTAATGGATTCCCTCATCTTGTGTGAGAGTGCTTCTGGTGTACGGTTGTTTTTCCTTCTCTTTCCTTCTCCTGCCTTGAGGCTTGTTTACAAAACTGAAGGCCTGTGGCTGGGGGCAGGGTATATATGCAGGAGGACCTGAGGCATCCTGGGAACTGAAAGCTTTAACTGATTGGTGCCTGGATCTCTCCAACCACATTACCCCATGATAACCCTGTGGATCCTATGGACCTCGAAGAAAAAGAGTTATCGATGATAAGTCTACCATTCACTAATTTTATACTACCTTCAAGAGTCAGCCAGACCAAATGAGCTCTACTAGTTAAATCACCAATTCTCGTTTGTAACTAACAGTACCTTAGTTTAAGTAGCATACTCCATATGGCGTTAGCTTTTTGGAGCTTGTCTCAAACAGCTAAGTTAAGCTTAGATAAGTTCCAAAGAGCTAAGCTCTTTTGTCTTACCTTTAGAGAACTATGGGTAAAGCTGCTGTGAACGATTTAGGGGGAGATTTATCAAATCTTGGAGAGAGATAAATTAACATTTAATTTATTTTTCTAGCTCAGCCTGTAAAATGACAGTTAGAAGTTGATTGGTTACTATGGATAACTTCTCCGCTTCATCTCAGAGATTTGATATATCTCCCTCTAGTGCTGAACACAGGTGATATCTCTGATATCACCTGCTTTACAGTATTATTAAATTGCAACGATACAAATTATTACTCTAAACTTTTAAATTGGGTGTTTTACTAGTATTAATTTTTTTTTCAATCAAATTTTTATTGCATTTATAAGACAAAAATTGATCACAATACATTTGTGGCTGTATATTCCAGTATAACAATATTAATGCAATTGAGATTGATTTAGGATTACAGATAAAGACGATAACCAATTAAAACATGTAGCAATATCTTATTAGGGAATCACTAACAAGGTTAGCAAAGTTTGAATAGTAATGAGTCTAAACTTCACTCAGGTTATTATCCATACTGATATAATACAATACAGTAATGAGTATCTAAAATAAAATAAATAGTAATAAAAGTACAGGGGAAAGATACAAGGAGGGGGAAGGAGCGGGGTGGAGACGGTATCTCTACTTAGCATGAAAATCGAACAGGTTGTAATATAGATTTTATGAAATAATCTTTATATTGGTAGAATATAATTGGAATGGAAGTAAGTGTGTGAAAAACCCATCAGACCTAAATAAGGGGGATTTGATAAGCTCTTATCAACGCAATAGCTTGAATCAGAGGGAAGAAGAGATACATTTCAGTAGGTACCATTCAGTGCTTTCGAATAATTTAATAATATGAGCCTGAGAAGAGGCATCTAAGATGTTAATGTAAGGTTCCCACTTTTTATAAAATTTTTCTACACCCTTATCTAGGTCTGGTTTGGATGAGCATCTGTCAAAGTACAATAATTGAAGCTTTTTCTGTTAGACCTCATTCAGAGTAGGGAAGAATTTAGTGATCCAGTGAATTAGAATTATTTTCTTTGCCACTGTTACTAATGTTGTAAGTAGTGGAATCTTTGCACTTTTGCCTGGGCCCAGATCCCAGAATCTAAAATTAGCACAGACATGCAAGTATGTTAGGTTGTAGTTGAAGAGAAAAATTATATTAATATAGTTAATGATTTTGTTCCAGAATTTTCTTATTCTACCACATTCCCACATGCAGTGTATATATGTGGCATGAGATGTGTGACATTTAGGGCATTCACCTTTTTCTGAAGATACCATATGCTTATGTTGGGCTGGAGAGATATAAGCCATATGTAATGTGCGTACTGCATGTGCACCTCTTGTAGATATGCTGACTTCAAGTATCTGAAAGTGGAATCATAGTGATTAGTTAAGTCTGATAAATATTTCAGAGTCGGAATATCTATTTTCCAGGTATTGAAGAGAGAAGACCATTGAGGAGCAGAGAGGTTATCAGACAAATATGGGTACAACCTATTTACTTTATAGGGGTATGAATTAATACTTTTCAAGAGTGAGTAGAGGGGATTAATTTCTGCGGCTTCATTTGAAAGCGTTGGAAGAGAGGAAATATAGTGTCTGGTTTGCAAATACATGTAAAATTGGTGTTTTGGTATTTGGAACTTTTGTTGCAAGTCTGAAAAAGACAATATGTTTCCTCCTGGGTCAAAGACTTTAGCTATAAACGATAAACCTTTTTCATTCCAACGTTTGTAATTATTGTTAGAGAGGGAGGGGGCGAAGGCCGGATTTCCCCAAAGGGGGACATAAGGAGAGTAGAGGTGATTACTTTTCAAACTTTTGTTGACTGATATCCAGGCTGAATAGGTATCACAAAAAATTATGTTTCTCTTTCATCCACTAGGGGACACTGGAGTTGCTTACGCTGGGGTATAGAGGCGTGGTTAGCTGGAGCTGGCACTTTAAATAATTAGAGAAGTGTGAAGCTCCTCCCCCTCTATTCCCCACCAGCCCTCAGTTTAGAAAATGTGCCCTAGGAGCTGGTCACTACAGGCTGTGCTCCAGCAATACATTTAGATTTTTTTATTTTAATAGGTTAATTTTTTTATTACATCTTTTACACTATATTAGGTACCCTTCGCCACCTCTCTAAAGGTGGGGTCCGGGTACCTGGCGCCCTGTTCTTAGTAGAGCAGGGAGGAGTGCACAGTGCTTATCCTAAAAGCAACTGACAGCTCCTTATCACCACAGCACACTTCTACACAATGACAAGGTCACAAGAAGAAAGAAGTGCTGAGCAACAAGAGAAGAGACCTCTGAGGGAGCGCAGTGAGTACACTCAGCTGCGCATCCCCTGTCTCCCTGCCCTGCTTCCTGATGCTGGTTTAGAGCAGCGCTTCAGCGCTGCTCTCTATCTATTAAGTCTCCCCGCTAGTTTAGAACATCGCGGGCAGTAGAGGGGCTGACAGGTGCTGTAGCCAGCGTTATACAGGCTCCCCTTCCCCCGCTAGTAGAGCGCCAAGCGGCTGTTACACAGTAGCAGGGCAGTCAGAGGGGAAAGTTAATATATGGCCAGCGTTAAGCAGCCATATTGCATGCCTCAGGAGGAGGAAGGGGGCGGAGTCTAATGAACGGGCTCTCTCTATACGCGGCAAGCGGCTGTTACAACAGCGTGGCTGCCGTTTTTTATACACCACCGGCATCTCTCCTCATTACAGGAGAGTGCAGAAGCCACACAGTGAGGGCAGAAGGATTGATTCTCCTAGCACACATCCCTTATACAGGATCCTTTCTAAAAGGGGCTGTGTGTGTAACACTGGGGTGTACAAAGTGCAGGGAATCTGAATTATTGGGAGGGAGTGGTGTGAGCCTCCTCCTCTGTTTCCCACTAGCAATCTGTCTCTGTATCCTGTCCCTGTGTAAGCATAGAATCTGATTCTGTGTGAGTGGCTGTGTGTGTGTATGCCAATTACAGGACTTAGGCTTATCAGAGAAAGTTTGTTTGTTTCAAAGTAACAACAAACTAACTAAGACAGATGCTGCTGGCACCATGCTATGTGATGCTTGTTTAATAATGATCCCTCTGTTACTGTCTCGCCTACTTCATGGGCCGCTGACATGGCAGGTGTTATGGCGCCTGTAACGTCAGACTTGACGGCTAATAGGAGGTAAATATCTGGACTGGTACAGATTATGTGTACCGCTTCTACATTGTCCTCCACTGCCTATCATAAGCCTGCACTAAGCGTTCTCTGCTAACTGTCCTCCACGGATGAGGAAACCCTCGCAGCTCCACGCCGCAGGTTTTAGAATCTGCCTCTCAGGGGGTGGAGCCTTTTAATTCTAGCAGTCAGGTAGATCCTTAATCTACCGGAGGAAGTAGTTCCTGCAGTTCAGGAACTCCTCTTTGATAACCAAGCAGTTTTCTGTGGCATGGAAACAACTGGATAAGTGGTTCAAAATCCATGTTGTTTCTCCTCTGGTTATCCATTCCCTTCATCTATGATAGAACAGCGTGAAACACCTCCTCAAGTAGATGCGTTTGTTTTTTTGGGAGAAACGATGCTCCCTGTGCCGGGTGCTACATTATTTAAGGACTCTTCTGCTCGCAAGTTGGAAGCAACACTGCGATCCATTTACACTGCAGCGGTAGCCCAACTTAGGCCTACGCTTGTTAGCGCCTGAGTAAACATGCTGTAACTTGCTGGGCGGGCCAGTTGATACGCCCCCTATCTGGGGGCCATATATTAAATGGATTTTTAGAATAGGATCTCGGCCTTTTGGCTAAGATCAAGTGTAGTTTCTGTTCTTATCAGTTTAATATTTGAGAGCTTGCTCTGTCCATTCCACAAAAACTTGGACTTCCAGAGCAGAGTTACGACTAGCAGAACTCTCCGTGAGTCAGCAGTTTTCCTGACCAGGGTTTCCTGAGATGTTAGTGCTCGTATGTCTGCTTCTGTTATTTTTGCCGCAGAATTCTCTGCTTGTGCTCTTGGCAGGCGGAAGCAGAATTCAACAAGAGGATGTAGCTCAGTGGTAGAGCGCATGCTTTGCATGTATGAATCGGGCTGTTGAGGGTCTATGGTCACAGGTGATATACTTTTTGGTCCAGAACTGGACAGATGGATATCCCAAGAGGGGATAAGTCTTCTTTCCTCCCTTCGACTGCTCCGTTACCCAGGAGGACTTACACTGGTCCCTCATTTCATTCCTTTCATGCATAGCCCTTTAGTTAAAGGACCAGAGGTACCCCCTCGCACATTAGGAGTGGCAGAGGTAGAGGTCGCCCACATACAGTTGCACATCGACAGGATCAGAAACCAGTCGACCAACAGTTGGCTTGACTGTCTCCCATCCCACCTGGGATCTCCTGCGGTGGGACCTCGCTTACAGACTTTTCAACAAGCTTGGAACCAGACCTCTTCAGATCCGTGGATTCGCAAGCTGCTTTCCGCGCAGTTCCAAATAGATATCGAGGTTTCTCCTCCACATCGATATTTCTCTACGAGTCTGCCGGTGTCCAGGGACAAGGCCAGGGTTCTGCAGGAAGCAATTCAGTCTCTGCATGAATCGGCAGTGCTAGTTTCCAGTTACGTTGCAGGCAGGCCCCTGTTAAACCTAAAGTCTCCTGACCAGTATCTGAAGCTGTATCATTTCACTATGGAGTCGCTTCAGCCTGTCATTGCGAGAGTGAATCTGGTGGAGTTCCTCATTTCTCTGTATATAAACACATCTCCATGCCCCAAATTGGGAACTGCATCAGGCTTTACTGCATTTTGCGATTTGGCATACTCACCATTGCCATTTGGGTTATCCTAGCCTCCCCGTGTTTTCACTAGAATGTCTGTCATGACGACCAGTTAATCAAGACTCCATCGGAATCTATTCTCTTGGACCATGTCTCACTGACATAATCAATTTAAAAAAAAAAAAACAATCTGAGTCCGTCCCAGAGACTCCAGTTCTGGGGATATTACAGAGGATTTTCCTTCCGGAAGACAGGGCCCGGGATATCCGGTTGCTCTTTCAGCTAGTCCTCAGACCAAAGAGGGTGTCCTTGCTTCTTGGTCTTCGTCTCTTCGGGAAGATGGTAACTGCTTTTAAGGCACTACAATTCGGACGATTCCACTACCAGGTGTTCCAGCTGGCCCTGCTAACACAAGGGTCAGGGTCTCACCTGCATCTAAATTAGTGGGATTGGATAATCGTGACAATGCCAACCTCCGAGGAGGGGGCGCTGTTGTCCTCGACTATCACTTTCAGGGAAGGTGGTCCCTACAGAAAAGACGGTGGCCCATAAATTTGTTGGAACATGCTCTGCTAGAAGCGGCGCAGTTTCTAAGGTCTCTCCCGGTACGAGTTCTGTCAGACAATGCGACGGCCGTTGCTTACATCTACCACCGGGACCGGCACTCGAAGTCGCATGACTATGCGAGAAGTATCTCAGATTCTCTAGTGGGCCGAAAGTCAGTCAGTAATCCTGTCGGCAATATTCATCCCGGGTGTGGACAACTGGGAAGCAGATTACCTAAGTCGCCAGGATGACCATCCCGCGGAATGAGTTGCATGCACTGGGGTGGTCAGGCGGACCTCATGGCATCTCGATCAAACATCAGCGACCAATATATGTGTCAAGAACTCTGGATCCGCAGGCACAGGCTGTCGAAGCCCTAACTGTTCCATGGACCTACGACATGGTTTACCTGTTTCCTCCGATTCCACTAATTCCTCATCTACTAAAACGAATAAAACACGAGTCGGACTTAGTCATTCTCGTGGCACGGAACTGGCCTCAGAGTAGTTGGTTCTTCAGTCCTTCTTGGCAGTTGATCCGGGCCTCTTCCTCCCTGTCCGGACCTTCTGCAGCAGGGTCCTTTGGTCCACCCCAACTTAGCGCAACTGCGTGTAACGGGGTGGTTCTTGAATCCGATATATTTAGACGGCCATCAGACTCTGTTATTCCTACCATTCTTCGCACCAGGAAGCAGGTTTCGGCTGCGCATTATCATCGCATCGGGCGCTCTTCTATCATTTGGTGTTACAGTCTAGGCCTACCGTCAAGGAAGTTTCGTTATCCTGTTTTTGCTTCTCTCCAAACGGGATTAGATTCTGGTCTTTACCTAGGATCATTAAAAGTGAATATATCTGCTTTTTATATTTTCTTTCAATGCAGGATTGGCCCTCCTACCGGCGACGCTGACATTATTCAAGGGGTGTTGCGGGTGCAGCCTCCTTTTGTACCACCGATGGCTCCCTGAGACTTCTACTTGGTACTTTTGTCTGTTTAGTTTTCCATGTAAGAACCTCTTTAGCGGTTGATGTTAAGTATTTGTCTTGGAAGACTGTCCTCCTCCGGGCCTTGGCTACGGCTCGGTAGGTGGGGCTTGTGTTTCATGATGATAGGGCGGAGCTCAGAACGCAAGTTACTTTCCTTGCTGCGGTTGTGTCAGCTTTCCACATAGATCAGCCTATTGTGGTGCCTTCTTTGGTAGGGGACTCCGGTGTTCCTTATACCCTGGATGGGGTTCGAGCTCTCCGCCTCTATGATTGCTTGGATGGCGTCCTTACGCTAGTCTGTGTTTTTTTTTTTTTTGTCCTCTATGAGGCTGTTCGGAAGGGTTGGCCAGCATCCAAACAGGGTAGGCACGTTGGCTTAGACTGACAATCCGTTTAGCTCATCTCAACTATGATCGTCAGTCTCCTATGTCCTTGTCTGTTCATTCCTCACGTACTGTGGGTACGTCATGGACGGCACGTAGGGGTGCCTCGACTTTACTTTTGGGCCATGTGACCACTTGGTCATTGGTGCTCACTTCTGTGAAGTTTTTATCGATTTGATACATTTGCGGCCCCAGCATCATGCTTTGCCGCATTGTTTTGCAGGTTCCTCTGAGCGCTCCCGCCCGTGGGGAAAACTTTGGAACGTCCCCAGCGTAAGCAACTCCAGTGTCCCCTAGTGGATGAAAGAGAAAATGGGATTTTGGTACTTACCGGTAAATCCTTTTCTCTGATTCCACGGGGGACACTGGACGCCCACATCAGCGCTCTTTGCCTGCCTGTTCAGTTTGTTCCATATGTTGTATGGTTTTGTTGTTGTGTGATATTGTCTTCCTTTCATTCCTGTTGTTCTCCATCTCCTCTCGGTCTTCATTTTCTAAACTGAGGGCTGGTGGGGAATAGAGGGGGAGGAGCTTCACACTTCTTAATTATTTAAAGTGCCGGCTCCAGCTAACCACGCCTCTATACCCCAGCGTAGGCAACTCCAGTGCCCCCTGTGGAATCAGATAAAAGGATTTACCGGTAAGTACCAAAATCCCATTTTTCTAAAATATGAGATGGGATATCATCCTGTTAGGAATGTAGCAGAGAACTAGGGGAATAGGGATGAAACAATGCTATATGTAGAGATTTATCTGTGTAATGATTGCTTTCCAGCAGCCAGTCACTAATATATCTGAAAAATATCGACATGGAGTATGCACTAATATCTGGGAGACCGAGGCCTCCTTTGCGGCGTGTTGTTTTGATTTTGGCCTTAGCAATTCGAGGTCTTTTGCCCTGCCAAGTAAACCGTGGGATAGAGCATGTCAATTGTTTTATATCTTTTTTAGAAATACTAATTGGAAGCATTTGAATGCAATAAAATATTTTGGGGAATATTATACTTTTAAGTACTGCCAGGCGTCCTAGTAGCGAAAGAGGGAGAGATTTCCAAGCGTCTAATAAGCTTGTAATTTTAGCGATGACCGGTGTGAAGTTAGCCTCATAGAGGTTGGTTAAATTAGATGTAATGTTAATACCCAAATAGGTAAGGGTAGAGGAAATTTCTGTGAGAAACTGTGATATTGGTGGGGGCTTGAAATATTCAGCTGTTCCAATGATAGGGAGAATCTCAGATTTATCCAAATTGACCTTATACCCTGAGAATGATCCAAAAGTTGAAATAATATCCATCACAATTGGAAGTGAATCAGAATGGTTTGAGAGAAACAAAATCATATCGTCTGCAAATAGTGCGAGTTTTAAAGGGACATTGCCAACTGAGATTCCCTCCACCAGCGGAGAGCTACGAAGCGCTATAGCCAGAGGTTCTATTGCGACTGCGAAAAGGAGGGGGGAGAGAGGACAACCTTGCCTTGTACCTCTTTTTATCTCAAACGAGGAGGATAAGAAGTTATTGCATGACACTTGAGAAAGTGGATTAGTATATAAGGTTTGTAGGATATCTATGAAGACAGTGGGAAATCCAAATTTAATCAGAGTTGAGAAAAGGTGTTTCCATATAACAAGGTCAAATGCCTTTTCTGCGTCAAATGAAACTATCATACATGGGGAAGAGGACTTATTAGAGTGTTGTATAGCAGACAAGACCCTTCAAACATTAACCACCGAGTGTCTTTTCCTAGAATAAAGTCGGTCTGGTCGGTATGTATAATCTGTGGCAAAATAAATTGTAAACGGTCCACGTAGATTTTAGTCAATATCTTATAGTCTAGGTTGAGTAACGAGATAGGTCTGTAGGAGCCGGGGAGAGGTTTTGCTAGTATTTAAGTATTTGATAAATAAGCTCCTTAGTTGATATATGCTCCCCTTTATGGAGTAATGTGTAGCTTTATTGCGAAGTGCAACTTCCAAAGCAATGAGACATTTGGAAATAAAGCCTGCTGAATATGTTGGAATCTACAGTATATCAGGGCGACATTTAGAGTGACAATTCTTTTATGAAAATTATAATTTTATTGTACACGTGGCAGTTTCCAATCATAATAATAAACACATATAAAAATCCATTGTGCATAATACTTGGTTATATGTTAATTATTCATGGAGAATATTTGACCGTAACAATTTACAGTACTATTGCGTCACACTGTAGTGGTTCTGTTTCTGACATACTCTGTATATTAATCATTGTGGTTCCATTGGTCAACACTTTCTGAAGTATCTTTATTACAATACTAGCTGGGATACCTGGCATTGCCCGGGCTGAAGAATGGACCTTGAAGTACATCTGCAGCCTTCGTTTTTTACATTTTAGACCAACATTGGACAGCATGACATATGAAAATGTGCTTGGAGGATATTAATAACTGTCAGTACAGGTGCAGTGTGACAGTTGAACCTCTGACTCACTGCTCTTCTGTTGCAGCTCTGCCTACATATCAGCCTGTGCCTTCAGATCAATGCAGTTTTAGACACTGGAAGACATCCTGAACAAATTTCAAATCAGAGACTCCATGGCCTACTTGGTGGGTACCATGTAGATCTCCATGGCTCTGACGACCTTCAATCATAGCCAAAAACCTAATCCTGGTCAAACTACACCGCCATGCCAAATGTGGTGAAGCTAGGTACAAAACTCTGGCCGTGCATAAAGGATTAAAAGACACACACACACTCCTCGCTTATTATATAAATATTAGCAACAAACAATTGTAATCCAGCTGCTGTGGAACTATACATTCCAGCATGCCCTACCCCATTTATGCTGTTGTGGCTTGCTAAAACTGTGACGGCATGCTGGGATGTGTAGTTTCACCATAGCACAATACCCCTGGTCTATGTAGTGTAAGCATGAAGTATTTTCTGATAATCAAATTATATTTTTATTCATTTGTATCCTATTCCTCCTTCAGGTAATACATGCAAAATTCCAAGTTTTATTAGCTTGTCATTATTTTACAAATACATGTTCCTGTGGGACTTATTTTCACATATCTTTCAATGGAAGCTGTGTGCAATAACTGGTGTTTAGACAATGTGGAAGGACTAGTGTGCACGGCATAAGCAGCCCACAGATCCTATGGTGTCAAGGTGCCACCAAAACACACTCATAGAAAACATACAGTATTGCATACAGATATGGATCCTTAGGCACTAAGTGGAAATTTCATAAGCCTCATGGGGCGTCACAATTTCCTTTCACATTTGGTGATTTTCCTCTTTGGGCCAGGATACAATAAATCTCCCAAAAAAGAAAACAAAACACATAAACTGTAGGGTAGTACTGTCAAATTTATAAGGATGTCAGTTACGTATAAACTATTACTTCCTACCAGATGGTATGGTCTACAAAAGAGGTAGGCACAGGAGCCTTTTGGGGGTAAATGAGCCTTCCAATCTCAAACAGTCACTCCACAATTTTTCTCCACCTCCAATCACAAGTCTGGTACATATAAGTAAAATAGAAAATCCTATAAAGTGTAATTCCGTAATTTTTATTCAAACAACATACATAAAATTTTCAATGGGAAATAAGGTGGCCTCTCACCAGATCTTATAATCCACTTCGCAAAAAGTAAACAAATAAGCACATATAGGGTAATCAATTAGGTGTCCCTGGATATCTCCAAAGTCTTATTGGTGAAGAGCCAGAGTATCCCCATGTTATCTTCTCAGTGAACACTTTTCGATATGATCTTTATCCTTCTCAAGGTATAGAGAGGTTATCTGCCGACAGGGTTTAAACACAATGAAATTCTTCCCCGATCATGCATATTTCCAGACATAGATTTTCCTATCAATTAAAACATAAACCCCAATGTTCCATACTATGGTGTTACGTGTTTTCTCTCCAACTGTTAAAATACCATCCATCAGGTTCAGACTTCCGGTGTCGACCGGAAGTGATGTTCCTGTGTATATTGGACGAAGTCCCTCCATACAGTTGCGCGCCCATTCTAGTCTTCATGTGGCTCCGGTGGCTCCATCTCGCCTTCCGGCTAGTGTATGTCACCCCACGGGCATCTTTCCGGAACTGTAAACTTCAGGTATATATACGATATATATACTTGAAGTCCTTTCTGTCTCTGTTTGTGGAGGTCGCCGCTTTGGGTTGGTCTTGATATATGGCAATTCTCATGATTAAATGGAACATGAAAATAAAAATATAAATATATTAATAAAAAACACATTAAAAAGTATTCTACCTTAAATTACTATTACTCTTCGACACATTTTAAAATAAATCAACAAATTGTTAAAAATTACGGAATTACACTATATAGGATTTCCTATTTTACTAATATAGGAATGCCGGACCTGTGATTGGAGGTGGAGAAAAATTGTGAATTGACTGTTTGAGATTGGGAGGCTCATTTACCCCCAAAAGGCTCCTGTGTCTACCCCTTTTGTAGACCATACCATCTGGTAGGAAATTATAGTTTATACGCATCTGACATCCTTAAAAATTTACAAGGAACCATCGCGGAGAGCAAAAAAACACAAAAACTATCTTTTTGGGGCACTCTTGAAAAAATAACTAGAAAAATTGAAAAATATGGATTACAAATGATATGAACAATAAAATTTACCTTTTATTAGATTGCCTCTAAAAGAGTGATAATAAACTCCAAAAACATAATCAGTTACCAAAGATCATAAAAACATTAATATAACACACAGATCATACTGAGATGATAAACATAGATGTATGCTTAAAGGTGAAAATGCATCTCTAATGAATCTCTCTAATAATCCCTGAGGAAAAAATAATGAGAATATAAATAATAATGAAATGTACTCCAACCTGCAGGGATATAAAACCACTCCAAAATAAATAAAATAATAATAATAATGATGATACAGCCTATTATACAGAACAATATATTCTGGTACAGTATGATCTTTCTCTGCTTAGGATATTTGATAACCTGCTATCTCAATCAAGTTTTGGCAATGCAGTTGCCATTCAATCAACCCCTTAAATCTAATGTTCAGAAGTCCCAAACTGATAATGAATAACTGTTCACGCTTGATGCTTGTATAATATAGGTGAGAACATGATAAATTAGACATCACAATAGCCACACGTTAACATGAGGTTTAATCACATAGGGACCTGTCTTAAACAGATCAGTTCTAGAAAAGCAAAAATGTAAAACCTTGACTCAGTCCTCAGGAAAAATAGGACTAATCTAAACCATATATCCATAAATAGGCATACACCAGCACAATTGTACTGTGAACATATGTAAGGGTTAACCTGATAGGAGCAGGATATACAAAAATACACCGGATTCCACCTGATGAGAGCAAAATATGCAATGAGATCACGTTTCCCTATATATACATTAAGCTTAAATAATATTGAATATCACATGATCTTAATAGGTGATATAATTGTATTGATAATAAACTGACCCACTTAGCGGGGTATAGAATGTCTCAAAATACCTGTGTTGGATCAGTGAAAAAAGTAAGGTCCAGGGTAGCAAGAGGAGCGACTCTCCAATTCTACTTTCCCCTGTCTTGGAATCGACCAGGGGATGAGAGAGAGGAGGATGCTGACCCTGGAAGAAACAACAGCAGCGCTTCTGCTGTCTGGGTCATCAGCCATGTCTTAACTCCTGTTACCATAAAGGCATTGCAGGAGAAGTCACCAGCATCCTCCCAGATGAGAGAGCGCTATGAGGGAAAGTAAAGGAGAGTACCTTGTAACCAGATGTCCGTGTGAAAAGGCTGCTGGAGTGGTAAGTGTGAGAGCTGCTGCTGTCGCAGCTGGGGAGGACGCGTGTTTCGCCTTAGGCTTGGTTACCTGATCGCTGTAAATTTAAAAAAATGTTATTGTTTATATCATTTGTAATCCATATTTTTCTAGTTATTTTTTCAAGAGTGCCCCAAAAAGACAGTTTTTGTCTTTTGTTGCTCTCTGCGACGGTTCTTTGTATGTGTATTACACAAAAATTTTGGGTGCACCACCAATAAAGGGTCATCTAATAAATAAATATTGTATGATTGACCATAATTTTGGTTTAGAGGTTTTATCCTCTCTTCTATATATTTTTACATATTATCATCTGTCAGTGTGGAATCTTCATATTTTTCAGACATCCTTAAAAATTTGACTGTACTACCCTATATGTGTTTTGTTTTCTTTTTTGGGAGCTTTATAGTATCCAGCCCCAAAGAAGTAAATTACCAAATGTGAAGGAAATTGTGACACCCCATGAGGCTTATGAAATTTCCACTTTGTGCCTAAGGATCCATATCTGGTGATACTGTATGTAATAATTGGTGTTTCTTTGGTTGAAATGCAATACAAGAAATTGTGTTCTTTGTTTACACAACTGTAATATCCATGTGTTTCTGTTTTCATTGTATCACCCATGTGGGATTGTTTGAATGATGATGATTCTGTATTAGAAAAAAACCCCAAACTGCCGGAATGACAACAACAATTTGAAACAAAAACCATCTTCCAGATATCTTTTGTAGAAGTGGTATTGCTGTTGGAATTCCCCCAGTAACATGAGACAATTTCAATGGATAATAAAATAACTTCTAAAAGATTTTACAAAAAGTGGTGTTTTGTATTAGTAATGATATAGAAATAGGAAGAAAATAATAAACATTGATGTGTAGAATTCAAATGTAAGACTAACGTACTAAAACTGCAGTTTTTAGAGCAAAACAGATATGACAGGAACAATTTGAGACTAGATAAGTTCTGCACCGCATTCTAGTGTGTACATTTTATTCCTACAAACCACAGGGCCTGAAATAGAGATGTACACTAATGCAATCGTAGCTGCGATCCAGTACGTAGTTGCTGTGCGAAAATATGCAAATGTAACAGCTATCGGGAGATGCATTGAGTCGCCCACCTGTGACATTGCAAATTAAGGGGTCTGATTCAGAGTTGGGCGCAATGCCGATATTTTTGCAGAACGAGCAATTGCTCGCTATTGCGTCAGGGCGAACGCTGCAGTGCACAGTGCAGCAATCGCATTGAGATTACGTTTGTACAGAGGAACCACTTACAAGTGAGTGACAGGTATTTAGTATTTGGGGGTGTAATGGTGGGGTGGTTAGAAGTATACAGGCATGTGTGACCGTTTGAACTCCGTTTCTTGAGCGCGCATAAATTAGCCATTGTGTTCTCCTTACATGCTGTGTGACTGCCCGATAGTATCGATGTTTACGCTGTTGTACATCATTGGGCGGATATGGGAAGGCAACAATGGGCGTCCCTATGCTTGGCTGTGCTTTGGAAGGCATTAGCAACTGCAATCCATGAGCGAATGCACCTCTGAATCAGGCCCAAAGACTCAGTATCGGTCACAGATCATTCTATTATTGATCTTTTGAGTAGTCTTATGGTCGAGCAGATTGGCCACATGTACTGAGAAGCTGGAGCCACTTTCACTGTGTACCGAATCGCAGACTCAGGCTGTGACACACCTCCAAAATTGTTGTGACATGCCTGCGTTCTCTGCCGCCACTACCCATTACCTCCCACAAGCACTCCCTGTCTGTCAATGACACTGCAAGTAAAAAGTCACTATGGGCAACTACGGTAATGTACCTTGGCACATGGGCAGCGCAACTTGGATGCATGTGCAGTTCACTGATAAATTCTCAACTGCGTCAGTATTGGCATTGTGTACATCTCTGAATCAGGCCCACAGCCCCTTAACTTCATATTAAAGGTGGGTACACACCAGGCCGATCTCTTGACGACCCGCTGTCGCGACGACAGAGTGGCCGATCAAGTAAGCTATACACACTTGCCAATCGGTCGCTCGTCGTGTCGGCGATAACATCACAACTCAAATGCCCGCCAAGCTGAGATATGAATCACCGGCGGTCCCTGCAGAATGTTATATCAGCCAGCTGCTGTGCTGCAGAGCAGATGTGATATGTCTGTGTATGATGTTATTCACAGACATATCGGGTGTACACACCCACCGACCTGCTCTTGATATATAGGCTGTTCGATTGAACGGCCGATATATCGCCCAGTGTGTGCCTAGCTTTAGGCAGGGCAAAGTGCAGGACTTCTATTAGGGTTTTACAAATGTTTGTACAGTGTGTCTATGCCTATCTAATAAGCATCACAGCAGTAGTTGTACCAGAACAATAACTGTGACAGATTAAAATCATTAAAAATATGATTTATTTATTTTGAATAGAGAGTTTTTAAATAATGAAAAAAGAAATTATGAATATCTTTTAAACTTAGAATTTTTTGTTTACACTGTAGCGGAGCTGAAAGCCCAATGGGTACAGGTATTGTGGATTCCTTCCATAGGAGACTTTCCCTTACCGTGTAGACTGCTGTATTCACATGAGTTAAGTCATTCTGTAATTTTCCATAGATTGAATAGAGGAGATATCAGAGTAACGCAGGATACAGAGGTCCCAATTTATTTCATTGAGGATTGTGGTCTGCTCCAGTTTAGCCTGTAGATGTTCCTGAAAATCTATTATAAAATTGGAGCCTGACCTAAATTAGATCATCACGCACATTTGCGTGATGATCTAATCATGGCTGTGGCACATGTATGTCGCACCTAACATGCACGGCACATGCCTCAACTTCTATGGTGCACGCCAATGGGACAGGAGAAGGACTGAAAGCGAGAGGGGGCAGAGAGTGGGAGGAAGGGAGCAGAGAGCTACCTGGTAAGGGTCGTGTGAGACAGGGTGGCAGATGCCGGGTCCATAACTACTAGTATACACATAATTTAATATCTTCATATATTTGGTTTATCGGCTTTTTCAGTAAATTTGTGAAAGAAATAATAAACAAAGAAAACACCTAAATCTAATAATTCGGGATGCAGTCGGGAAGCTGGCGGACGTAATCCCGATGGCCGGCTTCCCGACTACTTTATCTCGGCGAGGGTTAAATGACAGGCGTCTAAATCTAGACGCCTGTCATTTTACCGATGCCGGGAGACCGGCGCCCCCGGCATCCCGATCGAAGTAATGCCGGGCGCCGCTGCGGGCAGCCGCGGGGGGGAGGGTTAGGTTTAGGGCTCCTGGGGGGGTGGGTTAGGCACCCCCCCGGGAGGTCAGGGTTAGGCTAGGGGAAGGGAGGGTTAGGGTTAGGCACCCCGGGGGGAGGTTAGGGTTAGGCACCCCTCGGGGGACTTAGGTTTAGGCGGCAGGGAAGGGGGGGTTAGGTTTAGGCACTTAGAGGGGGGATTAGGGTTAGGCACTGGGGGGAAGGTTAGGGTTAGTCACCCCTAAGGAGGGCTAGGGGGGGAGGTTAGGTTAGTAAATACTTACCTGGGGACAATCGGGATTTTCACCCATGTCGGGCAGCCGCTGACGGGACTTGAACCGCCAGACTTGTGTCCGGCAGTAATTCATACCTATTCCAATTATTCATGTGATATTTTTAAAACTTTTTTAAACATAGAGATTTTCTTCTCTGATTTTCCAGATGAGGACTTACAAGTATTGCAACAGTGTGTGATTTCATAATACATAAAGAACAATGAAAAAGAGAAGTAATAAATAACTTCAAACTATCAAATCCTGGTTAGTCAGAGGAACAGCATAAAAGGCATAAAATGTAACCAGACAAATTAGAAAAGAGACTGGGAGCACAACCAGATTACTGTAAATTATAAAGTTTACTGTATGTTGATATAACAATATGCCAATAAAATAATGTAATAATAATACAAAATATAAAATTGTAGGAGCCTATAGCATATAGAAAATTGGCAATATGTTATATACAAATCAGGCAAAATACTTAATATGGCATTTGGACTAAATTCCAGACTGAACATATATATTGATTTGTTGGTGGAAGTCGAGACAGGCTCAATTGTACTGGTGGTTGCCTGTGGTAACTGCAAATATGAACATGGATGAAGTGGATAAGTATAATGGTTGCCCATAATAATCTCCAGTTACAGCTGTAAAAATTAGTTATGCAGTGCATACAGCAATCCATCTTGGTAACAAATGCATCATGTAAAACACTGTTAGTGGACACTGGACGACTAAAGCTCGGTACAAACCTAAAGATTTTCTGTCCAACCAGCCAACTAGTTGATTGGTTGGAATGAAAATCTGGTAACGTATGGGAGTAAATGATGATCAGCAATTTGCTCCTAAATGCCAGAAAACAGATGAAAATGGTCGTCAGACAAGTTTGTTAAATGTTTGATCTAAACAATTTGTTCAAACAACAGTTTTTGGCCATTTTTTGGTGTTTGGGAGCAAATTGCTGATTGCCATTTGCTTTCATACCTTACCAGATTTTCATTGCAACCAATCAACTAGTTGGCTGGTTGGACAGAAAATCTTTAGCTGTGTAGTGTACCCACTTACTGTAAATTCAACTCGCCAATCACATGCACAGTGTGACGGCTTACTTGTGTAAAACCTGGACCTGCATATAAGTCCCGGGCAGCAGTGATGAATCAATCCTATTAGGACAGTCAGTAGTGGCAAGGTAATAATAACGGCTGGCTGGCTCGGGCGCTCAGACCTGCAAGTATGGCTCAGGCAACAGTGGAAGATCAATTCTGCCAGGACACCAGTGGGAGCGAGCTTCACAATTTTACTTGTATCTTCACTCTTGTTTTCAGGAAGTAAATTTGTGTCATCCTTGTACCATCATCTATGAGCCTCATAAAATAGCTGTTCCTGCTCATTAAACCCACCTTCATTGATCCACACATGTCTTTGTGCATTAGTTCCAACAGTGCTCCCACTCTGAATGCTGACTTAGGGAAGGGGCCCTTCATGCAACTTTCACACTCTGGTCTGTCTGGATTGTTAACCGACATTCCTGTCATGCCACCTAGAAGCTTCTGTACATTGATGACAGTCTACTATGCTATAGTTCCATGGACTCATTGGAGTCAGAAGCTGTCATCGCACAACACTCTTCAGTGTCTAGGACTTACAGTTGTTAGCACCGTGTTGCTGCTGCAATTACAGTCCATCTTTTGTTGTTTGTGAATTGTACTTTGTATTTACCTCTCCAGTACACTGATGATGATCATATTGGTCCCTAGATCTGGCACGAATAACATGTCTTCTGTCTAACAACTGTTTTGCCTTTAATTCTTAAATGCACAGTAATCGTCCAGACTTTATCACCTACTCTCTGACATTCACAGGATCACATGGCTTTAGTGACTTGAACCAATTTTCATTACAGCTAAAGTGCCTTGTGGCTCCTGAATCCATGTACAAAAAATCTTTGCAGTGACTGTCTGTTACATTTAATACTGATTCGTTACTTCCATGATGAAGTACCACTTAGTTTGCTCTGCATTCTGAGGCCTTATGTCCCATTTTGTGTTGTTTTGTTGAATGTTAGCTTTTTGGGTTTACCACCCATTGACAGCAGAATAGAAGTCTTAACATTGGTCTCTACAGGTATGCACACTACAAACTGCACTAGTTTTGCCCGTACAATCTCTGTTGACCACTTTGTACAACAAGACTCCAAAGCCACTACTAGGAAATCATACTCTGGTGAAAGGTTTTGCAGCATCGCTATTGCAACCTCCTCGTTGTTTACTTGGATGCTTACTGAAGTTAATTCCTGACAGATAAAATGCTGTCTATCATATATTCATTCATTTTCTTCCATGCACTCAGCTTTGTGCCTTGTAAATATGCTTGCCATATCATACCTTTAATTTGGGACACATGTGAATTACACAGATTATGTGGTGAAATGGAGAATGGGATGATATGGCAAGCCTACATATAAAGTATGCCTCAGTTTGATTCTTCTCATTAAACCTTTGTCTTCATAATGTTGATTTAACCTATTGGGATGGTGGTCACAATAAGTGCACAGCAGATGTGAAAATGAATGTTAAGCCACATAGTCTTTAACCAGGTTGCTGTGTTTTTTGATAAACAGCAGATACAGGGTATGCAGGAACACAGTGGTAATGCAGGGGTTAACAGCAGTAACTAGAGGCAGTGCAGTAGTGGTGTTAAACAGTGGTAAATGCAGGTATTAGGTGTCTCACCTATGCAAGTTAAATTCTTTGTGTCTGCACAGCACTGTATCACTCTACACCATAAAAAAAGATGGCTGCAGTCTGCACATGGGCAATAGCACATCAATCAGAGGTCGCATATCCTGGCAGACTCTGGGTCCTAGTGCCCAGCATATATGCAGAGAGAGAAGACAGCACAGAGTGCTGCTTTACAAACACAAGACATTTGTAAGCCACCCACATATCACATGCAGATGTTTTCTCTTGAAAAATGGCATATAAATGCTGTACCACAGCTAAGCCTATTGACCCCAAGGCTGTACATACATCATCTGGGTTGGGATTATCATCTTGTAACCTTCCACAGCTTTTCCCACTTTAACTGCATTTCCATGACAAACTCTGCATGCAGTTCCTCTTATTCTGTGTTCCTGCAGGCTTTTTTCTTGGTATAGTTAATCTCCACACGCTGGTGCCTGGGCCCATATATTATTGGCAGATTCTATAATGGTAATGTGTGTCAGCAGTGTGCAACAGAGGTTAGTCCACCCAGCTGACAATTTATTCAGGGATTGGTATATTAACTGGTAGGTAGCAGGTGCAGAATAACACAAGGTAAATGCATGTATGCAGCAGGTACAGGATGCAATATCTCTAGTTGCAGCCAGGAGGATATGGGGTTAATGCTGAATGTGTATAGTAGCAGGAACCTACATGCAGATACATGTACAGTGGTGGCAGCGGGATTAGTATAAAAATTTTTTTGGTGATGACACTGTGATATAATGGAGTCTTGTATAGTGGCATACAGTCTCTGTTATATAAGACTGCCAGGTGCATGTCCTTCACTATGGGACGATGGAGAGGAGAAGACGCTCAAGCTCAGTAGCGCACTTGGCAGTTAAAGGTCATGCATCCGGCGGCTCTGGGTCTTAATGCCCAGAGTATAGAGGAGACTGTGCATGGAGCGCACTCCTCCAACAGTGACATCATGACATCACATGTTCAGGTGGCGGGTCCAGTGAAGGGTGCAAAATCGCCCTTATCCAGCACTGTCCCTGGTGAACCCTGTTACCTTGTAATGTAAGAAAATAGAAAGCTAGAGTGGAGGCATCCTCAAGAAGAGTCCATAGTTAATAAAATTGTAATCCTAACACAACTAAAGTCCCGGGTTAACCCGGGCAGCTCCCTGGTGTAAAAAGGGAGAGGGTTGGATCGCCGGGTTGAGTGACCCGGCAATCCAACCCAGTAGACCCGGGTTCAGTGTGAATGGGCCTGACCCAGGAATAACCTGGATAGAAGGTGCAGTGTAAAATGGGGTCTGACCAGGGTCTGACCAGGGTTGGAACCATGTATGAAAACCCAGGTCAGACCCGGGTTATTGGTGGAAAATGGGTACTACTTGCTCTTTCTTACTCTATTCCCAAATCTGAATCAGGCCTTCGGTATTTAAAATCTGGCATTTTGTTTTGGATAATTTCCCGATCCAAAACCAATCACACTTTAATAAATATACCCATATACTGTACGACTGTCATAATTTTAATCAAACTATAATTTCTAGAATCTAGATTATTCATTAAAAGTTTATATAATATCTTGTGGTTGGTTTAAATATTTAATAGCCCGGATATGCTAATTGCATTGACATCTTAATTGACTTGGGTTAGGATTTACTGTACTCTTGTGAAATTTTAGAATGATGGTTTTGTACTCACAACAAAAACAGTGTTCAGCAAATGTCCCTGGGACAAAAGAGAATTGCGTGCTTACACAGTGTACATTTTACTCTGGGAATTTTGGTGTAGTGTAATATAACTCAGGTTAATTGATGTTTTGTAAGGTTTTGTGTTCCGCTAAATACTGTGCTTAGAAGGAGCACTATGTGTACAGGCAATATGATGTAATGAAGTCACTGATGCAATGTTGCTTATGCAGCTTGCTCAGAATCTCTCTGTTTAGTACCTATCTTTGGTTTGTCCATCTGTCTGCAACTTATTATGCTGCAGTTTTACAAACTCTGAAAGTTACATTCATATTTTAGCCTCATAAAGTTCCTAATAATATTGTGTACAGTGTCATTTATACAAGGTCTAACCAGCCAGATGGAGCCGTTCAAGGCTACAATTTAACTGAAAAGCCTAAACTTTATTGTAAACATTGATTATATAATGCAGTAGACATGCATATATTTGTGCATCCCTTCTAATAAAAACAATGACAGCAATGATTGCTATTTCTTGGTTTTAAATTAATGACTCATCAAACAGCCCAACTTGAATATTCACTAAAACAATTTCCTGATGGATCATGTCTGTGCTTGCAATACAGTGTGGAGAGTTATGGTGCGTACACACTAGACGATATGCTCCCTGAGCGATATCGTCTAGTGTGTCCCCGGCAGGCTGTGCTCAATGTCATTCATGACATTGAGCACACCCACTGAACGATATCATTAACGATATTGTTCAGCGACGGGCTCTCTTCCCCCATTCCCCAACATGCAGCAACCTGACGACATCGTCAGGTTGGCCTGCATTTTAACCCGATGAACGATGATGACGAACGACACGCGGGAACGCGCTTCTTCGTTATCGTTCATCGTTTTTTGTGATAAAAATGGACGATAAAGTGGACGACTGAACGATAACGATATCGTTATTGTTCAGTTGTCCACTTTAATCGCCCAGTGTGTACCCACCATTAGGGGATTATTATTTTATATTTACTTTTTACTCAAATATTGGTTTACATAACATTGATAGAAAATCTAGTAATTTGGAGTCTGATAGCAGTATGGATGCCAGGAAACTCATTCCAGGATAATGATGCAAATTAATTATATGTGTGGGCATCCACTATACAATTTTTTGTCAGGTATCTGTCCAATCTGGCTGGTTGGAATGAAAACCTGGTAATGTATGGGAGGGAGCAAATGACAGTCATCCATTTGCTCACAAACAGTGGAAAATAGGCAAAAATGGTTGTTCAGACAAATTGGGTAAAACACACAAATGTAACCAATTTAAAAAATGTTTTGTCCTTTTTTCAGTGTTTAAAACCATATGATCGACTAGAGTACAATAAGGTTATAATAAGGGTATAAGGACCTCATTCTGAGCCTGACGCTATTTGCGGTCGTTCGTTCAGAAAAAAGGGGTGGCTATTCAAATGAACCGTTCGCTCTTTGCGGTCTGTTCACGCCTCTATGTCTGAACGAGCGAACAAAAGTTGCAGTCGTTTTTTGGATAACTACGCCCCCTGGCCGCTCGCATCCTACGTCATGTCCGCTATTTATTAGATTAATCGAGTACATCGACCAGCGTATGAACTGCTCGCTATTCTTGTGGTTGGTTTTTCCTACCACAATCTTGCGAGCAGTTCTGACTATAAAATAACCCAGTGACGTGGTTAATGACGCTGCTGTATTAATTATGCACACCCATAAAACGCCCGTTTTGACCTTGAAGCACTCCTGCGTTCTGATCTCCACTCCCCGTTTTCAAGCACCTTCCCCTGTCACTCAAAATAGCAGGCATTCGCTATTTAGCGAACAAACGATTTTCGGCCGCACTGACTGGTTCGCGCATGCGTATTACGATTTGCCACACAAGTGGAAAACATTCAAGAGGACATATCTGTATACCTAACATATTGTCATTTAGCTAATGATGGATGTAGAACAGGAAGGATCTATTTGGGGGAAATTCACAATGTTGACATTGATAGAATGTCAACATTGTCATAATGTCAACATTGTGAATGTCAACAGCTGATTTTAGGGTTAGGCTGCGGTTAGGGTTACATACAAAATGAACGTTAAAAAACATTGTCGACTGTCCATTCACAATGTTGCCATTTTGGCAGTATCGACTTCGTGAATGTTCACATTTGACATGTCCACATTCTGCCCATGTTGACATCCTAAATGTTGCCGTGCAGAGCATGTTGACGTTCTGAATGTCGACTTTCTGACTGTCGATATAATATACCACACACATATGATGGGAAACCCACTTCTCTGGTGCACATCACCCAGAACTTAGATCTAAACATCGAAATCCTCCTACCATGCATGTGACACCACACGCAAATAGGAATGTGCACTATTTATTCTCTAAACACCTCACATTTACTGCATCTATTATTTCTAAAGACCCAGAAGGATTCTCCATTATTCTGGTTGGAGTCATGAAAAACACTCCTTACATTACTATTGTCAATGTGTATCGCCACAACTGTGATTTTTTTCAGACATTTTATAAAAAAGGAGATAAGGGTGTATATACTATTGGCATCCAGGATGAGCTATGAACTCTCACATGGTAATGTCCTGGAGATTAAAGCTGATTTCAGCAAAATCATTGATGATACAACCCAAATCACAGTGGAGTTCCAGAAATCCACTGCAAACTATACAGTATATTGCACAAACCATAATCTCTTCTCCACCCCCCGCTCATTCAGTACAAGATATTCTTTCCAGTGTCATCTCCCTTGCTTATTCCCTAGCACTCTCAAAACTTTCAGTGCACTGTTTATGGTACAGGAAATTTCATAGCTAAAAAAAGGCCTGAAGTCAAATTAAAATCAAGGATCTGATGGTTTATTGACTAGGTGGTTATTGTTCAAGCTTTAGAGCGCTACTGTGCATACTCCATATTGGCTCCTTGAAGGAAGCTTCAACCCCTAACCAAGATAGCCACCATCTGTACTTCTGCACATGCGCATTACCAACTTATCACTGTGTTTGAGTGCTACAGTGGGACACAGACATATCCCACCTAGCTCCAGAGAGACCCTGCTATTACCATGTGTTTCATCCTGCTACAACTGTCAGTATCGCTTGTATCCTGCTCTGCTACCCACATACAGTCACCAGCTGGTGACCTGTATACTCCACTCAAACTCTGCTTTATGCCAAGAGTCTGTATATGGATAACTGTGAGTATGGCTGTGCTTAGCACACTACCGCTGAATAAACCAACGCACTTGTAAAGTACTTGGTTGTTGACCGACTCAGGGCATCCACTGGTGTGTACAACTACTCTGCCATACCACCACCAATAGTACACACGTATTCCAACTAGAGATGAGCGGGTCTGCTTCTCAGAGAACCGGATGCACCCGAACTTCCAGATCCAAGGTGAGAACTGAGCTAGGCTCGGGTTTTCCTGCGTGACTCAGATCTCAAAACAAAGCAAAACGTCATCCTTCCGCAGTCGGATTCTCGTGGGTTTTGGATACTATGAAAGGCACCTGGTCATCAGCGCCATATCATTCCAGCTGTGGAGAGTGTAGTGAACAGATGTGCGGTGTCCATCCAAGAGCTGCTTTATCTGTACAGGGCAGGGGCTGCTGTGTCCATCCAGGGGTTGCTGTGTCCATCCAGGGCAGGGGCTGCTGTGTCCATCCAGGGCAGGGACAGCTGTGTCCATCCAGGGGTTACGGTGTCCATCCAGGGGCAGTGGCTGGTGTGTCCATCCAGGGACTGCTGTGTCCATCCTGTCCATCCAGGACAGGGACTGATGTGTCCATCCAGGGGTTGCTGTGTCCATCCATGAGCTGCTGTGTCCATCCAGGGGCTGCTGTGTCCTTTCAGGGGCAGGGGCTTGTGTCCATCAAGGGTCTGCTGTGTTCATTGAGGGGTTGCTGTGTCCATCCAGGGGCAGTGGCTGCTGTGTCCATCTAGGGCAGGGGCTGCTGTGTCCATCCAGGGGCTGCTGTGTCCATCCAGGGGTTTCTGTGTCAATCCAGGGGTTTCTGTGTCAATCCAGGGGCAGGGGCTGCTGTGTCCAATCAGGGGTGCTCTGTCCATCCAAGGGTCCCCAGTGTATAAAAAAGATAAAAGCTAATAATATAAATAATACAAAAATAATATATTTTTTTTGTGCTGTACCCCAGTGTACTATATTATTATTATTATTTTTTTTACTGTGACGCTGCCAGTCAGACCGCAGTGTAATATTCATGCACGTATTGTTTGTGACACTGTAAGTGGTAGCGAAGTGTATATAAAAATATTGTGACACTGTAATTAGAAATGCAGTGTATTCATTAAAAATATTGTGACACTGTAAGTGGAAAACAATGTATTTATAAAAAATATTGACACGGTTAGTGGAAATGCAGTGTATTCGTAAAAAATATTGACACAGTTTGTGGAAACGCAGTGTATTTGTAAAAAATATTGTGACATTGTAAGTGGAAAATGCAGTGTATTTGTTAAAAATATTGTGACAGTGGAAATGCAGTGTATTTGTAAAAAATATTGTGACACTGTAAGTGGTAGTGCAGTCTGTTATTCTTTTCTTACTCATAAAAAATCTTGTGACACTGTAGGTCATTGATACCGCAGTGTACAAATTGACGTGTGTGCTGTACCATACTTCATTTGTGTTTGTTGATATGGAGAACGATCAGTTAAGAGGAGAGCAGGAACCACATACTAGTGGTGGAGCTGCTGCCAGTGCCACCAGTCATGATGATACTAGTCAATCTATAGTGTTCACTCTAGCTCCGGCGGCAGGCAGGGCGCCGGAGCTAGAGAGAGCAACCTTGTGCTCGCGTCCAAAAAGGGGGCGTGGTCATGAAAAGGGGACGTGTCTATAAGATGCGTCCCCTTTTCGTCATACTTGGGGGTGTGCCAGGCACTTACGGACACGCCGTGCAGCCCAGAAAGGGAGAATAGATGCCGGGCGCATGAGCCCGGCATCTATTCTCCGGCGGTGACCGGGTCACCGCATGTTTCTCCACCCGCGGGACACTGCGTCCCGTGGGTGAGAATGGCACCCGCGGGCTGTGAGGGCAGGGCGCTTTTTGCCCTCCTCCTGGAGGGCAGGGTGCTTTTTGCCCTCCAGAAGGAGGGCAGGGCGCTGCGCCCCGCTAAAACAGCCTAGCGGGAACGCTACATCTACATCATTTTCTAAAGCCGATGCCCAAGGGCATACAGGGCTTAAGTCAGGGCATCTAAAATCAAAGGCTAAGTTAGCTGCAGAGAAACAAAAAATTGGCAATATGCCATTTACTACACAAAGTGGCAAGGAAAGGATAAGGATTTATGACTGGTGGTTCTGCATTTTATGATGATGTAAGCCCAGTGTCCAACTGTGTGCTCAGAAAAGTCACAGATCCCCGAGGAGAGTCCAAGTGTGTCCACGGTTGCCATGTGTGAGCCTGACCTTTCTAATACTGTACTTGAAAAGGATCCTCCTTCCACCATTTGTGTGCCCTCTGCAAATGTGGGGATGAGCAGCACAAGTCAACATGCTATCGTCGAAATCGAGGATGCTTCTGTGGAATTGCACCAGGAAGATGAAGATAATATTTCTGTAGATGGTGCTAATGATGATGATGAGGATGTTGACGCAGAGGATGTTGTTTGTGTAACTCAGGCAACAGTTTTTGCTAATGGTAGGAAATAGGCAAAGCCCATTGTTGTCATGCCGGTGTCACAAGCCGTGGCAGCGGCTTGTTTCCCACTGGCTCAGGACCTACACTGACTCAGAATCTGGTTCCGCTGATTACCAAGTACCGGGATGATGCAGAGAGTGACTCATACTCCTTATGCTGCTGATTGGCTGCTCCTCCTATTTGTAGCTTCCAGATTCATTCCCCCTCGCTGGTTATAGAGTTTCCTCCTACAGCTCAGTCTGGTTGTTCCAGCTATCCTCCGTGATTGTCTACACTTCAGCCGCTGCTTCTATTTACCACTCTCCATCTCCCTCCACGCTGCCTTCCAGACTTCAGCAGGTAGCTCAATTATTCAAGACTGTTGTTCCACTCTGCTCTGAATGCTGTTAGCTTGCTGTCTGTTTTCACCATCCACATGCTGTGCTCAGTGTATGCAGGCCCAAGCCTTTGGGTCCGTGCCTCCTCTGTATAATCAGCAGCTACAGCTTTCTCAGCCCTACTGTGTGTAATCAAATTGTACATTTACACCTGAACTATTTACCATCCACATGCTGTGCTCAGTGTATGCAGGCCCAAGCCTTTGGGTCCGTGCTTCCTCTGTATAATCAGCAGCTACAGTTTTCTCAGCCCTACTGTGTGTAATCAAACTGTACATTTACACCTGAACTATTTTCAGCCTGTTATCCTGCCCTCCTGGCAGGCAACTCATCTAGCCAAGAAATCCTGCCCTCCTGGCAGGCAACTCATCTAGCCAAGAAATCCTGCCCTCCTGGCAGGCAACTCATCTAGCCAAGAAATCCTGCCCTCCTGGCAGGCAACTCATCTAGCCAAGAAATCCTGTCCTCTTGGCAGGCAACTCATCTAGCCAAGAAATCCTGCCCTCCTGGCAGGCAACTCATCTAGCCAAGAAATCCTGCCCTCCTGGCAGGCAACTCATCTAACCAAGTTATCCTGCCCTCCTCGCAGGCTACTCTACAAACCAAGTTTTCCTGCCTTATCTGGTGAGACACTTTTCCATAACATTATAACCTGCCAACTTTGTATTTAAGTCTGTGCATTCCGTGTCCTTCATTATGGAGCAGGCTCAAAACCCTGCACAAATCCTTCCCGCACAGATCCAAGTGCTTACTCAAAAAGTTCAGGAGCTCTCTATAAGATTTGAGGATGTTCGGGTATCCACTCCTGGAGCCATTCCCAAGGAACCTAAAATGAATCTCCCTGGTTTTCTGGAGACCGTACTCAGTTCCTGAGCTTCCGTGAGAGTTGTAAACTCTGTTTTCATCTCCGACCTTTATCTTCTGGATCCGAGACTCAGCGGGTAGGATTAGTGATCTCGTTCTTACAAGGAGATCCACAGACTTGGGCATTTGGTCTCGCTTCAACACATTCTGCGCTTTTATCACTAGATGCCTTTTTTAATGCTCTTGGATTATTATATGCAGATCCTGACCGCAGTTCTTTGGCTGAATCCAAGCTGCGGGCTCTTCGGCAGGGAAAGAATCCCGCAGAGGATTATTCCTCAGAGTTTCGGAGATGGGCAGTGGATTCAGGATGGAACGACCCGGCATTGCGTAGCCAATTCCGCTTGGGTCTTTCGGATGCCATCAAGGACATTTTGGTCGAACATCCATCATCTGAGTCCCTTGATGACTTAGTCTCTTCAGCCATCCGTATTGACCGTCGCCTCCGAGAACGCAAACGAGAACGCAGTCTTTCTGTACAGTCGCCTCAGTCACCTTCCTGGCTGCTGGCGGAGGACTCTGAGGAACCCTTGCAACTGGGAGCTTTCCGGCTATTGCCCAAGGAGAGACAAAGACGACGATCTCAAGGCCTCTGCCTATATTGTGGAGCTAGAGGTCATCCGCTGAAATCTTGCCCACGTAGGCCAGTAAAAGATCGGGTCTGAATGTAAAAGAGGAGTTACATTTAGGCCTGGCATCTGTTTCCTCAAAAAATTCATTGCTAGTTCCTGCGGTGGTACATCTGTCGCAATCCGTCCATTCCGTATCGGCGTTTGTGGACAGCGGTGCTGCTGGGAACTTCATGGACTTATTTTTTCATTCCTTAGGTTTAGCTGCAGTTCCTTTACCTCAAGAGGTTCCTATTTGTGGGTTAGATGGTGGTCTGGTGGCTAATGGTCTTATCAAATTCAAGACACCACCTCTTCGTCTCTCAGTTGGAATTTTGTATTCGGTGATGATTTTTTGCTACTCCAGTGTCCTTTTGCTCCCGTCTTTTTGGGGTTTCCATGGTTAATGACCCATAATCCCATCATTGACTGGATTATGGGGGATATTGTCAAATGGAGTCCAGCATGTCAAAATTGCTGTTTATCTACACCGATCCAGACGGCTATCTCTGCTGTCTCAGAGTCTCTTCCAGGACTTCCTGCTCAATACCATCTTTTTGCAGATGTTTTTTATAAATCAAAGGCCAATTCTCTACCACCTCATCATCCATATGATTGCGCCATACAGCTGTTACCAGGAGCCAAGTTACCCAAGGTTCGTCTCTATTCTCTTTCTATACCTGAGAATAAGGCCATGGAGGAGTATATTGCGGATGCCTTGGCTAAAGGATTCATCCGTCCTTCTAAATCTCCGGTTGGGGCTGGTTTCTTCTTCGTCCAGAAGAAGGATCATTTCATCCTTGCATTGACTTTAGGGCATTGAACGAAATCACCATCAAAAACTCGTACCCCTTGCCCTTGATCTCGGTACTTTTTGATCAGCTCCGGCAAGCTTCCATTTTTATAATTTGATCCGGATCAAGACCGGAGATGAATGGAAAATAGCGTTCATTACGCATACGGGGCACTAAGAAAATTTAGTTATGCCATTTGGATTGGCTAATGCTCCAGCAGTCTTTCAAGACTTTATCAACGATGTACTCCGGGAGTTTCTTAGCATTTTTGTGGTTGTTTGTCTCGATGACATTCTCATTTACTCTCACTCCATGCACCAGCATGTCCAGCATGTCAGTCAGGTCCTATCTAAATTGAGAGAGAATTAGTTATTTGCCAAGTTGGAGAAGTGTGAGTTTCATGTGGAGCAAGTATCTTTTCTTGGATATATTATTTCTCCTCATGGCTTCTCCATGGATCCTGGAAAGGTTAAAGCAGTATTGGACTGGGTTCAGCCTACTACACTGAAAGGCATTCAACGTTTCCTTGGTTTTTCCAATTACTATCGGAGATTTATTGGCTTGTTTTCCTCCATTGTTGCCCCCATAGTAGAGTTAACCAAGTAAGGTGCGGATGCTTCTAACTGGCCTAGTCAGGCAGTTCGGGCCTTTGAACATCTCAAACTTGCTTTCACCAGCGCCCCTGTTCTCAAACATCTGGATCCAGATCTGCCTTTTGTGGTTGAGGTGGACGCCTCTGAGATTGGGGCAGGAGCTATTCTCTCTCAGAATAATCCGTTGGATGGCAAACTCCATCCATGTGCATTTTTTTCACGTAAATTTTCTTCAGCCGAGTGCAATTATGACGTTGGGAACAGGGAGTTTCTTGCCATTAAATTTGCTTTTGAGGATTGGAGACATTGGCTTGAAGGAGCCAAACACCGGATCTCTGTCCTCACCGACCACAAAAATTTGGCATACATTGAATCAGCCAACAGGCTTAACTCCAGGCAAGCACGATGGGCACTATTTTTTACCAGATTTAATTTTCTCATTTCTTTTCGACCCGGATCTACTAACATCAAGGCTGATGCATTGTTCAGGAGTTTCACTCCTGTCCAACAGGATACTGTGATCAACGAATCCATCATTCCCAGATCTTGTATCCAGGTGGCTTTATCTCGAAATTTGGCTGAGGATCTGTCTGTGTTTCAACAGGATTCGCCTCCTGGTAGACCGTCCAATCGCCTGTTTGTTCCTGTAAATTTGAGAAAAGCTGTCCTACAGGACTTCCATGTGAGACAGGCTTTCGGACATCCAGGCATAAATAAGACCATTGAATGAATGTCTCGTGTGGTTTGGTGGCCGTCTTTGGCTTTGGATGTTCGGGAGTTTGTTTTGGCATGTGAGGTTTGTGCTCGTAACAAGACTCCTCGTACCCCACCATCAGGATTACTGCTTCCTCTTTCCACACCAAAAAGACCCTGGACACACATTGCGATGGACTTCATTGTGGACCTTCCTCGCTCTGCTGGCTGTTCAGTTATTTGTACTATCGTGGACCGCTTTAGCAAAATGATGCACTTTATTCCTCTGTGAAATTGCCATCTGCCAAAGAACTTTCTGTCCTCTTCTTGGAACATATTTTTTGTTTGCATGGTCTTCCCTGTGACATTGTTTCCGGCCGTGGGACACAATTTGTTGCACGGTTTTGGAGATGTTTCTGCACTGCACTGGGTATCAGTCTCAGCTTGTCTTCGGGATATCATCCACAGTCTAATGGGCAGACAGAATGTGCTAATCAAACCCTGGAGCAATATTTACGGTGTTCCGTCTCAAAATTCCAGAATGATTGGGTGTCCCATGGCTGAATTTGCTTTTAACAATTCCTATCACTCTGCATCTTCAGTTTAACCCTTCTATTGTGTGACGGGCCAACATCCTCGGGCCAATTCATTTGATTTATCATTCTCCAGATCCTCTGATGCAGGGATTGTTTCCAGATTCCGTGGTATTTGGGCCAAGGTGCATCATAATCTCCTCAAGGCATCTCTCCATTCTAAGAAAATGGCAGATAGACATCGGAGGCCTTGCACGTTCAAAAGGGGGGACTTAGGACCTCATTCAGAGTCGGTCGAAGCGGCCACACGGTCGTACGGGAAAAGGGGCCAGATATGCAAATGATTCCCTCGCAAGTTGCGTCCCTTAGTTCGGATCGGTAGCTGGCCGACCAAGGGGAGGAAGCGGCTGGAAAACAAAAAAATACGCCCCCTTCTCGTACGCATTACACGTCTTCTCCGGGCATATAAGGATTAATCGAAACCAACGAGAACCATCGGAAGAGGTCGTAGAGCTTAAGGTTGACCATACCCTCTCTTAAGCTCTATGATCATGTCAGTGTAAAAACCTCCCATGTCACATGTGCCATGACGCTACTTTGTTAATTATGCACTCCCATAAACCGTATGCACTCCCATAAAACACCGTTCGCATAATTAGGCATGCCTGCGTTTGGATCTCCACTCCCCCGTTTTCAAGCACCTTCCCCTGTTACCACCCACAAACGCCTCAATCTGTCACTCAACCTACCGACCTGGATGTGTTCAAGGAGAGAGAAATTTCTGATCGTAGTGGCTAGTTTGCGCACGCGCATTGCGGACTTTACGCATGCGCAGTATAGCGAACATCGGTGGCGTACGACCGTGCGGCCGCTTCGACCGACTCTGAATGAGGTCCCTAGTGTGGCTGTCCACTAGAAATATCAAACTCCAGCAACCCTCTCACAAATTGGGTCCTCGGTTTATTGGTCCTTTCTGGATCATTTCTCAAGTTAACCCAGTGTAACAAAGATTAACAACACTTTTCATGCCTCTTTATTAAAGCCAGTCCATAAGTCAGATAGATTTGGGAACTGGAGTTCTTTCAGGCCTGCTCCGGTGGTGGTCCACAGTCAACAGGAGTTTGTGGTTGAGAAAGTGCTGGATTCTAGAGTATCTAGAGATCGGTTGCAGTTTCTGGTCCATTGGAAGGGCTATGGTCCGGAAGAACGTTCCTGGATTACAGAAGATGCCTTACATGCTCCCAGGTTGAAGAGGATGTTTTTTCAGGAATTTCCCTTTAAACCAGGCTCTGGGGGTTCTTCAACCCCGCGTCAAGGGGGGGGTACTGTCTCAAGCCGTGGCAGCGGCTTGTTTCCCACCGGCTCGGGACCTACACTGACTCAGAATCTGGTTCCGCTGATTATCAAGCACCGGGGATGCTGCAGAGAGTGACTCATACTCCATATGCTGCTGATTGGCTGCTCCTCCTATTTGTAGCTTCCAGATTCATTCCCCCTCGCCGGTTATAGAGTTTCCTCCTACAGCTCAGTCTGGTTGTTCCAGCTATCCTCCGTGATTGTCTACACTTCAGCCGCCTTCCAGGCTTCAGCAGGTAGCTCAATTATTCAAGACTGTTGTTCCACTCTGCTCTGAATGCTGTTAGCTTGCTGTCTGTTTTCACCATCCACATGCTGTGCTCAGTGTATGCAGGCCCAAGCCTTTGGGTCCGTGCTTCCTCTGTATAATCAGCAGCTACAGTTTTCTCAGCCCTACTGTGTGTAATCAAACTGTACATTTCCACCTGAACTATTTTCAGCCTGTTATCCTGCCCTCCTGACAGGCAACTCATCTAGCCAAGAAATCCTGCCCTCCTGGCAGGCAACTCATCTAGCCAAGAAATCCTGCCCTCCTGGCAGGCAACTCATCTAACCAAGTTATCCTGCCCTCCTCGCAGGCTACTCTACAAACCAAGTTTTCCTGCCTTATCTGGTGAGTCACTTTTCCATAACAGCCGGGGCAAAGACCAAAAAATCCTCTTCTCTTGTGTGGAATTATTTCCACCCAAATCCGGACAACAGTTGTCAAGCCATCTGTAACCTTTGCAAAGCAAGAGTGAGTAGAGGTAAGGACGTTAACTCCCTGTTACATCACTTGCAGCGCATTCATCAAATTGAAAAGTGTTTTTCAAATTCAGAAACTTTGTGTCACCTAGCTGCTCCCTTCTCTCTGTTAGATCCAAGCACCTGCAATCTCCACCACCAACACCTGCATCATTATCAACATCCTCAATCGTGATTGGAAGTAGTCCTGCATCCAATTTAATAAGAATGACTGACTCCTCTCCTATCTGTGATTCCTCAAAAGGATCCTTTAGTGCTACGCCTATTGCTGCTGCTGTTGTGAGTGGATCTTCATCCCAGAAGGGGACCAGGAAGAAGACTACATTTAGTAGTTTAACAAAACAGTTGACTGTCAAACAATCATCTGCAATGGGGAACAAATATGCCAGCAGACACCCAGTTGCACAGAGGATTACTGATGCCATAACAGCTATGCTGGTATTAGATGTGTGTCCAGTATCCGCCATTAATGCAATGGGTATAGACAGTAAATTGAGGTCCTGTGTCCTACCATGTCCCTTCTAGATTCCACTTCACTAGAACAGGAATTCCCACTCTGTACAAGGACATTAAAAATCTTATTTAGTGTCCTCTGAAATGCCGTTGTGCCCACAGTCCACTTATCCACATATCTATGGTCAAGTGGGACAGGGCAAACTAACGATTACATGACTGGCATTCCACTGGGTAGGTGTATTGCCTCCATCAGTGCAAACAGCAGCAGCATCTAGCAAATGCCAGCTCATTCAGAGACAAGCTACTCTGTGTATCGCCGGTTTCACTAAGAGGCATACCGCTGAGAACCTCTTAGAAAAACTCAGGGAAATTATTGCAAAATGGTTTACCCCACTTGGAATCTCCTTGGGATTTGTGATTTTTGACAATGCCACCAATATTGTGCGAGCATTACATCTGGGCAAATTCGAACACGTCCCATGTTTTGCTCACACAATTAATTTGGTGGTGTAACATTTTTTTAAAAATGACAGGGGTGTGCAGGAGATGCTCTCAGTGGCACAAAAGATTTTGAGACATTTTTGATATTCAGCAACTGTGTGTCGAAGATTGCAGCACCAGCAAGTACTGTTGAATTTGCCCTGCCATCAGCTGAAGCAAGACGTAGTAACTAGGTGGAATTCTACCCTCTATATGCTTCAGCAGATGGAGGAGCAGCAAAAGGCCATCCAAAGCTACACAATGGCCTATGACATAGGGAAAGGAGCGGGAATGCACCTTAGTCAAGCGCAGTGGAGAATAATTTCTGTGTTGTGCAAGGTTCTCAAACCCTTTGAACTTGTGAAGTTAGTTCAGACACTGCCAGCTTGAGTCAAGTCATTCCCCTAATCAGAATTTTGCAAAGCAGCTGGAGAAACTAAAGGAGAAGCTGAAACGGAGTGATTCCACTAAGCTTGTCAGACTTGTAAATCAAGCCCTTCATTCGCATTGCCGGGATCCAAGGGTCGTCAATCTCTTGAAATCAAATCACTATATTTTGGTGACCATACTTGATCCTAGGTTTAAGTCATACCTTGTGTCTTTCTTTCCGATGGACATAAATCTGAAAAGATGCAAAGAGCTGTTGGTGAAGAAATTGTCAACTCAGGTGGCATCTCCTCCTTCAGTCTCTGCGACTGCCAGGAAAAAACTAAATTTTCCTAAGAGACCCACTGCTGGTGGTGATGCAGCTCAGTCAGCAAAACCTAATGACATCTGGTTGGGTCTGAAAGAACTGCCTACAATTAGTGACATGTCTACTGTGACTTTGTCTGATACGGTCACCATTAAGAGAATGGTGGATGACTCTTTTAGGGATAGCATCCAAATAGGCATGTCAGACAGTCGTTTCACTACTTGCAGGAAAAAGAGACAAATTGGAGTCCCTTACACAAACTGGCTTTGCTTTACTTAAGTTGCTCACCCTCAAGTGGGTGCTCTGAAAGAGTTTTCAGTGCAGCCAGGAACCTTATCAGTGATCGGCATAGGAGGTTACTTCCCCAAAATGTGGAAAAGATGATATCCATCAAAATGAATTACCAATTCCATTAGGAAGACCTTTACCAGCAATTAAGTAAAAAAAATACAGAGGCGCCTGTAATGGTGGATTTCAGTGGGGACAAATTAATATTGTGTATAGAAGAGGATGTACACACTGATGGGGATGATGATGATGACATCTGATCTTATCTATGTTGTAAATGTAAAGCCAGTTTGTGTATGGGATCATTGCCACCAATGTCCACTGCGCATTGTCAGCTTTTTTTGTGGGGGTCCAAACAAACCAATAATTTCAGCCACAAGTGGCAGTCCCTGTCGCTGAAGTGATTGGTTTGTTAAACTGTGAATGTCCTGTTTCATATATATAACATAAGGGTGGGTGGGAGGGCCCAAGGACAATTCCATCTTGCACCTCTTTTATTTGCATTATGTGCTGTTTGGGGCATTGCTGCCTGATATTTTTAATTTTATGGTTTATGAATGTCCAGAAATTGTAATGGCCACAGACAGCATCTCCTGTATGCCCCTTTCAATTTTTAAAGAAAATTCTGAACCACCAAGTTAATGGGGTGGGCAAATATGAGCAGCAGCACAGAGCATGTTCCTGACAGGATGTGTGCAATAAAGTGCAAATACAAAAATTAGTTATGTATGTGACCAATATACACATTTACATGGTACATACAGGGCATAAATCAGTAACTCCTTGAAGGCTTCAGGCCGAAACGCGTTGGAGAATACACCCCCCCCGCACACTATTGCTGCATCGCCACACTATTGGTGATCATCACCAACCCCATGGTCAGGTGGGACAGAACTACAACGTGGACCGCCGCATCATCCCAACCCTCGGAGCAGTGACGGGCGCCAGTCCGGATAACCCCCTGCGGGCTCGCAGGGTGCCATCAACCACCAGACCTACACTGGAGAACATACCAACTGTGCACCTACCAGGGACAGCACACCTACCGGTAGGTAACATTACGACCAGTGCGGGACGCCGCCACTGTCACTGTACGGGACTTCCTTGGCAACACACACATCCTGGTCCACTAAGACTGAGACCATAGGTCCAGCAAAGGGGACGTGCAGAAGTAAGGGCAGCACAGCAAGGAGCCCCCTAAAAGGGTCCACCAATTCCCTGACCAGGATCAAACGGAACCACCTATCCATCCCCAACCCCACTCACGGAACCACCTGGGGAGCATTGTTCCTCACCAATAAACAGGTTGGATTCATTTTGCAGTGTCTGGCTCATCATTTGCACACCTTATACCAACCTACACTGCAGTCACACACTGACACGCGTCACCCCCCACAACCCCCCCCCTCCGCAGTCGCTCCCCCCTTTCCCCCCCACTCCATATTCCCCCTCCACACACATACACACCTAGGAGCGCACGTGTACCTCCTTCCTTCAGCATATTCTAACAGGATCCGGTACTCCTGTTCTACGTGCAGCACCACTGTATCCCTCATTTTTGTCCCTGGCCAACCACCCCCTCCCCTCCCCCGCACATCCATCACACTCACCCACTAGAACCTGGAGCGCGGACCACTCTGCTTATTATATAAGGGCGTAAAGCAGGCCTAGGTAACCTGAAGTACGCCACCTGTTGTTGACAAACAACTTCCAGTAGGCCCAGCAAACATCACAGATGCTGGGAGTTCTAGTTCAGCCGGAGAACTACAGGCTGCTTTCCTCTTATGTAAACAGCAAGTCTTGGTCCCATTATCCCTAACAACCTCCCTGTGTACAACTACAAACTAGTAAACGTCTGTTTACAGTATGTTCTAGCAGAACCTCCACAAGCAAGGCCACCTCATTTTAATTAGATGTATAAAAAATTAAAAAATCTCCAGATCAAAGATGTAATTTAGGAACTGAAGAACTTGATCCTAGATTGATCTTCCTTCAATTTTTTTTAAGAATCAAAACATTAAAATAGATAAATTAAAAACTAATCAATCCTTTCATTCTTTCCCTGTCTTCAGTCCATAAACATATCCAATTCCGTCGGGCCTCTGACCTAGTTAAGGAAAACATTCTTGGTTTTTAAAATTCCTTGGGATCATTTAGTTTATTAAACTGACATCCTGTCTACCACTGCAATGCCACTCTATGCCATGTTGGAAACTGAACTGTCACATGTTAGTGCCACCCACTGCTGTCACTTAGCTTAGTCAGCCAGCTAACTGGATGCAAACTTTTGGCCCTAAATTAGATGAAAAATCGATATTGTGAGCTGTGAGATGGCTAAAATTGACTGGAAATGACTGGCAATAAATGTTATTGAGGTTAATAATACTGTAGGAACAAAAACAGGCCCAAATTATGTAATTTTAGCTGTTTTTGTGATTAAAAAAAAAAAATACAGATCCAAAACCAAAACAGGCAAGGGGCGGTTTTGGCAAAACCAAATCCAGATCCAAAACCAAAACACGGGGGTCATGCACATCTCTAATTTCAACGGTTATCTCTGGGAGGTAAGCCCAAGGCCGGATTGATGGCCACATGGGCCTGGAGCTGAAAATGACCAAAGGGCCTATTATGAGAAGCAGAGGAGGCGTGACCAGTGCTGTGTGGGTGTGGCCAGTGCCATGTGGGCGTGTACCCCCTATACTCCCTGCTCCAATGTCTCCCTAAATATGTAAAAGAAAAAAAATCCTTAATTTTGTGAGGTAAATAGAAATACAATTTTACTACTTATGATTTATGGCTGACCATGTGGAGAGCAGATGGAGAGTCAACATCATGTTGTCATGACAATGGGCCTATTTTTATGTGGAGGCCTGGAGCTGTAGCTCCATCCGGCCCATTGATAATCTGGCACTGGGTAAGCCGCAGATATCACCAGATGGGTCATTAGTCGTATTAATTCCACAAAAACCATGGCTCTCCCTTGATGCAGAGAAGGCTTTTGACCAGATTAGTTAGTCTTTTAAGATGCAACCCCTGTCACTCACAACTCAGATATGAATGCAACTTTCTCCACGGGATCCAGGTCCTGTATGTGACTCCCTCAACTAGGGTCTCAGTAAATGCCTGAGTCACAACCCTGTTTCATAATAAACTGCACTAGACAAGGGTACACATTGATGTTTGAGCTGAGTTTTGGGCCTCTGGCAGTGCGGCACTGTCTATCCATATGTCAAGGGGTGCCTAGCTAGGATGGACAAACATAAAGTATGCCTATTTAAAGTCTTGAGTCATTAATCTCCTGCTCTGTAACTACTACTTCCCTTGGTGGACCTCTAAGTGTAAATATTGTGTATTGTATACTGTGCATGCGCAAATGACAGGAAAATGGCCGCTGTGCCCATTTTTCAGCCATTTTTCCAGCGCCGCCCCCCGCACTGTTGTGGGACTCTGGAGAGGTAAGTATACTATGGGTGCAGGGTGTGTGGTGCGGGGCACCCCTGGACCCAGGGGCCCGTGTGCTCCACACACCATGCACCCATTATAGATATGCCCCTGCCAATAGCAAATCATAAGCCCTGAGATAGATAACTGAAAGCTGCTTACTGCAAAGTTTCCTCTTTGACTTTAAGTGTGGGTGTCCAATCAAGTATTTCCCTGGTCACATATTGTATGTGTTGATCGTAAAACTCATTTCCCTCCCTTCCTCCATTACACCTCTTTGGAAAAACCAAGATTTTCCCCCGAAACAATATGTATCTTGTTTCCATTTACAGACTGAAAAAGGTGTTAAGGTAGGTACACACCTGACAGAGATATGTGCAGATCGAGTGATCTGCAGATATATCTGCAGATGATGGTCATTCATACACACTTAACGGCCATCATCTGCTTGTGCCCTTGGGTCCTGCTGGCCTGGGAGGTGCCGTCAGGGGTGTGTCCTGCCCCCCTCCTCGCGGCTGCCACTGTGTTTATACATGCGGTCTGCAGACCGCCCGAACACACTTGCCGATAGACAAATATGTCTCCACCACCACAGGTCCCTCTGTACTTTCTGGAGGCTGGTCTTCCTGGAAGAATTAATAATTCATTTTGATGAACATCATCTTTTCCACATTTTGTGGAAGCAATCTCCTACACCTTTCGCTGACAAGGTTCCCGGCTGCACTAAAAACTCTTTCGGAGTACACATTGGAGGGGGGGCAGCTTAGGTAAAATAGAGCCAGTTTGTACAGGGGCCTCCAAATTGCCTGTTTTTCCTGCCAGTACAGGTATGGACTGTCTGACATGCCTACTTGGATGCTGTCACCGATGTAATCCTCCACCATTCTGTCAATGGTGACAGTATCATATGGAGTGAGAGTAGACATGTCAGAAATTGTTGCCAGGTCCTTCAGTCCTGACCAGAAGTTCAAATTTGGTCCTGCCTGCCCTGCATCACCGCCAGTGAGTTGCTTAGGATACCTAAATTGTTTCCTAGCAGCCCCAGTTGCGGGAGAAAATGAAGAAGGAGCTGTTGACGTGTCACGTTCCGCTTCAGCTGACAGTGTTTTTACCAGCAGGTCTTTGCACCTCTGCAGGCTTGTGTCGGCCAGAAAGAGAGACACCATGTAAGCTTTAAACCTAGGATTGAGCACGGTGGCCAAAATGTAGTGGTCTGAGTTCAACAGATTGACCACCCTCGAATCTTGGCAAAGCGAATGAAGGGCTTCATCCACAAGTTCCACATACCAAGCAGAATCACTCCATCTTAGCTCCTCCTTCACTTTCTCCAGCTGCTTCTGGAAAAGCCTGATGAGGGGAATGACCTGACTCAACCTGGCAGTGTCTGAACTGACTTCTCGTGTGGCAAGTTCAAAGGTGTCAGAGTTCAGCCGGGGATCGGCCGTCCCTTACCGTCCCGCCGGCTTCCTCTGACTTCCCGGCAAGTCGGGCGGCTGGTGGGCGACGTGGGAGGTGCTGAGCATTCTCCCTGATGCTGGTGTCTTGGGCGGCCTGGTGCGCGGGGATCGGAGTTCCTGTCATGGGCGCCGCCATGACACTTCCTTCTCTGACTATTCTTCCTTCCCTGACAGTCTGGCCGGTCAGCTGATGCTGTGGACCAATCAGTGGGCTTCCAGGGGTATATATCTGGCTCCTGTGTATCAGGTAGTTGCCTGAACAACCATTGTCGCTACCAGTGTTACTAGTGGTCTCTCGTTCCAGGTTCCCTTGCTTCCAGTGATCTATTCCTGTGTGCAGCTATATCATTCATCTCATCAGTGCTTTACCATCTCAGCCTGTGTGCAGCTATACCATTCATCTCATCAGTGCTTTACCATCTCAGCCAGTGAGCAGCTATACCATTCATCTCATCAGTGCTTTACCATCTCAGCCTGTGAGCAGCTATATCATTCATCTCGTCAGTGCTTTACCATCTCAGCCTGTGTGCAGCTATATCATTCATCTCACCAGTGCTTTACCACCTCAGCCTGTGTGCAGCTATATCATCAGTGCTTAACCACCTCAGCCTGTGTGCAGCTATATCATCAGTGCTTTACCATCTCAGGCTGTGTACAGATATATCATTCATCTCACCAGTGCTTTACCACCTCAGCCTGTGTGCAGCTATATCATTCATCTCATCAGTGCGTTACCACCTCACCTGTGTGCAGTATACCTCCATTCCACCAGTGCGTTACCACCGCTGCCTGTGTGCAGTATACTATCCATTTCACCAGTGCTTTACCATCACAGCCTGAGTGTAGTTATACGTACCCACCTCTCCAGCGTCATAATCTCTGGCTGGCTCCAGTACCACTACCCACCTCGTTACTGGACTCTGTGGTCCCTACCTACATGTTACAGTATTGCACCGTGGTGCACTCTTTCTAACCGGCAACCCGGTAGAGTGTGTCCGCAGTGCACACTTCCTTGTACCTCAAGTACAGTGTCCCTACATGCCCCTTACTGGCACAGACCCTTTGGGCCACGAGTGTTCATCTCTCCTTTTTCCCGCAGGCTTTGGTCACCTAATCAAAGGACCGCGACCTGCTTACGAGGTGCAGCTCAAGCCCATATCTCGATTGGTGGGGTCACTGGCGAACACCATCTCGTGGGTTAGATTCCGCACGTTTGACTAGGTCTCGCCAACGACCAAGACCCGTGGATGCGGAGGTCGTACATTCAGGCCCCTCGCCTCCATTTCCTCCCGCAGCCTCAGGCCTCAGGGGTCGTTCCTCAAAAATCCCGTTTGCACTTGGCTACTCCCGAGAGGTTCGATGGTACTCCCCAATGATGTCGTGGTTTCATAAACCAGTGTGAGATCCAGTTTGAATGCCTACCCCAGAATTTCCCTACCTCCGGTCTAAGGTGGCCTATGTAATTTCATTACTAACCGGGGCAGCTCTGGATTGGGTTTCCCCCTTGTGGGAACGAGCAGATCTGCTCGTATCTAGATATGAAGAGTTCGTGGCAGCTTTCAAAAGGATCTTCGATGAACCCGGGAGATCTGTCTCTGCTTTGCTTCGTGTCCGTCAGGCTACCCGATCCGTCGGGCAATATGTAGTACAATTTCAAACCCTGGTGTCCGAACTAAAATGGAACGAGGAAGCACTTAAGGCAGCCTTCCTACATGGCTTATCTGAGAGGATGAAGGATGAATTGGCATCTAGGGATTTACCTCCAACCTTCTCGGATGTTATATCCCTCTGTATAAAAATTGACCTTCGCCATAGAGAGCGGTGGGGAAATAGGGAGCACGGAGATCGTCCTCGGGAATGCCCATCCTTTGGAGGTCATTCCTCTTCTTCCTTCTCTAGCAGTGAGGAGCCGATGCAAATTAACAGATCCCGTTTAAGTACCGCCAAACAGAACCGGCGTTTTCAAAATAAATGTGCTTGTATTGTGCTGCTCCGAAGCACACATTAAGGAATTGTCCTGTGTTGACGGGAAACACGAAACCCTAATTGATGTTGGGAGCATGCAATTGGGGGTTATTTCTGACTCCTCCCAAAAAAAAGACAGTTTATTGCCTGAGTCGCTCTCCTACCAGTCCAGGACAAGGATGGTTAAAGCCCTTGTGGATTCTGGGGCTGCCGGCAGTTTTATTTCTAAGTCACTGGTTCAGACTCTAGGCATTCCGGTGGTTCCATTGCCAAACAGATTACTGCTCTCTGGTGTAGATGGCAAGACCTTGCTAGGGAGATCCATTTCCTCAAAAACCCTGCCAGTGTTCCTCCGGATTGGATGTCTGCACCAGGAGACTATTGACTTTTTGTTCTTCCCGACTCAGCCTATGAACTAGTTTTAGGCCTCCCCGGGCTACAAAAGCACAATCCTACGTTTGAGTGGTCCAGTATGCAGATTTTATCGTGGGGTCCAAGTTGTTTCCATGGATGTCTCATCCAAGTACTCCCTGTCCGTACTAACGCGGTGTCCTCCAGTGGAAATATAAGCTTCCCCCATCTGACAAGCCCAAGTGTTCCTCTATTCCCAGTCTACCAGCAGCTTATCAAGATTTTGCCGATGTATTTTGCGAACAGGCTGCGGATAAACTTCCACCTCATTGTTCCTGGGACTGTGGTATTGAGCACCTGCCAGGGAAGAACCCTCCTCGGGGTCGAACCTACCCATTATCAGTTCCTGAAACAGCCGCTATGGCGGCATATATAAAGGAGAATCTAGCTAAAGGGTTTATCCGGCCCTCCACTTCTCCAGCAGGGGCGGGGTTTTTTTTTGTTAGCAAGAAGGACGGCGGGCTTCAGCCTTGTATTGACTACCGGGGTCTCAACCAGATTACTGTAAAGAATCGATATCCTCTGCCTCTGATTCCGGAGCTTTTTGATAGAGTTCGCGGGGCCTCTTTGTTCACCAAACTTGATCTGCGGGGTGCATATAATTTAATACATAATAAAGCTGGAGATGAGTGGAAGACCGCTTTTAACACCAGAGACGGCCACTTCGAATACCTCATAATGCCCTTCGGACTCTGCAATGCCCCAGCGATATTTCAGGGTTATGTGAACGAGATCTTCCGGGATATCCTCTACAGTTTTGTTATAGTCTATTTGGATGATATTCTAATTTTTTCCAAAAATGTGCAAGATCATCGCCAGCATGTCCACGAAGTCTTGTCACGCCTCCGGAAGCATCATCTTTATGGAAAAATATTCAAGTGCCTTTTCGAACAAACCTCGGTACCCTTCCTAGGGCACATAATTTCTGGAAAGACCCTCTGGATGGATCCGGAGAAGTTAAAAGCCATTTCTGACTGGCCGTTACCAAAATCCTTGAAGGCTACTCAACGCTTCTTGGGTTTTTCAAATTATTACCGGTGGTTTATACCAAATTTCTCCACACTGGTGTCTCCTATCACAAATCTCACAAAGAAGGGTGCCAATCCCATTCGCTGGCCAGATACTGCCATCCAAGCCTTCCAAAAATTAAAAGAAGCCTTCTCCACTGCACCTATCCTGTGCCAACCCCAATTGGACAAACCGTTCACAGTTGAGGTAGATGCTTCATCAGTAGGGGTAGGGGCAGTACTATCTCAAATCTCAAGTGATGGAAAGTACCATCCCTGTGGGTATTTTTCTCGTAAGTTTTCCATTGTCGAAAAGAACTACGGAATTGGTGACCAGGAACTACTAGCAATGCGGTTAGCTTTAATGGAATGGCAGCATTTGTTGGAAGGAGCCAACTTTCCAGTTACCGTGATCACAGATCATAAAAACTTAATCTACCTCCAAACGGCTCACCGTCTAAATGCTAGACAGGCCCGTTGGTCCTTGTTCTTTTCAAGATTTAATTTAAAACTTCAATTTCGTCCTGGCAGTCTAAACAGAAAAGCTGATGCCCTCTCACGGTCTTTCTTGTCCAGCACTCAGGAAGAGGATCATCAACGTTCCCGACCAATTTTAGATCCTGTAGTCTTCGCCTCTACTCAAATGTTGACTCCTCACCCAGGGAAAATTTTTGTGACCCCAGAACTACGGGGAAAATTACTAACTTGGGCTCATAGCTCTCTGTTTGCTGGCCATTCTGGTATCCTCAAGACTTACAAGTTCCTTCAGCATTCCTATTGGTGGCCCACTATGAAAGGGGATATTCGAGAATTTATTCTTTCATGTGTAAAATGCGCTCAGCATAAGACTCCCCGCAAGAAGGCAGCAGGTCTCCTGTGACCCCTGTCCATTCCTAATACTCCTTGGACCCATATATCCATGGATTTAATCTCTGAACTACCATGCTTCCAAGGATACAATACCATATGGGTAGTGGTGGATCGCTTTTCTAAGATGGCACACTTTATTCCATTGATGGGTCTGTCTTCTGCTCCTCAGTTGGCAAGAGTCTTTGTTAAGGAAATATTCAGGTTGCATGGACTTCCTAAAGAGATCATTTCCGACCGCGGAGTTCAATTCATAGCTAAATTTTGGAGAGCCTTATGTAGCACTTAGGGGAACCAAGTTAAAATTTTCTTCAGCCTACCATCCACAAACTAATGGGCAAACCGAAAGAGTTAACCAAGAGCTGGAGACTTTCATAAGACTCTTCATTTCCTCCTCACAAGATAACTGGCTGGATCTATTACCTTGGGCAGAATTTTCACTCAACTTCAAATATCACACTTCCTCCAAAGCCACTCCTTTTTTTACGGTGTTTGGGAGACATCCCCAGATTTTCAAAATTTGCCTACAGTAGAGGTCCCTGCAGTTTCTGAATTGGTGGAGTCTTTCGCAACCATTTGGAAGAGGGTTCATTCCTCTCTGAAGCAGTCGTCCAAGAACTATAAAAAATTTGCGGATAGACGATGTGTCGCTGTTCCACTGCTGAGAGTTGGAGATAAAGTCTGGGTATCCTCCAGGAACATCCGATTGAAAGTACCCTTTATGAAGCTAGCCCCATGCTTCATTGGTCCTTACCGTGTTCGCAAGGTCATCAACCCAGTCGTGTATAAGTTGGAACTCCCTCCTCAACTAAGAATATCCAATACCTTTCATATTTCTTTGCTGCATCCTCTAGTGCTGAATCGTTTTCAAACTTCTGCTCCCAAGTTACCTCAAGTGCAAATTTCTCAAGGTACAGAGTTCGAGGTAGGGAGGATTTTGTACTCTTGATTTACCAAATCTAACAACCTCCAATATCTCATTGACTGGAAAGGGTACGGTCCGGAAGAAAGGGCATGGATCAGAGCCACAGACGTTCACGCGCCTCAAATGGTTCGAGCCTTCCATATTAGATTTCCTGGTAAACCTGGTGGGTGTCCGGTGTCCACCCTGAAAGGGGGAGTACTGTCAGAGTTCAGCCGGGGATCGGCCATCCCTTACCGCCCCGCCGGCTTCCTCTGACTTCCCGGCAAGTCGGGCGGCTGGTGCGGCGACGTGGGAGGTGCTGAGCATTCTCCCTGATGCTGGTGTCTCGGGCGGCCTGGTGCGCGGGGATCGGAGTTCCTGTCATGGGCGCCGCCATGACACTTCCTTCTCTGACTATTCTTCCTTCCCTGACAGTCTGGCCGGTCAGCTGACGCTGTGGACCAATCAGTGGGCTTCCAGGGGTATATATCCGGCTCCTGTGTATCAGGTAGTTGCCTGAACAACCATTGTCGCTGCTAGTGTTACTAGTGGTCTCTCGTTCCAGGTTCCCTTGCTTCCAGTGATCTATTCCTGTGTGCAGCTATATCATTCATGTCATCAGTGCTTTACCATCTCAGCCTGTGTGCAGCTATATCATTCATCTCATCAGTGCTTTACCATCTCAGCCTGTGTGCAGCTATACCATTCATCTCATCAGTGCTTTACCATCTCAGCCTGTGAGCAGCTATATCATTCATCTCATCAGTGCTTTACCATCTCAGCCTGTGTACAGCTATATCATTCATCTCATCAGTGCTTTACCATCTCAGCCTGTGAGCAGCTATATCATTCATCTCATCAGTGCTTTACCATCTCAGCCTGTGTGCAGCTATATCATTCATCTCATCAGTGCTTTACCATCTCAGCCTGTGTACAGCTATATCATTCATCTCATCAGTGCTTTACCATCTCAGCCTATGTGCAGCTATATCATTCATCTCACCAGTGCTTTACCACCTCAGCCTGTGTGCAGCTATATCATCAGTGCTTAACCACCTCAGCCTGTGTGCAGCTATATCATTCATCTCATCAGTGCTTTACCATCTCAGCCTGTGTGCAGCTATATCATTCATCTCATCAGTGCTTTACCATCTCAGCCTGTGTGCAGCTATACCATTCATCTCATCAGTGCTTTACCATCTCAGCCTGTGTACAGCTATATCATTCATCTCACCAGTGCTTTACCACCTCAGCCTGTGTGCATCTATATCATTCATCTCATCAGTGCATTACCACCTCGCCTGTGTGTAGTATACCTCCATTCCACCAGTGCGTTACCACCGCCGCCTGTGTGCAGTATACTATCCATTTCACCAGTGCTTTACCATCACAGCCTGAGTGTATTTATATGTACCCACCTCTCCAGCGTCATAATCTCTTGCTGGCTCCAGTACCACTACCCACCTCATTACTGGACTCTTTGGTCCCTACCTACGTGTTACAGTATTGCACCGTGATGCACTCTTTCTAACCAGCAACCCGGTAGAGTGTGTCCGCAGTGCACACTTCCTTGTACCTCAAGTACAGTGTCCCTACGTGCCCCTTACTGGCACAGACCCTTTGGGCCACGAGTGTTCGTCTCTCCTTTTTCCCGCAGGCTTTGGTCACCTAATCAAAGGACCGCGACCTGCTTACGAGGTGCAGCTCAAGCCCATATCCCGATTGGTGGGGTCACTGGCGAACACCATCTCGTGGGTTAGATTCCGCACGTTTGACTAGGTCTCGCCAACGACCAAGACCCGTGGATGCGGAGGTCGTACATTCAGGCCCCTCGCCTCCGTTTCCTCCTGCAGCCTCAGGCCTCAGCTTCCAGAAAACCGCCTCCCAGCGTGACAGAAGGGCTGCACAACATGGAAATTATTCTCCACTGCGCTTGAGTCAGGTGCATACCCCTTCCTTTGCCTATGTCATAGGTGGATGTATAGGCTTGAATGGCCTTTTGCTGCTCCTCCATCCTCTGAAGCATATAAAGGGTTGAGTTCCACCGCGTCACAACCTCTTGCTTCAGGTGATGGCAGGGCAGGTTCAAGAGTGTTTGCTGGTGCTCCAGTCTTCGGCATGCAGTTGCTGAATGGCGAACGTGGCCAGAAATTTTTTGGGCCACCTAAAGAGACTCCTGTACGCACTTGTCATTTTTCAGAAAATTCTGCACCACTAAATTTATTGTGTGAGCAAAACATGGAACATGCTGGAATTTGCCCTGATGTAATGCCCGCACAATATTAGTGGCATTGTTAGATATCACAAATCCCCATGAGAGTCTAAGTGGGGTAAGCCATTGGGTGATGATTTCCCTCAGTTTCTCTAAGAGGTTGTCGGTGGTGTGCCTCTTACTGAAACCAGTGATACACAGCGTAGCCTGCCTTGGAACGAGCTGGCATTTCTGAGATGCTGCTACTGGTGACGCTGCTGTTGTTGCTGCGTAAGGCGATACTTCTACCCAGTGGGCTGTCACAGTCATATAGTCCTTAGTCTGCCCTGTTCCACTTGTCCACATGTCCGTGATTAAGTGGACATTTGGTACAACCGCATTTTTTAGGACACTGAGGACACTTTTTCTGATGTCTCTGTACATTCTCGGTATCGCCTGCCTACTGAAGTGGAATCTAGACGGGATTTGGTACCGGGGACACACTACCTCCATCAATTGTCTAAATCCCACTGCACTAATAGTAGATAATGGACGCACGTCTAACACCAACAGCTGTCAAGGCCTCAGTTATCCACTTTGCAACAGCATGACTGCTGTCGTACTTCATCCTCCTCGCTAAGGACTGTTGGAGGGTCAATTGCTTAGTAAAAGAAGTAGTGGTGTTCCTACTTCCTCTCTGGGATTATGAACCATTCCTTCGGCAACAGCAGCAGTAGGCATTGCAATGCAGGATCCTCCGGAGGAATCCCGGATAGGAGAGTCAGTCATGCCAGTGACATGGCCTGCAGGACTGCTTCCAATCCTGACTGAGGAAATTGACGAGGAGGGAGTTGGCTGTGTGGTTTTCTGGGAGGAGGTCATCGTCATGTGAAGCTGAACCACTAGTCATGAACATAGGGAAGGACCTTAGCCGTTCCTTGCCACTCCGTGTCATAAATGACATATTGGCAAGTTTACGTTTCTCCTCAGACAATTTAAATTTATTTTAAGGTCATTTTACTGAACTTTGGCTTTTTAGATTTTACATGCCCTCTACTATGACATTGGGCATCGGCCTTGGCAGACGACATTGATGGCATGTCATCATCTATGTCATGACTAGTGGCAGCAGCTTCAGCACTAGGAGGGAGTGGTTCTTGATCTTTCCCTATTTTATCCTCCAATTTTTTGTCCTCCATTATTTTAATGGAGTTAATCACTCCTTTTTTTCAGGACAGCAGCCCTCCTTCACAGACAGCAGCACAGGACCCCTGCACAGATACGCTGATGACAGTGACAGTGACAGCTACACCGATGACAGTGACAGGTGTTTTTTTATGATAGTGATAGCTACACCGATGACAGTGACAGCTACACCAATGACAGCGACAGCTACTCCGATGACAGTGACAGGTGTTTTTTTTGTTATGACAGTGACAACTACACCAATGACAGTGACTGCTACACAATGACAGGTGTTTTTTTATGACAGTGACAGCGACACCGATGACAGTGACAGGTGTTTTTTTATGACAGTGACAGCGACAATGATGACAGTGACAGGTGTTTTTTTATGACAGTGACAGCTACACCGATGACAGTGACAGGTGTTTTTTTATGAAAGTGACAGCAACAACTACACCGATGACAGTGACAGGTGTTTTTTTTATGACAGTGACAGCACAGCTACGTCGATGACAGTGACAGCGACAGATACGCTGATGACAGTGACAGCTACACCGATGACAGTGACAGGTGTTTTTTTATGATAGTGACAGCTACACCGATGACAGTGACAGCTACACCAATGACAGCGACAGCTACTCCGATGACAGTGACAGGTGTTTTTTTTATGACAGTGACAGCACAGCTACGTCGATGACAGTGACAGCGACAGATACGCTGATGACAATGACAGCGACAGCTACACCGATGACAGTGACAGGTGTTTTTTATGACAGTCACAGTGACAGCTATACCGATGACAGTGACAGCTACACCGATGACAGTGACAGGTGTTTTTTTTTATGAATGTGACAGCTACACCGATGACAGTGACAGCTACACCGATGACAGTGACAGGTGTTTTTTTTTATGACAGTGACAGCTACACCGATGACAGTGACAGCTACACCGATGACAGTGACAGGTATTTTTTTTTTAATGACAGTGACAGCTACAACGATGACAGTGACAGGTGTTTTTTTATGAAAGTGACAGCAACAACTACACCGATGATAGTGACAGGTGTTTTTTTTATGACAGTGACAGCACAGCTACGTCGATGACAGTGACAGCGACAGATACGCTGATGACAATGACAACAACAGCTACACCGATGACAGTGACAGGTGTTTTTTATGACAGTCACAGTGACAGCTATACCGATGACAGTGACAGCTACACCGATGACAGTGACAGGTGTTTTTTTTTATGACAGTGACAGTGACAGCTACACCGATGACAGTGACAGGTGGGTTTTTTTATGACAGTGACAGCGACAACGATGACAGTGACAGGTGTTTTTTTATGACAGTGACAGCTACACCGATGACAGTGACAGGTTTTTTTTTTTTAATGACAGTGACAGCTACAACGATGACAGTGACAGGTGTTTTTTTATGAAAGTGACAGCGACAACTACACCGATGACAGTGACAGGTGTTTTTTTTTATGACAGTGACAGCACAGCTACATCGATGACAGTGACAGCGACAGATACGCTGATGACAATGACAGGTGTTTTTTATGACAGTCACAGTGACAGCTATACCGATGACAGTGACAGCTACACCGATGACAGTGACAGGTGTTTTTTTTTATGACAGCTATACCGATGACAGTGACAGCTACACCGATGACAGTGACAGCTACACCGATGACAGTGACAGGTTTTTTTTTTTTAATGACAGTGACAGCTACAACGATGACAGTGACAGGTGTTTTTTTATGAAAGTGACAGCAACAACTACACCGATGACAGTGACAGGTGTTTTTTTTATGACAGTGACAGCTACAACGATGACAGTGACAGGTGTTTTTTTTTATGACAGTGACAGCTACACCGATGACAGTGACAGGTTTTTTTTTTTTAATGACAGTGACAGCTACAACGATGACAGTGACAGGTGTTTTTTATGAAAGTGACAGCAACAACTACACCGATGACAGTGACAGGTGTTTTTTTTATGACAGTGACAGCACAGCTACGTCGATGACAGTGACAGCGACAGATACGCTGATGACAATGACAGCAACAACTACACCGATGACAGTGACAGGTGTTTTTTTTATGACAGTGACAGCACAACTACACCGATGACAGTGACAGGTGTTTTTTATGACAGTCACAGTGACAGCTATACCGATGACAGTGACAGCTACACCGATGACAGTGACAGGTGTTTTTTTATGAAAGTGACAGCAACAACTACACCGATGACAGTGACAGGTGTTTTTTTTTATGACAGTGACAGCTACAACGATGACAGTGACAGGTGTTTTTTTTTATGACAGTGACAGCTACACCGATGACAGTGACAGGTTTTTTTTTTTAATGACAGTGACAGCTACAACGATGACAGTGACAGGTGTTTTTTTTTATGACAGTGACAGCTACACCGATGACAGTGACAGGTTTTTTTTTTTTAATGACAGTGACAGCTACAATGATGACAGTGACAGGTGTTTTTTATGAAAGTGACAGCAACAACTACACCGATGACAGTGACAGGTGTTTTTTTTATGACAGTGACAGCACAGCTACGTCGATGACAGTGACAGCGACAGATACGCTGATGACAATGACAGCAACAGCTACGTCGATGACAGTGACAGGTGTTTTTTATGACAGTCACAGTGACAGCTATACCGATGACAGTGACAGCTACACCGATGACAGTGACAGCTACACCGATGACAGTGACAGGTTTTTTTTTTTTTATGACAGTGACAGCTACAACGATGACAGTGACAGGTGTTTTTTTTTATGACAGCTATACCGATGACAGTGACAGCTACACCGATGACAGTGACAGCTACACCGATGACAGTGACAGGTTTTTTTTTTTTAATGACAGTGACAGCTACAACGATGACAGTGACAGGTGTTTTTTTATGAAAGTGACAGCAACAACTACACTGATGACAGTGACAGGTGTTTTTTTTTATGACAGTGACAGCTACAACGATGACAGTGACAGGTGTTTTTTTTATGACAGTGACAGCTACACCGATGACAGTGACAGGTTTTTTTTTTTTAATGACAGTGACAGCTACAACGATGACAGTGACAGGTGTTTTTTTTTATGACAGTGACAGCTACACCGATGACAGTGACAGGTTTTTTTTTTTTAATGACAGTGACAGCTACAACGATGACAGTGACAGGTGTTTTTTATGAAAGTTACAGCAACAACTACACCGATGACAGTGACAGGTGTTTTTTTATGACAGTGACAGCACAGCTACGTCGATGACAGTGACAGCGACAGATACGCTGATGACAATGACAGCAACAACTACACCGATGACAGTGACAGGTGTTTTTTTTTATGACAGTGACAGCTACACCGATGACAGTGACAGGTTTTTTTTTTTTAATGACAGTTACAGCTACAACGATGACAGTGACAGGTGTTTTTTTATGAAAGTGACAGCAACAACTACACCGATGACAGTGACAGCGACAGATACGCTGATGACAATGACAGCGACAGCTACACCGATGACAGTGACAGGTGTTTTTTATGACAGTCACAGTGACAGCTATACCGATGACAGTGACAGCTACACCGATGACAGTGACAGGTGTTTTTTTTTATGACAGTGACAGCTACACCGATGACAGTGACAGGTGTTTTTTTATGAAAGTGACAGCGACAACTACACCGATGACAGTGACAGGTGGTTTTTTTTATGACAGTGACAACGATGACAGTGACAGGTGTTTTTTTATGACAGTGACAGCTACACCGATGACAGTGACAGCTACACCGATGACAGTGACAGGTATTTTTTTTTTAATGACAGTGACAGCTACAACGATGACAGTGACAGGTGGGTTTTTTTATGACAGTGACAGCGACAACGATGACAGTGACAGGTGTTTTTTTATGAAAGTGACAGCGACAACTACACCGATGACAGTGACAGGTTTTTTTTTTTTAATGACAGTGACAGCTACAACGATGACAGTGACAGGTGTTTTTTTATGAAAGTGACAGCAACAACTACACCGATGACAGTGACAGGTGTTTTTTTTATGACAGTGACAGCACAGCTACGTCGATGACAGTGACAGCGACAGATACGCTGATGACAATGACAGCGACAGCTACACCGATGACAGTGACAGGTGTTTTTTATGACAGTCACAGTGACAGCTATACTGATGACAGTGACAGCTACACCGATGACAGTGACAGCTACACCGATGACAGTGACAGGTGTTTTTTTTTATGACAGTGACAGTGACAGCTACACCGATGACAGTGACAGGTGTTTTTTTATGAAAGTGACAGCGACAACTACACCGATGACAGTGACAGGTGGGTTTTTTTATGACAGTGACAGCGACAACGATGACAGTGACAGGTGTTTTTTTTTATGACAGCGACAGCTACACCGATGACAGTGACAGGTTTTTATTTTTTAATGACAGTGACAGCTACAACGATGACAGTGACAGGTGTTTTTTTATGAAAGTGACAGCGACAACTACACCGATGACAGTGACAGGTGGGTTTTTTTATGACAGTGACAGCGACAACGATGACAGTGACAGCTACACCGATGGCAGTGACAGGTATTTTTTTTTTAATGACAGTGACAGCTACAACGATGACAGTGACAGGTGTTTTTTTATGAAAGTGACAGCAACAACTACACCGATGACAGTGACAGGTGTTTTTTTTTATGACAGTGACAGCTACACCGATGACAGTGACAGGTTTTTTTTTTTTAATGACAGTGACAGCACAGCTACGTCGATGACAGTGACAGCGACAGATACGCTGATGACAGTGACAGGTGTTTTTTATGACAGTCACAGTGACAGCTATACCGATGACAGTGACAGCTACACCGATGACAGTGACAGGTGTTTTTTTATGAAAGTGACAGTGACAGCTACACCGATGACAGTGACAGGTGGGTTTTTTTATGACAGTGACAGCGACAACGATGACAGTGACAGGTGTTTTTTTATGACAGTGACAGCTACACCGATGACAGTGACAGCTACACCGATGACAGTGACAGGAATTTTTTTTTTTTTAATGACAGTGACAGCTACAACGATGACAGTGACAGGTGTTTTTTTATGAAAGTGACAGCGACAACTACACCGATGACAGTGACAGGTGTTTTTTTTTATGACAGTGACAGCACAGCTACGTCGATGACAGTGACAGCGACAGATACGCTGATGACAATGACAGGTGTTTTTTATGACAGTCACAGTGACAGCTATACCGATGACAGTGACAGCTACACCGATGACAGTGACAGTTTTTTTTTTTTTTAATGACAGTGACAGCTACAACGATGACAGTGACAGCTACACCGATGACAGTGACAGGTTTTTTTTTTTAATGACAGTGACAGCTACAACGATGACAGTGACAGGTGTTTTTTTATGAAAGTGACAGCAACAACTACACCGATGACAGTGACAGGTGGGTTTTTTTATGACAGTGACAGCGACAACGATGACAGTGACAGCTACACCGATGGCAGTGACAGGTTTTTTTTTTTTAATGACAGTGACAGCTACAACGATGACAGTGACAGGTGTTTTTTTATGAAAGTGACAGCAACAACTACACCGATGACAGTGACAGGTGGTTTTTTTTATGACAGTGACAGCGACAACGATGACAGTGACAGCTACACCGATGGCAGTGACAGGTATTTTTTTTTTAATGACAGTGACAGCTACAACGATGACAGTGACAGGTGTTTTTTTATGAAAGTGACAGCAACAACTACACCGATGACAGTGACAGGTGTTTTTTTTTATGACAGTGACAGCTACACCGATGACAGTGACAGGTTTTTTTTTTTTAATGACAGTGACAGCACAGCTACGTCGATGACAGTGACAGCGACAGATACGCTGATGACAGTGACAGGTGTTTTTTATGACAGTCACAGTGACAGCTATACCGATGACAGTGACAGGTGTTTTTTTATGAAAGTGACAGTGACAGCTACACCGATGACAGTGACAGGTGGGTTTTTTTATGACAGTGACAGCGACAACGATGACAGTGACAGGTGTTTTTTTATGACAGTGACAGCTACACCGATGACAGTGACAGCTACACCGATGACAGTGACAGGTATTTTTTTTTTTTTAATGACAGTGACAGCTACAATGATGACAGTGACAGGTGTTTTTTTATGAAAGTGACAGCGACAACTACACCGATGACAGTGACAGGTGTTTTTTTTTATGACAGTGACAGCACAGCTACGTCGATGACAGTGACAGCGACAGATACGCTGATGACAATGACAGGTGTTTTTTATGACAGTCACAGTGACAGCTATACCGATGACAGTGACAGCTACACCGATGACAGTGACAGTTTTTTTTTTTTTAATGACAGTGACAGCTACAACGATGACAGTGACAGCTACACCGATGACAGTGACAGGTTTTTTTTTTTTAATGACAGTGACAGCTACAACGATGACAGTGACAGGTGTTTTTTTATGAAAGTGACAGCAACAACTACACCGATGACAGTGACAGGTGTTTTTTTTATGACAGTGACAGCACAGCTACGTCGATGACAGTGACAGCGACAGATACGCTGATGACAATGACAGCGACAGCTACACCGATGACAGTGACAGGTGTTTTTTTTATGACAGTGACAGCACAGCTACGTCGATGACAGTGACAGCGACAGATACGCTGATGACAATGACAGCGACAGCTACACCGATGACAGTGACAGGTGTTTTTTATGACAGTCACAGTGACAGCTATACCGATGACAGTGACAGCTACACCGATGACAGTGACAGCTACACCGATGACAGTGACAGGTGTTTTTTTTTATGACAGTGACAGCTACACCGATGACAGTGACAGGTATTTTTTTTTTTTTAATGACAGTGACAGCTACACCGATGACAGTGACAGGTGTTTTTTTATGAAAGTGACAGCGACAACTACACCGATGACAGTGACAGGTGGGTTTTTTTATGACAGTGACAGCGACAACGATGACAGTGACAGGTGTTTTTTTATGACAGTGACAGCTACACCGATGACAGTGACAGCTACACCGATGGCAGTGACAGGTACACCGATGGCAGTGACAGGTGTTTTTTTTATATGACAGTGACAGCGAGAGCTACGTCGATGACAGTGACTGCGACAGATACGCTGATGACAATGACAGCTACACCGATGACAGTAACAGGTGTTTTTTATGACAGTGACAGCTACACCGATGACAGTGACAGATGTTTTTTTATGACAGCCACAGTGACAGCTACAACGATGACAGTGACAGGTGTTATTTTTTATGTCAGTGACAGCGACACCGATGACAGTGACAGCTACACCAATGACAGGTGTTTTTTTATGACAGTGACAGCGACAGCTACGCTGATGACAGTGACAGGTGTTTTTTATGAAAGTGACAGCGACAGGTGTTTTTTATGAAAGTGACAGCGACAGCTACACCGATGACAGTGACAGTTGTTTTTTTATGACAGTGACAGCGACAGCTACGCCGATGACAGCGACAGCTACGCTAGTGACAGTGATAGCTACACCGATGACAGGTGTTTTTTTTTATGACAGCGACAGCTATGCTGATGACAGTGACAGCTACACCGATGACAGTGACAGGTTTTTTTTTGTGACAGTGACAGCTACACCAATGACAGTGACAGTGACAGCTACACCGATGACAGTGACAGGTGTTTTTTTTATGAAAGTGACAGCGATAGGTGTTTTTTATGAAAGTGACAGCGACAGCTACACCGATGACAGTGACAGGTGTTTTTTTTATGACAGTGACAACGATGACAGTGACACCTGTTTTTTTATGACAGTGACAGCGACAGCTACGCCGATGACAGCGACAGCTACGCTAGTGACAGTGATAGCTACACCGATGACAGGTGTTTTTTTTTATGACAGCGACAGCTATGCTGATGACAGTGACAGCTACACCGATGACAGTGACAGGTTTTTTTTTGTGACAGTGACAGCTACACCAATGACAGTGACAGTGACAGCTACACCGATGACAGTGACAGGTGTTTTTTTTATGAAAGTGACAGCGATAGGTGTTTTTTATGAAAGTGACAGCGACAGCTACACCGATGACAGTGACAGGTGTTTTTTTTATGACAGTGACAACGATGACAGTGACACCTGTTTTTTTATGACAGTGACAGCGACAGCTACGCCGATGACAGCGACAGCTACGCTAGTGACAGTGATAGCTACACCGATGACAGGTGTTTTTTTTTATGACAGCGACAGCTATGGTGATGACAGTGACAGCTACACCGATGACAGTGACAGGTTTTTTTTTGTGACAGTGACAGCTACACCAATGACAGTGACAGTGACAGCTACACCGATGACAGTGACAGGTGTTTTTTATGAAAGTGACAGCGACAGCTACACCGATGACAGTGACAGGTGTTTTTTTTATGACAGTGACAACGATGACAGTGACACCTGTTTTTTTATGATAGTGACAGTGACAGCTGCACCGATGACAGTGACAGCTACACCGATGACAATGACAGGTGTTTTTTTTTTATGACAGTGACAGCGACAGCTATGTCGATGACAGCGACAGCTACGCTGATGACAGTGACAGTTACACCGATAACAGTGACAGGTGTTTTTTATGACAGTGACGGCGACAGCTACACCGATGACAGTGACTGTAACAGCTACACCGATGACAGTGACAGCTACACCGATGACAGTGACAGGTGTTTTTCTTTTATGACAGTGACAGCGACAGCTACGCCGACGACAGTGACAGCGACACAGATGACAGTGACAGGTGTTTTTTATGACGATGACAGTGACAGCAACAGCTACACCCATGACAGTGATAGCTAAGCCGAAGACAGTGACAGCAACAGCTACGCTGATGACAGTGACAGCTACACCGATGACGGTGACAGTGACAGCTAGACCTATGACAGTGACAGGTGGTTTTTTATGACAGCGACAGCTACACCAATGACAGTGACAGATTTTTTTTATGACAGTGACAGCTATGACAGTGACAGCGACAGCTACGCTGATGACAGTGACAGTTACGCTGATGATAGTGACAGCGATAGCTACACCGACGACAGTGACAGATGTTTTTTTTATGACAGTGACAGCGACAGCTACACCAATGACAGTGACAGGTGTTTTTTATGACAGTGACAGCAACAGCTACGCCGATGACAGCGACAGCTACGCTAATGACAGTGACAGCTACACCGATGACATTGACAGCTATACCGATGACAGTGACAGGTATTTTTTTTATGACAGTGACAGCTATGCTGATGACAGTGACAGGTGTTTTCTTTTATGAAAGTGACAGCGACAGCTACACCGATAACAGTGACATGTGTGTTTTTTTATTTTTTTCAGGGCAGCAGCCCTTGACAGACAGCAGCACAGCACTGGATAGCAGTAGCCAGCCCCTATGGTCAGCGTCAGCAGCAACCAACTAATCCCAGCTCCCTCCCTGTGCACACTCCACAGCAGCCCTTCACAGACAGCAGCACAGCACTGGACAACAGTAGCTAGCCAGCCCCTATGGTCAGCGTCAGTCAGCAGCAACCAATACACAAATCCCAGCTCCCTCCTTGTGCACACTCCACAGCCGGAATGAAAAATGGTGGCGATCGCGAGACATTTTATAGAATCCAAAACCCGCGAGAATCTGACAGCGGGATGATGACGTTTTGCCTCGATTTCAGTTCCGAGCTAGGCGGGAAAACCGGAGCCTGACTCAGTTCCCGGCTCGGATCGGGGGGGCTCAAATTTCAGAAATCCGAACCCGCTCATCCCTAGTTTCAATTCAGCATGATGTCTGCGTAACAGTCCTCATGTTATACCAGGGGTTCCCAACCATGGTCCTCAAGGCACACTAACAGTCCAGGTTTTAAGGATAGCCATAGTTGAGCACAGGTGACTTAATTAGTACCTTATGTATTTTGATTTAACCATCTGTGCTTAAGCATGGATATCACTAAAACCAGGACTGTTAGTGTGCCTTGAGGACCATATAAAGAGGTTATAAGTAGTCAATAGATGTGATAAATAGAGAAAAAAAGGGCAAAAAAATGTGCAAAAACATATGTAGACAAATTAACAAAATAAATACACAGATTAAAACCCACTCTGTCCACTAATCATTCTGATTCTGGAAGCAGATATCATATGAATAACCAGCATTGCAGAATGGGATATACAAGTAATAGATATGCAAGCTCATACAGTTCTCAGACGATCCCTTCAGAATATAATAACTGAGGTTGTGGATAATCTTCCCTCCAAGATTAAGTAAGAAGAATAACCAGGTCCGTGCATTTACAGTAACACGTGATCTGCTGTTTCCTGTTTGCCACCGGCATTCGGACAAGGAATGAGAGCCACTGTCGCTCAGCGCAGGAAGGAAGTGTATCATCAGCATTTGCTGTTAGATTGACAACAATGTGGGTTGCCTTGATGCAAAAAAAAGGTCATCACCTTATGTCCGTCTAATGAGAGTGCTGGGAGTGGAGGAAAAAGTTTAGTGGAGGGAAAAAATAATCCTGTATCACATAATAAACACACAATAAATTTGTAGTATGTGATAGTAGATATAAAGTCACATACTATCTACTGACCAATATAATTATAGAGATAGTAAATCACCTATTGACCAGTAGCACAGGGAGGGGTACAAAGGATATTATAAACACATAAAGGATTTTACTAGGGGTGTGCACCGGCCACTATTCCTGTTTTGGTTTTGGATCTGGATCTTTCTTCACGTTTTGGATCTGGATTGGTTTTGCCAAAACCACCCTTCCGTGTTTTGGGTTCTGGGTTTTGTGTTTTGGATCTGTATTTTTTAAAAAAAAAACATAAAAACAGCTAAAATCACCGAATTTGTGGGTTTTTCTGCTCCTATGCTATTATTGACCTCAATAACCTTAATTTCCACTCATTTCCAGTCTATTCTGAACACCTCACACCTGACAATAGTGTTTTTATGTCCAAAAGGTTGCACCGAGGTAGCTGGATGACTATGCTAAGCGACACGAGTGGGCGGCACAAACACGTGGCCCATCTAGGAGTGACACTGCAGTGGCAGACAGGATGGCAGTTTGAAATACTAGGCCCCAAACAGTACATAATGCAAAGAAAAAAAGAGGTGCAAGAATGGAATTGTCCTTGGGCCCTCCCACCCACCCTTATGTTGTATAAACAGGACATGCACACTTTAACAAACCAATCATTTCAGCGCCAGGGTCTGCCACACGACTGTGGCTGAAATGATTGGTTCGTTTGGGCCCCCACAAAACAAGCTGGCAATTAATCTGTCCCTGCACAAACTGGCTCTACGGAGGCAAGATGTCGTCCTCATCCTCATCCACCGATTCCTCACCCTCTTCAGTGTTGTGTACATCCTCATCCTCACAGAGTATTAATTTGTCACCGGTGGAATCCACCACCACAGGTCCCTCTGTACGTTCTGGAGGCTGGTCTCCCTGGAAGAGTTGATAATTCATTTTTATGAACATCATCTTCTCCACATTTTGTGGAAGCAACCTCCTATGTCTTTCGCTGACAAGGTTCCCGGCTGTACTAAACACTCTTTCGGAGTACACACTGGAGGGGGGCAACTCAGGTAAAATAGAGCCAGTTTGTACAGGGGCCTCCAAATTGCCTCTTTTTCCTACCAGTACAGGTACGGACTGTCTGACATGCCTACTTGGATGCTGTCACCGATGTAATCCTTTAACAGACGCATGCTTGTCGTTGATGATTTGAGGATGCAGGTGCGGCTACTGCGCATACATTTCACACACAAACACAGAAAAAAAGATTATTTTATTTTGTTGGAGCGCACTTTGGGGGTAACACCACCCTTTAACAGACAGATGCACGCTTGTCACTGCTGCTTTGAGGACAGTATCATATGCAGTGACAGTAGACTTGTCAGAAATTGTTGGCACGTCCTTCAGTCCGGACCAGATGTCCAAACCGGCCCTTGACTTATGACACAGGCGCACGCTTGGCACTGCTACTGTGTTGATGCATGTGCGGCTACATCGCACACAAGTCACAAACACAGAAAAAAAATAGTTTTTTATTTTTTGGAGCACTTTGAGGGTTACACCACCCTTTAACAGACTTATGGGACACAGGCGCACGGTTGGCGCTGCTCCTTTGTTGATGCACGTGCAGCTACAGTGCACACAATTCACAAAGAGAAAAAAAAGAATTTTTTTATTGTTTGTGGAGCGCACTTTGAGGGTTACACCACCCTTTAACAGACAGATGCACGCTTGTCGCTGCTGCTTTGAGGATGCAGGTGCGGCTACAGCCCACACAATTCACAAAGACAGAAAAAAAAGAATATTTTTATTGTTTGTGGAGCGCACTTTGAGGGTTACACCACCCTTTAACAGACAGACGCACGCTTGTCGCTGCTGCTTTGAGGGTGCAGGTGCGGCTACTGCGCATACATTTCACAAAGACAGATAAAAAAGAAGATTTTTTTTGTTTGGAGTGTACTTTGGGGGTTACAGCACCCTTTAACAGACAAGCCAGCCGGCCCTTTACTTATGGGACACAGGCGCACGCTTGGCGCTGTCCTTTGTTGATGCACGTGCAGCCACAGTGCACACAATTCACAAACACAGAAAATATATATTTTTTTTGTTTGGAGTGTACTTTGGGGGTTACAACACCCTTTAACGGTCAAGCCAGCCAGCCCTTTACTTATGACACAGGCACACGCTTGGCGCTACTTTGTTGATGCACGTGCGGCTACTGCGCACACAATTCACAAACACAGAAAAAATATTTATTTTTTTTGCACTTGAGGGGAGCACCCCTGATGGACAGAGCACCCCCTGGGCAACACTACAGCACCTCTTTAGGACTGGGACACTACACAGGACTTTCGAGTGGACACAGCCCCTATGGACAACTGACTGCACAACACAGTCCAGCCAGCCCCTATGGGCTTTGGAGGAGTGGACACAGCCCCTATGGACAACAGCAGCACAGCACAACACAGCCAGCCCCTATGGACTTTGGAGGAGTGGACACAGCCCCTATGGACAACAGCAGCACAGCGCAGCCCTAACTCCCACCCTCCCTCTTCACTGTCCACAGCCGAGTGAGAAAATGGCGCCGACGTGGGTACCTTATATAGCATCCAAAACCCGCGAGACCCGGAAGGTGGGATGATGACGTTTTGCCTCGATTTCAGATCCGAGTCAGGCGGGAAAAGTCGAGCCTGACTCGGATCGGCCTCGGATCAGGGGGGTTTGGATTTCAGAAATCCGAACCCGCTCACCCCTAGATTGTGCAGTATTCTAATAATCCCTCCAGATCCGGATAGCCCACATCACAACTAATGTTCCCTCCAAGATAAGGTAGGAAATAAGGTCAGTGCGTTTACAGTGACATGTGATCTGCTTTTCTTTGTTTGCAATTATGCATTTGGACAAGGAATGAGAGTCACCGTCACTAAGCTCGTGAAAAAAGTGTATCATCAGCCATAACTAGACTTTTTGGTGCCATGTGCTGGAGAGAGCATTGGCGCCCCCCCCCATTTTTAAATTGGGACACCCGAGAAAGGGCCATGGCTTCATGGGGAGGGGCCAGGGAAGAGATAGGGGAGGCCAGGAGATGCTGGGGATAGAAGAAGAGGAAGCTGCAAGTGAGAATGATAATAAACGGGAAAATTGACAGGTCCAAACAGCGCCCCCTGCCCTGCGGTGTCCTGTGCCATGGCATCGGTCGCGCTACCCTAATTACGGCCCTGATCATCAGCATCTGCTGTTGGATTCAACAGTGAGAATGGCTGCCTTGATGCTAAATGCAGCGCAAGGTAACCAACCAGAGTCCATCCAATGAGAGTGCTGGGAGTGAAGAGAAAGTATCGTGGAGGGAGAGATAGTACCTGTGCCGCACTCCTGCGGTGTAGTGGTTTGGTGTGGTGTGGGGTCACAAGGACGCACAAGGGAACACCGTGGTTCTGATGCGCGTTTTGCCAGGGGCTTGTTCACAGAAGCATGGTGAGCTATGTCGACATTCTAGCATTGACATTATGAATGTTGACATGATAACTGTAGACTGACCGGACCCCATAAGTGAAATACTTTTATATGGCAATGATTAATGACCATTGCCTGAACTTCGCGTGGATTGTTTCTTATTAATCAGTCTAACATAAATTACAAGGTTTTTTTCTTGACAACATGCAGTTCAATATTCATCTTAATGCTGCCCTGCACGTTGGAGTTCCTATGGGATCTACATTATAAAAATGTAGTCCTGCCTGCCTTCATATGCTGGAGGTTCAAGAAGAAGTCTCATAATCATATGCACATTTCTGGCAGGTAAAATCACTTACTTGCTGGTTTACCTTCCACTGATGCAGCAAAGAAGACTAGCATTGTTTTCTTAGGCCCCTTTCAGACCGATGAACCGTGAAATACATGGGTCTATCAACCTGTTAATTTCCCGGGCCTCTGTCCCCGACCCTGGAACAGAGTATGGTCGCGGACCCTGGATTCCGCCCAGGGTCAGCACCTTCACACATAGGGGCATATTCAATTGGGTGCGAGAATAGCAAAAGACCTGCACAAGGTTTTTCTGCAGGTGCCAGATTTTTCTTTTTTAATGCGCGGGAGGTTTTTTTCTCGCACCTCCTGAGCAAGTGTGATTTTTCCTAAAATCGTTCATTTTAGAAAAAATCACCGGGACTTGCTCTGGCACCCCGGCGGCACCCCCCTGTCGGAGGACTCATGGGGAAGGGATGGCGGAGGCCAAGAGATGCTGGGGATAAGAGAAGAGGAAGCTACAAGTGAGAATGATAATAAACAGGACAATTGACAGGTCCAAACAGAGCCCCCTACCCTGGAAGTTTCCAATTAGCTTAATTAGTCCTTAATTACTTACTTTCTGCAGTGCTGTCTTCTTCATCCGGCGTCGGAAGCCGAGTCTTCTGCAGCAGGGTGAGTATGTCAGTGTGTGTGAGTGTTTGTTACTGTTTGTAAGTGTGTATGAGTGAGTGTGTGTGACCCCCGGTTTGTGTGGCCCCCCCAGTGTCTGTGTGCCCCCCCGAAATGGGCACTGGGAGAACTACATCTCCCAGCAGCCCTTGCCCCTCCCTCCAGCCCCTGGAGCCTACCAGCAGCCCCTGGGACTCCCAGCAGCCTCCTATCCAGTGAGAAGATAGAGGGGAGGCCGCCAGGAGCTGCAGAGACCACCGGAGACCCCCGGGCAGGTAAGTGCAGAATTCTTTTTTTTTTGTCATGGCACAGGGTTTTCAGAGCTGAAAACCCAGCGACCACTTTTTTTTAATTGGATACCGTGGGTATCGGGAGCGCGCATACCCGTGGTAATCCAAAATTGGGCGCGAGGGGTGCAAGGTTTTTTCCTCGCTGAATCTCGCGCCCAATTGAATATGCCCTATAGTCTAGACCCGGGACAGTGCATCAGCAAAAACCTGGGTATTTAAGCTACATGTGAAAGGGGTATTACAGAGGTAATTAAGTTACTTTAACCTAATACCGAATATGTCTTTTACATTTAAACTATAAACACACAACTCATTTTTGTATTTTTCACAAAGTCTTAGGAGGAATTTTACGAAGATGTTTGGCAGCTTACAAAGCCTCATGAGGTTTATAGCAATCTGTATGCTCTTTTGGCTAATCCACCTGAAAGACAGAAAACATAGCGTGCATTATGAGCTATCAGGCCTGTCTGAAAAGAAACAAAAACATTGATTTATCAATTATTAGGGCAACAATCATTTATTTATTAAACGAGTTGGGTATGGGATGCCGGCGCTCAGGATCCTCTGGGTTAAAATACTGACACCGACTGGAAAGTACTCTAACCCTACTCCTTACCCCCCTATACAGTATTAACTAAACCCCCACCACCACAGCCTAAACCCTAACCATCCCCCCCCTAACATCACCTGGCTGTATTTTACACGGAAGTGCTCAAAGTGCTTGCGATAGGGTATGGTCAGCCACAAGCGCTGCATACAGGTCTGATGTCCCGATGGTTGCATACACTTCCTGGAGATGACTTGCGCAAGTGGGCACCTTAAGACAGGCTGGTGGGCGTCTGCATACACAATGCGATCGCACGTCAAGACATAGAGGGCATGCTAATGCCTTGCCGTGCGTTCGCCTTCCTTCCCAAATTTGCACACGCATCGAGCGAACGCATCTAGCGAGCGGGTCTGAATGAGGTCCTAAGTACCAACCAATGGGCCTGATTTTGAGTTGTACAATGTTAGCATTGCTGCTGCATCTTTGGACGATATGCTAATGCCGCAGAAGGCATTTTGTGTAGGATGCAGCATCGGATCACCATCGGGCAGCCATCGGCCATCTGAGTAAGCCTAAGCCTAAACGTACATATCTGAATCAGGCCCAATGTTTGCTGATGCAGTCCTAGGGTTGTTATTATTTAATGCTGAATACACTCGGCACCAATTGGTAATGGTGATTAGTTAGTAGGTGCTCCTAGTACTACTGTATGACTGAATGTTTGTCCCAAATATGTGTTATACTTTATGTACTGTATGTAAAATGTTGCACCTTCACAGCCATCATATTCAGGAAGTCACTACATACCAGCCTGCATTCCACTGCAGTTTTACCAGCACCTCTGAGAAGCGTGACCAATCAGAGCGCTCCCATTCATTTTTATGGCAATGTCTGATAACCTGTCATTTACGCCGTGCTGTTAAGGAAGCAGATCATTAACAGTTTTTTGGATTTTTTTGCCAAGTACATGGGATAATGTATTAAAGTATCAGATTTATTTCATTTTATTCAAGCCTCCTGTTTAATTAAACAGACAGCAAACCTTATATAGAGTTTTCTAAATTTGTAAATCCAACAGTGCATTGCGCAGTAAAACAATTCTATACTCTTTTCTGATTTTCTGATTTTGTGGAGACTTCTGTCTCCAGGTTTTTGACCAAACCTGTATTACTTGCAGCTGGCACTGATTACAACCAAACAATTTTTGTATTGAGCGCCGGGGTATTTGCAGCTTTGACTGCAAATAGTTTTTTTCCTTTCAAGTACATGGGATGCCTACATGGACCAAAGGGGACCTTTCCCAAGCAATGTGTTATGACAGATTGTACAGATAATTGTAGAGTGTATGCCCACCATTAGTAATACATTAGTGGATGAGTGGTCTGGGGTTGTGGATATTTCCCAATATTGTGGGTGTCTCCTGTGTTTTTTTTTTTTGTAATAAGGTATGCCCTGGCAGGCCTTAAAATGAAGCATGACAGGGCTAGCTCGAACCTGTAGTACACCAGGAAAGAAGAATATTATTAATTATTAACCTCACACCCACCGCGCACAGGGCTGATTTTTTGTATTGAATTGGGGATGGTCATTTTTTAATTTTTATTTGCAGACCCCATTTCCCTAGGTATACCAGCAATTGTGCTGACCAACCTAGGCTTGGTGTAAAGGGGAAGACAATTGTCACCCCTACTTTAGTGCCAACAGCCCAGGCGGATAAATTCTGTTGCTGGTTATTGGAAAATCAGGAGGGCACCATTTTCCCTCCACAAACCATTCACCATCTTACACTCCAAAAATGATGGAGTAGCACAGTAGTTTGTTCTGAAATTGTCAGCAGTGCAGAATTCAAGATATTGGTATGCAAGCAAGACAACTTTGCAGGTAAAGCCAAATATGTTGGTTACCTACAAATGTGTCCTCATAGACCCAGCATCTATACGCCGTGCAGCGCGAAATGCCCGGCCATGCCAAGATGCTCCGAGAGGAGTAGTGTACCATAGTTTTGGGAAGCACAGACGGTGTAATGGTTAGCATTACTGCCGGTTCAATTCCCACTATGGCCCTAACTTTGTGGAGTTTGTATATTCTCCCTGTGCTTGCGTGGGTTTCCGCCGGGTACGCCTGTTTCCTCCCACACTCCAAAAATATACTGGTCGGTTGATTGGCTTCCAACAAAAATTAACCCTAGTGTGTATGTATGTGTGTATATGATACAGAATATAGGGGGTCATTCAGACCCGCTCGCAAGCGGCAGTACGCTCGTAAGCGGGTCGATGTTCCCCACTGCGCATGCGCACGACGGAGGGAGCTCCGTCGTGCGCAAGACCCGGGGAGCGACGGGCTTTCCATCGCTCCGGGTCTCGCACCAAAGGGGGCATGCTGTCGATGTTGATTGACAACACACCCCCTTTGGTGGGCGTGCCGGGGGTGTGCCTGCCAGGCGGAGGCGTTCCCATGTGAATGCCTACCGTCTGAAGCCGGCCCCACTGACATCACTAGTGATGTCAGTGGGAGTGATTTTGGCTCTGATAGAGCCAAAATCACTCCAGGGCTTGCGGTAGCGAGACCCTACCGCAGGGTCTCCGTCGCAAGCCTGATGGTCACGATGGTCAAGACCATTGCGACCATCATCATGGACGCTCGCTATAGCTGTCGGTGGTCACCCACAGCTATACGAGTGTCCAGGAGGCCGCTCCATTTTCATGGAGGAGGGCCCTGATTCAGAGCGAGCGCTCTGGTCAGAGCGTTCAGCTCTGAATCAGGCCCATAGAGTGTAAGCTCCACTGGGGCAGGGATGGATGTGAATGGCCAAATATTCTTTCTGTAAAGCGCTGCGGGATATGTGTGCGCTATATAAATAACTGGTAATAAATTGATAGTTTTCTTTAAATTTTGTCTCTCATTCGCATCACAGATACAGCAAAACATTACTCACAGTGTACGGGATGCAATCGGGAAGCCGGCTGATGTAAGCCTGACAGCCGGCTTCCCAACTGCTTTATCCCGGCGAGGGTGAAATGACCGGCATCTAGATGTAGACGCTGCTCACTTTACTGACGCCAGGCGCCGCAAGCGGACAGCCGCGCGGGGGGGAAGGGTTAGGTTAGGGGCTCCCGGGTGGGACTTAGGGTTAGGCACCCCCCCGGGAGGGTTAGGGTTAGGCTAGGGGGAGGGAGGGTTAGGCACCCCCGGGGGGAGGTTAGGGTTAGGCACCCCCCCGGGGGACTTAGGTTTAGGCAGCGGGGAAGGGGGCGTTAGGTTTAGGCACTTAGAGGGGGGATTAGGGTTAGGCACAGGGGGGGAGGTTAGGGTTAGGCACCCCTAAGGAGGGTTAGGGTTAAGGGGGTTAGGTTAGGTTAGTAAGTACTCACCTACGGACGATCGGGATTTCCAGCGCAGTCGGGCTCCCACTGCCGCGATCTCTTCATTTGTCTGTCTGACGCTGCCCGGATTTGAACTCCCGGCCATGCGGCCGGCGGTATTTCATACCGCTTCCCAGTGTACTACCTGTGCTGGGCTGTGACTAGCACAGTAATTAGTTTTAAATGCATATGAAGCACAGTGGAACTTGGAGTGAGAAAGCCACAGCTGCAGCTTTGTAGCACTTTGCATACAGATACAGAGACTCAGTTGCACACTGATATACGTCAAATTGATCAGTGCAGTCTAGTAAAGTAAGTTGCTCCCAATCATTTTATTTATGTGAATTATATGGTCATTGTGAGTGAGGAAGATGCTCGGCATGGCTGAATTGCCTAGTACCTGGGGTGCCGCGAGAGGCTATTTGCCATGACTTGAGCAAGAGTGTATAAGGACACACCTGTAAATTAACTAGTGAATGGCCAATGGGATGACTCCTTGGATATCTCAGCAACCACCGATAGGTGCCATGAGGTCCTAAGCTAGATTCATAAACTGTAACTGAAAGCTACTTCTTTGCCCATGGAGCACAAAGAGGTGCTGTAATATATGTTACATCCGTTTTTCCAGCAAGGCTTTGTCCTAGTGCCTAGGCCATACCTCTTTTTGAGTGTTATGATCCACTCACGGGTGATCTCTAGGGACTTTTGGCCACTTTAAGTAATATACAACTCTCCCAAAGCCACCATATCTGAACAGCTTCACTTGATTGAGTAAGGAGGAAGTTTTGTCTCCCAGTATGTATAGTACCAGGGCCGGATTAAGGTCTGTGGGGGTCCCTGGGCAACAAACATGTGGGGGTCCCTATTAAATGTCACAAACTGGGGTATACGCAATGGGGACCTTATGCAGAGCCCCCAATATGTCAGTGCCCACTATGTTAGTGCCCCGTATGCAGTGCACCCAGTAGTAGTGCCCCTTATGCAGTGCCACCTATGCAATACTCCCATTAGTAGTGCCCACTGTAGTAATGCCCTCTGTATAAATGCTCCCAGTAGTAATACCCCTGTAGTTGTGCCCCAAATAGTAATGCCCCCCAGTAGTAATTGGGCATGGGCCCAATAGTAATGCCCTAGTAGTAATGCCCCCTGTATAAATCCCCCAGTAGTAATACCCATGTAGTTGTGCCCCCAATAGTAATGCCCTCAGTAGTCATTCCCCCTTTAGTAGAGCCTTCTGTAGAAATGCCCCCAGTAGTAATGCCCCTCTATTAGTGCCCCCAATACTAATGCTCCCTCTCTAGTAGAGCCCCCAATAGTAATGCCCCCTGATTAATGCCCCCAGTAGTAATGCCTCCCCCTCTGAGTAATGCCTCCCCCTCAGTAATGCCCCAGTAATAATTCCCCCCCCTCAGTAATGCCACCAGTAGTAATGCCCCCCACCAGTAATGCCCCCAGTAGTAATGCCTCCCCCCTCCCCGAGTAATGCCCCAGTAGTAATGCCCCCAGTAGTAATGCCCCCCACTAGTAATGCCCCTAGTAGTAATGCCTCCCCCCTCCCCGAGTAATGCCCCAGTAGTAATGCTCCCCCCTGAGTAATGCCCCAGTAGTAATGCTCCCCCTGAGTAATGTCCCCTGTAGTAATGCCCCCCACCAGTAATGCCCTGAGTAGTAATGCCCCCCCACCAGTAATGCCCCAGTAGTAATGCTCCCCTCCGAGTAATGTCCCCCGCCAGTAATGCCCCCAGTAGGCCGCTTGCACTAAAAAAAAATAAATAAAGCTCATACTTACCTTAAGCTAAGCCCCGCGTCAGCTGCAGTCCGCTCAGCTGCTCCTCTGCACTATGGCAGAGACGTCATGACGTCTCTGCCATAGTGCACTGCATGAGCCGGAAGCTGGAGCTCACGTGAGCTCAAGCCCCCGACTCCGGCTGCCGCTGCGGGGAGGGATCCGGGTGCCCGCTGGTTACAGCGGGCACCTGGTAAATGGAGCCTCCCTGCGGCGCTGGGGTTAGATTGGCCGGAGGAGGTGGAACTGGTTCCGTCTCCTCCGGTACTCTTTAACCCCGATGGGTGTGGGGGCCCTTAACGTGTGGGGGCCCAGGGATGATCGCCCCTGTCGCCCCCCTGTTAATCCGGCCCTGTATAGTACATTAGGGTTCTATTTACTAAGCATTGGAGAGATATAAAGTTTCCAGATATAAGTTACCAACCAATCTGCTCCTAACTGTCACTTTACAGGCTGTGTTTGAAAAATGACAGTTACGGGCTGATTGGTTGGTACCTTATCTCCGTCAACTTTATCTCTCTCTAAGGCTTAGTAAATAGCCCCTATATCCCATACCCTAATATCAGAGTAAATCTGTAAAAAGTGATGCTCATAATTTTCCAGTGAAGGGATCAAGTAACATCTGATCCACAGCAACCTCTAATGTATCTTGTGTAATTGCCTTTGGGCCTGATTCACTACCGATGGCAACTGCGATTACACACGCAATCGGACAATTGTTGAGTTGTGCGCATGCGATCCGGTCACTGCGATCAGGGCTGCGATCGCAGTGACTACACAGACCCATCGCAGAGTGATTGACAGGAAGTGCTGTTTGTGGGTGATGATGAGGGGGTGGTCGGTGAAATGCAGGCATGCCAGGGCGTTTAGCGCCGTTGCAGGGGAGTGCATAAATTATCCACTGCAATGCTGTACACAGCCTGAGGACTCATCATAGCTTGCGATGAAGTTATCAATTCCTGAGTAAGGTCAGAGCTTGTGCAAGTGTGCATGAGGCTGTGATGGTACTTGATGGTACCAATGGTTTCGCAGTCTTGCTAAACATTATGGATGTGTGTAAGGTAAAGTGGGCGTCCTTGTGTAGTGCTGCAACGGCATAGCGATCACAATAAATTACAATACTATCTCAGTGAGACTGCATGCGTAATCGATATTGCAATCACTGATGCGATCCTTACTGAATCTTGCCCTTTGTACTGTGCTTTACTGGTTATTCAATGACCGGAACATCAGTGTTACAATCACCAGAAAGTCGCCGTGTAAGACCTCTAGAGCCTTGCTGGCGAGATCTTCTGCCAATAACAGCCCCCCGTTGTTCCCTTAGAGCTGGGTATGCTCACCGATACTTAGGTTACCACCTTGTCACAACCCGGGTCTGTTTTCCCCGTCATCGAGTCACTTACCAGTTCTGCCAGCTCTCTCTGTCTCATCCTGGTCATACAGGCTGCAGTATTTCCTGGCCTGCTAGGCCTCAGATAACATCAGAGCCTGTGCTAAAGTTCTGCAGTGACAAGTCCCGATCACCTGTCTGCAACAGCCAATCAAGAGATAGCCTGAGCCTCAAAATACCACCTGTCTCTGCTCGGCCTATTCCAGGTAACCCAGGGGTATATATCCCAGCTGCAGACTACCTAATTGCCAGTACAAGGTCTAACCTCAGTTCCTGCTGAGTAAGCTTTGCTGTGCTCCTATTGCACTCCGGGATTCCCGTCGGTGCAGTTTAGTTCCAGTTTGCTGCATGGACTCCTCCAAGTGCTCTAAACCTGAGGCAGCTATCCCACTGGCTGCACAGGTAATCTCAGCCTGTTCCTGTTACCTAAACCTCATCCACGCTGCATAGTGTGTTCCTGCTGATTCCTGCTCCATTGATTCCAAACATGTACTAAGAACATCTATATAACACCATGTTGACAGTTTATTATATATATTTGATATTTATTATTCTTAGTACTTAGAGTGTGCATCAGCTTCCCCCATTTTTTCTGCAATCTTTTAAAAAATGTCAGTGAGTAATGAATACACCTGTGCACCTGCTAGGTGACCTGGAAAACGAGAACTGTGTGGGGTCCTGAGGACCGAGTTTGAAAACCACTGCACTATACATTTTGGTGTTTAGTTTGTTTCTGGTTCCATACCATCTGAGTGCTCCTGGATCCTGGACTCTGCGACAACCCAGTTTGAGCCTGGTCAATACGTTGCCAAGATCTACCACTCCAGTGTTCTGGTTACAAAGACAAGTAAGAAGAGTGTGTTATATTATTCTCAGTATTAACCCAGACACAACCTGGTCAATCCACTCTTCTTCAACATATAACAACCTGTCTCAAACACCGAAGTCCTTGGTTGTCTAGTGGGTACGATCCGGCATCTCTCTGCCGAGACATGGGTTCGATTCCCGGTCAGGGAAGTCCTCTAATCCATGCCAGGAGGTCTCCTCAGGCCAGCCAGCTTTCTCTACACATCATTGAATAGAAGAGAGTGGATTCTATCGCACAGAAATAAGTTATTTTATTACCAAGATACCCCTGAATTTTCAAAAATTGTCAAATATTTGTTCCTCTTAATGTGATAGGGGGTGCTGCCATAGGTCAAAAGTTATAACTGGACAAAGGAGAGAAAGAAGAAGCCTATGATTGGTGCACAAATAAACTAAAATTTAACTTTTATTAGTTAGTATTAAAATAATCTATAGTAATGAATAGCGAAATATAAAATTGGTGATGATTGAGTGCAGAAAATTAGATAGGAATTAAGTGTATATAAACAGGAACATCCCACTATGTGTTTACTCCTGTTCTTAAAATCAATTAGCCCATATCATGTATTTCAATATCCAAAAAAGAGAATAAAGTATTGAATTGTGTACGATCTTAATTAAATATTCTGCAGTTGCTGCTCGATTTAGTACACAAATACTATATATTCTTATGCAAAGCCTTTCATTATTACCATGTGGATGTAGGGGTTGTTAATCTCAAATTATATTTATTGAGATTATATATTGTTACAAAAATTATGCTATTTTGATTATTATCCTGTGTGAGCACAGTATTTCCATTTGTTTATAGTTTGGTCAGATAATAATATTTGCTTTTATCAGCTCGATTTTAATAAAGCTTGTCAGACACTCCTTATTATGTTTATTTTATTTAGTTAACACTCATCATTGTGTCTAATTGTTTTATAAGCAATATACATGTAATTTGCACCAGCAGCTCTCAGATATCACAGATAAAGTGTTACTATACATTATAAAGAATTATGACCTTCGTGATGTGTTACATTAGTATCTATTCACATCTGCCGTGCTTACAGATTGCTACTGCTAGGTTCAGTGTACAGTCTTAGTTACTGACAGACTGCCTTGTATTTGCCAACAATATATTTTATGGCAATGTAGTTAGTTGTTAACATATCCGGCTTATTAGATTTATAGCAGTCAACCTCTAAACATTATACACGGAGCACATTGTCATGTAAGCTCCGTGGTGAGCTGGAAATTGCGTGCTCTCCCTCCAACAATAGCAGCCCCTACAACCGTATATCATGCGGCTGAGCAGTCAAACATTAATACATTTAGGCTTAGTGTTTCACATGGCACAGGATTCAACAGACATAGTGGGCTTCCCCGCCAACGCGCATTTTGCTAATAGAGCTTTAACAAGGCAACCTGACTTGAGGGAGTGGGCATACCTTTAAAAAAGCGGCATCCAATCAATACATGCCATGTCACAGGAGGTGTATTTGTTTGTTGTTCCATTCAAATACTTCTCAATAGAAGCGTATAGGTGTCCCATTAATTAATGTGTATATAGTTATCTCTTACTACAAATTGGTATGATCATATAAGTCTCCTAAGACCTTATCCACTAATCATAGAGAGAAAATGATTTTTGTTATCTTGAGGATATTGAAGTAATTGTCGACATAAGAGATTATGGTTGATGTCGATATATCTATTGATCTTTAAATCCAGGTGAATATTTAGTATTAGTGACAAAAAGAGACTTTTTTAATGACAATCTACAGGAAGGGTAAATAATTGTTGCTCCCATTTAGTCCCCTGGGTCGCATACTTCCCATTAGGAATATCCATTTGGTGTCTCGTCTAAGGACGGGTTGCCTTGTTAAAGGTCTGTTAGCGAAAAGCGCATTGGCGAGGAAGCCCACTATGTCTGTTGAATCCTGTGCCATGTGAAACACTAAGCCTAAATGTATTAATGTTTGACTGCTCAGCCGCATGATATACGGTTGTAGGGGCTCCTATTGTTGGAGGGAGAGCACGCAATTTCCAGCTCACCACGGAGCTTACATGACAATGTGCTCCGTGTATAATGTTTAGAGGTTGACTACTATAAATCTAATAAGCTGGATATATTAACAACTAACTACCTTGCCATAAAATATATTGTTGGCAAATACAGGGCAGTCTGTCAGTAACTAAAGGTGCCCATACACGGGATGATTTTTAACACGATTTTGGCAGTTTCTACAGGTTGGACAGGCCAATCATTTGAAAATAGTTGTATTTTGAGTCTTCTGCGACCCCGATGCACGTCCTCGCCGTCGTCTAGTTGGTTCGCTGATCAAATGGTTTTGCAGAGAGATCCCAACCGATCGTGTACGATGTGACACACTTCTATGCATCTTATCCTATAATCACAACGATCAATCTTACACCATTTGACCACATCTTATGAAAAATTTCAAGTGCAATCGTCCAACTCATCTTACCAACTTTGAATCTTACTGTGTATGGGGGCCTTAAGACTGTCGGAACACTGAACATAGCAGTAGCAATCTGTAAGCACGGCAGATGTGAATGGATACTAATGTAACACATCACGAAGGTTACAATTCTTTATAATAAATAGTAACACTGTATCTGTGATTTCTGAGAGCTGTTGGTGCAAAGCACATGTATACTGCTTATAAAACAATTAAACACAATGATGAGTGTTAAGTAAATTTATGAAAATAACACACGTATAATAAGGAGTGTCTGACAAGCTTTATTAAAATCGAGCTGATAAAAGCAAAAATTATATTATTTGACCAAACTATAAACAAAATGGAAATACTGTGCTCACACAGGATAATAATCAAAATAGCATAATTTTTTGTAACAATATATAATCTCAATAAATATAATTTGAGATTAACAACCCCTACATCCACATGGTAATAATGAAAGGCTTTGCATAAGAATATATAGTATTTGTGTACTAAATTGAGCAGTATCTGCAGAATATTTAATTAAGATAGTACATAATTCAATACTTTATTCTCTTTTTTGGATATTGAAATACAGGATATGGGCTAATTGATTTTTAAAAATGGACTAAACACATAGCGGGACGTGGCATAGTAACAACTCAGGGACCCAGATTATCCACCACTGTGTCTAAAAAAAATCACAGATTTCTAGCTGTTAAATTTGCCTACCTATGAAAAGACAGTAAATATGTGCGGCCTAAATGGAAGACTTTATTATTCTTTATATGTTCTTTATATGTCCCTTAATCATCCTTACTCATGACACTGAGTCATGATTGAAACTTAAACTTACAATAAAAGTTAAGTAATGTCAAAACTTTGCCTTTCTGTTTTGTCAATTATTTGTGGTGAATAAATATTGCATCATGCTCCAAGTTAGTAATGTGATATTATCATGGAAATGATAGGAGTATCCAAAAATAGGAGATTATACTATTTATAATTGTATAGCGAGCCAGTCATTTTTGTACATATGTTAGGAAAAATGTATCATACATGACAGTAGAAGCAGCGTGAGGAAAAAGTAGTTAAATTCCCTCTGTTACTTAATATGAAGAAATTCAGATAAGCACCATAAAAGGCCTTGGTTTTGCATTGCTGCGTCTAAGTGATTCTGTACAAACAGTGCAGGGGCAAATGCAGGATTTCAAGAGGGGGGTTTCCAAATGCTTGACATTAAACCAATAAGGGAGATTCAATTAGCCCCGAAAATGGTGGTTGCCTCGGGGCTATTCAATTGCAGCCCTTTGTTTTGTGCAATAAATTATCTGTTATTGGGCATTAACACATAGAATCAGGGGCGGTTTGGGACAGAAAACCAACCCTGGAAATTTATGGAAGCAGCCCTAATGGGGGCGGGGTCTGTTGAAGTAGGGGTCTGTCAAAGGGGGGGTGGGGAAATTAAATTTGTTTGCTGATTGGCTGGGACTTATCTTGGTCCATTTTATATTTCTCCAGTTATTAGTGAATAGACTCCTAAAGCAGCGTACACACTTGGCGATATTAATGAGCGATTGAACGATTACAACATCGTAATCGTTCAATCACTCAGTAAACATGCACAAATCGTGCACTATAATGTCGGACACGACCAGCGATGCGCGCTCCCACTGGTCGTTACCGACATCATTCATCGCCTGAGCATGCAGGCCAACCTGCCGATAACGACAGATTGAGCATGTTCAGGGATGAGGGAGGGTGCCTACCCTGAATGACATATTGTTCAGTGTAGGCACTACAGGGGATCAGGAACGACTGTACGATTACGATGTCGTAATCGTACTGTCTTTCCTAATCGCCAAGTGTGTATGCTGCTTAAGACTTTAGACACCACTATCGGTCGCACCATTCACCAGCCCTATGCTAGGTGCAGATCATCCATCTAAGTTTGGCCTCCAATACATACATGCCTACCCTCCCGGTTTTCGCAGGAGGCTCACAATTTCAGGTAACCCCCCGAACCACCGGAAGGGTAGGCACTTCTACAGCATAGGGAGAATTTCTGTGGTAATTGCGGGTCCCCGTGTAGGGGGTGGGGCTTAATGATGCGATTCTCAGTGAATTGCATCATTTAGCCCTGCCCCTATTTAAATTTAAGCCAATCATGGCAATTTGCCATGGAGGGGGTGGGGCTTAAGGACAGAAACCGTCAGGCCCCGCCCCCATCAAGGCCCACCTGCTTCTCCTAACAAAGGCTTCCTCCGGGGAGGAGAAGCCAAAGGTTGGCAACCTGCGCTCCAACATGAGCAATTCAGCGTCTCTATAGCCAACCCCCTGTAACTGCCTAGAAACACCCAACACATTTGTAATACACTACTTGGTGCAGGCATCTAAATCTGCACTGCCACTCAGTCACATGCGCAGTTGAAAAACAATGCACAGGAAAATAATAAAAACACATTGGACCGCACAATAAAAAGAAACACACAATGAAAAAAAATATACACAATGACACCAGACAGAAAAAAGCACATTAGCCTCCACAGGAGAGAATAAAACACATTGACCCCCCCAGGAAAATAATAAAAACACATTAGCCTCAACAGGAAAAAAATATAACACAACCAGACCCGCAGAAAAAAAAATACATTGGGCCCTACAGAAATCAAATATATTACCCCCCCACAGGTAAAATACAAACACCTTGCCCTCCACAAGAAAAGAAAAACAGGGTGCGCAGTGTATGTCCCCACCAGAACTAGCACCTGGAGCACAAACTTCATAAACTCCGCCACTGCTGGGGTTAGAATGGGAGTAGCAGTAGTGGGATGCAGGATGGGAGTAGTAATAGTAGTGGGACACATGGGATGCAGGATGGGAGTATTAATAGTAGTGGGACACATGGGAAGCACGATGGGAGTAGTAGTAGTGGAACACATGGGATGCAGGATGGGAGTAGTAATAGTAGTGGGACAGGATGGGAGTAGTAATAGTAGTGGGACACATGGGATGCAGGATGGGAGTAGTAATAGTAGTGGGACAGGATGGGAGTAGTAATAGTAGTGGGACACATGGGAAGCACGATGGGAGTAGTAATAGTAGTGGAACACATGGGATGCAGGATGGGAGTAGTAATAGTAGTGGGACAGGATGGGAGTAGTAATAGTAGTGGGACACATGGGAAGCACGATGGGAGTAGTAATAGTAGTGGAACACATGGGATGCAGGATGGGAGTAGTAATAGTAGTGGGACACATGGGATGCAGGATGGGAGTATTAATAGTAGTGGGACACATGGGAAGCAGGATGGGAGTAGTAATAGTAGTGGACACATGGGAAGCAGGATGGGAGTAGTAATAGTAGTGGGACAGGATGGGAGTAGTAATAGTAGTGGGACACATGGGACAGGATGGGAGTAGTAATAGTAGTGGGACACATGGGAAGCAGGATGGGAGTAGTAATAGTAGTGGAACACATGGGAAGCAGGATGGGAGTAGTAATAGTAGTGGAACACATGGGAAGCAGGATGGGAGTAGTAATAGTAGTGGGACACATGGGAAGCAGGATGGGAGTAGTAATAGTAGTGGGACACATGGGAAGCAGGATCGGGAGTAGTAATAGTAGTGGGACACATGGGACAGGATGGGAGTAGTAATAGTAGTGGGACAGGATGGGAGTAGTAATAGTAGTGGGACACGGGACAGGATGGGAGTAATAGTAGTGGGATACATGGGAAGCAGAATGGGAGTAGTAATAGTAGTGGGACACATGGGATGTAGGATGGGAGTAGTAATAGTAGTGGGACACATGGGAAGCAGGATTGGAGTAGTAATAGTAGTGGGACACATGGGACAGGTTAGTCGAAGTAATAGTAGTGGGACACATGGGAAGCAGGATGGGAGTGGTAATAGTAGTGTGACACATGGGAAGCAGGATGGGAGTAGTAATAGTAGTGGGACACATGGGAAGCAGGATGGGAGTAGTAATAGTAGTGGAACACATGGGAAGCAGGATGGGAGTAGTAATAGTAGTGGAACACATGGGAAGCAGGATGGGAGTAGTAATAGTAGTGGGACACATGGGAAGCAGGATGGGAGTAGTAATAGTAGTGGGACACATGGGACAGGATGGGAGTAGTAATAGTAGTGGGACAGGATGGGAGTAGTAATAGTAGTGGGACACGGGACAGGATGGGAGTAATAGTAGTGGGATACATGGGAAGCAGGATGGGAGTAGTAATAGTAGTGGGACACATGGGATGTAGGATGGGAGTAGTAATAGTAGTGGGACACATGGGAAGCAGGATTGGAGTAGTAATAGTAGTGGGACACATGGGACAGGTTAGTCGAAGTAATAGTAGTGGGACACATGGGAAGCAGGATGGGAGTGGTAATAGTAGTGTGACACATGGGAAGCAGGATGGGAGTAGTAATAGTAGTGGGATACATGGGACAGGATGGGAGTAGTAATAGTAGTTGGACACATGGGAAGCAGGATGGGAGTAGTAATAGTAATGGGAAGCAGGATGGGAGTAGTAATAGTAGAGGGACACATGGGAAGCAGGATGGGAGTAGTAATAGTAGTGGGACACATGGGACAGGATGGGAGTAGTAACAGTAGTGGGAGACACGGGACAGGATGGGAGTAGTAATAGTAGTGATACACATGGGAAGCAGGATGGGAGTAGTAATAGTAGTGGGACACATGGGAAGCAGGATGGGAGTAGTAACAGTAGTGGGACACATGGGACAGGATGGGAGTAGTAATAGTAGTGGGGCACATGGGAAGCAGGATGGGAGTAGTAATAGTAGTGGGACACATGGGAAGCAGGATTGGGAGTAGTAATAGTAGTGGGACACATGGGAAGCAGGATTGGAGTAGTAATAGTAGTGGGACACATGGGACAGGTTAGTCGAAGTAATAGTAGTGGGACACATGGGAAGCAGGATGGGAGTGGTAATAGTAGTGTGACACATTGGAAGCAGGATGGGAGTAGTAATAGTAGTGGGATACATGGGACAGGATGGGAGTAGTAATAGTAGAGGGACACATGGGAAGCAGGATGGGAGTAGTAATAGTAGTGGGACAGAATGGGAGTAGTAATAGTAGTGGGACACATGGGACAGGATGGGAGTAGTAACAGTAGTGGGAGACACGGAACAGGATGGGAGTAGTAATAGTAGTGATACACATGGGAAGCAGGATGGGAGTAGTAATAGTAGTGGGACACATGGGAAGCAGGATGGGAGTAGTAACAGTAGTGGGACACATGGGACAGGATGGGAGTAGTAATAGTAGTGGGGCACATGGGAAGCAGGATGGGAGTAGTAATAGTAGTGGGACACATGGGAAGCAGGATGGGAGTAGTAATAGTAGTGGGACACATGGGAAGCAGGATGGGAGAAGTAATAGTAGTGGGACACATGGGACGCAGGATGGGAGTAGTAATAGTAGTGGGACACATGGGACAGGTTGGGAGTAGTAATAGTAGTGGGACACAAGGGAAGCAGGATGGGAGTAGTAATAGTAGTGGGACACAAGGGAAGCAGGATGGGAGTAGTAATAGTAGTGGGACACAAGGGAAGCAGGATGGGAGTGGTAATAGTAGGGGGATACATGGGACAGGATGGGAGTAGTAATAGTAGTGGGACACATGGGACAGGATGGGAGTAGTAATAGTAGTGGGACAGGATGGGAGTAGTAATAGTAGTGGGACACATGGGATAGGATGGGAGTAGTAATAGTAGTGGGACACATGGAACAGGATGGGAGTAGTAGTGGGAAGCAGAGGGTGGAAAGTGAGTTATAGTAATAGTAGTGTATTAATGGCAGAGCAGGTGCAGGCTTGGAGTAGTAAGTGTGGGGCAGACTGGTTAGTAGAAGCAGTTCATAGCAGGGGGCAGGGTACGAGTATTAGTGGAAAGCAGGGTAGGATGATAGTAGTAGTGTGAAGCAAGGGACTGGATGGGAGTATTGGTGGGAATAAGTGGGCTGGATAGAAGTGAAAGAAGCTGAACAAGAATCACGTTCACTCCAGTGTCACCTCAGCACACCGCCGTCGTTCTCTCAGTGCTGACATCAAGGATGGAGAGGACACTGCACATACTAGAGCCGGGAACTTCCAGTTTGCACCTGTGCATGTGTAGGAGGCGCGCCACGGAGATACTGGAGGCGGGGCTGTCAGTGTTGACTGACGGCCCGGGCTCCGCAAAGGCTTATGGGAGGAGCTGCTGTGACTGAGCATGTGCAGCAGCTCCCCATTGGCCATTTTTTTTCTTTTTTTTAAACTAGTCACTAACTAGCACTTGTGCAGAAGCTGTGCACAGTCACAATGCAGCGAGACGCGGGGGTAGAGGAGACCGCGGGAGGGTGGCATCTGATTGCTGAAAAGTGGGCCGGATGGCCACCGGGCTGCTGTGCTGTTCAGCTCGATGGGGGAGGGCTGGAGAGGGAATAGTCATTGAAGGGTGTGGGGTGGTTCGGGCGGCCCCCGGCTACCAAGGCAACTGGCCTGGCGTCCCGTGGCCCAATCCACCCCTGCATATAATCCAGGAAAAGTTACCGGACCTCTGTGATAACCCACTGTTTCACCTGATAACAGGCTAATTACCGCGTATATCTTTTCGGTTCTGCTCAGTCTCAAAAGGAAATACACGTTTAGTGCAGTGCTGTGGGCTGACTTCGGGGCTAATTGGATTGCCCCGAAGATCAATTTGTCCACTGTAAATTACCACGCCTAATTGAATTCCCCCCCCCCCCCCCCAAGTGTGGCCAGTTTATGAAGA